>CM068367.1:1004490695-1005231529 GCA_034769895.1 Magicicada septendecula
AGTGTATTCTAGAACACGTTTTATTGAAAGGCTAGAGGTTATACGAGTAACAATTTGCCTATTTCATGTCTTCTGAAGGATTAGCGCAGTTTGTTAACGCATAGGTTCGTAAGGGGTTTCTTTCATATCTTCTCGACGAATGCTAAGTTCTTAAATATGTCAAGGTATGACTATAGTCATGCTACAAGTCTGCAATCGGCTAGGCTATACCTACCATTGTCTGCGTGACGCTACACATTCGAAATACAGGTATCCTCTTTTTACCAAGTCAAGTTCTCTATCGCGTTTATTGCATTTACAGATTTTATGGTTTCCTAGTTATTACACAGGTCACTTAATAAAATAATATTTTCTAGTTATTACAGAAGAAACGTTATGCTCATAATTACCGTAAGTTGACTTACAGAAATAGTGTCATACCTTTGCACGGACGTCAGGTGGCCTCTCTCATTGTGTGGTATTATCGGTATGAAGTTTAATAAAAATAAAATCACGTTAAAGGTAATGGCTTTTTTAAGTTTTCATACGTGGCAGAATGCAAAAGTCTTTGCTGTGTACACTAACACTTCGTTAATATCGAAGACTATATATAAAGTATCGTTGTTAGCGGCTGCATAGGTGTACCAGTAAATTAAAATTTATATTCTTTCAGAAGAAAGATGATAAATGATAACAGAATGTATGAACGAAGTCGAGTCGAGTGTATTGCACAAGACGATTTATCGGTCTCTAACTTGGTTATGGAATAAAGTAAAGGGGTGGAAAAATTGAAAACATCTTTCTCAATTTATCATTTGATATTGCCTGTGTAGCAAAGCAGGATGAAGATGTTGCCGCAGCGAAAGACAAATGATAGAGGAATGCGTTTGTTTTTCTGTGGGTGTTTCTGAGCCCACATCAGACTCTTTGCTTATTACTGTATCCGCGTGCACTACTACTACGCACATGTTTACTTGTTTATATAATCCGGCCCAGATAGAAAACACATGTTCAAAGGGGTGGGTCGTTTCATCTCTGATCTAAAAAAATTTTAAATATTTACATATCTGTCTTAATACGATATCAAAGATGGCTTATTTCAAAGTGAGCTTTGTGGAAATAACCCTCATTATACTGTTAACGTTTGTACCGTGTGTGTGCCGCGCCGGACTTGCAGTACTTGGAATCCATTGTGTGCTCTCGAATGATTTGAATCAACAAGTGCACTTTTCAGGTCTACAAAACAAAAATATCTTTTAATTCGTATAACAAAACATTTGTATAGCCTATTTTATTTTGCCGAGAAGTATTATGTCGTATGGATTAGGCCTATGTGAATAGTTAGTTAACTATGTACAACTGTCATGTTAGGCCCACGCCTTTAAAACTATCTAACTATATGAGGTGTAATCCTGCATTAACTTTTTTGTTCCAAGTCTTACTTTTCAATAATTTAGAAAACTACATTAATTTCATTTAACGGCCCGTGGTTTCAGAATTGAGGGAACGATTCTTAGTTTGTGTAAACATTAAGAAACCCTAAATGTAGCCCTACATTTATCTTACCTATTAGAGTAGTGTTACCTACAACTGTTGCTGTCCCAATGTGGCTGTATTATTTCTTCGCGTACTGTTCTCCATTACCAGTCAGGTGAAGGCGGTCAGTTGCTGCCTGTCTTGTTGCTTGGCACCTATATAGTGAGTAGAAAAACCAAGTCGTTTTTCTTCAGTGCTTTCGTAAGTACACGTTCCAATTTTGAAAATTTCTGGTCATGCTCCTCTGGAGCCTTCTACATGCTAGGATTAATTTCCTGGGACAGATTAATAAACACAAAGCATAAATTGGATTATTTTCCTTGGTTTTCTTTTATAAACTTCCGAGTTTTTTAAAACTTCATTGATTTTTGTGTGTGTTAAAATCTATTCCACAGATTTGGGGGGGAGAGGCAAATTCGCTTAATTTAAATAATACATATTTAGCTGTTTCAGCGGGTACGGTATAAAGCATAATAGTCTCTACTGTCTTTTGGTACAATCGACGTGTAGGCCTACGTAGTAACAGTGTAATTCAGGAACAGTAATAATCACAGTCTGGCCCCTTTACCATACGTAAACATTTCTATTCCTTGTGTGGTGTCGAATTGCACATTTTCTGTTAGTGTTTTGCAAATTACTAAATAAAGTTACGCAGACAAGTCAGCTGAGAAAGTACGTGTTCCCGGAAATTTTTCATGAGTAAGACAGCGGCTGCATCTTTGAGCACACAAGCTGACTATTATGCGGGGTCAGTTTGTAGCCCCTTATAATTTTCAGAAGCCCCTTAACGTAGCCTATGCATCGTACACCCGTACAAATATGTATGTTCAACAGCAATAAAAGAAAGTAGTCTGTATGCTTTAGTCGTTTTTCATGTGTCGTATTATAGTGGATATTTTATGATTTGTCTCGAATTTCAAACCGGAAGCTTTAGATGTCGAATCCGACAGCCAGCGGAAAATTAACTTTTTCCAATATATGATTCTGATATTACGCAAAAACAAATGTGGGGATTAATAATGCGCCAGTGATAATCCTCACCGCAACAGCATTATGAGTTTCCTAATTGGTTTCATACATTTTAGGTTTTCACTGGCAGATCGTTTACTTCAAATCAAAGTTTCACTACTGTGTAAAGCTTTGGATATTCATAGTCATACGGCATGTTTGAATACTCTTTTTTAAAAACATGAACATGCGACTAGAATCATAGAAAGTGATAAAATGGCTGCGAAACTAAGGGATAACTGGTATTGATAAGGTCAAGAGTAAAACTGAAATTATATAAACGTGAAAGACAGCACTGAGATGTTGTGAACGGGACAAATTGAACGTCTACAGTGAAATGCGATGTGGGAACGGGAAACAAAAGAATCTTCAACAAGCTAGAAGTGCGTGGAATAGTGGAATAGCGAATAAGAGATGCGAGGGAAGAGGCAGATACGAAAGCGTGGGGAAAAGGGAAAAGTTACCACCTTGATACCTCAGGTCAGGGAATACCTGAGTAAGTACTGAGGTACCACTTTAGTACACTGCTTAAGACTTAAGTTACGACATAACAAAAATATGAGTAGTAGCCTATAACTGTTTCATAGAAGGAGCAAAGGTGAAACCAAGGTGCTAAAGGAATTTTATAAACGCTTAGGACTACAAATATTTGCATAGAAGAGTACTGGTAAACAGAAAAATTGGTAGGAAGAAGTAGAAAGAAGCATTCACTAATTTGGAGGAGCACGTGAAAAGTCAGAAATCTGCTATTGATTGGTTAAATTGTTTCGTGGAAATATAATTTCTCTGAAAGGAAAAATCCATTTGAAACGTTATTTAATTACGAGATAAAGAATAAATATCTGATAGATTGTGACTAAACTACAACGTTTTTCGTGACACAGTCCAATGCAGGATGTAATGATATTGATTGGTGGTGAAGTTTTACAGCATAGCTATGTAATTATAGTGAGTCGGATGTGCACGCAGGCAGGCCGCCGTTAATACACAACTGTCACGCCACCATTGTTTGTTACTCTTATCAGATAAACTAATAACAATGTCTTAATTACTTAACCCGGCCACTTTACAGTTACTTGAAAGGTAGTTTTGTTAATTTACTTTGAACGGCTACTGCATGTTTGCCGGCTAATAAAATGCAAGCATGTCGCGTTTGTAAGCTGACTCTCGACACTGCCTGACCACAAATAGCTGCAGCAAAGTTTGCAAATTACGGCCACTAACTAACTATAGCTGAAACTTAATACTAAGTATTCACCTCTCCTGACAGCAGGAATTTAATATCATGAATTACAAGAGAGGTGGAAAATTTGCCGATATTTAGGTAACACAAGAATGATAAACACGGCGAAGCGCTCCCACCCTGTGTGATATTCTTCCCGAGCTGCCGCACGAATTAATTTTGGTAATTATAAAATTATTATAAAATTCTGTTGTAATATCAATTTTTATTTTTTAAAATGTGGTCGCGCTCGCGCTTGAGTTTGTGTAGCCCCTAGTATGTACGTTTGTGAATGAGCGTGCTATCTTATAATAAATAAATATATTCATAACACCTCTACACATATACATAATAGTCCTAGTTGTTAAAATTTGAGACTTGTTTCGCATTATTAACGGACAAGCATTTTATCAGCATTAGTTCAGTGTCATCAAAAAACCTGATATGTAGATTCTCGTACGTACAGATAGGTCCACGACTGTCTCTAAACGTGTACAATAAATACGGGGTGTGTATGAATACGGGGTGTGTATGAGTGAAGACAGGTATGTACGTACATGTATGTCTGACGCTCACATTTGCGCATTCAAACGTGATAATTTCTTTGAAGCCTCCTGAAGTAATTACAAGCGTAAGTGAGGCCTTACCCCGAGGTACTCTGGAGATTTATTGTAAATCATTAATCCAGTGTGAGCCAAGTCACTGGCTTTAATTACGATCTTAATGTGTGAGAAGTGAAGTAAGCATTAGTCAGCGTTATGACTGCTGGACAATTAATCCTGCTACCATATTTCAGCGTGCTAGTTGGCAGCATTATTAACGCTCCTGTAATTACCATTATGGTGCTGCTCATGGGCGCTTCCAAACTACTTTTCCTTACTTTAATTGTCGAAATAATGTCGCAAAGCATAGGGAGAAGAGAGTTCTGTTTTGCTAGCGTAATATTGATTCACTTCTCTAGAAAGTATTGATTTGGCTAGAGTAAAAATGTTTTCAGGTTCTTTTTACTTTTTGAAAGGCAATCTGTTTCCAAAAATTTAAATTAATTTTCTATGAAAATTATTGCCATTCACCGACAATTTTGGACTTAGGCCTATAAATAATCATTATCATTATATTAAATATGAAGTCAGTATTAAATGTAGCATGTAACACTTAAATCGATTGTTTCTTTGTCTTCTGCGTTACTGAAGTAAAAGATCGTGGTTTGAAAGCTAATAAACACGCTGTCGTTACAATGCCGAACGGGTGTTGTTTGATTCCGGTATATGAATTTTAACTAAACTGACTTGTGCCATGGAATGCGGATAATCTCTGAACTATGAAGTTTTTTTGTAACACCATGCTCCGAGTTTAGTTTGAACTACCCTTCAGTGTGTGCTTAGTATTCAGTATCGGAAGATTTAGGGAGTTAGTATACAACTTCAGCCGTAAACTTTCTTACAGTCTGAAACCTTATAAACTGTTTGTATAAACTTGTACCTCTGTTTAAAGCTAAATATGGACTGCGGCGTGCGTCTCGCAGACACGTGGGCGGGTATTAGCAGAATTATTCCTTAACCTTCGTGTTTTTGTGTAATTGGGACAGTGAACTTTCATAACAAGTCAAAAATAAAGACAAATATTGTGTCTTGAATCTAAAAAAATTATTGTGGACAGTCCTTGTATCGATATCTCCATTAAGAAGTGGCGTAGCAATAACGTTTAAAATGTAAGAAATGCGACAAGGAGGGATTAGGAGAAACGTCATGTAGGATTATATGTGAAATAATAAATAAAAAAAATCTGTGTCTGGAACTACAAACAAGACTCGTATATCGATGAAGTTCATTATGCTGAAGAATCTTACCATTCAAGGATTTGTTATTTGATTGATTTGTTTGTTTACCGTATGTGACCCGTTGATAATTCTAAACGAAATGAAAATAGTGGAATAACGAATCCTGTCTGTGATGGAAATTTCATATAACAGGAACGCTGAGTTTCTTAAACGTTTGCACACTTATGAAATGTGTGTGGGAAAGTTTTATATAGTCAACTGTGTTTGTATTGAACGTATAGTATTATTTCGTTCACTATTTCCAAGCAGAAATGTATTTGAACTCGACAGCGACTGTCAGAATAAAATACATTATTGCATCTGAAACAAAATCAGTTTTATTAAAAGAGTACCGTGTTTAGTAATTGAAAAATAGAATATTAAAAACAAAATCGTTTTACAGTATGAAACAAAAATAGTTTATTAATATACTGTAGTATCTAGAACGGTGTAACTTAAAAAAAAATACTGCAGACAAAATATGCACGTGTATGGCTTATAATACCTCAAGCAGTCACGTACTCCACATAACAGTCCATAATATATGGCTACTAGTTACTGCACGTTCTTCCGACGTATATTCTTTCGATCTTCTTTTCAACAGTCTGTGCTTTTTACACAGTCGATTCCACGTTCTCCGATAGATTCTAGTTATCTTTCTTATAAAAGTCGTCACACCTTCCAAAGCTGTTGGAGTTGACTGTTTATGACACATTTTCGGTCAGTAGGTCTACTTTTAATCAGAATAAACGCAACTGATGAAATAGACCAGATAGTGAACCGTTATCTTTCGTTTTCATTTTTTTGCTCCGTTATACAAGTAGACAATGGATTCGTTGGCATTTGTTGTCCAAAATTTTGATTCCATGTGCACTATAAACAAAGATGACAGTTCACTGTGATCGAATTCTTTTTGTATATACGAATATTTTGAGTCTGCGAATCAGCGTTAATGCTTAAGACTAGCTATAGGCGAACGTACACTACAGTCGATATCACTAATTCTAAATTAACCGTAGGCCTATATTGGGAAATTGGCTGAAAAAGCATGTGGTAGAAATAAAGAAAATTTGAAAGAGCTGTAGCTGTCAGACACTAACGAATGTTAAATGTTAACAATACATACTAGGCTTGTGTTAATTAATCGATAATCACACAGGCCTATGTGTTTAGAGCAGTTAATAGAGAGTGACGTAGCGCATTAGGCGGTGTTGCTGTAGGTTGATCAGTGGAACAATAGTGACAACCCACGCAAGCACACTACACATAGGCGTGTTCACTATCCAGGTCACCTGAAACGTTATGTAGGCTACTTGTCCAACAAAATTTGTGGTATATTAACTGTATGGACTTATAAAAGTGCGGACATATGATATGAATTTGTATTATAAAAACCTTATATAAAATATCATACAACGTTCTAAGCTTTCGTCAATCTGGCGATAATCTGGACTTCATTATAGGTTTTGTAAAATAGAATTCTCTGCATCAATAGCTTTTATATTCGAGTACTGTAAAAAATATATAAAAGTCAATATAAGCTCACCCTGTTACTTCATTACAGTAAGTTAACGGGAACCGCAGTGTGGGCCAAAAACCAACCGTCATGACAGCGAACACAGTGAGAACATTTACGGAGACAGTAATTCAAGAAATCAGCATTACAGCTCTTACAAAAACGTCACGCCTACAGAACACCATCTAAATTTAGAAGATACTAACGTTTTACTAACAACAGACCACTTTAAAACCAGAATCATTCGAGAAGCAGTCGAGATAAGTAGACGTCCTGATCAAAGGAAACGACTTATTTCCCTTGAACGAAGCCGAGAGAACCGACATCCAATCAACAGGTAACGTTCACGGAGATCCTATATACACAGAACATCCACGCATTCCGTACACCAGCACGCTGGACGTGGAGCAGATCGAATCAGGCGCCTTCGAGTTCACGTCGCACTACAGTTATCACGGCGAAGGTGATTCGACCGCCTTGTGTACGAGACCTTCTACGAAATTTGACGTTCTGGTCATCGAACAGTTCGGCTTCGATTAGACCATTTGATCACTCATCAGATGATGAAATTGGTAGAAGATACAACAGATGCCGGCTGTCAGGGCGAGAAGACAATACGTTGCTTCCTGGATGAGGAAAAGGCATTTGACAGTGTCTGGCACAACGGGCTCTTATACAAGCTCCGGTAAACCCAGCACCCTGACTGTTGCCTTCATTGGACTGCTACCATTCTGATGGAGAGGACATTCTCCGTGAGAATAGATGACTACATATATTTCGAGAGACGCATCACCGCCGGTGTTTCAGAAGGGAGCGCTCTCGGCTTCCGCATGTACGTCAGCGTCGTACCCAGTGAGACTGGAATCCAGATTATCCTTTTCGCGGACGATAAGATGGCCTATGATACATCTGGTCATAATACAGATGGAGCGACCGATCCAGCTTGATAGGTTCGTCGACTGGACAGACGTCTGGAAAGTAGCCGTTAACGCTGCCAAAAGCAACATGGTGCTAGTTTAGGACCTTAGGCGTGTACAGTAAACAGAACGTGATTGCGCTGGCACACGGAAGTCAAGTACCTTGATGTCCACGTTGATCGTTGTCCCCTGGCGTACTCATGACCAAATGGTTATTAACCGAGCGCCCGCTCGTCGGGGTCACGTTTCCAATACCCGCCAGTCCGGCTATGGCCAGAAAACTAGGTGGAACTGTTTCTAACATGTACTTGTTTACCAGCCATCACCTACGCTGACCAGATCTTGGAATACTTTGCCGGTGGGCTTCGACTAATGGTCAAAGTCTCCAGTCGATCTTTGGTGAAAAGAGAACTCGATATTCGAACTTGAACGACACTATGAAATGATTTGCTCGTAAGTTTACGTAAGAAGAGTGTGCCAAGACAAGCCCCTTGTAACCGGAAGCGGCAGGTATCGTAACATGTAGGTGATAACGTCCTCGCTAAAGTGATTTTGCACAAGTCGCTATAAGGCAAGTCAGAAATCATCCTTCTTGCACGAGTCAAGTAAAACAGGAGCTCTCAACTTCATATCTTTGTGGTTTGTCTTTGTGTACAGCTCAGGACATCACCATTACGACGTTAAGTGCGCGCAGTCTGCCGAGGAGTAGCCCTACGATGCCGAAAATTGTACCGAAACGCTACTACTACACGAGAAAACCACACACACGAGCGAGTCAGATTTAACGTGTCATTGTCCTGTTTTATAGAACAATACAATTCTCTTCCCTATATAATACAGTAAAATTAGAGGATAAAATAGGGTAGATAAAAAAATAATTTGTAAGTCAACGAAATTTTACAGACAGGTAGTTAAACAAATGTACTTAAAAAATCAAAAGAGTCTGACGACCTAGGGTGGTGCCGGGGGGAGGGGGTGAAAGTGGGGTAAAACGGGTTTTCGCTATTTTCTCGAAAAATAGCTATTAGTCGGATGAAAAAAAATTGCAAACGAAAGTTGTAGCTGATTAAATTTCCTATATTTTTGTTAGTTACAACTTTTTTCTGAGACTTGAAAGCAAACGAGCTATGCATTTTTAAAGTAGGTGCTCGATAATATTTATTTGAAATAGTAGGTTTTTATTCTCGGAAAAATACTATCTATTTGATTAATAGAAAGATTTCGATGTAGCTATATGTTTTATGTGAGTATATATGTATATCCCTTTAATACCTACCCACAAAATTTTGTGGGTATGACATTAGGTCAATTCAGAGCTTCTCGCGGTCGCTAACTACGTAAATGCCGGCCGGCAATGATTTTGTGGGTAACTGTATTGCTTGTAGTACAAGTTTCTGTAACTAGAGAGCAGTTTTGAGTTCATATACACAATATTACAGCCGTTTTTTTGGAAGACTGTCTAACTTAAAAAAAAATTGTCAGGTCTTAAAGGGATATACATAAATATATGTGTGTGTGTATATATATATTACAACGATACAACGTTGCAAATATAAATTTATTTGTGTTTGCGGAGCCCCACGATCTGGGACGCCATATTATGCAACGATATAACGTTGTAAATATAATATAATTTACATTTGTAATGCTCCACGTTGGAAGCGATAATTAATATGCAACAATACGATATACATAAAATAGGCGTGACTGGTCTCACGTTCAAGATTGACAAATTATGTAACAAAATAGCATTTAAATTGGGTTTCAGGTGTATCTGCAATAAGAACTCTATGTAACTTGTAACGGTATTTCAAATTTATTTGATATTAATAAAATTGTGCACTTAGCACTTACTTCGACTTAAAACATTCGTTATTATTTGTTATTATGCCGTAAGGCTTATGCTATATACATCCTTACTGACTAAATATTCTATTCTACTAATTATTGTATTAAAGAAAAATCTCGTTTTCAGACTACTCAGTCAATTAATGTGTTTCAAAATATCAATATTTAAATATCTTTTTTTATATATTGTAAGGTACTCAAAATATTAATAGTTATTGAATTTATCTTTTGTTTCTCAGTACTGATTTATATCAAACACTAATTGTTTTCATTTAAATTCTTTGTATTCGTTTTATTTCAATACTAATTTGAACTCTTGTTACGTTAATCGTATTTCTAAAACATCTATGATTTTAATTCTACTTTAAAATAAACATTGGCTCTTACTTTTAAATAAAACAAGAATGTCTTTAATTGTCTTTGAGTTCATTGTTCGATTAAGAGATAAATAAGTTGTTTATCACCTTATTGTCGTCAATCATACTCGATCATTTGATCCATCTGTAGTCGTCCTCGTCTCGCACTCCAGCGTCCTCTTGTCCAGCGTCGACTCGCTCCTCTAGTCCAGCGTCGACTCGCCTCTTGTCCAGCGTCGACTCGCTTCTTGTCCAGCGTCGACTCGCCTCTTGTCCAGCGTCGACTCGCTCTTCTTGTCCAGCGTCGACTCGCTCTTCTTGTCCAGCGTCGACTCTCTCTGGAACTTCTCCTCGTGCTGTTTCTGACGTCAATGGATCTTCTTATGTGGATCTTCTTATGTAATTTTGTTATTATTTAAAAACAGTTGGTTTGACAATCGAGTTACATAACTGTATGTAACTGGAAGGATGAAATTATTTACAAAAATTTAAATATTCTGTGTGGACGGGCAGAAGCTCCCGCTGCACCGTGGATGATTTAAGAAAGAGAACCACTGTAGCTTGTGTGTCCTATTTATACCCATGTCTTGGTCGACACCTGCAGCGGTACGAAATCGACATGTCAGAAACTGTCTCTGGATTCAGTTCCCCCACTCTTTGTCAATTTCGCTATTTCGTATATTTCTGCGAATTGCAGAGTCCTGTAAGTATACTCTTATACTTATAACTATTTTTACAACACATGTTCACTGTAATTTTGGACATTGCAACTTAACCCTTTCGATTTGTACACAGTTATTTCACTATTACACTCGTACGGTGTGGCACTTTCACATGGTTTTCGTACACAGTATTTAGTAAATTTTCTTACATTTTATTGTGTTTTTGGATTTTACTCTTTAATTATAGTTTATGAATAATTACGGAAAAACAGTAATTATGCAATTATTCATCTTGGTGTGGTAAACTCGCCTGCATAGACCTGCGTTCACACACACTAGCAAAATACTGGTGTACACACTTTCAGTTACATTTGTGTGTGTGTGTGCACGTCGATTCAGGTCGAAACACCTGTTCATGTTTTTGTCTGAGCCAAGCTTGCAATCCCTGACATGCTTATTTCTAATATATTATTAATTATTTACAGTTTATTAGGTATATTTAAATTTTTATATTCAATGCTCAGTACATCACTTATTTGTACTGTCGCAATATATATATAAGACTTATATAAATATATATTATAACAAATTGCCAAGATTGTGGGGTCGTAATGCCTTCTTCAACAACCTCACGTCGGAGTCGTCAATTTATAACAAATAGTGAAGTGTGTATGGGTTGTTATGTGTTGTAAAATGTCGGGCGTTACCTCCGCGCACTTTTTGGTACTTACCGGTGACTGGATCCTTTGCGGTGATGTAGTCCTGTAACACAACTTAATACTATGTTTTTTGTGGGCGCCACTTGGAATCGTTTGTTCCAAGAAAGAAATGTGATTATTAAAGAAATTAAAATTTTTAATTCTTACTTCTATGAAAAAATGTAAACAAGTCAGTTTGGTTTGAAAAAATAAAGTAAGTTTAATGATTCTTAAAAAAAAATCGTCTGAAGGACTAACATTCATGAACAATTATAAAATTGCAGAGTTACAAAAAATTCATAAGTTATTATTATTATTGACAATTTTATTTCTCCAATCAAGTATCGGCTAGTATTTTCAATTTTTTACTCAGTTGAAAAGCATGAGTTTAATACGTGAAAAAAATCTGTACTCTCAGGACGTGACTCCTTTGAACTACCAAGACATATCAATAAGATGCTTTACAAGAAAAATTAAGTGATTTGAAGGTGTGTGTGGCATGCGTAGTACAATTGTGTGACAAATGTAACCAGGTAAAAAATGACTTTAATTTTGATAACTCACGTTCCAATGGTTAATTAATCTCGCACTGGACACTCCTCTCAGGTAGTTTTTCAATCTCGCCTCTTCATGTGCACTGAATTTATTTTAAGTCAAAAATGCGATCATTTACAATTTCCGCACTTTTTGTGAAACGGTTTGGCAGTAGATTTTCGCTCGAATCCCGCCGCTTACAGGTCAGCTGTTTCGCGTTGGTTCCCAAATTGGCCGTCGCAGCGCTGATACCCTTGCAGTAGCGAGAAAGGCTTTGTGTATGTAATACGTTATGGGAGTTTTTTGTCAAGTCAGTTTGTCTTTGCGAACACAGCAGAATTGGTTCTCTATTTAAAATTTTGGTCCCTCCTGGGCCGTCGACGTTCTGGCTGCGTGATTTCTATTAAAATGTGCCGTGTTGCTGCTCTATTTCAGCAACACATTGGCGTAGATTCTTGTAGAGGTTAAGTCAGTCTATTTGTCAATGTACGGGAAAAGCCTTTCTTCGTGTCTGGTGTCGATTTCTCGCCTTCGGTTTCGCCTTGGTTGCGTTGATCAGTGTCGTGGGTGATGCGTCTGTTCTGGATTTCAAGCTTCAAGTGTTTTTGGGTCGAATTTGGTCTCTCTTTTATACTGTGTCAGGCTGATTGTTTTCATGAACTTCCGGTATATTTGTGTAAAAATTCCTTCTAGAATGTTCGAGAATAAAGAAATGGAATGTCATGGAACAAATTTAATTTCCGTCGAAGCTTTTAGAACAAATTTCTTATTCTTCACACTAAGGATATTTCAAAAATTACTCTGGTATTTGTCAAACAGTTTTACATCAGTACTCACAATTTGCATGCCATTATTACATTTGGATTCTCTGTTTTCAACTGAATCTAATGATACAATTATGATTGGTTTTTAAATAAATTAACTATAATAAATAACACAATATACAACTCTCACCTTGGGTTGTTTCCATTGAAATTCAATTTTTAGAACAAAAAATTGTTGTGAAACTTCAGTACTTCCTGCCCCAATATTCTGTCCATTATCTTTACAAACACCGCCACAGAATTTATTAAACCAAAGGGTAACCGCTTAAACTGATAGTTTCTGCCCTCGAATATGAACGCCATATATTTCCTACTATCAGGGTGGAGCTCGACCTGCCAGTAGCCGCATACGGTATCCCATGAACTTATATACTTTGTCCCGTGAAACTTTTTCAATATCTCCTCTATCTCCCCAGGTGATGTGCGGTCGTTAACAATCATCTTGTTGATCTCCCTAGCATCGAGACATATACGTACCTTTCCGTTCTTTTTCGGCACCGCTATGATTGGGCTGGTAAAGGGCGAATGACTATACTCGATTATGTCGTCCTCTATCATTCTGTTCAATTCTTCCCTGACTTCGTTCTTTAGCGAGTAGGCGATCGGGTACGATTTCCTGTTAAATTCCACCGGAGTTTTGAAATCTCTGGCTTTACCTGGAGCGTTTGAGAATATGTGTTTGTAATTGTTGTATACCTTAATCAATTGTTCCGCCTGTGTTTCGCTGATCAGATCCCTTGCTTTCGTCCTTCGGAAATCCCGTATTTCTTCTAATTTTTCTAACCACAACTCTGGGTTTTCCTCCTGATATAAAGGCATGTTTATTGGTCGATCGGCACAATAATAATGGTTCACTATCGCTTGATAAGGTGTGTTGTCTGTACCATCTCCTTGGACATCAATTAAATTATTGGTCCAAATTCCCTCGTTAGTTTTTAAAGTTATCATCTTACCTTCTAAATCTATTACTGCATTATATGGCCTAAGTATATCGCAGCCTATTAGGATACTCATGGGTAAATTATTCGCCACTAATAACCCTACTGGTATCGTTACCCCATTACTAGTCATCTCTAATGACACCTGTTTCTTTATCGATTTATTTTGCCTCCCCGTTGCTCCGACTAAAATGATGTTATTTATAGGCAGGGTGCGTATGGGTAAATTACTGTTTTGTTTGATCCTCTCTAACTCTACACTATCGATAAGTGATACATTTGACCCCGTGTCAATGAGTAATATTGCTTCTATGCCATTGATATTTGCCTTGATTTGTACGATCTCATTATTCCCTTTGTTATGATTTTTAACGATATTGTCACTCTCTTCTAATAACTCCTCTCTAATATCCTTAAGATAATTATTTATTCTTAATGTCATAGTCCCGTCTTTGTCCTGTCTATGTTTGTAACTAGTCACCCCATAATATTGGTTCAGTGAAGGGCGGTTTTCCTTTTCCACTGCCGCGTTTAGTTTAAATGAGCCACGGTCTCATTGGCCCGGTCTCCCGGAACATTGGGTTGCTGACCCGTCTGTGGTTCTTGCCTGACCTCGGGATTACCACTAATAGGTGGGCTATTCGATGTATTACCCGGGTTACCTGGCGCCTGTTGTGGGTAAAACATGTAAGTGGGTACATTGGGTGGATATGGCCGTCGGTTATTGGCCATTGTATAGTTTACCTGGGGCCTATATTCGTGATTTCTCCTATCGCCTCCTCCTTGTTCACCCCCGTTACGATAATTATTCCGTTGACCATAATTATTTCCCCTATAGTTATTTCCGCGATAACTGTTTCCCTGATGGTAGTTCCTACCGTAATTATTCTCGGGGTAATTACCTCTGTTTGGTCCCGGATAGTTGCGGTTATTTGGACCCTGAGTGTTATCACTTCGGCCATTTGGTGGGGTATTATTATTCTGATTATTTGTGTTAAGGTTGTTACCGTTTCCACCTCCATTCCGGTTTGGTCCGTTATTGTTGCTATTGTATTCTACCTTATGATTGGGGGGTTGGTAATCCTGGAACCTTCCAGTGGATTCACAATTTTCCAATAATTTGGCTAGATCGGCTATTTTACTGAGCTGTTGGTACAATTGGGCATCTTTGATACCATAACTGTAATGTCCAGCTAACTGCCTTACCAAACATTCTTCCGGGATTGGCGGTATCAACTTCCGTGCCAAACATACCTTTCCTAGGAAATAAGACGTCGGGGACTGTCCATTGAACGCGTTGTATTTGCCGTAGAATATGTCCATTCTTACCCTGTTTTGTGCAGTCTCCGACCAATACTTCTCCTTGAACTGGCGTTTAAACTCGGCTAAATTCGTGATTTCGGGTCGTACCGCTCGCTATCCACCAGTTATCCCTAGTGTTTTTAAACGTCTCGTCTAGCATCTCCCTTATCCTGTCCCACCTTGTTTCTCTATTTCTCCCAATAAACTCTTTCATTCTTTCTAAAAATTCCATTGGGTTTCGACGATAGTTTTGGAAGTTGATTACTTCCCTGTTTTCACTATGACACGTATGAGTATTTAATATAGGTGTGTCTCTCAGCGCCTCTAATCTTTCCTGCAGGTTTTTCTCTCTCTGGTCTATTTCCTGTATGCTATTTTTGTTAGTTTTTATTTGCTCGTCCAGCCTGTTAGCGATGTCATATGTTCTCTGCATTCTCTCGCTAGTGTCTTTCTGGACTTCTCCCACCTCCTGCATGATGGCGTCTTGGTTCTGCCTTACCTTGTTTTCGAGATTTCTAACATCTTGTTTGGTCTCTACTGTTTGTTCCTCTATATTTTCGAAACGGGTATTATTTCCCTCCTGTAATCTTTCCAACTGTTTCTCCATGTTTTCGACCTTCCTGTCACTTTCGATTTTATTATCATCGATCTTTTTGTTTACTGTTTCGTACTTTATGCTAATTTCTTTTTTCAGGGACTCTATGTATTTTTTATTCTCCTCCTGAAATAGCTCCATCTTTTTCCCATTATCATTTATATACTCCCTTAAAGATTCTATGTTTTTGTCTAATTTCTCCTTATCTTCCAGTCTGTTTTTATTATTCTCCTCCTTATCTTCCCGTCTATTTTTATTCATGGATTCTATTATTTCCTCCTTATCTTCCTGTCTATATTTTTCATTTCTTGGAGCATCACCATTATTGCACTCATATCAACGCTTGCTGTTATTTTTTCTGGTTCGGGTTTCTCTGTTTGTTCTACCATTTGTATGGGTTCTTCTCCCGTTTGTTCCTCTATTTCCTCTGCCGTTTGTACCGGTCTTTCCATTTCTAGTGTGGGCGGTTCTAACTCTATTTTCTCCATTTGTACTGCCTCTCCGTCTTCCACACTTAACTCGGGTTCCACATTCTTCTTCACCTTTTTTCCCTTAGGTTGCGGCATTTTGATCTGTTGGTAGTTGCCGGGCTTGTTCCGTTTTTTCAAGCCTCACTAGTTGGGCTGCCAATTTATAACAAATTGCCAAGATTGTGGGGTCGTAATGCCTTCTTCAACAACCTCACGTCGGAGTCGTCAATTTATAACAAATAGTGAAGTGTGTATGGGTTGTTGTGTTGTAAAATGTTGGGCGTTACCTCCGCGCACTTTTTGGTACTTACCGGTGACTGGATCCTTTGCGGTGATGTAGTCCTGTAACACAACTTAATACTATGTTTTTTGTGGGCGCCACTTGGAATCGTTTGTTCCAAGAAAGAAATGTGATTATTAAAGAAATTAAAATTTTTAATTCTTACTTCTATGAAAAAATGTAAACAAGTCAGTTTGGTTTGAAAAAATAAAGTAAGTTTAATGATTCTTAAAAAAAAATCGTCTGAAGGACTAACATCTGTGATTTGAAGGTGTGTGTGGCATGCGTAGTACAACTGTGTGACAAATGTATCCAGGTAAAAAATGACTTTAATTTTGATAACTCACGTTCCAATGGTTAATTAATCTCGCACTGGACACTCCTCTCGGGTAGTTTTTCAATCTCGCCTCTTCATGTGTGCACTGAATTTATTTTAAGTCAAAAATGCGATCATTTACAATTTCCGCACTTTTTGTGAAACGGTTTGGCAGTAGATTTTCGCTCGAATCCCGCCGCTTACAGGTCAGCTGTTTCGCGTTGGTTCCCAAATTGGCCGTCGCAGCGCTGATACCCTTGCAGTAGCGAGAAAGGCTTTGTGTATGTAATACGTTATGGGAGTTTTTTGTCAAGTCAGTTTGTCTTTGCGAACACAGCAGAATTGGTTCTCTATTTAAAATTTTGGTCCCTCCTGGGCCGTCGACGTTCTGGCTGCGTGATTTCTATTAAAATGTGCCGTGTTGCTGCTCTATTTCAGCAACACATTGGCGTAGATTCTTGTAGAGGTTAAGTCAGTCTATTTGTCAATGTACGGGAAAAGCCTTTCTTCGTGTCTGGTGTCGATTTCTCGCCTTCGGTTTCGCCTTGGTTGCGTTGATCAGTGTCGTGGGTGATGCGTCTGTTCTGGATTTCAAGCTTCAAGTGTTTTTGGGTCGAATTTGGTCTCTCTTTTATACTGTGTCAGGCTGATTGTTTTCATGAACTTCCGGTATATTTGTGTAAAAATTCCTTCTAGAATGTTCGAGAATAAAGAAATGGAATGTCATGGAACAAATTTAATTTCCGTCGAAGCTTTTAGAACAAATTTCTTATTCTTCACACTAAGGATATTTCAAAAATTACTCTGGTATTTGTCAAACAGTTTTACATCAGTACTCACAATTTGCATGCCATTATTACATTTGGATTCTCTGTTTTCAACTGAATCTAATGATACAATTATGATTGGTTTTTAAATAAATTAACTATAATAAATAACACAATATACAACTCTCACCTTGGGTTGTTTCCATTGAAATTCAATTTTTAGAACAAAAAATTGTTGTGAAACTATTATGTTTCTTCCACAACATGAACACATAACATTACTATCTTCCTATAACAAAACAAACAAATTTTAACATATATAATACACAGATAATTTCAATTTTATATGGTCCATGCCTATGGCCAATGTTGTTGTCAATGTTATAACACAATAATTAGTCTCTTTCTTTAATATATATAGGATTTCACTAGTGTACACTAAGAGTTTATTACATTGTCTGTCTTTTGTGATACCTGGTTACTCTTTATACGTATTATTTTTATTGCAGGATAACATAGCATCATATTGGTTTGCCTGAGATGTCCTTTTTCATAGTGTGACAAATCTCACTCTTATAAGTTAAATTCTTTCATAATTGATCTTATTTTCAACTGAGTCTGTCCGTTTTTATGGTATACAGAAGTATTGTACCATTCTCTTTTATTTTTGTCAACATTTTGTAAATATTTAGCCAGATATGACTATTTTTTTACTGGTTGATTGGCCCCAGCCATACATGGTATAGGTAAATATTTTGCTAACTCGACTATTACAATGTTAAAGTTAGTCAGATATATTAGTATAGTCGCTTTATATTATATTTCAACTTTCTAATGCAATTTGGTTGCATTTTGGCAACATTAAATCCATAAATCACACAATATTATATGCCTACCACATGTTTTTAGTTAATACTGTGTTTGACTATTTTGACTGACTTTTATTCATTTGATAGCTTTCTTTATTTAAGATAAATTGTTCATTTTTGTCTGCTTGACAATTACATATAGATTTTATTTCAATTTGATGATAATTAATTTTTACATGAAATCTGAGTGTTTGGTCTCAAATCCAACACATTAATATTTTTTGTCATAACAATTATATAATTTTTATTTTAACTTAGATTCTTTCTAATAATGTATTTAAGTCATTTAATACATTTATTTTATTTACATTACATAATATAATAATGGATCATGTCCATTCATTCACAATAAATAGTTCTTTATACTCTATTCAGAGTTACAAAACTTAATAATTAATGACTTCATTTTGGTTGATTCTGATATTATTTGTCTCTCTTATAGTATCTTGTGGTTTTTTCACTGTTATTCACTTTAATAATATATATGGGGTTTGTGTCTTAGTCACAGTCTGGTCGTTTTTCATGTTAGTAGTATTAATTATTAGACAATATTACACCATTTTTTTTTTTTTTTTAGGACTACTTGGGTTCGATACTGTTCACCTCACTTTCCTCTTATGATAAATTGCTATGTAAATGATTTCCTTTATGCAACGTTCTGTGACGTTACAATATATATATAGGTATATGTATTCTCTAATTTTATGTGCGTGGCCTTGAACAGAAATTCCGTCTTTATGATAGAATGGGAACTCGGCAACTTTAGAAAAAACATCTTGTTTTTTGCCGGTCGGAGGGCCCGGTCTAAGCATCAGTTGTTTTCTGTTCAGAAACGAATGAACATCGTTTTATTTGAGTGTGATTTCTTATAATATTGTTATAAAACTACGTACATTCTATAATTTTATTGTGTTCAGTTGTAAAAAAATGTAGGCCTAAGTATATTAATTTGTATTTAAGGAAAACATTTAGTATAAAATTTTACATATAAACCAGTAACATAATGTTATAAAATAAAATATTCGTATATTGAAGTATTTTACAAAATAAATTGTTATTCTATCAATGTATAATTACATAGAAAAAAATAGTATTGGATAATTTTTTTTAATTTACTCATATTATTTCTAATTTAAAATATATTACTTCGTCTGGAAATAATGTATCCCTAGTATTAGACAGAAACGTTTCTGAAACGTATCTACTAAAATCATTCAAAAGCGTTTTAGGATAAAAATTCCTGCCCACACCGCATCGAAAAACGTTCCCTTCGGTTTTTTGTAAACGTTTCTGTTTACTAGGAATTCTTTCTATTATATGAAATCATAATATTTTTTGCAGATTTTCATTCAAAAATTTCGAAAATGGCTGAAGATATTTGTTTTATTTGTAAAAAAGTGATTGCATCAGAGGACAAAGTAAATCCCAGTCCAAGCGCACTTGAAACTATATAAAATTGCAGTCGGATTCGAGGTGATAATTTACACCGGAAATTAGGAGATAATGGAAGGATAGCTGTACATAGAGACTGTAGGAAGAAATATGTTAATATTAAAACTTGTGAAATTGAAGGGAAAAAAGGAAGGCTGAATCTTCGTTACCCAAACCTTCACCAAAGAGGCTTCGATCGTCTGGTTCTTTTGATTTTGAAAAATGCTGCTTGTTTTGTACAAAAGAATTTCCTGATAAAATAAAAGTTAAAGATTTAGTGCGCACTATTGAATCACTTGATACTCAACAAAAAATTGAAACTCAGGCTAAAAAAAAAAAGATAGGTTGGGTCCTCAAGTTAAAAGTCACCTTGCAAATATAAATTTAATCGAAGTTGGGGCAAGATATCACAGTCATTGTTACATAGATTTTTTCCGAAATAGAAGCTCATAAAATCAGGTACTCCTGGAAGACCGAAAACTGATTATGTTGAAAATGCAATGAGAAGCATATAATTATTTAGAAAATAGCGATGATTGTCAATTTAGTTTAAATGCATTATTGGATATTTGTGAGAAACCTGCACCGCATATCGCAACTGTGGAAACAAAGTTGCTTGAACATTATAAAGATAACATTATTATTACAACTAATAAAAATAGAATTACTACTGTTTGTTTTAAAAACGTTGGTCATGCTATACTAAGTAATTCTTGGTATGAGCAAAAGAATGCTGATGAAAGTAAAGAAAAGTTGAGAATTAATTATCAGCAAAGCTGTTGATATTCTAAGAGAAGATATTGCTTGTATGGTTTATGAAAATTCTTATTATCCGAACAGCATTGGCTTTTTAAACGATGTTGAAGTTATGGTACACCAGACGTTACAAACTTCACTTCATGGTATTATTATGCAAAATAAAAAACTAATACCGATGTAAGTTATTAAGAAAAAAGTGCGCATCAATTGCACATCAGATTATTTCTTACGTTAAGCCACGCTCATTATCTCGTCATTAAAACTAAGCATTGCTTCCTTGATTTTTAAAAAGATTCGTTCTAAACATTTAATTGAATTACTTAGTAGGCTAGGAATTTCTTCCTCTTATAGTGATGTTAAAACTTTAGAAACATCTCTTGTAATGGCAACACCAGATGAAATCGATCCTATCGCATTTATGCAATTTGTTTTTGATAATTTCGACTTTAACATTAACACTATCGATGGCTTTAACACATTCCATTATATGACAGGTATTAAATGCGTAACTCAAGAACAATGTGTCCTCGATACATTAAACACTGTCAAAAAAATGAATCGTATGAAGCAATCAGCACTTGTTGAAAAAAGGGTGTTGTCCAAGTAAAACCATTCGAATTTGTTGGTGAATCAGGTTTAGGCAATTAGGTTTTTAAAAATTTGTATGAATTATACAATTCAAAAGAGTATAATGGTCTCCCATCAACAAGTGACTTCGTTTGGATGGTGGGCAATTGGGCAAGTTTTTAGATAAACACAAAGTTCCTGGGTGGCAAGGATATATGAAAAACATTTTAAATCGTGAAGATTTTGATGTGACAAAAATCTTAGCCACACCATTTATTATGGCACCTCCAAGTGATATTGAAACAATATATACTTGTCTAAAAATGGCAATTGAAGAAGCTGATAAAATAAATGTACACACTGTCCTTGTAACTTTTGACCTTCCATTATTTATTAAAGCTACTGAATTAGTTTTGTCTGATGGACCAGGTGGAAAACTTCACAGAATTGTTGTAAGACTTGGAGGTTTTCATCTTTTGATGTCATATTTGGGATGTATCGGATTTATAATGTCAGATAGCGGTCTTAAAGAATTATTATGCACAATATATGGACCTAATTCAGTGGATCACATTTTAAAGGGAGATGCTTTTGCAAGAGCTGTTCGGGCACATCTTTTAGTTCAATTAGCTCTCTCGAAAGTTATTTAAAAAAATGTAGATCTCACTGATGACGAAATATATGCTGTTAATCAGATATTTGAGAATTTTATTGATAAAAAAAACAGAGTGCGAAAAAATCCGATGTCGAAGAAAATGTTTATTTCAAAAATATTGCAAGTAAATTAGAAAAGGAATTAAAAAACAAAGAAGAAAATGGCCTAACAGCTAAGTTGTGGTTGCAATATTTCCACATGGTTACATTAATGAAAAACCTCATTGAAGCCGAAAGAAGTGGTAACTGGGAAATGCACTTATATACTATTAAATCAGTGATACCATATTTTCACGCTAGTGGTCATCATCATTATGCGAAAGCATGCTAAAGTTATCTACAAGAAATGTCTCAACTAAAGAGCAAAATGAAACCTTCCGAATATGACAAATTTGTGCAAGGAATATTATGATATATTATGATATTTTACAATTAGAAGGAATGAAAATTTTTTTTCTGGGACCTGGAGTGACATGTCTATCGAACAATCTACCAACAGGGAGTTTAAAGTTATTGGTGGACCAGTTTACCGAGGTTGTACTGATGATGTATTAACTTCATTTGTTGTTGCTAGGCCGTTTCTCTCGAATATCTGCGTATCATTGGAAGATTACAGCGGTTTATATTTTCAAACTAGTGAACAGCATATTGATTTAAGAGTATCTCGAATTTTGAGAAATGATGCAGATCTTATAAAACTATCTGAATGGTTCTCAGTACATGATCCTTTCCCACAACTAAGGAAATAATGTCAATTGGTACTGGAATTATTGGCAGTGCTGCGATCAACTCTTATGCAGCGAAAACTGTAGGGGAAGCGAGTATCATGAGAATGGTTGGTAAAATGTTTAAAGGTGTGAAAATCAAGAGATCTGATAGAGCGTGCTCTCTTAGTACAATGTACTCTTCTGTAAAAATAGATGATAAAATTGTACCGATTGATCCTTTTTTGATGTATCAACGAATGTTGTTATTAAAAAAATCAGATACTGATCTCGAAGAGTACTTTAAATTCGAACTTGCCCCGTATCCACTATCTCTTTTCAAAGAAAGTGAAATGAGGAAAACAGTAAAATCTGCATTATATGAAGAATTTGAAAATTGCAGGTTAGAAGTCAATGTGATTAAAAATACTGATTTATTCGTAATTGATGGAGCCTTTTTATTACATAGAGTAAAATGGACTAAGCAGTGCAAAACTTACCAAGAAATCTGTAACTTGTATGTTAAATATGTTAAAAAATATTATTCTTCAGCTTGCATAGTCTTTGACAACTATGGTAATACCGAAAGTACAAAAATTAGTGAACAGAAAAGACGTTTTAGGGCTAACAAATGTTTAGAATTCACCATAAAAGAAGATACTCCTGTAACAATAAATCAAGAAAAATTTCTATCAAATGTAAGTAACAAAAAACAACTAATAAAAATGCTCTCTGATATAGCATCAAACAAAATATCGAATTCATATATAATATTGAACTTTCACTTGTGAAACTTACTTGTTTTCTCCCGTACGCGTTTCGGCGTGATGTGCGCCTTCTTCAACGGATTGAGATAAAATCTTCAGCGGATTGAGAGTTTATCTCAGTCCGCTGAAGAAGGCGCACATCACGCCGAAACGCGTACGGGAGAAACAAGTAAGTTTCACAAGTGAAAGTTCAATATTATATATTAATTAGTAGGCTACTGTGAAAAAAGAAGATGAACTATCAAAACAACTAAAATATCGAAGTAAAGCAACCTGATGCAGATGCTGATACGCTCATTGTTAACACTGCAATTCAAAAATCAAGGAGTAACATTCAAGTAACTATTGTTGGTGAAGATAGTAATCTTCTTGTCATCTTAACTGCTTTAGCACAAGAAAATCGTAATATATACTTTTTAAAACCCAGAGCAGGTAAAGTTCTTGATAACAAATTTTCCTCTAACAAAATGCAAAAAAAATTTAAAACATAAAAGATGTATATTTTTAGCACATGCGTTCAGTGGCTGTGATACAACTAGTTGCATTTTTGGTAAAGGGAAAATACAAATTTTGAAATTGTTAGGATCTGAAGTTTTATTAGAAAATGTTATTGAAACTTTTAATAATTCTGAAGCAGATGCAGAAGAAATAAGACATTGTGGTGAAAATGTATTTTTATTCTTATATGGTGAAAAAACGACCAACAAATCATTAAATCGTTTAAGATGTGATTTATTTAAGAAATCTTTGAAAAAACAATCACCAAAGTTGGAGTCTTTGCCACCGACAGAAGATGCGGCTAAGCAACATTCATTTCGAACTTATCACCAAATTCAACTTTGACTTGGAAATGTTAAAGATCCTCAAAAGTGGGGGTGGCAAAAAGTTAACGGGTTTTACGAGCCAGTGCGAACATTGCAAGGTCCTTCACCTGATAGTATTTTGAAGCTTATATCTTGCGGATGCACTGGAGATTGTTCATCAGCTAGATGCAGCTGTAAAACAGCGGGATTAAAGTGTACTTCAATAGGCAAAAGTTGTCAAGGAACCGAATGCCTTAATCATTATTATGATGAACAGTTTATTCCTGAATTAGATGTGCTTCAAGATTTTGAGTCAGAAGGTATTTAAGATAAAAATATTGAAAATGAAAATGAAGATAATAATTTTGTAAATGAAGATGATTTCCTGGAAGTGAGTATCTAAACTATTATGAATAAAAAATAGTACAGTTGTATATTTACCATTTTTTCGGGAGGAGATGGAATCAACTTAATATATCATCTTCACATGAAAACTGTAAAAAATATATATATTGTAACGTAACGCTTAGT
The DNA here is from genome assembly GCA_034769895.1 of Magicicada septendecula. Lineage (NCBI taxonomy): Eukaryota > Metazoa > Arthropoda > Insecta > Hemiptera > Cicadidae > Magicicada > Magicicada septendecula. The sequence goes on from CM068367.1 coordinate 1,004,515,368, forward strand.
ATGAGGTATAGTAGAGTTTCCGCCTCTCCGCAGTCGCCACTTATGAATTATAATAACTGAAGTTTTTTTAAAAAAATTAATAAAGTATTTTATTTAATGTTACTCAATCTAAACAGAAATCGAGAGTGTGTGATTTGGGGTCAAGGAGGGAAGTTGTTCAGCCTTATGAAGAAGAGAGAGTAAGTACCAATTATTTACACTTGGTTTAGACGATTCCGGATTTTTTCAAATTGTTCTCTGTGATTTAAATCAGCTGATGGTGAGATAAGTTTCTACGCTTAGTTCAACCAGCCTACACTATAGCAAAATCTGATCCGATGTGTTGATTTCTTCTGTTTTTGTGCTGAAACTTATTACAACTACCCACTACAAAAAATTTTAACACACTTTATTATTCAAGATTATTTTTCAATAATATTATTTATTTATATTATTGGTTTTTGTTTCCTGCCACCAAAATACAATTATCACTATTGATCTTTCTTTAAATAAAACATAATCTCGACTTCACAGAGCAAACATGGAATTATCTAAAGAGAAAAACATATATGGTTTTATTTACCAAATTTTACTCTATTTAAAATAAAAAACATCAATTAATATATAATTCTTAATAATTCCCCAGGGTTCAGGGTAAGTTCTTTTAGTTACGAGAGTGTCAGAAATGGATAATTACTAAGCTTTACAAATACCGAAAAAATTATTAAATAAATTTGTTTATTTTTCCGTGTAGTATGTAGTTCCAGGAATGTCCGTAAGAGAGCAGCGTGCCTTTGTTTACTTTAAAAAAACATGTGATTAAATGAATATTTTGTGTTCTATATCAACGTTCGGAATGCGTTTTCTTCTTGAACTATTAAACGAAATGTTTATATTACCTCGCTCCGTATGGTTCTTACTGGAATGAAGCTTTTTCTCTGGTGAGGTCCGTCTTGCGTTATAATTTTCCTACCGTCTGGCGCATTTTTCGATCGTCAACTAGAACTATGGCGAAACCAGGTTGAATCATCCGAAGGTTTTCTTTCACTGTTTTGTAAGGAATGTAACCATTTAATTTTGATAAATCATGGATGATTATATAGTGGTCATGTTGCTGGTTAATTTAGTATTAATTTTCACTCCTCCAAAGTTCCAAAAAAGGTTATTTTTATTATAATTGTAGTAGCATCATTTCTTCAACTCTATGGTTTTATTTCAAAATTTATTATTATTTTAACAATACTTGTTATTTCCGTCACTCTTAGTAACCCATCGTATTTTTATTATACAGGCAGTTTGTAATTATTATAAATTTATATTTTATTTACCGAAAAATAATTCTTTTCCATTCCGGTTTCTTTATTAATTTTGTTTACATAATAAGTTTTTGTTCATTTTCTTATGACCTTGTATATAAATATTTGATAATTTTATTATCTTTAAATAAATTTATATATATTATTTATTAGTCTCTCATAGTATTCCTACACTGCACTACTTCCTGCTGCCATCTCCCTCATAGTATTATTTTAATTTTTTATTATCCTTTGATATTTAAATTTTTATGTTTTTTTTCTTTTTTAAACGAACTAACCCTGGGTTATCCTATATGATAACAACACAAATATTTAAAAAAATATAACATTAACTTATGTATAACAATTGGTTGTCCATACAATATAAATATTACAATACATAAATAAAAATACAAAATCAGTTAGTAGTATTATAGCCTACTCTCATAGTTTTATAATTTCCAAACCTACAGCACAGTTTGGTAATAAGTTACCTTCACTTTTATTTTTTTTTTACCTCAATGGGTACACTATAACTCACTTTGCACCGTATATCACTCGAATTGTTTATCATTTTTAATGATATACTTTAATTTAGAGCTAGTTACAGGTTACCCATTTCTGACCTTTATATTATCATGAGTTAATTTATTGGGACCGGGTTATGTAACGTTACATAAAGCCCCCCCACTAGAACAAATTTATTTTAGTTTAACTCGTTTATAAAAAATAAATTGTTGATTATTTCCATTCTCTTAGTAGTCTTGGCTTTATCTTCATAATAGTGTTTCATCTTCAAACTGGTTGTAAACTCTGACTGGTAATTCAGACTGGTGGTAATTGCTGTTTTCTTACTTAACTCTCTCTCTCTTGGAGGCAAATTCATCAATTATTCATTTCTGGGTAGTGGTACTTCCACATTTTATTTGATAAGGACTGGTCACACTAATCAATAAAAACTTGTTTTAACACTCATATTTCTATTTGCTTTTATAAATTTGCTTTCTCAATTAAGCTTCTGTCTGCTATCTACCTTCTATTTTCTTTATCTATACTTCTGGAATCCAATATCACTCTTTTCAGCTATTTTATAATTATTATCCCTTAAATATTCAATTTTCCTAACATTTTTCCCTATCCTGTGCGGTGGTTCCAGTCGGGTGGCCACTCTGGGTCCATAACTCCGCTGTCCATCCTTACACCTTCTGAGACCAGGGGAACATCATCCCTGCTCATAAAAATTATTGCCGGAACATTTCTACGGTCAATACATAAAAATAAAAAAATTATAAGTAGTAGTCAATTAGCGACTAGTACCAAACACTTTTGGGATTCTTCATACTGTAGCTGTTTGTATTTATTTATATATTTCTTCTTCTCCTTGATTCCTTCTTCTTTTCCATTAACTAATAGCATATAACATTATTGATAGGCCTTATGTTAAAATTCTTTTGACTTTACTTCTTGTGACATATTTCTCCGTATCATTTCTTCTTATATAATCTTCAATTCTGAGAAATTCTAATTATTGTATTAATTATCATCCTCCTTCAGTTTCATTGGAGTCATTAAATTATTCTTTATTCTTCTTATCTGAGCACATTACCATCAATTGTTTTTGTTCATTTAATTTTTGCTTCTGTTTGTTACCATTAAAAATATTACTTTTTCCTATTATTTCATTTTAAATCAATTCTTTATAACTCTTATTTACTAATATGTTATTATTTTTTGTTAAATCAACTGGTTTCAAAATATCTTAAATCATATTATTTCTGAATAAATTAAGTAAGTTGTCCTTACATAGTTTTTATTAAATCGTCTTGTTCCTGAATAAATTGTTGAGTAAGTTGTCCTTACATAGTTTGGAATTTTGGGGTTTTAGTCTCTTCATTTTAAATTATATGGTTTCAAAATAACTTGAGTAAGATGTCCTTACATGCTTTTAGAATTTTGGGGTATTTATTTACAGTGGGTTGCTTGGTCCTGTATCCATAAAATCCGTCCCTTTTTCTGGTTTGTTTGGAGTCTGTTTAACCGTGGTCCATTATTTCAGGTACTCCATTTACTCGGATTACTGGGGTGTTCGGAATTAATTCTCTCCTTGATAATCTTCTTACCATCCGGCTCTCCCACTTTGCTGCTATGAAACTTTCACTTAAGTACCGGTCTTCCGTCATAATTCGTTCCTTTTTAACTAACCAGTATTGTACCTCCTCTAACATAACATAGTTGCTCATATTTAATCTCATTCCATTCCCTTTTACCTCTGGATTATTTACCAAATATTTGAATGTTGTATCCCGTCTTGAAGATACGACTGTTATTGTCTGATACACTTCCATCGTTGACACATTTAACTGGGATGTAAACTTAATTAACTCCCTCTGTTCGTTAATTGGAAGGTTGAATACCTTAATTAATCCACCTGTAATCATCTCCCATTCTTCCTTAGTATTTATTATTCTCTTTCTACCTGTTTTTATTATTTTCTTGGTCTTCTTTTCCACGGTTTGGATCTTCTCCTTGTCCTTTCTATTCTTATTTTCAGATAGCAATGCATTCGGGTCTTCTTTAGTACCTTCGGAAGTGCTGTTTAATGTTTTATCCAAATTATTAAAACCACTGTCCATTTGCTTATTTGTCTCCTCCTTGTATGTATCTGCTTTTTGGATACGCGTATTAACATTTTCAAACTTCTCTCCGAAAGTTTCCCATATCTCCTTATTGAAATTCTCCATTTTACACTCAATTCGTTTTAAATTCTCTTCGTTTCTTTTCTCAATTTGTTTTAAACTATCCCTCAAAGTTTCATTTTGCTTCCTAGAGTTCTCTTCCTGTTTCTTAAAATTCTCATCTATTTTGTCAAATTTTTCGCTCAAGGTTTCATTTTGTTTCCTTGAGTTCTCATCTATTTTATCAAATTTTTCCTCCTGTCTCCTAAAATTTTCTTTATTTTCCTCATTGGTTTGTCTCAAGTTTTCCTCCTGTTTCTTAAAATTTTCATCTATTTTGTTATTGGTTTGCTTTGAAGTTTCCTCCTGTTTTCTAAATTGTTCAGCATAAATTTCATCATGTCCTGCCAATTAGGTTATTCTCTGGCTACCGCTTTGTCTGGTTGGTCCCATTGGGCATCCTCTTCAATTATTTCCGTTTCCGTGTCCATAACTACTTCGGTTTCTTCTGTATCACCTGTCTGTTGGTCCATTTCACTGTCCGTGACTAATTCTATTTCTTGTTCCTGTCCACCTTCTTCCTTCTCCTTTTCTTCTGCCCTCTTCTTCGATTTGCCTCGGATATTATGCATTTCTTGTTTTCTCATAACTGCCAACGATAATTAGATTTTTTGATATATATTTTTATTAAATTTCAAAATTCTTTTCTAATTACCGCCCTTTTACGTTGAGCGCCAATCTGTAACGTAGCGGTTTTTGTAGCGGTATTAGCGAAAACTTTGTATGTTGCTTATTGGGTGTTCGTCTTATTTAATTAAGCTCCCAATGTTGTGTACGCCGATCTGTAATGTAGCAGTTTTCTTAGAGGTGTTAGTGTACTACAGTTACAGGTATATTGTTAATTCAGCCCCGCTATTGGAAGCGCCAATCTGTAACGTAACGCAGTGAGGTATAGTAGAGTTATATTATATGCCCCACGTTGGGCGCCAATCTGTAACGTAACGCTTAGTATGAGGTATAGTAGAGTTTCCGCCTCTCCGCAGTCGCCACTTATGAATTATAATAACTGAAGTTTTTTTAAAAAAAATAAATAAAGTATTTTATTTAATGTTACTCAATCTAAACAGAAATCGAGAGTGTGTGATTTGGGGTCAAGGAGGGAAGTTGTTCAGCCTTATGAAGAAGAGAGAGTAAGTACCAATTTTTTACACTTGGTTTAGACGATTCCGGATTTTTTCAAATTGTTCTCTGTGATTTAAATCAGCTGATGGTGAGATAAGTTTCTACGCTTAGTTCAACCAGCCTACACTATAGCAAAATCTGATCCGATGTGTTGATTTCTTCTGTTTTTGTGCTGAAACTTATTACAACTACCCACTACAAAAAATTTTAACACACTTTATTATTCAAGATTATTTTTCAATAATATTATTTATTTATATTATTGGTTTTTGTTTCCTGCCACCAAAATACAATTATCACTATTGATCTTTCTTTAAATAAAACATAATCTCGACTTCACAGAGCAAACATGGAATTATCTAAAGAGAAAAACATATATGGTTTTATTTACCAAATTTTACTCTATTTAAAATAAAAAACATCAATTAATATATAATTCTTAATAATTCCCCAGGGTTCAGGGTAAGTTCTTTTAGTTACGAGAGTGTCAGAAATGGATAATTACTAAGCTTTACAAATACCGAAAAAATTATTAAATAAATTTGTTTATTTTTCCGTGTAGTATGTAGTTCCAGGAATGTCCGTAAGAGAGCAGCGTGCCTTTGTTTACTTTAAAAAAACATGTGATTAAATGAATATTTTGTGTTCTATATCAACGTTCGGAATGCGTTTTCTTCTTGAACTATTAAACGAAATGTTTATATTACCTCGCTCCGTATGGTTCTTACTGGAATGAAGCTTTCTCTCTGGTGAGGTCCGTCTTGCGTTATAATTTTCTTACCGTCTGGCGCATTTTTCGATCGTCAACTAGAACTATGGCGAAATTGGCGAAACCAGATTGAATCATCCGAAGGTTTTCTTTCACTGTTTTGTAAGGAATGTAACCATTTAATTTTGATAAATCATGGATGATTATATAGTGGTCATGTTGCTGGTTAATTTAGTATTAATTTTCACTCCTCCAAAGTTCCAAAAAAGGTTATTTTTATTATAATTGTAGTAGCATCATTTCTTCAACTCTATGGTTTTATTTCAAAATTTATTATTATTTTAACAATACTTGTTATTTCCGTCACTCTTAGTAACCCATCGTATTTTTATTATACAGGCAGTTTGTAATTATTATAAATTTATATTTTATTTACCGAAAAATAATTCTTTTCCATTCCGGTTTCTTTATTAATTTGGTTTACATAATAAGTTTTTGTTCATTTTCTTATGACCTTGTAGATAAATATTTGATAATTTTATTATCTTTAAATAAATTTATATATATTATTTATTAGTCTCTCATAGTATTCCTACACTGCACTACTTCCTGCTGCCATCTCCCTCATAGTATTATTTTAATTTTTTATTATCCTTTGATATTTAAATTTTTATGTTTTTTTCTTTTTTAAACGAACTAACCCTGGGTTATCCTATATGATAACAACACAAATATTTAAAAAAATATAACATTAATTTATGTATAACAATTGGTTGTCCATACAATATAAATATTACAATACATAAATAAAAATACAAAATCAGTTAGTAGTATTATAGCCTACTCTCATAGTTTTATAATTTCCAAACCTACAGCACAGTTTGGTAATAAGTTACCTTCACTTTTATTTTTTTTTTACCTCAATGGGTACACTATAACTCACTTTGCACCGTATATCACTCGAATTGTTTATCATTTTTAATGATATACTTTAATTTAGAGCTAGTTACAGGTTACCCATTTCTGACCTTTATATTATCATGAGTTAATTTATTGGGACCGGGTTATGTAACGTTACAATATATATATATATATATATATATATATATATATATATATCCTATATATAAGTTTAATGAAGAAAGTTGTGTTAGTGGTTAAAATCACAAGCAGAATTATCACTGTTGCACACCACTATATAAAAATTATTCCGATTTGCGTTTTTAAGCTTCACAGCTCATCGTCAGATCGTCAGCATTTCCGATCTGACGATGAGCTGTGAAGCTTGAAAGCGCTAATCGGAATAATTTTTATATAGTGGTGTGCAACAGTGATAATTCTGCTTGTAAAAAAAATAATAATAATAGGCCTAATAATTATAATGTATATTTGTTTTATAATGTTACAGATTTTCTTAAAATAAATCAATTTGTTGTTTTGTAAAGTTGTTTTGTGTATTTCTAATATATTCCTGCATGGCCTACTATATTACGACAAATTTAAAAAAATATAAAATTAAAAAAAAATTCTAGCTCGCTTAGGATTGATCGGAGATACAAATTGTAAAGAGCAAAAATACAGAAAATTACTTAAGCTACAATTTCGTTTGTAAATTTTTTTCATCGGACCAATAGTTTTCGAGAAAATAGCGAAAACCCGTTTTACCCCAACCCACCCACCCTTGAATGATCACTGCTTTTCAATAAAATGTACCCGTCTAATATTTTTGTGGGCATATTTTTTCGGTACTGTCCATTTTCTCCTGTAAAATTGATAATAACCGTGCACATAATAATTCCATTTTTCTGAACGGCTATTTAGAAATCTGTAAATAGCTACCACACGTTATAATTTTGAAAGTTACAATAAAGTTAACATTTTGTCAAGTATCGGGTACAGTATTTGTCTCCAATAAGTTTGTAGACCGCCCGCTAAGTGGTAGGCCTATAGGTTATTAGTGAGGTTTTCAGCGGCGACTTAACGTGCACGCGCCCATGGTCAAGGCAACAGATTGTCGGTCGCCATCGAACCAATGTTAATGTGCCGCCGCCACTGACAGTCTGTCTGCCAGCTCATTGTCTGCTAAATGTCATATTTGCATATTGCAACCCTTGCCCGCGTCAGCGTCATGTGCTTCGGTTCTTTCTTTATTTCCAATTAAAATCCAAACCATCCCCTCGGGTGCACGCGCGTTAGCTCTTTTCCCGATGAGGGGTGCGGTCACGAGATATAATCTAATTTCATTTAAATACAATGTGGCAATTGTTCCGAGAAAAAATAATATCCTTCCGAATCAGGATGCGTGCGCCGATTAATTGATTGCCCTTTAAGATATTAATTTCCTCTTGTATTATACCCAGCATGACGTAGGTTTGTCTTATAAATTAACACGTTTATGGGTTTGCTAGATGACTATTTCATGCGTTGCCAAAACTTAATGGTTATCTTTTTATTTTCGGCCGATTAACTGCGACCAGTCGAGGTTAGTGGCATTTCACTTTATGAATTTTCATCATGCTGTTCTACATATTGATTTATATTATTTGTATTAATAAATTATGTAAGCTTTTGTGCTTAATAGTCTACACTTGCAAAGTAGTAGTAATAACAGTAGTAGGCCTATATAAGTAGGCCTATACAATATTTAAATAGAAGATGAGGTTTTCATGTGAAACAGATTTTGTGTAAAAATTTGCGTACAAAAATTATTGAACGTGTTTTAACTTGGTAGGCCTACATTACAATAATATAAATTCGTTTTGTCCGCTTTTGCAAAACAATGGAAGAAGACGCCATAAAGCAGTTAAATAATTCGGAGAAATAGTATATTAATTTAGGAAATTTATGTTTCAGATATTCCTATTAGGCCTACTATTCTAATTTCTGTATTAATTCACAATTATAATTTAAAGGAGACGAACGGATCCAGATATCGACGACGTGGGAATCTTCTTGTCAACTAAAATGTCGATCCCAAATTTATGAACAAATTTCTGAACTTTGTGGTTAAGAGTGGCTTCAATCTATAGCCTATCCATCTAACAAAAATCTTGCGTCTTCCAAAAACAATTACTTAGGCTCTAAATTAATTATTTTATTAACTGAAATCGATAATTTTTTTTCAGCGTCTTGCAGCTAGGCAGCTCTAACAGTAGCTGCTCTGTTCCTACTTGAGAAGCTTTGGGGTTGATTTCATGAACCAGTAATGACAATATCACGACTCATCTCTACGCGTAACGCATTTTCCTCATAACGCGTATTGCAGATAAAAATATAAATTGTTATAACTTCAATAACTTTTGCTTGTGTTGTATGTACGAGTGTGTAAAAGAAAGCTCAGAAATGGTTTATCAACCCAACGTGAAGTAAAACACACACTACAATAAAATTGCAAAGCGATAATTTCTACTCTCTAATATGTTGTTACATGTCATGTATGCGACACTAGTAACAGTGCTATTATCAGTAATTTCAAATGTCCAATTATATGTAATAAATGAAAGGAGTGAGCTGGCGTGTTCGCGTGTCTCGTTGGCGACTTGGTGGTATCGAGGAGATGGAACGTGTACACGGTAGCGTGATCGGCCTACTGACGCGGCGATCAACATTGTAGCCACCTTATGTAAAACGCACGTTACCGGTATAACTAAGTTACCGATTTCTTATACTTGATGCTTGACTTTTTAGTACAAATAATGTATAAATTTTTATGCAACCTTTGTTGCCTACAGGTCTTCAAGGTCATACCGTAACCCGGTTTTTGTTCATTTCCGGAGCTCGTGTACAGTAAATCTTATCAGATAAGCTGATAAGTTGGCACAGGAACTGGTGCACAAGTAAGGATGTTTGGTATTTCAGGCGTCGCAATGTCACATACGGTGTTATGTTTACATATTCCGTAGTTATTATTATTTCTTTCATAGTCGAAAAAGTGATGTATTTAACATTTTGCAATACAATTTTAATAATACGCTAATCTACGGGTGTATTATGTTATTGTAGAATGATACAATGTTTTAACTACTGGATATGCATGTCTTTTGTGTATAGGCCAAGTGATAAGCTTACACTTGGCAATAGGAAGCCAGCAGAATTATTTACAAACGTTATCAGCTTTCGTGAGTTGCTCTGTACCGCGTTTCTTTTTCAACAAAATGTTCATGTAAAGTACGTTGATATTTGCAGCTGCTTTACGTGAATCTTTAATTATATCTAACTTCGGATGACTGTATTTCGGTAAATGCTCGTGTACGAAGTCTTCTTATCTTTCGTCTAAGTGATAACTTCGTAACTTGTGACAACACCGAGTCTTCTGTATCGTCCGAAATAGTCTTTACTAACTCCCGCCAGCGATTGACTAGAGGGTTACCAGTCGTTTTGTTATGCCCGCACCAAGAAGTAGGGGGTGACGTGGCGTAGAATAGAAGCGTCTGGGCGTAATTAACTCGCTAAAAGAGGCCCCGCGTGTTGATTCGAGAGGGGATAGATTCTAAAACAGAAGCTTTCGAGGCGGAGCTATCAGAGAATTTAAGAGTGGGGACAAATTATGACAATGTCTTCCTTCTTGTACGGGAAGTGGTTGCCACCTTTTCACTGTTAGAACTGTGAATCATTTACTGGTGTCAGCTGAGCGAAGTCGGTTACGCGTTGTTTATTTTCGTTTTTTTTTTCGTGTAGGCCAAATAAATTCTGAGATGGATAATAGTGTAAAGCTAGCGTATTCGGGGAACATTGTTGGCTGTAAAATACATACACTATTATACTATTATACATAACGTACTTCACGGTATTATTGTGTACTTGGATTACTTGGTAGTCGGTGGCCTATATAAATTACCGACTTCAGAACAGTTCGGAATGTGATGGTATAGTTTGTTTACAGAAATGTGTTGGACTCGCTCTATTTACACACTTATTCACTGGTAAAATTTCTAGCCCAGACCATTGTAATAATTACTTCATTACAAAGGGCAGGAATAAAATGCTGCAACATACAACTTGCAGTATCTTACTGCATTTCCAATAACTTGTACAGTAATGACGTAACCCAGTAATGAAGTGTCACCTGCACACCGAAAAAGTGATCTTGAAACAGCCGAAAATGGAAAGATGTCTGTGCAAGAGAAACGGGAATTTATCCAGGTTGAAGCTAATATTGTAATATTCCGACACAACGCGATTCTGACTCCACCTGCGTCTGGCAATGAAAAGTGTTTGAATTTTTAGCAAAGCAATGCGTTATGAACGAAGGAAATATAGTGAAGCACGATCGTCGATTAGTATTCAGAAAACCAAAATATCACAATATACATCTTGTTAGTGTTTCTTGGGACACTAAGCCCAGCAGTTCACCTCAGTTCCAATAAAATATAGGCCTAGGCCTATTTTCAGGCAATTAATTAACTACTGATATTACTGAAATAAAGTCATGCCAGTGAAATTAACGTTGTATCCTTAGACAGCGAGCACAGAATATAGTAGCGTAATACAAGTAGGTTACCGACTAGACATACAAATGTTTTTTCATAGAAATTTTAATAAAAATATATAAATAGAAACATTTTTAAAAATATTAAAATGACATTCATTAGTATTTATAATCGTGTGCGACTTACTGTGTTTCAAGTCAAAATCTTACGCCCCATCTACTTCGGTTTGTGCCCCAACAAAATTTTTAATTTTCTCGCACGACTGAGATAAATTGTGCCGTTACGCAACGACAGTTTCAGTTACATATTGTAGAACTTCTGAGTAGTTTGCAGCATAAAGTTGTTTTATTTCGCAAACGCGTATCTTGCATTTTAGGGTAAAGAAAGCGTAAAGAATATTGTATTTAGCTGGCAATGTGTACAGTGAAAATATCATAATAAATCTTTGGCGGTGGAATATTGTTTCGGTTCGTTACTCTGTTTGTTTAGCCACAAAATCCCGCCGCACAATTCAGCTATTGAGGCCGGGTTCCATGGAGGCGACGCTGCTGCTACTGGGGGGTTAATCATCAGTTACAATATTATAAAACAGGACATTGATGAATGCCTTTTGCTTATCGTACTGTATATAATCTATTTTCACAAAGGGTTGCTATGATTTTTTATGCACATTACTCTCCCTAATACAGTTCGGAGCACAATGGCCGGAGTTATTGAATTTTTTAATATTGCAGTTCAGCTTGCGGTTAACAATAGTTTGATTGCTTCATTATTAATGTGGAACCGAAATTTAAACCCTAACGGAGACTTTATTTAACTTTATTTATAGCTTTATAACACACACACATACACATGTTGATGTTACATTTTTTAGGTGTAATCCGCTAAAAGTACCGTGTTTAGCGGACAGAATAACAATACTTCTACCCGTAGGAAAATACTTCGTACTTAGAGATAAACACTTTTCTGTTTTTCCTTAAATGTTATTAGAGTATTCGAAGAAACTTTTCCAGAATTTTAGAATATTTCACAAGGCATCTGGATTTTTATTGTTATAGCGGACTGTATTCTTCTTTTTTGAAACATACCTGTTGTTGAGAAAGACTTCGAAAAATTAGCGATCACACTTTGCGCGTTAATCTTGTGTAATAATAGTTGCAGAAGATTACAACGATATTACGCGTATACTGAATAATCATAGGATGATGATATAACTTAACGGCAGACGTAGCCCTACAGTCTTTATTTCAGCGACACGGTACAGATTTATGTTTAAAGGATAGACGAATTTTAATAAGGTTTTTTTAGTGGTTTGTGCCCGACCGAGGTGAATTTTGTGTTTGGACCAGTACCATACCAGTAGGCCTACCTACAATTTTGTTAGTATGGAAGGTGGCGTTCATATGGAATTAAATTATTTAATTTCAATGTGGGGATGTTTCATTGAGCTAAATAAAGTCTGTATACAGATTTAAATTCAATTTCCAGCAACGGTGAGTTTTACGGGTAAAGTAATGACTTCTCAAGAGTCAATCAGAATGAGGAGGCACGTCTGGGTAAAGAAATATTATGTAAGCTAAGGTGATGGTAAAAATAGACCAACACGAGACGAGATCGTGGCTTTTCAATTTCAGTGTACTTCATTTTCTATGGCATCGTGAGTAATGGGGGTCAGGTTAAGGAGTAAATGAGGCGAAAAAGTAAAGCGCCACGAGAAATTCTTTTCTCCTTTTTTCAACGTCTCAAAGCTTTTACTTCTCACAGCTGTTTCCTTCAGAACAGATAAATCCTGAGAAGTGTGTCTGCCGTATACTTCTTAACAAAGTAAATCTGTTTTATTAGAACATTACAGATGTCTCCGGGTTTTTAAAAAGGTTTTTAACACTTATTATATTAAGAGATTTGAAAGAAGTAGAAAAGTTTTACTTGTTCCGTAGTGACGCGTTTATAAACGATATGACAGTCGTTATTCCACCGAATCAAACAGCAGAAGTTGTTAATAATCTGAAACAAATAACGAGAGGCATGACGCGTTCAAATTAATGTGTCAGGAGGAGTTCACTACTGTCAGTTGTTACTTTGGCATAAAGATGAACACAAGTATTTATATCGTTCAGTTATGTGTACATTACTTACATAGCGAATATTATACAATCTTAATTAATTGTTATTTAGCATTTTATAAAGGAGCCAGAAAACCAAATTTTAGCCTTTTCTTTAGAACAGAATTATACGTTAACGATTGTTTTTGAAATATGCGTTAAAATGTACTTACTGTATGATTAATTTGCACATATGCAAATCTGATATATGTATGATTGTATTTGCATATGCATTTCTTTGATGGAATACGGGGTGAACGTTGGGGTCTCACATTTCAGAAATTTTATTGTAGAAGTGGCAGAATTACTGAAAACTGTTTCTCTGCCATATATTTATATTAAACCCCCATTTCGATTTCGATCTTTAGTGCGGTTATTACCGCATACAATATAAACGTAGCAAATGAAATCTCATTCAAAAAGAGGTTTGGAGGCTATCTCAGTGTGTTAGTTTCGGAAATATTTTCGATATGTAAACTTTTGTGAAGTAAATAAACCTTTGCTTTTATGTATGCTGCAACTTCGAGGTTCCTGGGCATCCCTTCGTAGTTATAAAACAGAGAAAGAAGCTATAAACAGAGAGCCTTTCCCATTATTGGCTCAGGAAATGTTCAAACTACTCTGTGCTTTCATTGCTGTTACTTCGTACCGAACGCACGCTCACACAATTTAGCACATGCTTTATAGGCACAATGTACAGACCTTATAATCCACAAATGTTTGCTCTTCTCAGTGTGTCTACAAATGTATAACTCTTCTCAAATGTTTGCTAATGGGAGATATGCTTGTGAACACAAACACAACCATATGCGCTCTGTCTGTGTGTCTATCTGTCTTTCTTATTATTATAAGTTGTTGTTGTTGTTATTAGTAGTAGTATTACTAGTCGTCCCAGCTACAAACCATAAATTGTGCGCATCAGATAATAGAGTCAGAATCTGTAAGAGGGACAAAGGGAGAGTGAGCGAGAGGGAAGGGGGGAATGCACTCTCGCAGCCAAAGTTTGTGTGTTTACAATGTTTGAATAGTTATACGAACAACCAAAACTTATTTTTCTGCAAGAAAAAACTTTGAGTAGTACAACGTTTATTTTAATTTTATTTCAAAATTATAATTTGTACTGTAATTGTTTAAATATGCTATTCACTGTTAGAAACAAATGATAGAGACTATAACTGTTTTTATAAGACCACACGCGCTCGCGTAGGTTGTCTAGTTGTTTTATGTAGCTATACCAAGTATATGAAAAATTGGTAAACGTAATTATGTTATTATATAATATAACTCTTTATGTTATTAGCATCATGCTTTATGCAGCGAGATGTAAATCGTGGTTTGATTCTGACGAGAAATATGAAAAATTATTTTATTGCATCAAATAATTCCAAATGGAACAGTAGATAGTTTACAATAGTTTTAGGACCCAACAACACAACCACCTAGAAATATTGTCTGTATATAGCTTCCACCTTGTAGTATGCATGGGGTCCCGTGTACAGTAAGCATTTGTATGGCTCAAATCATGTGTTTTATTTATCCTCTAATGTTTAATATTTACAAACCTTAACAATCTGTTAATACAACGATTAACGCTTGATGTGTTTCTAAATTTTCTCTTTGATTTGTTTCAGGTAAGTTCTGGGATACTGTGTTCACGGATGTACTGTAAAGTGGTTGCAGTAAGTATATTACCATTTGGTCCACAATCAAAATTACTGTAATACATAATGACACATTGTAGCAGTAACTTGTCTTGACATGATACATTGTCAGATACATGTCTTGACATGAAGAACACCGTGTGTCTAGTGGGATGATGCAACCCTCCCAGCACAGCCGGAGAACAAGCATACTCTGATCTTACCGCTGCCTCCATCCTGCACCCAGGAGTATCCTTGTTTTTTGTAAAAACTGTCCGAGTTAACACTATCATACAGTCAGTACAGTGCGAAAGGCAGACTTTTCATTGTTCATTTCTTGTAAAACGCCTACAAATTTTCACCGATTTTGTGATATTATAGCATATGAAGGAAAATAAAGTCTAGTAAAAATACTACAAAATTGTTACGAAAGACAAGAATTTAAAAGTGGGACAATCAATAGTATGTCATCTCATAACTCAGTATTGCCGTAATTTATTTTATTTTATAAATCAGCAAACTGAGTGTGCAGAATTTATAGTTATACGATCTGAAAACTATATGAAACGAAACTTTGGTTCTAATGGAAAGTATTCATGGAGCTGAGGAACGAAGATTTGGTCATTGATTCATTCGTAGTATGGGCAGAGAACTATAATGGGCAACTTCAAAAATAACAAGACAATTTTAACTTTATTATCTCAGCATTACGTAAGTTTGTTGCAATATAATAAGTTTGTTGCAATAAATCACTTCAAATGTTCCTTGCAGTAAATATAATTTCAGAAGTGGCAAAAATATTAAATTACTATCTGTATTTTGCCGAAGTTGTGTAATAAATAGATGGTATTTGTTCTAAATAAAGATTGTTCTAAGTTTGTGGTGTAGCGAAACACCCGGCTGATTCGAACACGATGGTGTAGGGCTCTCAGAATCCTTTCCCCTAGGTGGAACAAAGAGCTGCTCCCAGATTGCTGGGGTATTATTGTCCGTACGTTTTACCATAATGGGTAGTCGTGTGCGACTGTGGGATAGAGCTGGGCCCCATGCAAGTGCTAATCCCAATTGATAAGACCTGGAGTTTTGAAAGAATAGCCATCCCTAATATGGAAGCAAATGCTGACCAGGAAGCCGCACGATCCGAGAACAGACGCGAGCGGATTTTATAGTTTTCCTTCGGAGTTTACTCTCTTAGACTCTTCCGCACTCCAAGCCGTTGAGAAATATTTCCCTTCCGCCTTCGAGACCTTTGACCATCTTTGCCTAGTATCCTAGGTAGGGACTGTATGTCATCGAGAGCCAGATGGACCCTGGTTTTTAACGAGCTTTCATACTCATTCAGCTCCTACTTCCTGATATTTGCAAGACGAAGCTCTGTGCTTGCGACCGCCAGTGGTCTGTTTACCGAAGGATCTGTTGCAAGAGAAAGCAAGGAGAACCAAAATGGGTGTTATCGGAAGAAGAACGAGAAAGAGCGAACCAGAGATGAAGGATACTGGAGAGGGAGAAAAGAACTTCAGAAGGTTAAGAAAGTTGTCCAATTGCAGCCAGTAAAGAAAAGGAAAGGAAGGATAACGTATTCGAAAATCGTGTGGCAGACAAGAGAAATGAAGATGTAGCACTTAAGTATCGGGTCTATAAGTAAGATAGCATACTCTATACAATAAGCATTTCAAATAACTGCTAGTTTCTGTTGAAAAAACCGATAATTTTTTTAAGCCGAGAAAACTCGGATAGTCTTCTTCTACACTAGAGGAATTAGGTAAAACGCCTGTCCCAGAAAAGTTTCTAAATATTAGTATGCCTATCCTTCCATAGGCTTCCCATACATCGTCTTTCCAGAAGTTCATATTGTAGTACTGCCTTTGTTAATCTGTTTTCTGATATCTTTTTATGTTGCCTCTTCAATCTTTCCTTGTAATTTTTTATTCTATTATTCATGCTACTAACTACTGCTTACTCTCCAACGCTAGAATTTTTAGTGGGTCCTGGCTTTCCATACCAGTCGCCTCCAGTCTTGTTTATCTTCCACTGTTTCACCAACTATTAATTCTCACTTTCTTCGAATCTTCTTCCATATCCTGAAGCCATCTTGGTCTTCCTTTCTTTCCTTTGCAATCCACTCTGCTGTGGAAGATATTTTTGACCGGCCTTTCATCCTGCGTTCTTCTGACGTGACCGCACATGAAAATCTTTGAGATTTGATGAAGCGCATTTTCACATTATGTATATTTCTCCACCGGATCACCCTCTCACTGTCCTGTTATTCTGCTTATTATTTTTCCCTCGAATACCCTTAGCATGTTCTCTTCGGCTCCAAACAAGGTACCATCCAGGTACAGGACTTACTAGTGCACTGTATAGCCTCAGTTTATTACGTCGGAATATACTTTAGATTTGAGAAGCTTAATTTTGTCATAATACTGGTGATCAATCTTCGGTCGTCAGTCTGTCGCATATTTTCTTGTGCATTTTTTTTCTCAGATGTCATCGTTGATCCCAAGTACTTTAACACTTCTATCCATTCAATCCGATAATTACCACCAGTACCCAAATTTTCTACATGTCTTCAATTCTCTACCGATGACATACTTATGCACTTTGTCTTTTCTTCATTGATCTCCACTGTCTCCACTTCATTTCTCAAAATTTGTAACATTCCTCTTAATTCCTGCACGCTTCTAGCAACAAGTACCACAACACCAACATAGGCACAAATTTGCTTTGATGTGTGAATTACGTATATTAATACCCACATTCAAAGCTTTAAGAACTCTCTCTACCACAATATTGAATGATATGACAGACAGTGGGACTTTTTGTTTCATTCCTGCTTTAATTTCGGTTAATTTCGTGAAGGTGACTTTTCTGGTTTCCTATCTGTTATACTTTTCAGTCAATTTATAGTAATCTTTCATAAGCCCGGCTAGCTCTTATCGCCAACAATTTTTGTCACATGTTCATTGTGTAGTCACTGAAACCCTTATTTTGATTACACCAAATATTTAAGTGCTTTAAACAACTGATCCTTAACATTTAAAAATTAATCCCAACTGAAATAATCCTTGTTTTAAACTTAATTCACATAAAATATTAAAATTAAGACATATTATTGACAATATAAAATGAAATAAACCTAATGTTTTGCAGTTATGACTATTAGCAATTGAAAGAGACGTTTTTCGGGCTAAAGTGTTAAAAATGGAAGGAGTCCAGGGTAGGAGAGAGAAAAACGCTGGTTCAAAGTGAACTGAAGGCAGGAAGAAGAGACATAGTGAAAACAAGGAATAAAAATTGAAATTGGCATGTGGTCCTCAGATACAAAAAAAAGAAGACAAATCATGAACACTTTATACTCTTTGCAAATAAAATGAAAACACTAAATTTCTGTCTGTTAATGATAGAACCTCGTGTCGTTAAATTATTTTTAATGGTATGCAGGATGTTAATCGTATTCAACCGATTTGTTTTGTTATTAGTCAAGATTTCAAATATATAAGAAACATTGTTTTATTTTTTTATGGCAGTAGACAAACGATTATAGAGTCTTGGATAAAACATAGCTAAATAAACTTATTAGCCTATACATTTCAAAATATTGTAACGTCACAAAACGTTCCATAATAATAAAAAACATCAGAAGGGTGAATGATACTAAAATAAATATAAATGAGTAACCAGGAAGAATGTAACAGTTAAAATAATAAACGATTAAAGAATGAAAGGAGAGAAGAATTTCGAATGAACAGTGGTAAATCCACTGTCTGCATAATATGACACTACAACATAAACAGACAGATTGACAAAGACGAATTGACAAGACAAGTTTCCCAAATAGACTGTTAAGTGAGCTTAATAAAACCTTTAATGAATAAAGTCAAATAAAATAAATAAGATAAGAGATAACATGAATGATATTTGTATCATGTATTGTAAATAGAAACAGCACATTAGCTGATTTATGTCAAAGTACTGATTTAAAAGGACAAATATAAGGAAAGATCTTATAGTTAATCATGAACTATAAAAGATAATAAGAAAACCATTTATATAAGTTTTAATAATGAAATGAACTAAAGATGACAATCAATGTAATCACTGAATTTATCTAGGTAACGTTATAAGAAGTTAAAATATGTAAAGAAATGTAATATTAGTTAAGGAACAAAACCTTGTAATGAAATGATAACAAACAAAGAATGACACAAATAAGTCATGAAAATAAGAATCAGGTAGAGACCCTACTAAGCATAGGGAAGTAAAATAATAATAATGACAAAAAGGATGTAAAGCACCACTACATGAGTGATGTTATAAGAATGAGAAATAAGAAAAAAATGTTGAAATGAGAATAGTTAAATATGGAAGTTTATGATCGAAAATCAACAAAGGTATATTAATAATTAATATTGTTCAGCTGGATACAGCATTTATATATAATAAGGTGTTCTTTTCAATCAAATAATCATGTCCAAATTAGAAATTAAGGATAGTTATGAAAACTATGACCAAACTGTCGTCAAGACATGTCAAAATAAAGAGAAATAAACATGCTATACAATGCTAATAATAGAACCTAATTTGTACTTGTAGCAACTGAGATATAAACGTTAGCACCATAAATTTGGTCAATTTTGAATAAATACAATGAAATAATAACAATAACGACACCGACGCATCCAATGCAAATATGTAATGGCTATAAATATAATTACGTCACCATGGCATCATTTTCTACCAGTCGCGAACGACCTTAAGACCAGCCAACACCGCCTAGCGGCCATCTAAGAAAAGTATATATACGAACGCAGTTGTAAACAAAACACATTTTGTCTCTTTCCACTCAATCAGCAACAACGAATCCAGACCGAATTATCATCAAAATTTTATAATCAACAAGAAGGAAGAAGTGTAAGTAAAGTACAGTCCATCGATATCAGTAGTGATACCTTTACTAGAAGTGCGATTTAGAGAACGAGGTTAAGTACCATACATAACCAATTAAATTGTAATACAAGAAGAAAATTATATCGTTCATACGCGTAACAAGTGAAGTGTTGTAACCACGATCAGTGTATCAGATCGTGAAGAGTGTTAATAAAAATTGAGATTATTAATCAGGGAGTACTGTGCATATATTTACATTGTTTACGAGTAAGCTATTAGCAGTATAACATAATACACCTGTATATTGACGCAATAAACAATAATACAATAAGTACTAAGCACTGTCTTAACTTTATTTAGAGGAATTATAATATTCCGAACATAAGATTTCACGTATTAACGTTACAATAACTAACCTAAAATTGTCCAGGTTAAACGAACTTTTCGTCAATTAATTTCAATAATTAAAGGTGTCTAACCTAGTAAATTAGTGTTTTGTAATAGCATTGTATCGTAAAGCATTGGCGTTTTATTCTGTAACTTAAAAGAAGTCACCCTTGAGGTATCTAATATTTATAAACAAACAATCGATTATGGTTAGAGTTGTCATTGCAAACCAACTGAGTTAAGAAAATTGAAAGCCGGATGATTTGTAATCCGTTAATAGTAGTAAATTGAATGTATTTAGTTGAACCAAGTATAGAGTGAGCAATAAACAAATGAATTGTGAATGAACAAATATTGTCCGCAATTATTTAAATAAGTGATTAATTCTTTTTTACTAGTTAATGAGTTGCGAATTCCAAGCAAGCAACCAGTTAAGTTGGCTACTATTCAGCCAAGTGAACCGACAACAGTTAGAATCAATTAAACAGATAAAAAGGAAATTAATTCCTGATATTAATTTAATCACTCAATAAAATACTAATTTAAATTCAATCAAAATTAATTATTCGATTATTCAAAGAAATTCTTTTTTATGGAATATTTCTCAAGAAATTCCATATGGCGCCCAGGTAAAATTCATAGGTGCTCACTTGAACACTAACAGTACTATCATACTGTTTTATCAAAACTTGACAGTTTACTAATCAACTGAGACCGACTGAACTTCTAGTACGATATTAAAGGTACGTGAAGGTTTGAATTATATAAATAACTTTGTCTAAACTACACACTAACATACACAGACGACATAATTCAACGGTAGTGCGAACGAACTTCAAGAGGTCTACAAAGCTGTTTACATTCAAATAACGGGGATTACAACCAAATAATTACTCAAAATTAAACAATATTTCTTCAAACAAGATATCATAATTAAATAAAACTAATTAAAGAACAATTAACAATTAACAAAATTATTTAACGTAATAGTGTTAAATTCAGTGACAAGAAAATCAACTTTAAAAGTGAGAAGGAGTAAATATTATAATATTGACATTTTTTGCTTATGTATTTTAAAATTTTAAGTTGCCCTTTTCTTATCATTTATGCTACCCACGTTTAATTGTTGACTTACATATTGACTTCTTATTCCGTCGTCTTTTAGCACCATTTCAACTTTCTTAAAATGGAGGGAAATTGTGCGCAAAGTCTCCAAAGGGAAATGGGCATCTTCAGAGCCCCGATATTGTTGTTGTCTGCGAGCCCCAGACACACTGCGAGAGTCCAGGTTACACTTACACAACAAAATTGGCATAGCCATTGTATTGAAGAATTTTAACTTTGTTTCTTACTCAACTTTGTTCTTACTTTCTTCTCTGTTTATTGTCCCCACATATGTTTTAAAATTTGTATCAAGTTAGCTTTGTTTGTCTCTGTCGTACTTATATGTTTATCATTACCCAGACAATTAGAGTAACTTACACAGCTATTATTTAAATTGTGATAATTGCAGTCGTTTCTGTATGTTCTATAATTATAGAGTCTCTTAATAAAAAGAACAATAAGCAAGCCTAGAGAGAGAGAGAGAGAGAGTGAGAGATAGAGCGTACACACGCCCGCGCGCGTACATAGGACAATACTACAGACACTGTACCCTGTTATAATAGCGAGCACTAAACAAACATGTACACCACGCTGTCTCAGCGTAGACACAAACCGAACGCAATCACAAAGGGTCGATCTATCTGGAGATGTATAATTTGAATCTGCAACCTTGCCTTTTCGAGGTCGTTTCAGTGAAGTGCATTGCAGATTTCATAGACGATATCAGTATGAGGCCGCGCTTTACCTACCTTTAGACTCTGTGGTCTGCGCTCCCCTTAAAGTCGGGAACTACTCTTATAGAGGAAGCTGTAATTGTTGAGCTAATTGAGTTACACCGTGAATAAAATTACAGGTAATTCTTTATCAAGTTCAAAGAGAAAGTATTCTGCCCAAAAGGCTTGTTGTAATGTAGGCCTACGTGATTCCATCACTTAATTAAGTGAGTTACATTAAACAGTATAAAACACTATACAATAATTCAGCATATTACGTTAATAAGGTTAGCGTTAGAGCCCTAAATAAATAGAAAATGCACTTCTAGAATGTCACAGAAAAAGTCCAGCAATTTTGTCCTGTATCGGAAAAGATACAGTTCGGAAATTTATATGGTAGGGTAAAATATTTGTTAGTTGTCTACATAAATGAGCTGAACGTTAGCTTACAAGGACTTAGCAGGGTTTGTAACGTGCGTGATTACATAAGGCCGTAATGTGTTCAGGCAGTGTTTGTCCCGCACACTACAGTTTTCGACCGACATTTAATTTATAACCAAGTGACACATTTGAAAACTACATTGTCCTTGGTAAGAGCCAGTTGAATTGCTTTACTATTGAGAATGACTGGACTGAAATGACTCTTAACTATTCTGAGACAAGAAATTGTAGTTTTTCAGAGCCTTAGAGGACAGAGTATTTATTTTATGACCTTTTTCGTGAAAGAATTGAAAGACTTTTTCCATTTGAAAATGTTACTTAAACAATATTTTGTTATTGCTTTACCTAAACAATAAAATATACTTGTTAATAGAAAGTATTTATAGAGTAAATAAACAAGAAATATTTTATATTTTTATACATTGTTATACAATCTTTATTATTCTTATGTGTTGTGGGCCTCTGTCTGAAACGTAGTTTTAAATTATTTAAACGTTTTGTGTATTTAATCGAATACGAGAAAATACCACGTGTTATTTTGTCGTGGACTTATTTTTTACAGCAAAAAAAGGTAATTAAATACAGAGTATTTCGTTCATTACTATTTCGTTCACATCCAGTCTTTACCGAGTACGCGCTCAAGTAGGCCTACAACTATCTCTGCCTCACTGAATGTTGTCGCAATTCGTCTTCCGTGCTTCGTCAGGTAAAAATTTACTCTTACAAAATTAATTTAGAGGCTTCAGGTTTACCAGCTTAACGATGTATTATGTATTATTTAACGAAATTTTAATTTTTATGGTTACAAAATTAAAATACAAATAATTTGAAAGGGGTGAAACGTAAAAATCACGTTTTGTGGAACTTAAAAAACTGTAGCTTATGTTGTAGCCTAAAAATTTTGTTGTGAGACTTAATCTCCGTGAAGTGTATTTCTTGCGTGCACGAGTAAAATGATAAGAATCGGTTGAATTAAATTTAACAGTTACATTGTTTTCTGAATTATTAACTTATGTGTCGGCCGTTAATAAAGTACGAGTGTACTAAATGCACGTCTTTCGACAACTTGTGTTGTGAATTTACGTTTTTCATTGTGTTCGAGAACCTTGTTTACTGGACAGATGTTTTGTACTTTCATAATATTTAGCCTGTAGCTTTACATTTACATATAGGCCTACTATATTGTAACATTAAGACTTTGTTAGTCAAAAAAAGGTTATTAGTCAGACGATAATTTTATTAGTCATTTAGTCAAATTGGTTAAGCAGCCTATGTTGCCTAGACTGAGCTTAGATTCATTTGTGTTCATTTTAGGCTCGTCAAAATTATTATCAAGTTACTGTACACTTGTAAAGCATTAGAGTATTTACTATATAGATCTCACATACAGCACGGTACTTACACAGCCATATGGACATCCAATAAAATGTTTATGAGTATTGTAATGTTAATTTACTCCACAGCGATCGGGCTATAACAATTCAATTACCATAGAGCTGTTTGTTGTATAATAAAAAAATAAAATTTTTGTTTACTGTGGTTCATAAAAAATTGATAAATTCAGCGAATTAGGCTATAGGCCTATAAAGCCTTTGCGCAGCATCTTTTTTATTTAACCGTAGCATTATCAAAAGTGTACTTTAGCGACTCTAATAGACCGGAATAATTGATTTATATATAATAGAATGTAACTGAGTGACGGGGCCGGGCGTGTAACGAACTGCCTATAGCCTATAGTCCCGTGCGCTGCCTCAGACAGCACTTTACCTTGTGCTCACCATTTAGAGTCCTTCAGGCAGTCAGTTATTAAAAACATTACTTATTGAAAAGAATTGATTAATGTTAACATAAATTGAAGTAAATACAAGGAATATGTAAAAATCAATAATTATCTTTAATAAAAAATTAGCCGCTTATCGAAGCGTGGGTACAACTAATGTAGACAGAGAACATTTATTTCCTTAATCGTGTTACTTCTTTTCATATAAGGAATGATAACTAAAATACTAATGAAATATCAAGTAATGGTAAAGTGTGCATTGATGGTTCTCGCATTGCACGCCGCTCCCGATTGCAACTGACAGTAACACAGCTTGGGAGGGATGTCCGCAGTACACTGCAAGCGTGCGTGCGACTTGCACGACAAACGCTTTGAAAACCGTTTTAACTTGTAAGTATAGATGCAACTTGTAGCATATAACGCTTATGTGGTAACAGACAGTTTCTTTAAAGTTTATCGTATGTTCACTCCAGCGATTGTTACCACTTAGATTCAGTGCGCAAACATTATTGTGACTCATTCAAGTAACGTCATTATTATATTACACCATTTCCGTTGTACAGTGTTCAGTTTCAAACAAGTATGATAGTGAATTTAATTCATACTGTTTACAGATACAGATTGTTATGCAGACGAATTTAAAAGTTGTGTTAAGGTTTGTACGAAATGTTAAATAACAATTTAAATGTATAATTACCAGAAAAATCTTAATTTATATTAGCCCAGTTCTTGATAAAATGAATATACAACTATACGACACCCGGGTATTCATTCATACTGTGATGTTACGCGAATGTTGGCACACAAAGAAACGACTACACCACGTGGATTAATTAAACTTAAACGTTAATAAAAGACAATAACTCTAACATTGCAATTAATGACAATTATATCACATGGAGTATTCAACTAAACAAATTTAACATGTTTATTCTACAGCACCTTAAAAAAAATTTCAGTGAAAAGAAAGGACAACGTAGGAACGTGATCGTTAAGGCGGCTTGCGACTGATCTTGGGAAACCAATTTAATAATGGCTTAATAAAACTAATTATTTTAACTGAGAATGGTCTTGCACGATAAACCTATGTACAAATGTTTCACTGATTCACTAATAAACGTAGGCCTACTGTAGACTGTAGACTTTTATTTGTTTAAATGGAATTTATATTTGCTGTAGTCCTCTTTTTTTCCAACATATTACAAAACCCAGTCTGTTTCCTTCCATCCCTCGGGTCTAGACAAAATAGACACGCTTGTCCGATTTTCGTCCTTGATTCGTAATCAGTTGCATGTGTTATTTAAAGTTACATCTAAGTATTTTCAAACAGTCAACTTTACTCGACACAGATATAACTCACTGAATTTTGGAATTCGTTAACACGCACTTGGTATCGTCTTGGCACGGTAATTAAAGAACAACCACCTGACATTCAACTAGAACTGTGTGATTTACTAACCGATCACCTCCTGCAGAGAAAGCAAGAAAAGAGGCCGGGGTTTTTTTTTTTAAAGCTGCTACCTTATGAACGATTTCCAAATCTACGAAATTTTGTACAGAAAATGACGTTGATGTTTGGAAGGTGACGCGACATAAGCGCACAACTGATAGTGGTTGAAAGGGGTGCGAGTGAATGGGTGAGGCTGCATATTTAGGAAAAACGAACATTTAGTATTTTAATAATGATTACTGATTTCCATCACACTTTATCCAGGCTTTGGACTGGCTAAATGAGAGAAACCAATGTATTATGATTTCTTTCACTTAGGCGTGTTTAAAATCAGCTTGAAGAAAGCTTCGTCATTTTGTACATCTTTTTTTGTAGTTTTGTAATTTTTGGTTTTTTATAAGTTTTTAGCTTTTTTAAAATCAGCTTGAAGAAAGCTTCGTCATTTTGTACATATTTTTTTTTGTAGTTTTGTAATTTTTGGTTTTTTATAAGTTTTTAGCTTTTTTAAAATCAGCTTGAAGAAAGCTTCGTCATTTCGGTTTTTTATAAGTTTACTCCAACTTTTGAAGGTAAGAGAGCGTGCGAAGACATTGCCTTATATTGCCAGTTTCTTCATACAGCTCTTTCGATACTCTTGTCCAGTTTCTTATATTTCAGTTTTCTTCCCTTTCCATCCAGGTTCAATTGCATTCTCATTTAGATCACAGCTGAGTTTTCTGCCTCCATTTTCAAAGTTTGGACCAAATCTTTAACTCCAGGACGTGGCTTTTGAAACGTGCTGTTCACTTTATTGTTCCATCCTTCAACTGCGTTTGTGGTCCGGTGACGTCTCTTGTAACAGTTCCATAGTTGTATGCTGATCTGCTCATTTTCCAACCATGTTTCGGTAAATAGTCAAAAAATTCTATAAGTTTTGGATTTCCAGGGTTCTGGGAGTAAATCTCTAACCAGCCATCGACGACATCCTCAGGCTTGAGAAACGCGAGAGATGCACACATTTTTATCACAGTTCGAACTTCCTCATTTTCTTTGTAGTCCCGCGTAAGACCTAACTCTTGCACCTTCCTCCATAGACACTTTTTCAGGTGGAAATAACAACCTTGAATTTGTGCAGCTGGGAAAACCTCTTGCAATGTCATTATAGCCGCTGCTTCAAAATCTACTTTGACTTTTTTCGGTTTCCAGTTAGGTATAGCTTGAATAATTAGTCGAAAGAGCTTGACGTATGTTTCTTTCTTCTTGTCTGGTAACAATGCAAAAGCCACGGGGTATATATTTGTTTCTTCTTCTGAGCTTCCAAAATCTGCATGGATAGAGTAAATCTGCGAAAACTGTTTGCTGGAGCTTTTAAAAGTTCCGTCCATTAAAAAATCTTCACAATTGTTTAGCCCCTCTCTTCCTATATTTCCACTAAAATCAATATTCTTTCACCGAGTGAGTTGTATCTTCCTATATTTCCACTAAAAATCAATATTCTTTCACCGAGTGAGTTGAAATCCGCCAGTAGAAAGCTGCTACCATCATTCATCTTCAGCAAATCTTCGTCAAGAACTACGTCTTCACGATTCTCGGGCTCTGTTTGATTCCCTTGCGATTTACATCTCTGTCGTTGGAGAGTTCTTTTAGTCGTGGCCTGAGCTGGAATCTCTGTGACAAAATCGAAACCTTTGTTGTGAAGTTCACCCAACTCTTGATTGTAGATTCTCGAGATTTGCGTTTCCTCTTCACGGGCACGCTTTTTTGCTTTTTGAAGTGATTTTTTGACTTCCAGTCGTGCTTCGTCTGGAGCGCCACATTGATGTTCACTAGTACTCAAAACTTCGCCAGACTTACTCTTCATAAGTCCTCGGCATCTTGTAGACCTCTCTCTTGAACACCTCCAGAATATTGCCCCTTCACATTCTGCCGCTTTAAGACATACGAGTCGCCTCCGTACAGCGCGCACGGCTTACCCTTATTTGTCGTCGTAAGTTCCACTTCACCAGCCAGCAAAATAATGTAGCACACACCGCACCAGCACACACGTCTTAATAAACGAAAAACTAAAGCAACAGTGGCAAGTGTCGGCGAGGTAGGGGGTTGGAGCTTCGGGATTCCCACTTCATTGTTTTTCAGCGAGGGTGTTGACCGCAGGTAGCTAGAGGCAGGGAGGGGTAGTTTGGGCGCTTATGTCGCAAATTTCAGCATGTGCGCTTATGTCGCTGGGCGCTTTTGTCGTGAATTCGTTTGGAAGCACATAGGTACACTTGTGAACCGTGTGTCTCCACAATTAACACCAGAAGTCTCCACACAGATTCTTCTCTGCTTCACCTACTGAGATTAGGCACAACTCAGCCTAACTGCATAAATATGTGCTGATTTGTATAACTTATACTGATATAAAAAGATTGTACCGTTAATTGTGTAAATCGTCACTTTTACTTATTTACAGTTAGAGACCGTTGTTTTGGTTTTTACGTTACCTGTCGAAAACTGATCGCTTAATGATGCGGCCTACCTGTAAATTCCTGGGTTTAATTTTGGCCATCAGGCCCTTTTAAGATGGAAACCACTGAGCTAGGTAAACGAGGTCAAAAAGGCTCTAACAAAGGCATAAAGCACAGAATAGATCAGCGTGGAGAGCGATGTCGTGGACTCCAATGTTCGTAGACGACAGTAATGCGGTAAGTGTCGTTATAGTCATTGTACAGAAGCATCTGCAGACATGATGTTTTATCTAGTCAGGGGGACAATAATTTACTCAAATAAGCGCGTGTTAATCGGTAACATTCACCCGCATATACGTATAGTCAATGATAGTGGCAGCAAACGTCAATATCACTTCTTTTCAGTTGCCAAAATCTGTATAATATTTACCGTATTTCTTCCGTCGTGTGACTTCGTGTTGCGTTCGATTGATTTACGCGTTTCGAAACATATGTTTCGTCTTCAGAAATAAAAAATCACTTTTAGCGAGGTAGTTAAATATTAAAATTGCAAATATTGAAAAACAAATCCACACATATCCGCGTTACATGAGTGCGCACTCATATAACGCGGATATGTGTTTTTTGTTTTTCAATATTTGCAATTTTAATATTTAACGACATCGCTAAGAGTGATTTTTTATTTCTGAAGACGAAACATATGTTTCGAAAGGCGTAAATCAATCGAACGCAACACGAAGTCACACGACGGAAAAAATACGGTAAATATTATACAGATTTTGTCAATAAGTGACTTGGATATCAATTCAAACATGTCTTTCAAGTTTTCAGTTGCGTACAAAAACGTTTACAGAGTTTGCATTGCACATAGGCTAAAACGTTCTGTAGTACGACCAGTAGCACAATGAACGTCTGTCTATATATTTATAAATCGTTAACTGCACAGTGCACGTTGATATTTTCCAAATTATGCAGCCTTTGTGCGCGCCTCACATCAGACGCCGGTCTCGTTCACCAACCCCAGCAATTTGAAATACTATCGGAACATTGTTGTAGTCTGAAATATTCGGGAAAATATCGGACAAATTTGTTGACAGAACATTGTTTTTTGCTGAAAATCGTTACACACTGACACAGAAAACGTTTTGCATTTAAAACTATACATGGATGTAATAAAAGGTTCAATTTTCAAGTCGATAGTAGGTTTATTTCGGTACTAATAGTCTGACATAGCCTATTCTGTAAATCGAGTCTAATAAGAAATCGGACTTGGGTAATGGGCTATATTCCTATAGCACTTTATCGTCCAGCAATGTTTATTGATGTTGATTTTGATTAAGCCTACCCATATTTCTTATTCAGAAACAGTGCAGACGTCAAACTCTCTGAGGAAGTTTAACCAATAACGTCTGTGTTACAGATTGACAGAAATAAATGTTTCGAATCAGCGCCCGTTTTCCAACTATCACACACTACCTGTAGCCTAGGCCTATACAGAGGTGCAACGCGAACGGTTGGGAGTGGTATCAGTTAAACTCTGCTTTGCTCTACTGCAGTGTTTGCAGACTCACCAACGACCGTATTCAGTTAGCTAACTGTTATGATTACGTTAAGGTTTAGAAATTAACAGTAGACCTTGAAGAATATAAGTAACTACTGTAAGATAACGTAAGCTTGTAGCGTAACAATACCTTACTGTGGAATCAACTGTATCGGTCAAATATCGGTCGCTCTGACAGTGCCAGAAGTGTAAGTAGATTTTACAATCCGCTTAACTCAGCTGCTACATTCTCAAATATAAAACGTTCAGAGTACTCGAATATTATTTATTTTGAATTCTGGATTGAAAATTATTTAAATAACTCCTGTAAATAATTGTACAAATATTTAATAATTATTTGATTGAATAAATATGCAACACCTTGCACCAGCCTGATTTGCATTTTAAACGATCGTGTTAATAGGACGGTGTTTTAATTATTGAGACTTCGACAGTTGTTGAATGTAAAATCAAAAATATTAATAGGATACAAAATAAAACGTCATGTTCATATTTTTGCGTACAAAACAGTAGGAATATGCCGATATTTTATACTATTTTGCCTACAATGCTTATGCAATTAATTTGATTTTGTGTTAGTTACTTTTCCCCAAAATCATGAGACACGTGTAACAACACTTCTGTTTTCCCGTCGCGTATTCAGTGTTTGCAGGAAACAAAAATAATCGCTACACAGCATAGCGGAGTGTACGGTATTGTTTCGTTTCAGTGGGCTGTCAGAGGCATGAACTGAAACCTCTCATTATTTAGAGCAAAACTCAAACCCTCCCTTGTTTATCGATTATAATCGACATACTTGAGCCTGCCTCCCGTTGTGGCAGCCATGTTGGTTGACAGATCCCCCTCCCACCCACGTGAGACAAACAATGGCAGATTATTGTAATACACCTTATTAGCATAGCTTATTATAACTGGTGTAAATTGTAACCAGCTTAGGGAAACTTTGTCATGAAGCTTACTCGATTGTTGGTAGATTGACGCCTTTGTGGTTTTCAACATCACCAGCGTAACACCAGATGTTGGCTTGAAATTAATACCTTAACGTTAGCAGCCTGCGGTATTTTTGTGAAAAGGTTTCAAGTTAGTAAACTGAGTATCTTTGTTTTGTTTTCGGCGTTTATGATTGACACTGATGTGAATAAATGTTTATTGTTATGAACATATGATAATAGCTTGTTAAATTGAAATTTTTTCGCAGTTAAATAGTACTAGACATTCTTCTGTACTAGTAAAAGCAAGCAGGTTTGCCACTCGTACGCTTCCATTATTACCGCAGATACTCGTCACAGAGAGAGTTTACGTAAGGGCTAATAAACTACCTTGCTGTTAGGATCCCATACGAACTTGGGATCTCTGGGTCAGTAGCCAAAAGTGGCGTAACTGGAGGCTCAGGTGCTCATGGCAAAGTTTTAAGGCGAGCCCCCTTTCGAGTTTTACAAATTGTTGTCTTTATATGTTTTATAATGTTCAAATAATTTCCATACCTACTGAATCTGCTGGCCTGTTTCTAGCCAAAACTGGGCCAGTAATTCATAAGTATGAATACATAAGTACGAAATGTACTGATCAAAATTGATAAACATTAACAAATCGTTTTGCAGTAGAGAGACAAGAAGTCGAATTTAAGTGTAAGTAAAAGTTTGTATAAATTTTGCTAGGTCAACTAGTAAACATTTTAAAACTTGTTAGAATTGTTGAACCAATTCTCCAAATTTCATTGGGCGGATACATAATTTTTGCTTACTTGGCCAAGTATAATTTACACAAAAGTATTTTAATTCTCCCCAAAGTTTGACTTTTTGACTCTCTATTGCAAAATAACTTTGATAGAATATTTTTCGCAGTGTAAAAGAAAATAAGTTGGGCCCTCTTTACCTTGTCACACCCCGGACCCTGGACATTAGCCACTCTGTAGTTACGCTCCTGGTAGCCGACGCCATCCCTTCAGTTTACCATTCCTCTTAAGTTCAACATTATACTTCTGAAATGTTTAATTAGTAAGGAATTAATACGATGATTACGGTATACCAAGTGTGTAACAGATAGGCTATGTTCATTGACTCCTTACTCTTATGATAGGCCTGTGTGGTGCAGTGTTTGTTGGCGTGAACTTAATACTTAGGTAGTTAGCCTAACATCTATTCGTTAATATTCAAGCCTATATTTAACACTGCATCAAATAGCCTAAATATTAGTTAAGTCACTGATATTATGATACCTATTCGAAAATACAATATTAACTTACCATTTGTTTATTAACGGTAGCAATCATAAATAACAGGCTATACGTAATCTGCTGGACGCCACCTGCTTGTGATGGTCAATTGTAACTTGAAAAAGAAGCTATGTGAAGTTCTGTGTGTCATTTGTTTTCAAGAACGGGGTTTATTAGTTACATCTGCGAGTAACTAATTATGCTACTGCAACTTTATGTAGCCTACGTACTGCTCACATTCTTGAAGTTTTTTGTATTCACTGCTAATTGAGTATACATTTGTGTATGTAGTAGTGTTAACTTCTGATACACGAGTTTGACTTTTCTGATTGTTTTACATATCTAACAAGAGCAAGCGGAGACCTCCCGCCTAGGAGCTAACAATTTTTTCCTGTTTCCTTACAGTTAACGATTTACGGA
Source organism: Magicicada septendecula (assembly GCA_034769895.1). Classification (NCBI taxonomy): domain Eukaryota; kingdom Metazoa; phylum Arthropoda; class Insecta; order Hemiptera; family Cicadidae; genus Magicicada; species Magicicada septendecula. The sequence goes on from CM068367.1 coordinate 1,004,547,763, forward strand.
AAGAACGGCAGAGAAAGGCTGAGTGTTTTGTTTCAAGAGAAAAATAATGTATAAAGCTTTGATAGATTTACTTGAGACGAGATTTTTGCTTTTCAATTTTCTTTGTGGCTCATTTTCTATAGCACCGTAAGTAATGAAGGGGCCAAGCGAAAAAGCAAATGAAGCGAAAAGCAAAATTCCCATGAGAAACTAATTTCATTCTTCTGCTTTTGTTTTCTTTTTGTAATTTGAAACGGATGATCCTGCTGTACTAAAATTAGATACATTTCTTGATAAAAATATTCCCAGCACGTTCATTTCGTCTTTTAGGGGATGGGCTCAGGAGCTAGTAGAAATTGCTTCAAAAAGTTGTTTAATTAATGAGAAAATAAAATTAACTTTGGTCTAGTCTGTTGAGTAGGCCTACGGAAAAAATGTATAATGCAGAAAGCAGACATAACAACGAAAATTTTGATGTTAAATTTAAATTATTACATTCTTGAATTACTTGTTGAACTCAGACGTACTACAAATATATTTTTGTACTAGCAATATTGTGAATACAGTTCGAACACAGAAAATGATTATGCAAGTAACAATTTCAGGCTCCACTTAAAATATATTTCGTTAATTAGAGTGTTAAAAATTAATTTATTCTCTGTTTTCTCCTCCCACCATTATAGCAACAATGATCCAACATTGGTTATGTAAATTTTATCGCAATGAGAAAAACTCCAAAGTTAAAAGTACTTTGCCCGGGTTCGTGGCTTAACATTCACAAACGCATTCAAAATTCTGGTTGGTTACTCGGCACATAAAAGGGACCAAAGCCGACGCGTGCAAGTGGTGTTGAAAGCCAGTAGATAAGTAAGTGCAGGGGGTGTGTATATATATATATATATCCAGTTTTAGTATTGAGCGTAATAAAGTTTACCTTCTGACATTCGCGCCCCATTATTAGCCTAGAGGCGGCCATGTCTTAACCACGGTTAGGCTTAATCTTCGCTGGCAATCTGCCCATAACCTCCTGCTTGATGAAATTTTACACACAGACAAACGTAGGCACACACACGTTTATATCTGATAAATAATAAAATTATTATAATTCCATATGCAGGGAGGCAGTGAGTGTAAGCCATAATGATTGCCATATAGTTAACGGTGTGGGTTCCAGCCCTCTACCGTGTAAATGAGATATTGCGCATAAGCTACGCGAATATCGTTATTTCATTATACTTTCTGTAAGCGTAGTTGAGGATTTATTTATAAACTCCCTCATCTGTTATGATCGCAGCATCAAAAACGCCACCGAACGGAGAAATAATATGGCAAGTCTCCCACGTGTTATCGTTCCCCATATCACAGACCTTATTTATTGCTGCAAAATTCAAAGTGCATACTATGATCCACGGTGTGCATATTTCGATGCACGTCGTCGATCCGATTTATACCTGGAAATAGATCGATAATCACATTTTACTCTAGATGCTGAAGTCGTAACACCAGGTAATTGCTTCGTACACGATTCATTATTTAGGCTAACTATATTTACGACAGTTGTGGGATTTATTTTGTTTTGATTAGTTTTAATCTGTCAGTATGAGGATATATTCATCCGTAACACTGTCTCCGTTGTGTCCAAGTGCCGCAATGCTGCCTAATCTTCTTCCAAGTGCACACGCGCCCCTACCACACACACACAAATAAAAAAACGTGGAATTTCTTTGTCAACTCTTTAGCAAATGTGTTATAGCCTACCGTTTTTCTGCGATGTTTCGGGCTGCAGCGAAGGCGCTAGTCTCTTCAGACTAATGCGTCTGCAGCTCGTGCGAAGTGTAAACAAATTATAAATAATAAAGATAAATAATAAATAATTGAAAATGATTATTTATTTCATATTTTTACATTTGAGAAAGAAAAGTTTTAGTTTGGAAAAGAATATAACTTTATCTTTAGAAAGGGTATCCTCTTTCTATCCACAGACGTTTACTTGTAAAGTGGGATATGACCGGAAGTATTAGAATTCGATCGCAATTGCGTGGCGTAGTAACTGGCGACTATCGCATACTCTGACCAAACGTACCCGTGTGACGCCGCTGCAATTGTTACGGTGACATTGTTGCCTTTGTTTCTACTCAGCCATTAAATATTTGTTCGCATTGTTTAGGACCGCTTTGTTTTCACAGTACGCTTCATAGGTTTCTACCTGAATCATTTTCGTACAGCATATGAGTAGGCTATTTTCTGTAGTGAGCCACTGCGTCTGTGGCCTCACAGTGACGGCTGCAGTGTTAATAATTCTGTTAACGATTTTGTTAACATTGGTTGCTACTTTTAACAATAATACCGTAAGAAGATAGTAATACATGCACTTTGCGTCCTTCTGATCCGTCTTCCACGTAGCTTATAGTATAGGCTGTAATATCTAAGTTTCCTGAGTCTGTCTCAGATATAAATAATTCGTAATCGCTTACTTATTAATATTTTTAATTCTGTAAAATGTTTATGTTTCCATTAAGTTATTTCATCATTGATTATGATTATAATAAGTGTAGCCTTTGCTAATTAATTACGTTGGAAACAAACTCAAATATGACTATTTTATAAAATCATAATCATTATATTTATGTATAGCAGCAACAGTTAGTTATCTGTAATAATCATTATTATAACTCTCTCTCTCTCTCTCTCTCTCTCTCTCTCTCTCTCTCCCCTCTCTCTAACTCCCACTCTCTCTTTTCTCCCTCCCTCAGCCACTTTACCCATGTAAAATTTCTTTATTATATGTATCTCAAATTGCTGCATGCCATAACCTGAATTATTTAGGGATGCAGTCTGTTAATATATTTTAAGAAACGTTGTTTAGGGTGGTTTGTTACGAAAACGCGGTAAGAATTATTGCGTGTATAAAAAGCTCCTTGTCATTGGCTGATCGTCAAAAATGATATTTTAGTTAGATATATACCAGACACACGCGCGCGTTTCAACATTCCCGTTCTGAGCTCGTGTCATAATTTTATTTATTTTCTGTCGTCTGATATTTGTCACACCGAAACAAGCTCCCAGCAGAACTTAAAAATATTAAATTTGTCGCTATTATTATTGTTTTCAATAAATAAGTCACTCAGGATGATTCCCGATAAGGCGAAAAGCATTCTATATAAAATTAGTAACGTATTGCGTTACAGGTACTATATATTGAGGACTGGTCGCCTGTGTGTGTACGCGCGCGCACATTTCTCGGTACTTGGTTCTTGCAAATAATATGTCGATAGCAATATAAATACCAGCATAACAAGAGCCGCGATGGCAGATGGGTCAGTGTGATCTTGTGTGTGTCGGGGAGGGGGTACATCCAGTGTATACTTTACACGCGGGCGCCTATATTACAGAACATGGTAAAATAAAACGAGGCTTCAGAGTACGTGTACCTTACCTGTCATCATTCGATTCGTAATAATCCATGTTAACGGCAAGTCCTGGGCAATTAATAATAATATAATGTTAAATAAAACTGAAGTCGTATGGTAGCATTGTGACAGCGTAGACTTCAATTTTATTGAATTTGTGTGTGTTCATGCACCGGATGGTTGCAGACAGAAACGTGATACTTGTCCAAGAAATACGACACATTTATTTGCCTGAATACACTTCATTTCTATCGTTTTAGTACAAACAAAACAAATGAAAGAATATACTTGTGGCTGTCTGTCTAAATGAAATAAACTCTCTGAACTGAAACGTGCCAGGTCTTTCCCGTTGTATTTTCGACTGAACATTGAAACCCCTAATATCATTTACTTTTTACCCATGCATTTAAATTTTTGTAAAAAAAAACTGAACGTTTTGTAAAAAAGATCGTGAATAAACACGATGCCGTTTTAGTTTTGTTTTGCCTTGGTATCTGCAACTGTTATTGATCGCATTGTAGTGCGCAAAATAAGAGGATTCTATGTAGGCCTGAATGTGTTTGGAGAAGGAAAACAGAAGAATGTGAAAGGAGAAAATGACTAGAGAGAGAGAGAGAGAGAGAGAGAGAGAGAGAGAGAGAGATGCGCGCGCGCGCGTATGTGAAGAGAAGGAATGAGATGTTAAGTAATCGCACTGTTTTCTTGTATACGTATGTTGATTTAGTTGTTAATTGTTAACAAGAATTCCAAACGATTTTTGGTAATTATTGTTTCACTTTTTATAATTTAGGGAAGAATAGACTAGTCTGGGCCTGGATCTAGGCTATATCAGGTACTAAGTGGGAGCACAAAACTTGTTTCATTTACAAGTTAATTAAGATGTTTCTGCCGGCAAGGAATTCATTAGGATACGCTTCCTAGACGGTTTCTTCAAAAGAATTCAGCTATATTCAGTAGAAGGATACTTTAATTAACAGTGGCTTGAAAATGCACACTTGAATATGCTAGACTATATGTAATACAAATATTTTTAAATATATTTTTAATAAGACCGTGTTATTATTTATTTACGGTAAGATTAATCGAGCTTGTAATTTGACAAATGCTGTCGTACTTATAATGACTTTTATACGATAATCAATGTACACAAAGTGTGCATGATGTTACGTCTGCACGTAATTATGGCTCTCCTCGTTTACCGCCTTGGTTCTTTTTAATGGATATAAATATTGTTAATTATTACAGTATATAATATTTCGTTTCTTTGCACACAAAGAATAATTTAAAACCAGTGTGTACCGAGAATAAAAAGTTAAAATGAGATTTACAAGTTCGCTCCAAAGTTTTACAAATCGTGTAACAGAAGAAATGTCAGTCTTTATTTACTTTTAGTTAAATGATTTAATAGTAATGTTCCACAACGACTGCAGCATTACACGATATCATGAAGAGTACGAAAGGTTATGTAATGAATTTGCAGCTACTTTGAACAAAGACCACTCGTATTTCTCTGTTTACCTCTTTATTACCCCTTTTATTTTTTTAAGTACTTCTGACATGCCACTGTACGTACGAATACTTCGCTGTCATCAGTTGTTTCCTCAAGGATAAATAGACTTAAGTTTATCAATATACCACAGAATTACATTTCTAAGGGTATAATTATTTCAGTGTAAGAAATGTTAACTCAGAGCAGTTAACTGTGTGTGTGTGTGTGTGTGTGTGTGTGTGTGTGTGTGTGTGTGTGTGTGTGTGTTTTGAGGGGGTCTTGTAATATGGGAAAAGGAATTTTAAGACACATGTGTAGTGAAGGGTTCGAAGAAACTGATGTTGCTGTAGAATTGTTAGGAATATGAAATTAGAATATGTTTGGAATATACACGGTGTACTTGTATCACGTATGGAACATTTATTAAATGAAATTGTTCCGGTAGTCACAGCCTAAGAATAACTTACTTCTTTAAATAATTATTTTAGAAGCATTTAAAGTGTTGTTTCTCTTCCGGTCAATTTTAGAATGAGATTCAGCAAATCGGACTGTTCGGAGTATGTGTTGAAGTCGCGATGCATCATTGCTTAGCTAAGCGTACGAACAGTGTCACAATCACTGCAAGACACAAACAGTTGTAACTGCACTAAATATCTGTAACAGAAAAACGTATAACTGTAAATGTACGTTTTCGTCGTGTCTGGTCGTTCAGGTAGATATTCACGTTCACGTTCAACTCTTTTACATAATAAGATTCTCACGTCACACTGTTTGCAGTATCGATATTAGTAGTAGTACGGTTGAACGGTCCTAGTCACGAAATCAAATTTGTATCTACCTTAGAGGGAAATGTATCCAACGAGAACCTACCGAGACTGGAAGCTACAGTGCGTAACAGCAGCTTTGTGATTGGTTGAAAACCTGCGTTGCTATAACAACACAGACTGTGCCCATTACACGGATGAACACGTCCTAAAGAAATGTACAGATTTCTTTTGAAATGTTATTTTTGTTACGGGAAACATTCACTTCACGGGTAATTTTAAACTTATTACGACGGGCGTAAATCATTGGTGGACAGCAGATTGGAATAACGTCTCACTTGGAAACGATTTCTGAAGACGGACAGGTGTGTAAAATGAGCGTACATACACTTGCGTGCGCGCGCACGCACGGAAAATATGCTTTTGTAGATGTCTGTAAGTAGGAGAACACGTGTGAATATGTATGTAAACATGAAAATCGAATAAGTTTATAATTTAAACTGATTAATGAACAGTCTATGAAAGAAGGCTAATTTCTGTCTCTTCTGTTTAGGACTAAACGCTTATTATGCAATTTGAAAATAAATAGTTTCTAAGAACATCGAAGCATTCTAAAAGTAATAGGCCTAGTGTAAAAATGTATTAAAATACCGTTTTTATTTAAATATAGTATACAGATTGTGCACGTTTGTTTCACTTAAAACCGTCGGTTATGCAGGGCGAGGACGAAATATTGATTTCGAAATGAAACGTAATTACAAAACTCTTGTGATACGAAAACGTTTAGTTTCATTGAATCCCAAAGTCTGAGTTAATATGTGGTAATAATATCAAGCATGATTTATATAAAAAGCTATTACAATTTAGGTGATCCGATTTTGTAAATAAATGTGCAGTAGCTTATAGTTTCTTAATCCACATCGGAAATGAAACACATGGTTATTTGTTGCTACAGAATAGGCCTATACATGTGCAGTAGTCTACATTGACAACTGTAGTCCTACGCGTGTGATGGAGATACAATCAACAACAATCTACTTTCCCGCGCTCGTAACATTGTGTACGAGTGGCGCAGTGGCTAGCGCACTCACCTCCATAAGTGGCGTCGTGACTTCGATTCATCTCAAGACGGATCGTTTTTTACAACAACCAATCGGACGCGCCTTATCTACATTTACTCTAAATCCTATTAAGGGTAAAACATATTTTTAATGGATAATTTACCTCTTTTACACTTGTCTTTTTCAATATAGGTGAAGATGAGGACGTATTGTTGTGTGCGAATTTAGTAGCGTTCAAGTCATGATGGATTGCTTTATTTTCAATAAATGTAGTTTCAATAGATCAGTGTTTGTAGGCATGTAATATTATTTTGTTATTTCTGTAAGTTTTACGTACGTGCCTTAAAACAGTCTACATATTATTTCTTATGCGGTATTATAATTCCTATAAAAATAATTATTTTATTTTTGATTTGTTATCTTACGGCAAGAAATTTATTGAAAAATGTTTATTATTTATTACAAAACATTTTTTGGTTAAACATTTTTCGGTTTTCGTAAAAGTCGCAAATTTTAACATTCGGTTTCCACGTTCGAGCAAACACTGAGAAGAGCATACACCGTAGTTTGTTAAGTACTTAATCGCCCGACAGCATGGTGACAGCGACCAAAGAGATCCTGTTTTGGTTGCATTATTAACCCGTTGTATGGCTGGCGTAGCAGAACACATGTCTTGTTAAACGATACTGTTGGATTAAACAGAAATGATAGAATCTAAAACAGATTCAACCCGTCAGTAGTGTATTGTTTGGTTTACCCCAACATACCTTCCAATCGGATTTCAACATAATTACTGACACTGATCTGTACGGATTTGTCTTTACATTAGCGGGTCAATTGGTGCGAATCGTAGCAGGCCGATTCGTAGCGTCAGTCTTTGTAATGTCCGCAGTTTTTTTTTAAGTTTACCCTTTTTATTTTCGGTATCAATGTTTTTTTATTCCATTATGCACGACTTATGTACATGGTTATGTTTCACTCAAACAGATTAGCGTGGACGATAGATTTGTTTCTTGTATTCCTGTGTGATAGTGTGTTTGATGCAAAAAAAATTGTAAACTGTAGAATGAAATATGCGTGATCATGTTAGCTGTTCAAATGATAATGCATCGTGTGTCCTACATCAGTGTTCGAATAGTTGTCATAAATAATAGAGTTATACGTCTACCGAATATGTACACCGGTATCTCTTGCTTTGGAAAAAGAAGACCGCATGAGAAATATGACGCATCTGGACAACTACAGAAACAGAATTTCAATTTTTGATAAAGGAATAGGCACCGTTACAGACTCATTTGTAGATCGGTGCCTTGTGGCCTGGGTCCACTTTCGTCTGTTACCTTTGTGCTTGTTAGCCTCCGGAATGTTATATTGTTGAACTTTATTGGGAAGAGATGTTAAGTGAATGTAAGGACAGGGATAGAGTGTTGAGTGAACGGGGCACTGTTCTCAAGTGTTATAAAAGTTTGACGTTTAGCACAAGGCACAAGAAGCCCTGTAGGCCTACGACAAAAATATACCTTGAAACTCGGAAAAAGTGATCCTCGTGGATAACCCAGATCCACAGTTATGATCCCAATGAGTATCTACGCCGAAGAATTTTTCTAATAATATAAATAGGTAAGCAAAATACGATTTCAACGAACTAAATAGGATGCTTAGAATCGACAAACTCGGACGAACAGACATTTCTAGTAGAAATAAAAAAAATGACAGTAAAAGAGTAAAAAAGCATTATAAGTAAATAAAACCAACACAAAGTGAATAAAAATAAAACACTGATAAAAGATAAAAATAAATAAAACCGTGGTTTCAGTCTTGAAAACTCAACACTGTTAAGTCAACCTAAACGGCTTAGTGAAGGTTCTAAACCCACTTGAGTAATTCCTGGTTGGGGTCCGCCGCGCAGGATGGAACACTCTTTTAGTTTAGCGGGAGTCGCTAAGTTCTACTAGGGACAGTGACTATGGTGTACCGCATACACCGCTACCCAGGGATACGTATCTCTAGCATTTTACTCATAAGGCAATAAACAAGGCTTTTACGATTGCGTCTTGTTTCTGTCGTATTTTATGATAATTATACTGTTTTTTTGCAAAAATATTTCAAATTTGTTCAGTCGTTACTTAACTAATCTACGCAAAATTTTGTATACATGAACTACCAAAGATGCTTAACTTATCATATCCGACGAAAAGTACGCGTAACTGTTAGGCATACGGAACACCTGCCAGAGATGTAGAATCACTGCGTTATGCGAGATGACCGACAAGCTAGTCGCCCGCAGTGATACCTTTCCCACACCTTAGTTTGGGCACCCGTCGGTTAGGGTGTGGTATGTACCCGACCGACCGACGTAGGCTACAAAGACCTCATCAGAGGTTTTGGCGTAGAAAAAAGTAAATCTGTCTTCCTCAGAATTCTCTAAACTCTGTTGATCCCAAATTTGAATTGATCACTCTATTTTATTCAAAATTTCCGGCCAAGAAAAGATGAATTATTCTGTTGCTTCGGCTACAATGAGAAAACATTTTCAATTTTATTTCTCACTTTTATCTTACCGTGTGCTTGCCCATATTGGAAGCCTTTGTGGAGGCGGTAACTCAGTGGCTGAGTCTGATTATACACGTATACACTTACAAACTATTATACATTTTTTCATTTATTCATAGTTGTCTGACACTGATATTTCATAGCCCAGTGCTTTTAGCGTTTATCGATCTGTTAAACAAAAGACTGGTTGTTATATGCTTCAAGATTATGTACTCGTGACGTCAGAATACAGTTCTGAATCATTCTTATAAATTAGTAAGAAATTTTTACAGAAATAACAGTTGTCGTTCTAGAAAAAAATAAACAGATTAAGTCGTAATGTGTTACTCCGCGACATGTAAATGTAGTTGTCATATTATGTTTACTTTCACTTATAGATATAAAGTTGCTTTAGCATAAAAAAGTAAAAGTTACAGTCAGTCGTATTATAAAAGTCGCGACGGCAGTGAATATAATTTACTATAAGCCTACCTACGTCAATGTTAGTTATTGTCCCTACTATTGAGAACTGTAATACGCTCTCTCTCTCTCTCTCTCTCTCTCTCTCTCTCTCTCTCTCTCTCTCTCTCTCTCTCTCTCTCTCTCTCTCTCTCTCTCTCTCTCTCACACACACACACAAAATTTAATCATACATGACCCGAATCTATGGAGCTGTACTGTATTTAACACGTTGCCTTCCAGCTTTTGAATTAAAACATGCAGTTCCTGTACAGTTTATGCCTGTGGTTGTTTGTTCTGAAGGGTTTCAAAGTTGCTTACAATAGATGTTCGATAGATGTTGTTACAATATTTTATCCTATATATGCTACACGTTTTAAAAAGCTGTATGCACCAGTATGTTATAAGTGGCAATAATTCAAATTTACAGATTTCTGAATTCACATAAAATATAAATAAATGTTTATAGAATTTCTGAACTGTAGGCCCCTCTGAATTTTTAGCAGACAAAATAAAAGGAAAAAGGTGTCGCTTAGTGTGATAGTCTACCTACTGAGTGTTTAAAAGTATTTATTTTATTTTTAAATTTCTGTAGTCATCATGTGTGTGGTTCGATTTACGAAGGAAGAAATATCGGTGAAAAAACGTGTGTGTGTGTGTGTGTGTGTGTGTGTGTGTGTGTGTGTGTGTGTGCTTTAAACAAAAGCAATACATTCAGAGGCGGTAATTCACTGAGCGTTTGAAATAAACGGCAGCAATCGGTAAATTCAATGAAAGATTTAGTAGTTAGGTGTAGATGGCTGTGGCAATTAGACTGAAACGTGGCGACGTAATCGATACAGGCGGCAGTTGTTATCAGATAAACCTGCCTATTGTCAAGGAAGATGTATGAGCTCATTGTCGAGGACGTTCATACCAAGATGTATTGCTCTCTACCTTTTTTATACTTGCTTTACAATGATTTAGGAGGCCGTCGAAGGAAACACAAACACTGCAAACGGCCAAACGTATTTTATTCAGTAAAGTGACGCCACGACACGTTAGCTTGCTTGCGTTTTTTATTTTGTAGTGTCTATTTACGAGTATACATTTAATTTTTATATGTATATAGATTTATTCTTCCATTAGTGTTAGAAATAATTCACTGATAATGAAAATAATTTTAATTGCCGTTGAAGATGTATATTCGGAGGACTTCATGAAGTATTTTTAGGGAAGACTCTGTGTAACGTATTTTATGGAAGTGCGTGTTGTAATTAGTAATAAATTTGTTGCTGTTGATATTTGTATGAACACACGTTCATATTCATATTCTATCTTTCGTACAATGCGATGTTATAAGGTGGTGGACTAAAATTGACAACGAGCACAGCAAAAGGATCGCAAGATCTGTTAAACACTTTATCCAAATCACGTTTAATTAAACAATAAACCTTTATGCAGTTACAAACGTTATTAATTTTTCAAAGTCGCAGTTTAAATAAACTCTATTTGTAGTACAGTATTATTGCCACGTCTGCGCATGATATAGGTGGTAACCAAGTTTACGAATAACTCATGAAACGTTTTGGCGACATAAGAATTTTTCTAAATTTGTCGGACCATGTTGCTTATAGTCCACTGGAGTCGCATGGAGACCGGATGAGACACGATTCACACAATCGACAATCTCGATCAATCCACGCACTCGACGTTACTGCTTCTATTTTTCGGGATCTCATTGGCGGTATTGTATCAATATATTATTTAAATAGTAGAAATAAGTATTTTCAAATGGTAATATTAAGAAAGCGTGAAAAACGAACTCATAGTTGCCTTTTGTCTTTTACTTATGGGTTTAACTATTTATTTCTGTATTCCAAGCTTGGTTTGATTAAACATAATTGCTGCAACTGATAACAAATGATTTATTTTAGCTCAGATACTGATTTTTAAAACTGGACGGTACAAACGGATCTTGGTAGAGAAACATTAGCGTTTGTACGACGAACGTAAACGAAATTGGACTCGTATACAGAATAGTTACAATTTGTGAGAATGGGCACTGTTATTTGTTTCCAGTCGTAAAGTGTAAAAACTTAAATGCACGATAAATAAGTTGTGTCCCTGAAGGTTTTTGTTTGAGTGTAGATGTAATCATAATAAACCTCTTGACTACGTTTTAAGGAGACTAATTTTTATAATGTATTAATAATTTTTAAAAATTTCGAACCGTCGCGCGTCGGTGGGTCTGCGTTACAGACGTATTCGGTACTAGAGTTAACTATTAATGTCATACCGTTCGTTGGGACTGTAAATTCGGTATAGGTTGGTATGAAGCGATTAGTTGTTTAGTTTCCGTTGGGAAGTGTGACGCAAAGTAATCTACCGTGCACTTGTTTATATGTATTCTACCTTAAACCATAATGTCTTTCTGTAACATATCTAATTCATTCATTCATATTTCATTCCATAATTCGTTAATTAAACTCATACTGAACAGTTTGAACAATATGTTTTTGTGACGTGAGTGGTAGTCTGTAAAGATAATTTTTAGTAGCTTATGGCCAATACGAAATTTTATAATTTACAGTAAAGTTCCTGATTAGTGGCATCCTGAGTATAAATTAATGGAAACTAAACATTTTTTAGTCCAGATATACAATTATACAGCTATAGTCACTGCGCGTTGTATTTTTGTGTATTAACTATTGTCGCTGAAAACGTTCACTGTAAGAGGCGAGGACTGTTTGTCCACCAACAGTACGCTTCCTAATACACCGGATCGTTGTACGTAACACAATCTGTCATTGCCCAATGTGTGCAGACGTTCAAAAGTTCCGCCTCTCCTGAATAATTATCCGCACACAATATCAGAAGCCATAGGTTTTAAACTTTGTTGAGGTAAGTAATCAGTTACAATAATTGTATTTAAAATCTGTATGAATATTCCTCACAAAACAAAAACGAATAAAGTCGTCCTATAAAGATAACGGATGCGTGTTCGCGTGTTTCTACCGATGTATGTTCACGTAATATATAACTGTCTACCAATATAAACCGTACATACGTGTAAGAATTTCGTATACATGGCAATTTCATTCCAACAAAAGGTTTATGTGTTTGGCAGAAATGGGTTTTGTGTTGAGCACAGTTTAGCCAAAGTGTCAGTGGAGCGGGAAGAGTTGCTTTGGGATTGAAAAGAGCGGTGTTGGGTTGGGTTGGGGCTGGCTTCAACCCTAAACGGAAATCGAACGTTTACAGGATGGAAAAGACCTTCCACTACAAGTTAATATTAACAGAAAAAATTGCGTATGGCTTTTTTTTGCAAACTGTATTTATAGGGTTACATTTTACCTCTTTTCATAAAGTAAATCCCGTTTATTTTAGCGATTAAAACAACGAGATAAATATGTTTTTGTCGGGTATTCAGTATCCACGAATGATGGGTTCTCCATTGTACCGTTTCATTTGAATCATATATCACTGAAGCCCTATAAAACACGCCCGTTACACACATCGGTGCTAACCGGGCATCAAAGAATGAAAATAGGCGGGAGCAGTGTCGATTTATTTCTTTTTTATGCTGATATTTAAACAAAACGTGTATTTCTCTATCCGTGAACGCGATTAGTGTTTACTCAGCGTATTTGATGAGAACGTATATTTTTTTAACACAGGAAGACCTGATATGATTACATTGTTATGTACGGAATCCCATACTAAATACTCGAGTTAACGGAAGTACAGGGCTCACATTTTGTCAATACCTTTAGAACTCTTTTTTTTAATTCAGATCAGCTAAGAAACTTATAGAATTGATATAGTGATTAGATGCTGTTGATTATAAATTTGAACACCCCTACCTGTTCAAACACCCCTACACCTGTTTGAACACCCCTACACCCCTATCTGTTCAAATGTTGAAGGTAAAATTATTGAACTCGTAAATAAGTAACTGAGCTTCATTATAGACAAAGCCTTCATTATAGACGTCAAAATGGGTTGTACAGAGATGTTAAAAGTGACACGGTGTACTGTGAGCTTATAAGCAGCGTTTGTAAAAAAAGTAGGTCTGTATATTGATTCATATGGGGCGTCTCGTTATGTAATCAAATCTGGTATTACGAGCCTCGTATTTCTAGTGTTCCTAGATTTATCTGAAATAAGATATTAGAACAGATGTTGACACACAAAATTTTTTTAAACTTTTCAAGTTAATTTGTGACTTGTCTGCGATGAACTAACAATGATAATTTGTTAAATGTATATGTCGTATTCGTGTAAGCCAGGAAATCTGTTTTCTTATGTATATAGAGACAAACAGTAAAACATTTTGTGGTTACCTAATTTTGTTATTGCGGAGTTGTACTATATACCACGTCTTGAATAAGTACATAAACTATGAATCACAGTTAAGTCACATCGTAATGTACTTAACGGTTAACTAATACACGAGCGGATTGGTCATAATTGTTATTATTATTTTTTTTAATTATGATACAGTACAATTTTCTGTAATTTAGAAGGGATCGTGTATAAAGGCGTGCTTGGAATGACATTTCCATTAACGATATTAACGGTCGAAACTGACATTCTGTATTTCAACTCTGTGTTTGTATCAAAAAAACCTGTTGTAACAGTAATACAGACGGAGGGCTATTTAATTTGTAACGTATACGAAATGAAGTAGGCACGGCTTGGATGAAACGCGTGTTGTTGTACCCCGCCCCAGCAGGTATATGTCAAGGATTGATAGCTGTAAGAAGAACCGTATTCACCACAATAAGGGTTTAATTGTGCGTTATACAATGTACCTCTGATGAATACCTGATATTCAGAAGTGCCTAGTCACGGCCCGACTCGACCCGAGCATTCGCCTGCTCTTCTCTTTTGTATAAATTTACTAACAAAATACCGCTCCTCTCTTCCATTTTACTACTACCATGTAAAAGCAAATTTATGTGTTAACATCTCGTCATTGGTTTATAATTGTCTTACATCACGTATTTCAAAGACTGATTTTCAAATCTGATTATCACGTAGTCATAAAACTAATGACGTTAATGAGAACCGTTTCTGTTATACGAGAGTTTCTGTTCCTCGATACACGGATGCATAATTAACTTATTTATACATCTGGATGTTAACTTGAGACCTATTTTTATTTGTTGCTGTCATTTATCATACTTACGAATGTGAGCCCTGGAATGTAGTACATCGTAGTCATAATTGTCAAAAACTTTACTTCTGTGTTGTTAACAAGTGAAATCAAATTAATAATGCTGGAATTGCGTATGAGTTTGACAAGGGTGTACCACCTAAGCGGTTTTTTACTCAGTTCGAATTTTTTAATTCGGATCATTAAACAGGGCTAAATTATTATGAACATGGCGATAGGATGAACGGGTTTAGAATAACGCACCAGCCAGGTCTAGTTACATCTCATGAATAAAGCTCGAGTTTCAGAACAACTCTCGACTCGGGTTTCACAATGGGCCGTCAGGTGGCCGGGCTTAACAAAGCTTGCGACTCTTTCCTTACTTCTAAATTAATTAGCGTCCAACTAGTAGAGCAGCATTCTTCAGCTGTCCGCTAACAGCATTACGTGCACATCATTTCTTCAGGCACTGGCTTCACTTTATTTACTGAAACAACTCACCTACTCGTCAGTACTGTTTTTTTTGCGTTTAAGTCAAAACGCTTCTTTCCAGTTATTCTTACGGTATTTTCGTATAACACAATAAACACTTCTGTTTGTCACACAATATTTGGTGTAGATTGATCTACACGACTTTATGTCAAATGACAACAGAAAACTTTCAAATTTGTTTTTTTTAAAAAAGTGATCAATTCGTCTTAATATAAGAATTGCGGTATGATCAGTGTTTTGAGATTTTTTTATGCACATGCTGCTGTGAAAAATATTACTTAAAACATGTCGAATCATCATATTGCCTTAATGATTCCTGAAATTATTTGAAATTACTAACTTAACTAAGTTTAATTTTTTCAGATAAACTGTCAGTTTAAAGTTAAACGGAACTGTACTTCACGTTTGACAAATACAGTCAACCGTGATCCTGTGTAGAAGATGGTGGCGTAGATTGTTCACCTGAGACGTCTGTTTCGTACGAACGGTTTTAGTACGCTTGATATATTACGAATACAATTTATTTATCAGTAATATGCAACCTGAAGTAATAGCAAACTAATAGTAGTAGGTAACTTTCACGAAGTGGGTGTCCGTACATCCTGGATGACCGGGAGAGATTCAGTAAAGCGAGAAGAATCCTACTGAATACATCAGTATGAATATTGTGTACTTTGGTGTCAAAAAATTATAGACGCGTAGCATCAACAGAGACAGTCTTCATTAATTGTGCTGTTGGAAATGGCGTTTGTTTCATGTCCGCATGGATCGAACTCATTTTAACACCTAAGTTTAAACTCCAAACTTCGTGACTTTCTTGGTGTACCTTTTTCTTTTTTTAAGTACTAATGAAAATCAAACACAATAGTTTTGTTTCCTGCGTCTGAATCAACTACGTGGGAAGGCAAGTATTAGAGATACATTCAATATGAAGTCTATTTCTACGCCTAAAAAGACAAACATAGGCCTATCATTGCTATTCTATAAACCTTACAACGTATATTTATTAGTTATAACACTGAAAAAAACTCAGACTTCTTAAAGACACAGGTACACTTATATTAGAAAATTTAGTTTATGTTGAGCGTGTAAAAACAGTAGGCCTAAATATTGCGAAGGGATGCGAGAACGGCTCAGTGTGGTATTGCTGTTGAACTTAATTCCAAACACTGACAGATAAGCATTCAGGAACACAGGAAATGTTATTATGTTTTTTAAGATTAATACACCTCTGATTACAAATGCATGCATCTGCCCATTGTATTTTCCAATGCTAATTATTTTAAATAACTGAGTACAGTAACGAAAACCTATCTGCAATCTACAATCTTTGATCTTAAATACAGGCAGACTAGTGAAAGTGAAGTTAAATTTTAGCTTGAGACGAATAGTCTCTAAATTAATAAATAACGATTAGTTTTTCTTAAAGAGTAATATAATAATATACTGTTAATATGAATTTTGTTATACATTAATATTTATATAATAATAATAATAATAATAATAATAATAATAATAATAATAATAATAATAATAGTGTACAATATAACTCTGTTAATAGGCCTACAATCTACACTTTTGGTTCTTCTCAATTTTGTATTCTGCGTATGCCTTGTTGTAAACTGTTCTACACATAGACTGTACGAAACCACTTTTAGAATTTGTAAGTCCTACGCAAAATGCGCATGTGTGCGAGCCCCCCCCCACCCACATTGCAGCACCGTGCTGTTTTCTCTTTTTATTTATTATATAGAAACATGTATATATATATAACGCGCGCGCGCGCGCGCGCGCGCGTGTGTGTGTGTGTGTGTGTGTGTGAAAAATAGTTTTATTAATTGGAGCAACGTATGCATACAACTTTTTATCAGCCGCGTTATTTTACTAATATACTTAAGTAATACGTATAACAATGACGAATTGAAAAAGTTAAAATGTAGGTCTAGCCAGAATACTTTGCTTAAATAAGTATATAAAAAGCATCCTTTAGTGGGAGCGAAGTTCTAGTTCACATGTGGGTTTTTCCTATTTAACATAAACTTTAAAGTGTCTTAAATTAAACTTTATAACGCCAAAATCAGAAATTTTGGAAAAAATTCTTATTTTGAGTATAGATGTATCATTAAGCGCCGTAACAGGGAATTGTTGTGTGAAACGCAGAGGTGATTGACAGGCAATAAAATCATATAACAGTCCCAACACGCTCACGGCAAGCAGGCAGAGTTCATCGCTCTCCATACTAAGAAACGTTAAACTTTGACAACTACCTCAAATACTTAGAAAAAATTGTACAAACGTAAACGAACTCATTTGAAGAGCAGCTGTATGTATTAACAATAGACCAAAATACGTATACACGCCAGCTGCATATAGCGAAACAAAAAAGGGTATATATTATTGAAAGACTCAAACGGTCAGCGACAGGACTTCGACCTTACTGAGAAGAGAGAAAGCTCGGAGTAATGTCCGAACTCAAGGAAGATATGTTGATGGAAACAGAGACAAAGAAACGGACATACAAAGGAAGTTTGGTGAGGCCTTTAAGTAACAATAGTTGATGCCATTAGAACAACCAAGTGCACGAAAACAATACTTTGACGAGAAAGTTAAGGGTTGCTTTGTATACTCCAAAAAAAGTGACAGGCAAGAATTTATTGCTACAGTATCTAGCAGCGACAACGACCTCAGTGTAGTGACCTAGGGAAGGAATCTGGTGGGAATCCAAAAGCCTATTATCAGAGAGGTTCTTCCGGAAAATAGGTGGTCTCTAGAGCTGAAGAGTCGTAAAGTAGAACCAATTAGAAAACAGCGTAAGAAAAATCAGAATTAAGTGGGAGAAGTACGGAATTCGATATAGGGACGCGAGAAAGGCGCGCTCGAGGAGTTTAACTAAAAATTTTGACGGAAACGGGAGTGTAAGTCCGCGACCGAGATTCCATAGTTATTGGACATAGAGAAATTCGGTACGATGGTTAGAAAAGTAAGTTCGTACTAAAACAATTTCGGTAAAAGAACTGTAATTTTATTAGTGACATACAAGTGAATTAGTACAACACGAATGATAATTAAATAACGCTGTAATTTAGTTTTGCAAATACGCAACAATAACATTATCATCGAGTAACATTACGAGACGAACTAAACTCGTAAATAACAGTAGTTCAAACCATAACGCAGCTGATAAATAATAATCTGTGGAAGCGAATAACTATAATAACAATTAACGCGAACTAATTCCGAGTGAGTGAAGTTTGGTGTTGTGCTGTGTCTTGCGTGACTCCACGGGAGACCACGTTACAATCTGCTAATCCAGAGGGAATTATCGCAGTTACGCCAGACGATCAGCATGCGAACCACACCATATGAACCTCTACCAGATTTGGATACATACCACAAGTAAAATTTTCATGCCATAATTAGTATTAGGTCCACTGTCTGTTCACTTAAAGAACTCATAAGAATTAATTAAAGGATTAAGACAAAATTTTACTTAAAAACAAAATTAAATAATATTAGGAAACTATGGAAATTAAATTTATTTATGAGCACCGATTTTAAATGAATCCAGATCAGTAATTAACTATGTCATAGTATTTAAAATTTAAGAGAATTATTATCAAAAGTTTTTGTCTTTGAATAAGAATTACAATATTTAAATTATTAGAGCTATAAATATGAGTAATGAAATAAGATTTATGAAAATGAATATGTTTATATTTTGATTAGAAATTGCATAATTCATGTGTCAATGATAAAGTATGATAATCAATCATAACTAATTGTAATAAATCGAAGAACTATTTATAAGAAGAAGTCTGCATTTTATTTTATAAACCCTGAGATAAGAGAAAATACACATAAATTAAAATATGTCAATTAATTTATGCTGAATAAAATAAGCAGCATAAAATCAAGCTATAAAATTGGCGCTCCAGAATTTGGGGCACAGCATAAAAGTGTTAAATTGGCGCCCAACGTGGGGCGTAAACGGGTATAACTCGTTTTAAGTGTAAAATTGGCTCCCACACGCGGGACCTTAAATAGATAATAGAACAGAAATTATAAAATAACTGTTAAATTGGCGCCGCACCGCACGGCTTAATTAAAGAAATTAGGCTAGGGCAGTGACAGACAGTGGTTAGAGATAGACTAAGTTAAATAAGTAAATGTTAGTAGAATAAGAACGTTATTATTGTTATTTGTCGATAAGTATCTGAATGATAACCCGACGAAAGGCAAAAATGGCGACAGGGGAAGAAAATTCCGAGGTATTCGAAATTAACAATCAGATGGTGATGAAGCAGTCTGAGGATAGAAATGTGGTGAATGAAGAGAACTCAACAACGAGTGAAGAGAATGGCGCCCGGGGACCACAGTCATCTGAAATCAATTTCCAAATGTTAATGACATTCATGAAACAAAAGTTTGAAGAATCGAAAAAACAGAATGAAGAAATGAAGAAGCTACATGAAGAAACCAGAAAACACATAGACGAAAAGATTGAAGAAACGGAAAAACAGAATGAAGAAATAGGTAAGAAACTCGTCGAGAAATTAGTCAAAAAGATAGAGTTAATGAGAAGAGATTTACAAGGACAAATCCACCAGGTGGGTACTGATTTACAAAAACAATCAGAAAAAATGGAAGAAAACGAATTAGGTGGAAATACTATGGATCAAATTGACACCGAGTATCAATCTTTAACAACTAAAGCATTGTCTGAACATCATGTCTCAAGATCAAAAGAAAGATCTACAATTATTAATGGTAGAAATGAAGGTGATAAAGACACTTGTACTGTGTTTGTTGGCAACTTACCAAACACAATTACAAAAAAGAAAATTATCAAATATTTCAGAAAGTTTGGTACGGTTGCAAATACGAGATTGCGATATGCTGCAGTATCTGATCCACGATTTCCCAAAAGACGTACTGTCATTAAGAAAGAGTTTCATAAAGACAGAACAAATATCCATGCATATGTACGTTTTACTGATGAAAATAGTGCATATCGTGCTTTGGAAGCAAATGCTAATGTGTATGAGGGTTACCACCTGATAATTGATTTAGCTAACACGGAGGCTGAAGAAAAGCAGAGAATTAAAAAGAAAAATTGAGTACTACAGTTAGTATTACCAGTACTGATAGAAAAATTAGAAGTAGGACTGGGGAGGTGCGTAAAAATTTTGGAACCAAACCTGAGATTAAGAAGATGAAAAACAGTTCTGATGATTATCAAAGGCGAACTGTATTAGCACGAAAGAGAAAAAGGATGAAATTTGCTGGACCATTCAAGAATATTGTGAAGATTGGTACGAGAACGAAAGGAAGATTTCAAGCGATGAAGATGAGATTTCATGTTCCGCTAAAAGTGTTAAAACTTGAATTACAAGCGTTTACTGTAGACCTATATTCGCCTTACCCACAGTCTTGGGAGTACAAATATATTTTTTATTTAACAGCTTCGTATTGTAACGGAAAGTTATATGAGCTTGTTATAAAAAAACATTAATTGTTACATTGTAAAACGGGATTCCACGGAATACTCTGCAGTTTCGAATAGCACTCATCCAGTCGAAATCCAGTACCTCTCAATAAAAAGATATAATTTTACTGCAAGATGCATAGGGTTCTTCACATAGAAACGTTATGTTTTTCTTGGAGACCTAATTTAGTAAATGCCTAAACGCCTGATTTTCTGATCCGATTGTGTGTCAGGAAAATTATATTAACTTCTAATTTTTGCGCAAAATATTAATGAAAAATCGTAACTACGATACATTATTTTATTATTTCTGAAAGAACCAGGATGAGAGAAACATTCAACAAGTATATTGTGCTTATATCTGTAAAAGGGGGATTAGAGAGAGAGAGAGAGAGAGAGAGAGAGAGAGAGAGAGAGAGAGAGAGAGAGAGAGAGAGAGAGAGAGAGAGAGAGAGAGAGAGAGAGAGAGAGAGAGAGAGAGAGAGAGAGAGAGAGAGAGAGAGAGAGCAAGCAGTAAAAGGTACATTTTTGTTTGAGTTTGGTTCTGTATACGGAAGATTGTGTTCGAGTTGTGTTTAAAGTGTTTCCGTAACATTTGCGTCTGTGTAAGTCAACAAAAGCAACCGATCATTTGAAATGGAAAATTTTTTCTACAAAGCATTTATTCTTTGACTTTTCGTTCATCATTTGTGGTAATATTATAAAATAATAATTTTCATACTCAGTAACAATTCTTTCCAAATATGTAAACACACACACACACACACACACACACACACACACACACACACACACACACACACACACACACACACACACACACACACACACACACACACACACACACACACACACACACACACACACACACACACACACACACACACACACACACACACACACACACACACACACACACACACACACACACACACACACACACACACACACACACACACACACCTTGTGGCTTACTCTTGAGACAAATTTATTTTGTATTATTTATACTTAGGTATATACATATTGTAGCGTGACAGATAAACGCATAATAATGAATGGCAATGGGTAGATGAATACTTCGCTAAACATAAAATAACGCAATGGAGCCATAACAGGGAAATCTTGGATGAGTCATTCAGGGAGATGACGGATAATTGGTGGATGGCTAATCGTAGCGAGATTCCCGACTACCAGCAGTTCCGGAGAATGTTTAAGTCGAAATACTGGTCTGAAACAACCCAGAACTTGATCCGTGATAACATATGCAACGGACGATACAGGGCACAACTAGGCAGTAGCATGACGGCCTATTTCTTGGGGAAGGTGTGCATGGCGAAACACCTCGAGCCGGCTATACCCGAAGAGTGCCTGGTGAATAAAATCTCATACCACTATGACGAAGACATTGTCAGGGGCCGGAGAGGTAGCCAGATCAAGACGGTACAGGCAAGGACAGAATTGTTAGAAGGGTATGAAAATGAAGAATATTATCGCCAGAGCAGGAGGAGGAACGAAAGACCAGAGGCGAGGCCGAATCAATACCCTAATAACGGCAATAACCATCCCGGAAACCGAAACCAGCCCAGTAATTACGACGGCCATAATAACCCGCCGCGTAATAACAATTTTAACGGCAATGCTAACGGTATTAGGAATAACAACCCCTATCCTAATAACAGGAACAATTACTATCAGCCCCCTAATAGCCCATACAGTCAGAGAAATCCATACCCTAGTAATAATGGTGATAGACATTACCCACCCAACCGAAATTACTATAACAATAATTATAGTAATAATAATAATAATAATAATAATAATAGTAATAGAGTGTCGCGCCCTAGGGTTAATTTTATAAGAGCAGAAGATCGCGGTCCAAGGAGATATTATCAACCACGGAGGAACAGCTTCCACGGCGCGGACAGAAGATGGAGAAGTGCTGAACGGGACGGTCCACGACACGAACAAGGAAGAAGAAGTACCAGCCTGGAGGATCTTGGCCGACAACAGAACAGGGAGATAAACCTCGAACAGGGTATAGAGCGTCAGGAAACGACCCAGAGTTTCCCGAACGATGCCTCGGTCAATCCAAGTACGAACGATGACCACAATGCTTTAAACGGGAGGAGGCAGTAATTAACGACAACGACCCGTTACTGCTTATATTTCCTGGGTTAAACAAGGACGAGTTGCAACAAGCAACCAATTGTAAAAACATCACGATAATTAGTAACCATTACCTGAAAGATATTCGAACTGAACTTTTGGAGGAGAACGAAAAGAGTCTCAACAACAATAATAACGAAATTCTATATATAACAGCGGAGGTGGAAGGAATTCCCGCTAAAATAATGATTGACACAGGTGCAAATATTTCAATAATAAACGCCAATGAACTGGAAAGGATACAGAGCGAATGTGGAAAAAACTTTGCCAATGTTACCAGTAAACAACATTGTATTAATAGGTGCAACTGGCCGCCAGAATAAAACCATTAGGAAGCAAGTTTCCTTAAGTGTCGTTAGCCGCGATATAGCTTTAGACATGGAATTTTTAGTCGCCACCGGATTACCATTTGACATACTACTCGGTTGCGATATTCTGAGAAGATATACCGCCATTATCGATCTTAACCTAGAGAGAGTATCACTTTTCCCAGACGGAATAACATGGACCGCAAATTTGGTAGGAGGCGCAAATATACTTCCCAGCCCTATACATCAACAACTTCGTAAAATTAATATCATTAGGAACAGCCCTCTTCATAAACCCATTATATACAACCATGGAGGAGAGGATTTATGGTCAGTAAAAATACAAGAGATACGGGACTTCCAGTGCGGAACCAATAACGATAAAACACCTGTACATCTAGCAGATCGTTTAGTCAGAATATATGAGAAGTACAAGGCCGTGTTTTCAGATGAACCAGGGAAGGTTAAAAACTATCAGTGCAAACTGGAGTTCAAAGAAAACGTAGAGTTTAACCGGAGGTCATATCCAATCGCGCAGTCGCTTAAAGAGGCCGTGAGAACAGAAATAAATAAAATGATTGAAAATGACATAATTGAGATTAGTCAGTCACCTTACACTAGTCCAATTATTGCTGTTCCAAAGAAAGACGGACAAGTCCGGCTCTGTTTAGATGCGCGCGAATTGAACAAAACGATTGTGAATGACAGAACCTCACCCGGTGAAATAGAGGAGATATTAAAACGTTTTCATGGCACGAAGTTTATCAGTACCTGGGACACTGTATGTGGTTATTGGCAAGTGGAGCTGCATCCACAAAGCCGTCAGTACGTGGCGTTCATTTTCGAAGGGCGCAATTACCAGTTCAAGAGACTGCCCTTCGGACTTGTGAATTCTGTCGCCATCTTTGTGGCATGTATGGACCAGATTCTTGGACAAGAAGCACTCCAATTTACCACCGTCTATGTAGACGACTTACTCAGTACATCAGAAACCTGGGAGGAACACTGCTATAGAGTAGAATATGTACTAAGCAAGTTAGCGCAGAACAACATAACTCTGAAGTTGGAGAAATCCAAGTTCATTGCGCGCGAAGTACAATTCTTGGGTTTCAATCTAGACGACAGATGTATTACCCCGTCAGCAGAGAAAGTGGAGGCAATTCAGAAGTTCCCGCAGCCAAGAAACAGGAAACAATTACAATCTTTCCTCGGACTCTGTAACTATTACAGGAAGTTTCAGAACCGATATTCCGAGTTGACAGCCAAGTTTCAACCACAATTATCTGCTAAGAACAAATGGACCTGGGGTGAGGAACAAGATCCTACCTTCCGCTTGATAAAAGAAAAGTTTCTGGAGAGTGTTATACTTCGTCACCCAGATTTTAAGAAACCATTCTTTTTAAACTGCGATGCTAGCGACCTGAGCTTAGGAACGACTTTATACCAGGAAGATGAGGAGGGTAATAAGCTTCTGGTAATAAGCTTCGCTAGTCGCACGCTGAATCAGTGCGAAAAGAACTACAGTGTAACAGAAAAGGAATTGCTTAGCGTGGTGTTCGCATGCAGCAAGTTCCGAACGTACATTCTCGGGTATCAAGTCACTGTTCGTACTGATCATAAATCCATCTCGTTCCTACGTAGGTGCAAATTGAGTCACGGCCGATTGGCTAGGTGGGTACTCGCCCTACAAGAATATGATCTAAAGTGGGAATATATTCCGGGAAAAAAGAACGTGGTAGCAGATGTATTATCACGAATAAATCTGGAAGATCAGACTTTCGAGGGAGAGAAGGAGAGCTTGGTTAAAATTTATAACATCTTTAAGACCAGAGCCGATCTACAAGCTCTATTAATAAATATCCGAATCCACCAACAGTCTGATCCTAAACTGAAAAATATCATGAGTCGATTGGAAGCCGATGATGATACCGTTTCCAAATATTACCATCTAAACAAAGGGATCTTATTCATAAAAACGGCATTGGACGAAGAGACATGGAAGGTGATAATTCCACACCAAATCGAAAAGGAGGTCATCATCGATTATCATGTCAGGTATGGTCACATGGGAGCGCTCAAAGTGATACAGGCGTTAGAAGAAAACTGTAAGATAAAGAATATCAACCGAAAGGTGAGAACTTACATCAAGTCCTGTAATATCTGCCAATGCGTCAAGATAAACAATGAGAAGAAAGAGGGTATAATGATACCTATTACCTCAAATGCAAAACTGGAAAAAGTGTTCTTGGATATCTGCGGGCCATTTCCCCGTAGCGGTGGTCGACACAGGTATAAGTACCTGATAATAATAATGGACCATTATACCAAATATATAAAGCTATATCCGGTTAATCGGGCAACAACAGCGAAAGTTCTGGCGGTGATCATCGATTTGTATGTGCCAGAGATCGGTAGACCATCTTCCATTATTACCGACCATGGTACGCAATTTAAGGGGAGGAGGTGGCAAGACACATTATTAGCACTTGGGATCAAAACCTATAAGACGTCAGTCTACCACCCAAGTTGTAATCCGGCTGAGAGAGTACTGAGAGAAGTGGGTAGGATCTTGCGGACGTACTGTCACAACCAACAACGAAAGTGGCAAGAGTACTTAGCAGCAACAGAGACATACCTAAATTTCGCCCACCATCCAGCTATAGGAATTACACCATACTCAGCCATGTATGAGAAGCCGACTCCCCGAGAAATTGAACAAGTCATCGAGTTTCCACCAAACAATGATCGTAAATTCAACCAATTGAGATTTTATAACAAGGTGGCGGAAGACCAAGAAAAACGGCAAGCCAAATACCAAAAGGGAATAGGGCGTATAATAACATATAAAGAGGGTGAGAAAGTTCTCCTAAAAAATCGAGAGCTGCCCAGCACCCTAGAAGGTGTAACGAAAAAATTATTATTACTTTATACAGGACCATATGTTGTGGTAAAGGATAAGCATAACAATACTTATGAACTGAGGGAAATCGTTTCCGGAAGAGTCAAAGGTGTGTACAATGAAGCATCTATGAAACAGTATTATGAAGAATGAGTGTGGAATTTAGAATTTAAACCTAAAAATTCAAAAACAAAAGTAAGCACAACTTACTAACAAATCTATGAGAGAAAAACCTTTTGGCAATATGAAAGAAAGAATTTTGAATTTTAAACAAAAAATTCTAAAATAATAGTAAGTACAACTTACTACCAATGATTTTTGAAAAAATGTTTATGGCAAAATAGAAGAAAAGAATTTTGAGTTTATAAAAAACAGAAAAATCCAAAAATAAAAGTAAGCACATTTTACTACCTAATATTTTGGAGAAAACTTTATGGAAAAATAAAAGAAGGAATTTAGGACTTTAGACACGAAAATTCTAAAACAATTGTAAGAACAACTTACAACCAAATATTTTGGAGGAAACAGTTTATGGAATTATAAAAGAAGGAATTTAGAATTTTTAACAATAAATTCTAAAACAAAAGTGAGTACATCTTACAACCTAATAATTTTGAGAAAAAATCTTTTGGCCAAAATGAAAGAAAGAATTTTTTACATAAAAATCCTAAAACAAATAAATTCTAAAATGATGTAAGAACATCTTACTACCTAATAATTTTGAGAAACAACTTTTTGGCAGAATAAAAGAAAGGAATTTTGAATTTAACAATAAATTCTAAAATAAATGTAAGTACATCTTACTACTTATGATTTAGAAGAAACTTTATGGAATTATGAAAGAAAGAATTTATGACATACATAAAAATTCAAAAACAAATGTAAGCACATCTTACAACCAAATAATTTTGAGAAAAAACTTTATGGCAATAAAAGAAAAATTTTGGAATTTAATATACAAAAAATTTAAAAGTGAAGTAAGACCAACTTACTATAACTAATTTGGTGAAAAAACTTTATGGTAATTAATTAAGAAGAATCTGAATTTAGAGAAATACCAAAAAATTCAAAAGATAATTGTACGATCACCTTACTATAAACCGTTTTGAAGGAAACAATTTTGGGAATAAATGAATTAAACAGAATTTGAATGTTGATAGAACGTCAAAACTTTGAAACAAAATAAGATCAACTTATTACAAGGATTTATGAGAAATGTTATGGAATTAAAGAAGAAGAAGAGTTTGAATTTTGCATAAAACTGACAAAGTTATAAGAATAAATATGTGCCATTTATAATTAAATTTAGAAGAAAATAAAATGGTTAATTCAGGAAAAAGAATTAACTATAATCCAGAATAAATGTGAATACCTAGCATTTGAAGGAGTAGAGAAGAAAAATAAAAAGAATGTGATATACAAGAGAAGGAAAAAATTTGGAAGCAAAGAAAAGGATCTGTTGTTATAATAAAATTATACAAATCCAAGAAGAAAAAACAATAAAATAATAACGAGAACAACCTATGACTAATTACTTATGAAACGATAATGGAAACGGTTAATCAAGAAAAAGGAATACCATATTACTCAGTTCTGAAGAAGCAAAGAAGAACAACTCATACCAAACATATGGAGAAGATGATTTTGAACAAATGATAATAATAAGACCTATATGAAATGCAAAGAGAAGAAATACCACATGAAATATAATATAAATGAATTAATGTTAATGAATGCGAAGGCGGATTAATAACTTTCTAAGAGAAAGGAAAGAACAAAATGTGTAAATAAAATGATCAAAATAACAACCTGAATATCTAATATAAAGATACAAATTTAAAAATTAAATATAATATATTACGACCATTCAAATAATGAATAAGAAAATACTATATATAAAGACCATGCTAACACTGTAAGTAACCAGAAGAAAGTATAAAGAGAATTCAGATGGAGAAGAAAAAGAGTTACACTATAACCAGTAACAAGAATTATTAAGAAAAGTTTTCACCCATAATTAAAATAAATATATCAGACAAGTTAAGAGTTCAGAAAAATATATATATAATGAGTATAATAATAATTATGAAGATTTATTAAGATAGAAAATGTGAGATATCTGAGAAACTACGAAGTGAAGAATCCAAAGATATTTTTATTAGTCGAAAATGAGACTACTTTTTATTTATTTATTCGATGACTGACTGAAGATAATTCCAGCAGCATTATGTTTTTTGAGCAGAGATGAATGTGCCTCTGGACTCAAATTGTAGAAGTGGTGTATGGCCAGCAGAGATTGTGTAGCCTACAGTGCCCCTCTGAACTGCCCCAGCCCACGTGATAGGGAATGTTAGGGAATTAATATCCCAAGGATGCAACACGAAGTATATAAAGAAAGAAAATGTATTACAATAATAATAATATCTCAGAAGACACTAACTATCCAAGAAGGATCAAAGTAAAATAAGTAACTATATATATAAAATTAATTAAACTCAAATATAAAAAGTCGATATAGAAATGGAGAGGAAAATGAAATATAAGAAATAATGAAATTATCATAAGAAATTATTTCATCCATAAACATGTCTGAAATAATTACTTCTGGAGGAGAGCAATCTGTAGCGTGACAGATAAACGCATAATAATGAATGGCATTGATCATTAGAATAATAAGATTATAACATTTAAATCCGAAAAAAGCATTAAATTAAATATAAAGAATTAATTCATAGCAACTGTGCAGAACAATCATTGTTATTAAAAAAAGTATAATTTCGAAACAAAAGCGAGTTACTAGTGATGAATCATCCAAAACCAGTCTAATAACCCAAGGTTTTTAAAATATAACCCAGGAAGGTAAGGAGTATATAAAGAGGCAACACAGAATATGACTAAACCCACAACGAGAATAAACAAATGAAAAAGAAACCCTGAATAAGGCAAGATCCACCATAAAAGGTGATGTATTTCGAGAAACCAGAAGAAGATGAAGAAATCCCAAGAAACCCGATGGCATCAAGAAGAAGATGGAGAACATACCATTCCAAGAAGACAGAAGAAAAGAAGACACCATTGAAGAAAGAAAAAGAAGACAGCATCCTGAAGAAGAAGGAATGCTCTTATAAAAAAACCCATATCCCCATATCCCAATAAATAAAAACTACAAATAATAAAAAGTATAACGAAATAGTCTTGAACAGTAACCACATGTACAATAAAATTAAGAGAAAAAAGTGTATAGAGTAAGAGTTGCCAGTGAACCAAGATGAAACAATAATAGAATGCCCAAAGAACAAATCTTCATTGTAACACACAAACCAATTTATTGATGTTAGTAAGACTAAACAACCATTTAGAAATAGCATCAAAAAGTGTAAAGTGAACCAGTGCTGGTTTGTGTATTATAAAAATAAACATTATGTTTCATCCTTGGCATCCACAAACTGTGTATACAATGAAATATACAACTTTAAGTGACTTATAATTTGTACCGTGTGAATGTGATACATGTAGTAATATCAAGCTATAAATCTGTTTGAAGTAACATTTCTTTAAATAATGAATAAAAACAGATTTAAATATACAGTGACAGGGTACAATTACCCAATACCATATTTAAAAGACAGTTTAAAAACCGCATAATCAAACTTAGTATAAGAGATAGCAAATAAGAATATAGGTATAAGGTTTTGTGAATACAGAATAAGGATTTTAAAAATGTATTAGGTATAAGGACATTTATTAGGTTTGTAACCACTAACATCCTAACTGTAAATATATTTATTACTTGTATTTATAGTAATAATTAAGTAAGATGTTAGATGGGAAAAAACCTCCTTTGTAAATAATATTTCTATGTTAGTAGTAAGTTATGATGGTAAAAATGTCTGAATGGTTGAAGACAACCATCATTTGAAAATATTTCTTATTTGTTTAACCGTTTATAGTATTGAAACCAATACTAATTATTGTTATGTTTAATTAAAAAAAATGTTTAGTTTTTAATACCATGTTTAAAAAGTCAGAGAGGGTATAACACAGTATGTATTGTTTGTATAAAAATTTGTAAGAAAAAACTTGTTAAAAAATCTAGGCAAAATGATGAAAAACTAAACCTCATCAAAACAGAGAAATTACTCACTTAAATACATTTAAACTAAAGGGATTTAGATAAAATAAACCAGAGATGAAGCCATATAATTACAGATACCACTTAGAAAGATTTTGAAAAATTATAGCCAGAATTATAAATAAAAATGGAAATGACAGAACTCAAAAATTTGGAGAGGGGAGTCATATATTCCAACATGATATTTTAAAAATTAACCAATTCAAATAATTGCAAGAAACTAAGGGAATATAAACCTTTTAATACAATATGAGATTATTAATCATAAATATAACTTAAAAATGGCAGAATTTGCATAATGACAGGAAGTTGATTTTGAACTTTTACCAGAGACAAAATGAAAGTAAAAATTACCAATCTTAGACAAAAAACATAATAAAACGGCATTATTTAATATTAAAATACGCCGAATGAACTGAAGGATTAAATTAAGTAACATCTAGCAAATAAATTTGAATAATAACCAAAGTTTAAGCAGTTATATAATGTAATATAAAACATGCACAGGATGCAAAATTAAATTTGAACAATGTAAGGAATAATATTGTATTGGCTAAGATTTTAGTCGAAAGTGAAGGAAGTAGAGAGTTGATTATTAAACATTGTACGGTGCACTTGACGAGCGTATTTTAAGCGAGTTAACCTAACTAATAGTACCGTAATGGCGAGTCAGTGAATGACACAATTTTGAAAATCGCGAGTGGCGAATAAAAACATTTTGTAACATCGACCGAGTGACATAAACAATTACCAGAGACGAAATAACATTGTACAGCACTAAACTACACCAAATAACATCACTAAACACCAGAAAACAGTATACATCTTAACCATAAATTAGTGCCCGAACGATAGAAAGTGAACGGACTTATACATACACCCCTATACAAAATACAACACAAAAACTTCACTCAAGACACGACACAACATCAGAAGGAAGATTTGCTGACACCAGGACGTGAATACTGCAAGAAAATCTCTTTATTGGAACATCACATTTACTAGAGACATTTTACCAACTCGACGGCGGCCATTTGCAATTTCCGTTTTCACTCAAAATGAACGCAGCCTTCTAGTTCCGCCAGCGATACGGTTCGACAACAAATTATTTTATTTCAATCTCAATTAAATATATGTACCTAGTATTAAGAATTACTTGTTGTAACGTTATACTTTTTTAATATTGGCCCGATTTCTCTGACTTTAACCATAATTAGCTGTTAAAAGAACCTGATTGAATTTTATATATCAAAAACTTGTAATTTTTCGATACCCTGAGAGTCGATTTTATAATCGACAAGAGTCTTATAACCAATTATCTAATAAATTATTTAAATTTTTTCATATCAAAATAGTGCTTTCTTTACTAAACATAACAATCTACAATTAATATAATTTAAATTAAATACTACAAGAATTTCACCACATCAGAAGGAAGATAACCTCCAAAACGAAAAGTAAACAAATATCGATTGTACCTGGGGACAATCTTATGAGTGGTTGGAGTTTATTGAAAAATACAAAAACATTAATAAAATTTCTTAGATAAGTGAGACACGTTTCAAAACATCACGAAACAATTAATTAATTGATTTTAATTAATTAATCTATAAAAAAGAAATTTTTTTTAAATTATAAATTTTTTTTTAAACACAATTTTTATTTCTTCAGCAAACAACATTTTTAAAACATTTTTATCACATTACACCTAAACATCTTCAACAGCATTTAAGGTTTCGTTACAATTTGGACTGCTCAACAGTGAAACTAAAGGAAGAGTTTCAGACCAGGTAGACTTTGAGAACCACACCAAGTATTGATTTGTAATCAGCAGTATTGGGTTTTATTACAATATATACATAAAAGTAAATGCTGTGTGTGTTTTATTTATGTGCTGACACAAAAAAGGACTCATTTATATTAAAAAGTAATTTTAGCGGCTGTAATGGCGGAAACTGAGATAGGCTACATACATTGAGTGAGCGTATACACTAAGTGGCGTAGCCTACACAGACGTATTGGCAGGTGCGCGTGTAGCAAGTCGGTCATCGGGAAGACCTGTTAACCGACACACACGGCTCTTGTTTCACCCCGGTTTAATGTTGCAGTCATGTGAACACATTGTATTCCAGCTGTATTGTTTACAAATTACAAACGTTTAAATGTATATTGATATCATGGGAACCGCACTGGGTGATTGGAAACCACATGTTACGTCACGCATTGTGTCCTGTCAGTAACTGTAGGCTGTCTCTACAGTCAACTATTATTAATAAACTGTAGTTGACTCTCACTCACATTTAAATATTTTTATTTTGCCACACTCAGCGTTAGCGAATTAACTTAGACATTGCAATTTCCTATAAATAGTCGGAGGATTTAAATTCATTACGGTTGGCCTATTTTTGCACTGAATTCCTTTACACGACTGCTCTGGTAGTTGTGTTGTATAGTCGTTATAAAAGAGTTGTGTGACCGATTACACTACTGTGTTTAAAACTGATTCTACAGCTTCAGTTCAGTCATTAAACATTGTTATTGTACTAGTGTAAAAATGTAGTTAGTGTAATTGTGTATTTCAATTGTGTAAGCATATCTTAGTCACGATAAGAAGTTAAAAACTTCTGTTAACAGCTAGCTGAGCTTGCTTAAAATTAATTACCCACTAAACTGTGAGTAAGCATTTTAACAGCTGATCATTAGCGTCTTTTTCCCAAAGAGACCTTTTGTTGAGTTAAAAGAATTTACAGAGAAACATAAGAGCTAAATAAAATAAAAATGGGAAGATAGATTTGCAATTCCCGCAAGTATAATTGTAGTAAAGGGTTAAAACGCGTTAAAAGTTTCCTCTGGCCTTTTCCCCGAGAGTGCATTAAAATCGTTGTATGGGGCGTCGGGTGTGGGGTGCTCTCGGCCCCACCCGTAACCTCTCGGATAAGCTGATTTATCAACAACCTTGCTTGACCTCATCAACTTCCCGCTGAATAAAGTATGATTCACAGCGAGGACAATACGCTTACCGAGACTCCCCGGATGACGTCACTTCTCGCATACTTCACCGAAGTATACTGTAGTTGGCTGTATAGTAATGCATTATAGTGTTTTCTGTGCTTTCTGTTCAAAACGGCCAAGTCATTTAAAAGTTTCAGTAGAAATCGCTTAACAGAGATTTTGATCGTTGTATCTGATGCGTTAGGTATGTATGGGCCTATGAATCACCGGCACCTGGACATTGCAACATTAGAAGCGATATCGCTATAAATGACCTGTATTATATTTAGAAAACTCTGTTCGTAGTAGAGCCTTAATGCATTTCTTAGCATCCTTAAGATTAGGAATTCACTAGTAGAGTAAATAGTGATTATTCAAATTTGCATAGCTTATAGCCAGCTGTAGTTAACTGAGTATAGTGAGTATATTTCGCTTATGTCTTCAGTGTGTTCTGTTCTAAGTTAGCTTCCTCGAAGTAAATCTGACTTAGTTGGAAGATTTGAATATGTATATGTTGTGAAGTTTTAAATTATGTGAAATAACTATAGTCCTAGATGTGTAGGGCGCTTTCGTGATCATTCTCGTTGATGAAGATATTTCTTCCTTATGGTTGTCACTGGAGGTTGTTTGTTTGTTCATCAGCATTAGGCGTGAAGAAAATTCGAGTATTATACCACTCGGATTGATTATTATCAATGTCAGTTTATGAAGCGACGGTTTGAACGCGGACGTCGTGAATACTTGTGTTGAGTGTGAACTCAGCCGGTTAGTTGATTAAAGGAACCTTACGTCAATAGAAAATCAATGCTTCAGATTTATCAAGACGGAATTGCTCCAATCAATCCGCCCACCTGGCCGTTCCGACGAGCCTGATTCACAAGACAGCTATAATCCACTTTACCACTAATATGCCACTTCGCGCAGACTACTGTATTTTGCCTGTAAATAAATTACTTGTAACAGAGAGTGGCTTAGTTGCAAAGTGTTCATTACCATAAGCTGATTATCACGCAAGTTTTGTCAGGTTCGTCATATTTGTGGATGTAAAACTATTACCTGTTTCTGACGGGTGAATAATGCTTTTATGTCACAAATGTAAATAAAAAATTCGGAGTAGGCCTATGCGTAGACAAAGTAATGATTTGTTTTCGTGAGTGGTGGTGGATTGTTACCTTTACTGAAGGTAACGCAACTGAAGTGTGCGTACTGATGTGGCACCGAAGAAGAAAGATTAAACATGTAACATGTATTTTGTACTATAGGCTTATAACTACTGTACGGTACCAAAAATGTAAATATTCACTGAACTTGCTAATGCTTACTAACATCTGAACTAATGCTATTTTGTACAAAGCCATAAAGGGTAGTGTTGGCTTATTTTTACGACAAAAAATTGTAATTTCGTTTACGTCCATAAAATACTTAGATCAGGCCTATTGATTGACAGTGAATCAGCAACTACGTCACTCGTCTGGGTCCGCGTTTCTGTTATAATATTTATTTGTTTTAAAAATTTACTCTAACCCTTACTGCTTAATGTATAAATACAGATAAATCTTAGTTTGTGAACAGATAGACTTTAAATATTTTATATTTCGTTCAGTACCTTTTCAACACAGTTTAATAATGGAAATTATAGTTCGTGTTTAGGCAAAGGCACGAGTATTTAAATAAAATCTTACGTGTCACCTACGCAGCGTTAATGATATTTTGTTCCTTTTGTCGGAATCATAGAGCCAAGAATTAAATTAATACTTGTATAAGTGGTAAAGCAACGCCTTCACTTCGCTCCATACAAAGTTGGAACGCTTAGTTCATAACTTGGAGTTAATTCAATCATCGGTGTGCGTCTTTGTAATTTGTTGGGTAATGATGATTAGTACGGCGAGGGAGTGAGAATGTTAACTTTATGACGTCATGGGACAAGTGATTTCCATATTTAAGAGCTGCAGTAACAGCTTTCTATCTAAACTTCCATTTCCCACTTCGAAGCAGGTTGCGCGCTGTGTTCCCAAGAGAGAACGATAAATAAAATAACTGTAATACAAAAAAACACAATTGTACCATTGACAAAGAGAGGGACTCCGGCTCCGGTCTGGTCTCACGGACGTAAGACGTAACGGTTGGCTGACGTTTTCCGTGTTTGTGCTAAAGTGAAATAATGAAATTCATACAGTTCAGTGTGTGCATTCCCATATGCAGTAGGCTACTCTCAGTGCGATAAGATGTTAGAGACACGAAGAGTCCAGATTATTCTACTGATTACAAGTGAATAATTAACGCTCAGATACATGCATTATGTATTTTGCT
Source organism: Magicicada septendecula (assembly GCA_034769895.1). Taxonomy (NCBI): domain Eukaryota; kingdom Metazoa; phylum Arthropoda; class Insecta; order Hemiptera; family Cicadidae; genus Magicicada; species Magicicada septendecula. The sequence continues at coordinate 1,004,583,380 of CM068367.1, forward strand.
TATTTGAAATTAATTATATTTCGTTAATTTAAATTATGTTTATAATTTACGTTGACTGCCTATTAAATTAGGTAACTTAATTCCTTTTAACACAGATAAGTTTATAGGCCTATTATTTATTATGCCCTTTTAGAGTATGTTATTTATCCAGCTTAAAAATGGTATATTTTACATGTAATGAATTAATATTGTATTAATTTCAGATACCTGAGTTGTCAACTGAGGCAGTATTTTCATTTTTGTTTTCTGTAACTTTCACTGTACGTCCAGCGTTTTCTGTACGTTCTGGGATTTGAAGTTAGCGAGGGTATTAACGTTCCTTATAAATCAAATAATTCTGCCAAGATACTGACTAATCAGACTTTCTATTTACTTAGTTTAACGTCTTTGCCATTTGGCGATGTATCCTTCCGTACCATTTAGCAATGTTGTCTCCGTCCACTGCCTAGTCATCACTATTGTTGCTTGTATTATCATAGCTCGGTGGCCAGTTTTTCCATATCTGGGTTCTTTCCATAATTTCGTGATCCGCACTGTCTAAATATTTCAGTACTGTAAACGTATCCGGGCTCGAGGTTGTTCCTGATACTTTTCAAACACATCGATCTTCCCACTACCATAAAAGTGTTATAAATACGATCAGCTGTCGTAACTTTGTTTAATATACCGGTACTACATTCCATTTCAAGCGACGGAGATTTACGATTCAACTCAATAGTTTACCTTACTAAGTTAATAATTACTTTTAATTCTAGATTCTACCGATAAAATTAAAATCATCAAGATAAATTATAATTAATTTTAGCTATTAAATTGCAGTTATTGAATCCCAAGTTCATTATTACGTAAATCGTTTACGTTACACTTAAATGTTATAAAAATTGAAAACTAAATAACGTTAGGTAGAAGAAGTAAAAAAAGTCACTATTATTTGGTTGAAGTATAATCTTTAAAAAACTTCATGTTTGATGTTTTTAATAAATTAAAAAAGCGCTAACAAAAAAAACAAAATTAAATGTAGGTCATTGACGATGACAGTAGCAAGTATGATAAGAGATTAAGATGAATGTAACTTAGATAGGGAGAACCTATGACAGACTGTAACAGTCGTGCCTCAGTAATTTGTATTCTAAGAAAGTCACTTGATGTAGGCTTGTTCCTTTTGTCAGACAGTTAATTTTATTAGAAAAAAGTCAGCTCTTTCTTTACACAATCTGAAGTAAATTCATGCAGATTTGGTCCTCTAAAGTTCAAACACCGGCTATGCAGTAGAAACATTTTTACATGCAGATATAATTTGCGAGTAGCGTATTGTCGTCTTGTCTCCGCCACAGTCCAGCGGCGCAAAATGAAACTTGTCACGACAGACTGAAGACGTGTAATAACAGTACAGACCAGACGCGGCCCAAGTGTTGAGCAACAGCCTCGTGTGTCATTTCAAACCTTAATCTGTGAAAGCCACAGTAGAACCATTATTCTGTAGAAATTTATGTACTGTTTTCAATGATTAAAACTGTCCACAAGTCTGTTGAATTTTAATTTTCCGTAATGAGTAAAAATCGTTAATTTTAATTGAGCACATAAGATTAATTCTTTTTGGAGCTAACATATTGAGGAAATTGTATTTACTGGTTCGTTAAACGGTAGGCTATACTTCTTTTTATGTTTGCTCTTATTCACACTGTCTTTTCCTTTTTTTTCACAAGCGCGCGCGTACGAACGCACATTTGTATTATACATTTAATTGAATTCACAAGTTGCTGAATTGACAGGAAATAAATACATCATCCATTAAGGAAGTTGCATAATGTTTTCGAAATAACGTATACATTACATAATAATAGTACATTTTACTGACGGTAGAAAATGACAAGAAAACTACCATAATTACACATTATGCAGTATAGTGTAAGAACGATGCAATATTCAGTTTTATGGTATCGTAAGCAACATCGTTCATCGTATACAACTGTGCGCTAAATCCGCAGAGCGAATTGATTACGAGTTATATATGTAATATTAATGTTTAAAAACGGACACGGTTTGAATGCAAGAATGTCGGTAGGTGTGAGCGGCAGGGCGGCCGGCGTGTGGATAGTTGCAGTCAAGGATTACTAGTTAATAAATCACAACGCATTATATTGAATAACGTATCAATTAAAGCGAGGTTTTGGTATTTTGCCAAGAAGACGGCCACCGCCGCATACGTTTAGTGTACAGGTCTAAGCGTAGGCTATACTAGACATACTGTCTAATTTTCTGTTTTGCTTTAGTAGAACAAAATGTACAATTGAAACTTGTTCCAGCAGAATGTTATTATAACTCTACGACGTGTGAAATCAATGCCTACAAACTCACTTCAGTTAGTCCACGTTACATTTTCATGTAGCCTATTGTTTTGCGTGTGTTTTGTCTTCCATCTGTTTCCTATCTAATGTGCCTGCCATCATTCAAGTCATCTTTAGATACGTGTTCAAACACATTCCGCAAGTCAACTACATTTTAAAAAGATTTTCTTGTAATCATGTTTCATATATGCATTGGTTTGCAGTCATTATACTCTGTACTTTCCGATTTCTGCACAGGACCTAACTAACTATATGCACTGGTTTGCAGTCATTGTATTCTGTACTTTCCGATTTCTGCACAGGACCTAACTAACTTCTACTTCGTAACTTATCTAGCAACATTTACTACTCCGTAAAGTAGTTGACGAGATTTGTAAAGCTTTGTAAATACATGAAAATCTACGAATTTGTAGACTTTCGTGTCTAACATTTTGACATTCTAAATGTTATTTAAACCTTGTGGTTATGTTAGTAACCAGGGTTGGTTGCTTTACCTGGCCGTCGAATTGTATTTTTTAATAAAGAAAGACCAATTGCTCAATCTGCGGTCATCGTAAGCGTCTAGTGCTTTGCACGTAACCTCTGAATACGAGAAAATGACTCTAAATTACAGTCATCTTTCTCAAAGGACACTGCGTAATTTCGTGGTTGGGAAGCATAATTTAATATTCAGGTTGTAATGAAATCATAAAGTTATGAACTGTAAGCGAATACAGATTACGTTTCGCGGTCAGGGACTGAATGAACTTCGTGTTAAATGTGCCAAACGTTTTGCATCCGTAGATGTGCTGCAGCGGTGCATCACGTTACGGCGCATTTACAAACTCTAACGCGGGCACAAGCGTTTCAATTTGACTAGGCCTATATCGTATTCAGCCTTTATGCGTTGAGTAAAGTAATCAGGCTGTTGTACGGTGATCACATTCCTACAATCTTACAAACTTTTTATAGGGCTTCATTGTTGATAACTGAGGAGGGGTTGTTCTCTAATTTTGAACATCTTTATAGTATTTTAATTACCGGTACTACTCCTATAATCAGAATATTTTCAGTTTGTGACGTAGAAATAAGTAACTTTTGTTCTTTCTGATGGCTTAGATCCGAAGCGTATCACAGATGCCGATGAACGGTAACAGACGTTAAAGAAAATATTTCCGTCTACGAGCAGTCTCTATGTACAATATCATGTAAACTGTCTGCTATCTTAAATTTAACTTTTCAGAAAGTACACTCGTGTTCTGCTGTGTTATAGGTAATCAGGGTTTTGTTTGATTCCTAGGTGCATCTCGTGTGCGTCACCCCAAAATTAACAATGCTGTAGGTTTTCTTTGTATAGTGAAATTCTTGAATTAAAACATCCATTTGTTGTCCATGGTAATTCTAAAATTATTTTAAAGTATGTAACTTTCCTCATACATGTATATAAAACATTCACATTTTCTCAGTTTTTCTTATACAAGCTTATGTATTTTTATATTATTATTGATAATAAAAAAACTTTTTGTACAAGAATATATTTTTTTATTATTTTGTGAATATTACAATGTTTCAATACTATTAACTATCATCATCAGAAAATAATATCATCACTGATATATATATATGTACACACGCGCGCACGTCAAAACGTTTTACAAAGCCTCTCCATCAGCCTGTAATAAGTGTTTCGGAACCTCGAGATAGCATTTGATAATGTGGATTTCTGCCTCGTTCATTTTCCTGCGACTCTCTCTACATTTTTCTCATTTCGTCTCCAATTCTTACACTTCTCTATTATTACATCTCCCAGTTTCCCAGTGACTTACTCAATAAGTTCTTTCTCGGTCTTTCCCTGCGGTTTCTCTCTTACAGTTTTCGTCCTACTACAGATGTCCTCAAGGGTCATCAAATAGACGTGGTTCATTAATTGTATCACACATTTACTTCATTTATTGATAATATTCTTCTCATCTTCCGAAATACACTTTTTAATGTTTACTATGCTATTATCACTTCGTCCTCCCCAAGATACTCACTTTTCTTCAGAGCTATTTCTTTCCTTTCTTTCATAATGTTTTAATGTTATAATGTTCTCTTTGGTATGTAATGTTAAATAACAGAAACGTAAACATTTATCCTGTAGCCTCTATTGTTCCGACGCCCTTGTAACAATCGTCGGTGTGTTTGAGTTTATAAGGTTCAGAATGTATATTCTAATACCTGCAGTCAATATTCAGACCAGAATAGTTTTAAAAAGAACTTGGCAATCCACCTTATAAAACGTTATATCGAAGTCCACAGACTTAATAAAAATCTAATCTACGATGTTTACGTAGGCTCATTTTCTTTCAGTTAGCCTTATACCCAGAATCTCTTTTCCATTTATAGATTTGCTTCGGAAACCAAAGTGATAAACGCGCTCATCTACCATGCCAAGCTGCTTTCTATTTTTCTGTAGAATCTTAACAGAGTTTTTGAACCAACTGTTGATAAAGTATTCGTTTCACCACATAGTTTAGTTCGTATTTCTACAGACAAGGATCAATATCGTTGGTGTCTGTCGTCTGGGATTTACTCCTGACCATAATTCTCTTGAAAGGCGTGTAACTGCGGTGTAGTCTAAGTGATGGGCGTGAAGTTTGTTTTACGTTATCTCTCAGAATTCATCGTTCACGTATGCTTAATATAGTACGTAAACCAATCAGCTGGGGAAATAAGACAGCGATGTAAACACAATGATAGCTACATTAAACTCTCCTCACGAATGCCATAAATCTAAAATAGCATAGTCTGATCCTAAATAATCCATCTTAAATCTTAACATTTCGCATTGAGTGGGCTATAAATTAACGTTTGCAACACATGGGAACCAGTTGACATTAACGTCTGCTGACGTCACAGACGACACTAACGTTTTTTAGTCGTCTCAGCTGAAGGAAAGAATGTATTGAAGCCGTTTGACAGTTTCACAGTGGACAGAGATGATTGATTGGTTAACATGACCCAACAAAAACATTAGTCACTTAAACTACCCAAACACCGGGTTTTAAATTTCCGTAAATATTTGATAGGTTGCTATTTTGTGTGAACTTGTAGAAGAGTAAATTTGTTTTGAAGTAAGCAGATTACGGTACACACGTTTTTCAGCTACGCTTTACATTATCACAGAGCTGAACAGACGTAATCCATAGCCATGAAGATTTTTATTATTTTTTTCTAAATTTTTAAGAGAAAGATAGAATAATGATCAAAATTTTATTAGAGTGGCGAAACCCGAAGACACAGTGTCCTTTTAAGAAATACGCTTATAATATACGCTGGTAATTTAATTCCTTATTTAATCTTTGCAGTGGGTAAGTCTTTTATAAAAAGTTTGGTATAAGGCATAATTCAACTGAAACGTAGAATTTTAATGTATAGTTGTATTATTACAAAATTAACGTAGGCCTGCGATAGTAGCTATCATTAAGTATGTCATTAATTTACTTTTGTGATAGCATAGCATTTACTCTTGAAATCTTATTGTATTGTGTTAATGTCTTTTCATAGGAAGTGGATATTCAACTACTGTCTGTTTTTGTTTCAGGTGCGTGAACGGTATGAATTGGAATCGAGCGAGTGTGACGTCTGGATGTAACGTGGGTCATCCATGCGGAGTAAGTGCTCGTGTGCTTTGATGATGTGGTGTCACTTAAATGTGATAAACGCTGTTGGCTTCAGTGGGAATGTTAATGCAGCCCCTTTGATACACGCCTCACTTTGCTCATCATGCCTTTGCCTTACATAGTAACAAACATTTAATTTTCCTTAAATTTACATAAATGTTAATTTAGAATTGTAAAATGCAAGCACACACGTTTAACCGTGGAGAAGTTAGTTTCGTGCGTGCAAAGTAGCCTACATAAGCTACAATTTTACACGCAACAGTGTAGTAGCGGCATGTTTCACGTCGTCAGTGATGAAATCTGATCATTTATTTCCGTTCCTTTCAGTTTCTATATGTTTCTCACAGACATTTCAAGAATGTTAGTCATGAGAAAGAAGTACAATTTTTGAACACCGATTTCGCGAAAACCTTACTGGACGCATTAGGTTTTTTCAAACACTGTACGTACCACAAAAGTCTTAGTATTCAAGCGTATTTCTATTTCTTGTTACTAAACTAGGGAAACGTATTTAGGGTACAGTGAGGACAACGGGTAAGTGTGAAACTGTGTTTTGTTCGTAGTAACTATTTTTTATTCATCGTAACCATGAAAATTCACAGTTGGTTTTATTAATACCAAACGTTCTGCTCATTCTGTGGCGTGTCACCTCACGGTCTCAGCTTTAGCACTGAGGGTGCTACATCGTAGAACGAGCGAAACGTTTGGTGTTATCATTAACCTCGATTGTCAACAGAGAGAAAAGTGTTGTTATTCAAAAGTCGAACCTCACTGGAAATGCTAACGAGCGAAAATATTAACGTTTGCTGCTAGACCAGATGTGTAAGAAATTTGGACTTATATAATGATTGTAAGTACGTAAATGACGATGAAAGTATAAAACTTACGGAAGAGTGGAAACTTGTATATCAGTAGGTAACGCAAACGTCGGTAAACCGAGGAGAACTGTAAGTAATTGCCGTAAACATAATAGATTACAGCGCTATAATGAATTATAACACGCTGTGTTGTTGTATTGCAAAATCCGTGCATATTTGTTGTGGTTTTTATTTCAACGTAAGAAAACTTGTAAACATGTGTATCTTTTAATGCGGTGCAGATTGTAGGCCTAAATGTCACGTGTAAATGTGTGTAGATATTAAGGGCGTCCATTATTTTTATTGCATAATTTGAATTCCGAATAATTTACATTATTTTTAATTCCGTTATGTTTACGATTTGTTCACCGATGGCAAGATAGAAATTCAGTGGTACTATCTGACGACCTTATTGTCTGATGACTTACTTATGAAATAAATATTTTATTGTGTTATGGTGGACAGCATATTATGAGTCCGACAGCTGCGTTCAGTATCAAGGAAAACGAATTAAATGCTAATGAATTAAAATTTCGAGTTTCGATAATTATAAATTGCTCGTGTAATTATTGTGACATGTGAAGCTTTACATTCCCAATGTACAAGAGCAATCCTTAGGTGTGAAATCCTTTGAATCCACTATGTTCTTATGCGATGATTTCGTCGGTCACAACGGCACTCCTCCGTCGTCCGAACGTCGTATGACCGTAGAAGGCGCAACAGTACATTAAGCAACTACACGTTCACGTAAGACACAAACTTACTTTATAGACGGTTTAATTAAATGGTGTAGACGCGGTTATGATCGGTTGGAGGCAGCGAGCGGAACAGATTTTGTATTCGTCACTGCTGTGGAAATAATGTAAACATGTGTTACACATCGGAGTTATAAGTCATGTTTGCAGTCGCACCGACTGTGTAATAAATTTTCCTTCGTTGAAAAATATAAATCCTCGCCCAGTGTCAAACAAATGCATGCTGCACAGTGGTGCTAACGCGTGTCATTCCCCTACATAGAACTCGGAAAACTTTATACCCTTCTGTTCGAATATATTTTTCAAATATTTTGCATAGTAACAGTAAGAACTGGGTTGTTAATATATAACTCTCGTAATACAACACAAAACGCTCCTCATATACTCTACACCGGATATCGTCTGGTGTGTGTGCAATAGTGTTAGTGTTCGTAACCTGATCTTCTGAACATTCAGCTTCACACTGTGTAGTCTTTTGATTTTGAAAGATACATTTTCCTGATTTCTGAGCAACAACTTGCCGTATGCATTGTAATTAACAACAAAATGAGAACAAAGTGACTCGAATTTGCAGTTCTGTTTCTCAAGTGATACAGTAATTTCACGGAAGAAAAAAGACAATTTTATCTGCAGGCTTAAATGACGCTGTACGGGACTTAACATTCACAAAAACAGATTGCATTCCGCTATCAACCCTTGATCTTTGTCATGTTTTCATGATGATGTCAACGAGTTTCTCAAAAGTGACGACATGTAAGTGGATTCGTTACCCCCACACTAAAACGTGCACCTAGGAGTCATATGTTTGCGTCACATTGAAGACGTGTTGGCAGCTTTACGCGAGAGCTGGTACTGTGGTACCAATACGGCTAAACACAACTCTGCATTAGAAAAAGATGAGTTCTTATTGCAGATAGTTTCACTGATATATCTAATTTCGTCTCTGTAGATCTCTCAGAATTTTACTTACAAAGCGTTGGTAATGAAGGCAAATGTTTTAATAAACAGTAATACAGCATTATAATTATTTTGTTATTTTGTAATTATACAATTATGTGATAATTATGTACTCTACTAGTAATAACGTAAGCAGCTGTAAGTGTAACATACAATGACAAGACTATGTTCCATAGCATACAACAGAATACAGTGACTATGTTCCATAGTAAACAATGTCAATTTATAAATATTTATTGAATTTTGATATTGGATCCTTTATTTATGTTAATTCTAATAATATTTATTATATAAACTCATGTTATATAAAATAGTAATTTGCATAGACTTTATTACGAGAACAGGTACTTCCCATGCATACAGCCTTGTTACGTAACATTCCATATTTCATTCGCCTAAACGTTTACTAGAAACCCATTTCGTTGAATCATGGGTGAATACGTTGTATGAGAACATCAGTGCATTGCCAGTTTGATACGAAGGGCACGCAACAGAGCACTAACCTTCATTGATTGTTTTGTCAAGTGTACAAGAATAACGTTTAGATAACGTGTGGGTAGTGGTAATAAGTAGTACTTCATGTTCTGGAAGTGCGACAATTTAAGCAATAATCATTACTCAACAGGTTTGAAATTCTTGTGAACCTGTTTACGTATTAGAGGTTATAATACTTTTGTGTTCCAGTATTAACACAACTGTGTTTATGTAATCGACTGTAACTGTTCAGTTGTGATTTTGAAAGAGCGTAAATATCCGACTGTGTTCGAAATCGTAGGTTTTTTTTTTTATAAAAGTGGACGTGAGTACAATAAACTTGTTCAGTTCGAGCTAATCATGTCGAGTTAGAATTCCTGTCTGCCATTTCACATCCTGAAATAAATATCGTACTTCCTGACACCAAAGTAGGATAACATGAGGCACTGAACTCGCCCACGGTACAGTAATACGACTTGATAGATAATTACATCGTCAAGTCCATTGCTGTACTTTGTGTAGGTCTAGTCAAAGTGTGGCAGTGTATGAAAACCAGACGGCTAGTTAATAAGTTCGCTTTCGGTTAATGTTTTCATTATTATTTACGCATTACATCAGCTAGACCTTATGCCACCGTCGTGTGACTAATCATAAATCTGTGTCGAGTCAAGCTTACGTTTAAGAGAATACGTAGATCTCTTGTTTAATATGTCTCGTTTATAAATCAAATTCGGTAAAAGAAATGACGGATTTACTATCACTGATTGCAGTGACTGAAATATCTATGCGGTGGTCAGATTTGTAGGCTTTGTGTATAAGTGAACCTGAGGCTATAATTCACTGTTCAGCCGTCACAAAGTTGTTGTTCCTTATCGTGAAACGATAATGCGTTTGTGTGTGCGATGACAATTTGTTTTTTGTTTTTCAGTAAAGAGTATTTCGTGTGAGAGAAAAAATATACATTTTACGTTTCATTCGAAATGGATCACAATAGTCATCCAGGTTAGTTTTCAGACAATGGACGCGCGTGCTTTTGTTCTGTTACGTATGCAGACAAGGCGCCAATCAGTAGGCTTATATCTGTTCATACGAGTAACTAAACCATTAAACCTACCATTGACGTTGTAAAAATTTGTTTGAAAATATGGTGGCAAGTAATTGTTTTGGCTTTTAAAGTATAGGCAACATAAAACTGCTTTTTCAATCCCAAGCTTGTACATTAGGTTACTATGTAATACTAGTGTTCTTTATCCTTTATAGACTCGATTATAAAAGTCTGGAATAATAATATTGTTTAGTGTAATCTACTAATGATTTATCAAATTGTGTGTGTGTGTGTGTGCGCGCGCGCGCGCTAGTGAGGTAAAGAGAGAGGGAGCGGGATACACGGGGTGAAGTACTGTATTGAAACTTTGTTAAACATATAAAACTAAACAGAACCTCTCTGAAAGATACTGAACGCAGATAATTTATAATAATATGTGTAAAGCCCATATACAAAAAGTTATTTGAGTGGCGTGACTACAGTTTTAACTTTGTGTCGTGTTAAAGAAAACGTAATTCACCGCGTTGAACAACATTTTACGAACACACAGCTGAATGTACGTACAAATGTAAAATATACGTCTCCGTTGAAGTCATTTATACGAGTTTAAATTAACGTTTATTCTACTGTAGAATTAAATTTTCCTCGCTAAAGTTTGTTTTTCTTGTAGTTAAGTTTTGATTAAGACAGATCCGAGCGTTTGAAGTGACAGACTAATGTGTATGCCTACAGTAACAATGCACGCCAAACCGCGGCTGCTGCTGCTCACAAAAAGCCGTTTCTTCCCACATGGCGAAGGCGTACACTACAGTTTAATGAGCCAGGCTGTTAACACTGTCACCCTAAATTAATATATTGCCACATAAATAATCTGCCGGATTTATCTGTTCAAGGGTGATATAATGCTATTAAATGTGTATTATAAAGGCCGTTTTACTGAGAAAAAGATAAAATCATAGCCTATTTATTTTTAGCTAGTAAAATTCGTGTTGTGATAGTAATTTGCTTTGGCCGTAGAGTAACGATTTCTGCTCGTTGTTTCGTTTGTACGACTCGCACACGCACACACATACAGTCACATTTAATGAGTATCACAGTTACCATCATGATATAAAATTACTTATGTTTGTAATGTATGTAGTATCAATACTGACAGTACACGGGTAATATTTTAAGGTTAGTTTGGTCACAATAAGGAACGGCTGAAGTAGTTTTCACATCGGTATTTTCTGATCTTTTTGCCAATCAACAAACACATAAATCGAGATAAAATAACTTAAAAAATATTGGATAAACATCAGAGTATATACGTAGACTAATGATCATTTTGATTACATGTCATCGTTAGCGTGTAGTGCTTACCACATCATCCATATACATTACAGCCACGAGGTTTAAAATAATTCCGTAGCCCTATGAAGAGAATATTTTCAGAATATATTTTGAGAATGAATGTAGATGATGTGAACATTATATTTTGAAATTAATTCGTTTCAAGTAAATATAATAGGTATTAATACATGTATATACAATATAGGCTAATATAACTAATATAATATGAATATTTACAATATAAATAAATATAATTTCAAATAATTATATATTTATAAATATATTTATATAGCCTACGAGTATTATTATATTTATAAAATATTCACAGTACTATACATTATAGGCTTACAGTTTCTCAGTGTCGGCGTTGATAATTGCCGTCCCGCCATATTTTTTATACTTCATAAAATTGTCAGATAAGTTTGCTTTGACAACATGGTACTAGGTAGTAGTACAAAATTAAAAGAATCAGCAGAAATTAAGCCACAAATAATACGTTTTGGCTGCAAACTGAATTTTACCAAAGCATAACGCTTTTTATTTTACCATTTAGAGATTAAAAGTTGATATTTTCCTTCCTGCTGAACAATATTAGTCTCCTCCATTCTTTTATGTTGTCAAGTTAACCAATTCAAAGTACTTAACGGACTTACTTGTCGCAGGGAAACTGGGCAGTGGGTCAGTGACACGGTAACTATCTCATGTCTGATTTAGACATTTTAAAATATGTTTTTACATTAATAAACAGCAGCATAACGTGGTGTTTTCGTATTTCAGATTTTATTTGTTTATTTTGAATCCGTTTCCGAGAAAGATAAATGGTTGATAAATGTTAGACTAACTATAATTACAATTTGAACAGAGCAGTGGGTTCTTATTACTTGGGCCCTAATCTCTAACAAAAATAAAAAATAATACGATGTTATCCATGCGACAATATTGTGTCGTTATATTTAAAATTGTTTTAATATTCAGACATTTATTATAATCCTTTGTTAGTTTTCTGAGCTCTTAGTTGTTTGTTGGCACTGGGACATCTGTTTCTGTGCTACGTTTCGGCACAATCCTGTGGCTGAGTTCTGCTCGATGATCTCTGATAGTCCACACACACATACGCGCGCAGGCTTTTTTCGTCGTATAGGAACAAAAAAGCAAATTGCAGAACATGTTTTAAGCTTTAATGCATTGATGTTAACAGAATGGGGGATTATGAGTTTGTGGAAGCGGTACATGAGAGTCTTCATCTTTAAACAGTCCAACGGAATTCCATCATTAAACAGTTATTCCATCTTACGGAAAGAGAATAAATAAAATTGTTGTAAATTATTCTAAGCTTTAAGAAAGACTGTCGTGTTTTTCCTTTAAAATGTGGGCCTACATTTCTCACCATCGACATTTTCTTCCTATTGCAAAACATTGAATACAACATCTATTTATATAAAAGTATTAATTCTTTTTATAATTTCAGACTATAATTATTTTGTTCAGTACAATTATGCGAATCGCAAAAGGATCAGTTCTGACAATAATTAAGTAGACGAGTTTTTCACTTATTTACCTATCTTAATTCAAGAGGCTCTATAGGCCCTATGTTATAAAACAGTTAGCCTATATTTGTGGTATGCGATTTCCTTGTAAACACATCTTTTACAAGGTTATTAGTACCTAATTAATCAATTATGATATAATTATACACAATTAGGTAATATTTAAGTCTAATTAATAAATCGGGTATATACAGTGAAGTTAAGTATTTAGTAACAGCTCGTAGAGGAGATGTAGTTGAGAGCTTGTGTGGAGCGGAGTTGGCACTCCATGTTCCAGTGTTCTGATGCATATATAGTCGGAAGTTAACGACATCATGGTAATCAGCTCGTGTTACTTGATGAGGTTGTACGACTTCATAAAGAAGTCATGCTAACGATTTCAATAGAAATGTGGATCATTTGCAGTAAACAGGCCTGCTTACGATGCCCGCACAAGCTCTCGGCGCCTTACACGCATGAGAAAACAAACCGCTATTTAGAAGTCATTCCAGAATATTACAGTCCTCATACAAATAACCCGTGTTTCCTTAAACGTTTTTAGTAGGCAGACTGAGTGAGGTGCCCTGACATAAATAAAAAAGACACAGCCGTGATTTTTTATGTTATTCTCATGAGACGATACCATAATAGACTGTTAGACACCGACCTTACTTTAGTATCCTAATAAAAGTAACGGAAGTAAAACACTGTGGAGACCAAAATGAGAGAAACGTTTATATTTAATTTTCCTGCATTTCTCGAGGTTTTTTTATTACGTTTCTAGTGACACTCAATTTCTTGGTTGTTCAAAGATTTGAAAATATTTCACACATTATGGCTGAAAGTAGTTTAATTATTTCTGAATTAACAGTGACTAAAGAATTTTCGAAACCCGTTAGTCTGTGCCAAAGCATTGTAAAGCCATCGTCTAGTTCCTTTCCGTGGACAGCATTAGAATTTATTGCAGCCTTTACAACTGGCCGCTTAGAAGTGATTAATTGCTTTGTAATTGTATTACTGCACCCGAAACGGTGGCCCAGAAATATCTTAAAATAAACGTCAAGTCGGTTTTCTTTTTATTTAAGATCAGATTGAAATTCTACATTTCAAACGGTGTTTTCAGAATAAATTGCCTGTGAAAATGCCGAAAGAAAGGGTTTTGTAATTAAAATCTTATTTTAGTCCGTTTGGGAATTTATTACCGTCAGGCAGCGCGGCAAACGGTGAATAGGTCATGACTGCAATAATTATTACTTGCATTCTTTTGTCAAATAGAAGGCACAGTTTATTGCTTACGACATCAAAGAGAAAGTAATTCATTAAAATTTCAGCATTTAAACGTAATTTATTGAAAATAATGTGACAAATTCTGTGAGTGTAATAAGTTCTCATTTGAAGAACACTTGAAACTGATCCGAACTAGTTAAGAATAATTATTTATGAGAATTTCTGATACTACAAACAAAACTCTTATGATTCCCCTCACTTTGATATTATCATGTCTGTAAAAATACAAAATTATTATATTATTTTACATATTCTGCTCTTATATATGACAGACGTAACTAAAGTCAAGTTTTCAGCATATAAGTGTGTCTCCATTTCTAAAAATAACTTTTCATTGTAACCTTGAGCTATAACTAGTCGCCAGTGGAAACGGAAAAACTATCAGACACTTTGTTAATTACCTTAATGCAGTAATTAATTAACGGAAAATTCTTCTTCACAAATGCAATAATCTAGTATACGTTCTCAGGTATTCATAACGCACGGTCTTCTGTAATAATGAATTAATTACCATTCATTAAATCACCAGTTCACTATAAGTACGCTTACTAGCCGAGTAAGTAATGGACTCAGCGCCTACATAACTGCAATCCCTACACTTCTATTCATCACGCTGACTACCGTGTAGCCCATTTTACTATACGTCATTTTTACTATTACAATGCTTTAATTACCATTTAATTAAATAGAAGTATCTCGTTTTTTTTTAATTGTTCCATCGTATTCCATGCCAAATAATTCCTGCTCTACACCACTCAATCTTTCTTGGACAGCCATAGCGTATTCCAGGGTTTCAGTACAAGCCTATTCGTGATAAACGTACGCCGTTCTGAATTCATTGAGATAAGTGAGGTTACCGTGGTAGTGTAAGTGGTCGTTATTGTTTTTAACATTTATTGCATATTATGAGTGGCATTTAGGATTCATGAGCCATATAACTTCTACCAAGTGACAAACTCGTATCAATCTTGCATGCCCAACGTCTAATTGTGCAAGATAGGCCTACGTGCTACGCGTAGCCTATAGCAACTTGTTTTGATAAGTCGCATTCATTGAATCTTCCTGTCGCTTAACTTAGATATGAAACTAATATTTATTTTATTAGATCTCTGTATTATAGTGTACATTTATGCAGATGAGTAGGTGGGGGATTATAGACTGTAGAATCTTCAGCAATCGAACAAACGAGTAAGCCTACTCATTTTTCTTCCATTTATGAAGTGTTGCCGTTCGTACAGAAGAATTACAGATGAAATAGTTAGACATGAAACGGTTCGCACAGACGTAGTGGTGACAGGGAAGGCAGAGCAGGATGTGGGGTGTGATGTGACCAATCATGAGACAGCTATGTGACAGCTATGTGTGTGTATCCATTGCGCTGTTCTGAACACAAAATATTGGTCCGAAAACAACGCGTCAAAGATACGCATGTGCAGTGAGATTTTTTGACACAGCCGTTTCCTATGTAATTATTTTACCTGCAAATGACAGTGTTTGTACGACGTTGTTGATAGTAACTCTTCACAATGAGACCACGAGAAACTTGCCCGAATGACGGTCTGCTGTTGGCTATCCTTACGTTAATACTAATCTCTCCTACCGGCCATGGTTACATCGTTGTTTTGTCTGAGATTACATTTTAGTACAAGTTTGTTTATTACTTAGGAATAAGTGTAGGTGATGCCCTTTCGTTGTAGACTACAGCTGTACTACTCTTCTGATTTAGTGTTTGCTGTGAATAATGAAATAACACATTTACTTCTTTTAAATATTATAGTTGCTATTTAATAATAGTTAACACATTTTAAATGGTAACAATTCTTAGTAACAGAAAATATGACTGATTGTGATGTCTGTTGTTGTTTATTGATTAGAAACATCACTGGACGGTAGAGTACCGGCGCTTTAACTTCCTTATTTTGCAAACTCAGGTACTAACATTTAGGTACAAATTATTAACAGAAATACTAAGTTACATTTGTCATGAGATATTTCGGATTTCTCAGGAACGCACTGTCCCCTACGTGTCACTCTGAAAGTAACCGTACTTGTCCCGTTTCGAGTTTAAATTACAAAATGAAGCTAATTTGTTGTTTAGCCATTCCAGCGACATAGAGTGGAGCTCAGTTTGAGTTGCTGTACATGTATGGATTGTCGACGAAATCAGCTGAGCAACTTCTACATTTTACGTGCTCTTAGAGAGGGACAATAATATCTTAAACTACTTCGGTTATATTTATTAAACCATAACATACAAATCATAATCTAAATTAGATTCAAGGAAGTTAAGTACTATGCACATTTCTCTACGTCTCAACTGAAATGAATAGTTGATGTCCTCAATGTAGGCGCGCGCGCGTATTCGCAGTTATGTTGTCGCTTACATCCATCGTCAAAGAATACGTTGTCCGCTGACTCATTGTCCCATAGACGACTCAGAAAACAGTACAACGAGGATTGAAAGTCAAATACTAAAACGATTTCAACTTAGGCTATCTTATTAATAATAGAAAATCTGTTTGATACTGCGATTTGATGCGTTCGGGTAAAGTTACGCAGAAATTAAACGAAATTCATTAAACGTCAGACATACACACAAAATATATTGTTGACCGGTTCAGGCACGCGTATCCCGGGTTTTTAAAAACGACATCATCCGTTTTGCGGATTTTGATAAAAGTGGAGTCATCCTGGAACGGCTGGAAACAATGTAGAGTCTTATATTAGGGGCGACATGGACTGATCAGACTTATACAAGAGCGTGTATAGACTGGCAGAGGTTAAAAATATAGTGGTTATAAATAAATATTAAAAATAAGTGGTTAAAAAGAGGATTAAATTTAAGGTCTGCAGAAAAAATTACGATATAAAAGGAAGTAATGGGTAAGTTGAATGCAGATTCTTCAAGTGTACCTACGACAAGTATAGGTATGGTGTATTCTCTATCTGTAATTTAGTTTTACCCATCAAATGCGGCTTGTAATTCCATTATGTTAAAACGTGACTGCTGTTATGTCACGTTAGCCGCAAACGCATAAAGCAGATATTTAGGTCAACGTGAGTTCTAAATGGCTTATTATTTTGTTTTTTTTCGCGGAAGATCATTTCCTTTTCCTTGTATGTACTTGCATGAATGTGCAGTATTTTGATAACAAACGGTTTATTTCCTTGTTCGCGTATCGGTGTACAAAAACCACGTGTTTGGATTGCACGGTATACTAAAATAAAAAGAGGAAAGAATAATTTCTGCAAAATACGGCACAAGCGTACAATACCGCATATGCTGCTGGAACACGTTGGATTTGTTTAAAAGATAACTGCATCTCGTATTTCATGACCTATATGTTTGAAAACATGTAAATACAGAATATAGAGCCAGTTATTTATACGTAATGTGTGCCGTCTGTTACACGTTTTTAATGTTTTTATTTTGCATCCGCTGCACGTCGCTCTTCGTTCACGAGTTAAATCACTGAATTATGGGGATCGTAAAATATTATTGCGCACGTTCGTAGCTATGCGCTGCGTCCAACTTGCAGGTCAAGTGAATTCGGCATTTTAGTTAATTTAATTCTTTCCTAGAAACAACTCTGAGGTAGTCGTTTCTGATATTTTTAGTTTGTGGAATACAGCTTACTTGATGCTCTAAAACTAATAGAATAATAATTCTGCAATGTTTTCCGTATTAATTTACGTTAGACTTATTTAGAATTGAGTATGTATTTTAATAATATATGTCTCCGGAAGTTAAAAAGCTAGATGGTCTGTTTTAATAGAATATTATCTGGATTTAATTATTTCCAATTTTGTTTTTTGACAAAGTCGTTATATTTGGTCAGCTCTAACATTGGTTTTTTATTTGTTATTTGTTGTGTAAAAAAGTTTGTTATTTGGTGTGTAAATAACATTACATTAGGTGCCAAGCGAGTTACACCGTATACCGTAGCTAATGAACATTTATACGCTTTGTTACGAATTAATTAGAATAGCCATTATTCTTTCGAGTTAGTACAGATTAGTATTTACGTTTTTGTGTATCTGTTTATACTTCTTTTCGTAATACGAGATTGTTTTTATGCAAGCTACGTAGAAATGGAAAACATTTATGTTTTAATAAGTGAATATGTTAAATCGCCATGGGAATTAGACATTTAGTCTCAGAGAGTTGAGCCTTTGCTCAACAATAATACTTTGCCAATAATAGTAATAATAATAATTTTTTTAAGTGATTCTGTGGACATCAGGAGAGTCCCGTAGGCTACTTCTATAGTGCGTGGGACTTTACCTACCAAGATCACAAACCTTTCTCCCCCGTTATGTACCTATAGGCTATACTTGGGGCTCAACTTTTGCAGTATTTCAGGGTAGTGTCAATTATTCTTCACCCTCGTGGGCGTTCACCTGCAATAATACCCACAGTGCATCTTCGTCACTCACCTGCGTTCTGCTATTCTGTTATATCGTGTGCCAACGACATAGAAAAATCTTTCTTTGTCTCATCTACCTTTCCTACGCAATTTGCCACACGAGTCCGCTGTGTATAATCACTCCAATGATATTGTCGGATGTGATGTGCCTCACTGTACTTTCTCTCCTTTCTTTTCATCTCTCACAGGCACAGAGTGCGTGTGCTTACTTTCCCCATCGTATGTAGGTAAGCCCGGAAGACCTACAGTTAGAAACATGTCAAGAACTATCGACATCTCCATGTTCGCGATCAGTCCACTCCCCTAACTGCTTTATGAGCCATTCTGGTCGTTTGTCCATCTTTTCTGCCACTAATCAATAGTATGGGGCCTCGCCTCACTGTGAGCCTGTATTTTTTCTACTTTTGCCTTCATTTCCTAGACTTGTATGCGCTCCTGTACCGTCAGATCAGTCGTGTTAGTTCCTAAAATAAAAAGACTCCGAAACGATGCGGAAGGACATCTACTCTGAGTGCGGTATTTTCTTGCTGCACTGCCAACACTCGTCGTCTGTATTTCTAAACGTTGAACGCATCGGCCCATACTTCAGCCCCACACACCATCGTCGACTCAGCGCAGTACAGTCTCTCTTTATAAGCAGCAAAATTTCATAGTCCGTAAGGAATGTATTCTCAGCTACTTCCAACCGAAGAATTCTGTCACAAGTAATAATGACGATGATAAGCGTATGCTTCTGCCGATGTACTGAAAGCTGTGAAAATCATTTCGTTTCTGAACCTGTTTACCAGTAAGTTGTAAGTATGTAATATTAAGGCTGCCTGAATGGATGCGACGTCGTTTTGGTTACAGATTGCTGTAGTTTTGGATCCCACTCTGTATTTAAGCGAAAAATGTTTGGCAACACTGTGTGAATTAATTACCGGTGTTACAAATGCAACTATGACAGGTCGTCATTGTTTGCTGTGCAGTACTGTCTGTAGTTTATCATACGAGTGATCCGTATTTAATGATTTACGAGTTTTGTCTCTTTGTATGCGGTGTAAGTACTACAGCCTACGTCTCTACGCCTGCAGGTAATAGGCCTACGCATGCACATGTGAAAGTACGCACTGTTCCTGCCTGGATAAGTCACTACAGAAATATAGGCTGCATTACGTTTTTCATCTTGAACTCTGATAATATGTCTAAACCCACTGTAGACATTTTATTGTAGTTTAATGTTTGCCTTAGTTTCACTGAAAATGTCTGCCACATCAATACCGATATAGACTCGTCCGCACACCTCTACAAGGTTAATACATCCTTATTTTGATAATACAATAGTCATTGACTACGAAAAACGAACTTGAAATTGACTCATTTCAAATTAGCCTATAAAACAATTAAACAACATTAACAAGCGTCTACTTTATACTGACAATTGTGTATAAGGTCGTTGTCGTTGTTTCAGTAAAGTTGATCCGTTCGTCCATAATTATTTTCAGACACATGAAAGAGAGATAGAGTGAGTGAGAAGGTGGATGGTTTGATTAAGAGCGGGGGGAAGCGAGCGTGTGTAGGTATAGCGGATGTGTAGTACAAGCGCGCCGAATAATAGTATTCAGATTCAGTCTTGTATGCTACACAGCGAATTCACACATTAAACTTACATACATATATTGGTGTTTAAATATTCTAGAAAAACAGTTTTATTGCCTTTTCTGTGGTGAAATCGTAAAATAGTGAGTTAGGAATCACGATTAACATAAAAAACAAAAGGGAACCGCGGCCGGACGAAGGCAGCGTAGGTACAGAGTGCTTGTAACGTTTCCTTTGTTTACCCACGTGTTCGCTAGCAAAAAAATTAATTACGGATTCAGTTATTTAGGTCAGGTTTGGGCGTGGAGGAAGTCAGAATTGTCGGCGACATGATAAGGTGACTTCACAACAAAATGGCGGCAGACATCGGGAGGAATGATGAACCCACCGAAGCGTGAGCGTAAACGCGAATCCCGTGTGCGCGCTCGCTCCTAGTGCTGTGTGTGTGTGTGTACATTGGCCACACTTCCGCTCTGTTTCAACCAATCAGAAAAACCCTCAGTCAGCGTCTCGGATTTTAATTGTTAGCTTTTGTGATTCCTTTAATTAAATCTCAAGAGCTGAAACAACGGTCGTGTAACCGGCAAGACAAAGGTTTCGATCGTGAAAAGAATTTCTAACTTGTTTTATCTTTCCCAGTCCGTAGTCTGATAACCCTACTCACCAAATCACCCTTCGATTACGACACTGCGCCAAACTCGCTGCACGATTACGTGCATTACCATAATACGTAGGCCTACTAAGCCAATAAGTAGAAATTGAGAATTACAAGACTGAGTTACCTTAGCACTAACCGAATGTATAGGCCTACAGTAGGATCGTCCAAATGGCGGTGGCGGAGGAGGCAGTAGGCCCATTGGGGGGGGGGGGTCGAAATCAACAACCAAATAAATGATTTTATGGAACATTTTCACTAAAAAAATGTTATATGATCACAAAAAAGGACGTGGACATTAAAATAAGGCTTTTTTGTTCACGAAGCTTTTTAACTAAATTACATAGGCTTCGACGCTCCATGTTATTCTTGTCGTTCGGTAAACCTTCCTGGCTAATTTTGGTCGGTGGTCTCTTGATTCAAATTTCTCATTAACTGACGTTTCGACACATGTGTGGCATCCATCTTCAGAGTGGGTAACTCTACGCTAAAGTGTCCCAACTATAGGAAGATCTAGGAGTCTTTGTTTCCATAATCGGGACACTTCTACCCAGAGCTCCCCACTCCGAAGATGGATGCCATGCGTGAGCCGAAACATCAGTTAATGAAAAATTCGAACCAGAGACCACGACCAATTTTAGCCCGGAAGGTGTACTTAATGGAGTTTCTGGCCACATCGTGTAAGGTCACACACTTTAAGCCTACAGTCTACTAAACAAAGTTGAGATAGAAGCAGGAAAATAGTAAAGAGTGAGTGCTACGTCCACAGTTATATACAAATTACAGCTTATGTTTACTTCCGATTGAACATGCTGTAACGGATAGGTATATTTAGAAAAGGTAAACGGCCATTTTGCCATCCTAAAAGCAAGAACGATTAGATGTAGGCCTACATTCGTTTTTTTTTTTTTTAAGTTCCAACTAGTAGCACCAACAACTTTATTTTCTTAACGTTTCTTATACTGTTTAATAATAGCTGTATAGGCCTAGTTAAATTTTCTTTATCTTGCTTTAAATAACTTTTTTTAAATTTGTATACGCGTTTTACCTAAAGTACACGCTAGTTTATCACTCCTCAAAAACATATATTTTATTCTTGGATTTCGTTGTCCATGACGTGTGCGTTACTTAACTAAATACAACTATTTCACTACCGAAACTCGGAACACAAAATTGTGTATGAGTAAAAACATAAAGTTATGTTTTTACTCATAAAAAACTTTGTGTTCCGAGTCGTTAGTGAAGTAGTTGTATTTACATATATTTTAGTTTAAAAAAAGACTCGAAACTTGGGCTCCCCCCCCCCCCCATGTACAGAGTTCTCTTCGCTAAGTCCTGCAAACAGTTTTTATTGAGAAACGTCTGTAAATTAAGAATGGCGAGCCCAGTTAACCAACACCTTCTTTATCTGTGGATAAACAACAGTAACAGTAGACGTAGTTCTCACTCTTTGATGTAAGTTTGAACGGGTCAAAGTCAAGTCCAACAAATTCAGCAAACAATTGATAGTCTACGAATAACAAACTCTGTTATTGAAACGTATATTCCACCTCCTCTTTTCTTCTCTTTTCATTTTATTAATGTAGTGTTATAAGACAGTCTCTGTAATAATTTGTGTTTTCATTAATATATTCGACGCAGCAGATAGTACAGATATATTAAGGCCTTTACTGTCGGTCGGGACCCAATACTCATTGCCTGCATAGGTAGTAGGATTCGGATCTGTTATAATTGTGGTGTTGACTTAAGTAATAATCATTTAATAGATTTGTTTTAGAATAAGCGTTAACAAACAGATGACAGATGACGTTCAATATATCAATAAATATAGACCTACCATGCCACATAATAAGAGAGCTCATTTTTGAACGTCGCATGTTTACGAAATCAGAGATAAACGTACAGCTGTTTAAAACGGTAGATAGTTATTTATGTATACGACTGCACAGTGTCATAGTTAATGCAGTTTCTGTGTTAAATAATATTACTTAACTAATCTACGGTGAGTTAGTTGCAGACAATAGGTCACGGTTTGTCACTTCTGGTTCATAACCAACTGTCACTAAATCATAGTATAAAGCAAATTCTTGTTGTACAGGTTGGATCTGTGACATTCATGTGTCGACTGATTTTCTTTATTTCGAATAAAATTTGATTTATCTATCACATTCAAGTTAGTTGGCATATAAAATTAGACTTATAACTCATATGTTGGTAACTCTAATTCTTTTTCATGATAGGAAATCTGTCGCGTTATTTTTACATAATTTATGTCCCACAGTTTTTGCATTGTGTGTATTATATATGTATTAAACTTTCTGTAGCTACTTTTTTTAATTTGTTTCATGACACACACGACATGTATGTTTTAAGTTCATATGATAAATATGAACTATAGGTACTGTATATGCAACTTATTGTAGAGGATAACTAAGCCTAATTCAGATTTATTTGAAGAATTAAATGTGTTGATTCTACAAGAATTTTTTCATTTTTCAAAAATACGACAAAAATTGTTTATATATTTGTCGTATTAAGGTTACGTTTTCTCATTTTTTGTATCTAATTAAAAATAAAAAAATTAATTTTAAAAACATTCACACAGTAACGCGGTGTTGGATAAAATTGTTAAGAACAGTGAGGCCGAGATAGTTTAAATCTAATCACAAAAATTTCAGATTAAACATTTCAGCTGGCTTTTTAATTTATATTTAAACGTTTAGTCTATTTGCGTGTTTCGTTACTCATTTAATTGGTACTTACGTATTCCATTTCAAAAAAATTTCCATAAATAGGCGTTAATATCAGATATTGACTACAATTGGAGTTTCATTTAATACGAATTTTTAGTCAAATTATGTAATGATTCGAGCTGTGGAAGTCCAAACGCATTATTATATTTTTGCGTGTTCTACGTTACACGTGAAAATTGCATTAACTATCTCTAATTAACACTTATTAAGAGTTTTAGTAAGTATTCGTGCTATCGTGTTACCTAAAAACGGGTAAGCCTATATTTTACTTTGTTTCAAACCTGATATTATTTTGGCTAAAACTGAAAAAAAAACTTCAATTATCGGAGTCTGTTTTTGACAGACCTTAAGACGAAAATGAAAACGTGGCGGCAGGAACACTACGCTCTCATACGACTGCAGTTTTTGTGTCAGGTAACGGATTTTATAATTTAATACTAATGCCACAGAATTTGTATAATATACAGATTGTATACTTGTAAACGTATCTACACGTGTGAATATATTTTGGGTATAGAATGTGTAGTACTCTAATGGATGTTAACTTACGTGAGAAAAACCTGCACCGATACGCCGACCTATTGTTTACGGTGATATTTTGATGAATTAAATGCTATTTGTTGGTCATTTACTTTATCAGCCTTTTTTTTGCTTTTACACTGTTTATTTGGAAAAATACTAGTTCTCGTTTATTAAAAATTGACACAGAAATATTTGTGAAAAATAACCCGACTAAAAGCACAAAACACAAGAATTTGCAACAAAACTGAAGAAGAATTTAACTGACTAGAATATCAACTGTGATGAGAATAACGTCTAAAGCAGTGGTTCCCAAACCTTTCAGTCCGCGGACCTTCCCAAATAAGTTAATTAAAAAATTGTGGACCCCGTCTGAGTTCTGAAATAAAACAAACAGTAAATAGGATAGAAACTCTTATATTGTAATTAAAATGTATTAAATTCTCTTAATTTGCAATAATATTAATGATATCAAACATAGTTTAATGTGAACAGTGAAGCTGATTTTGCACAACTAGCTCTTTAATATTGGGTTTAATGTCTGGTAATTCAATATTAAGTAACTCTTGACATCAAGTTTATTTCTTAACTTTGACTACGTGAGAAAGGGACTGCGGTTTCGCACAAAAAAGTAGAGGAAAACACAATTAAACACTTCAAAGCTCTTCTTCCGAGTTCAGGACAGTCAGTCATTACATATAACCAGAAGTCAGCTAGCTGTAATTGCGAAAACTGTAATTTTAATGAACTGTCAATTGAAAATTCTGCCAATGAATCTTCTTGTTGTACTGTAAGAGAGAGGTCTAGTCTGTTCGGCGGACAAACAGATCTGCTACATGACATGATTTAAAGACATTATTAAAGCCATTAGTTTGAAATTACTTTTACAATTACAATTAGTTTGGACCAAAACAAATACTGGATTCTCCTACTAATTGTTTAAAGTTTCTAAAATTTAGATTTAGATTTTAGAACAAAAAATCGAAGAAAATTACGGTATATTCTGTTTTTTCTTAAAAGTGTCTGCGGACCCCACTTTGGGAACCACTGGTCTAAAGTATTCCTGAATCGTAGATAGTGTTAAGCGCTGAAGACGATAGTTTTTGTTGTGTCTGGTGCTTACGATCTATCAACACCATATTTCTATAGCTTCTTCTTGATTCACCAGGTACAGTACTGATCATGTTTTCATAAATTCATCGTTTCGTTTTATCTACGTAGAACGAATAAATTGAACATTAGATGGCCTAGGTTGTAAATAATTTTGGTTTCCAGTTTTTGTATAAATAAACGCTGTATTTATTTTTAACGAATAATTACAGATAAAAGTTACTGTCTCTTACACTGAATGAAGTTGACATGTAGGCCTATTTGCAAATTGTCAATTCTGAAGGACTTCCAGTCGCCTGCTAGTAAATCTTTGTATTACGAGAAACTCCTAGTCACATGGCGTGATACAACTGTGGCGAACTTGAAAAGTATGAAATCTTGAGAAAAAGTTTTAGATCACTTCCACCCAGTTCAGTTTTTTCCACTAATAATGTCAACAACTTCAGTAATCCGGATTTCGTTCAAGTACGCTTTACAATTTTACTTTAACTTCTTGAGCTGCATCAACCAGTGCTTGCGACAACCCACATGCACAACACAGTTAACACACTTGTGTAGGCCTAATAGGCCTAACACAGACTTTTTAAGGCAACACACAACTGCACAACCACATTTTCAAGGCGATTAATACGTTACTTCACATGCACAGTATTGTTTAGTAGGCCTTTAAGTAATAAATGAAGCGTTGCCATCAAATGAAATATAAGAAAGACAAGCGAATATGACCAAAAAGTTGTAAAAGTAGGAAAATGTACATTTATCTGACTTTAGGCTACATGGCATTTTGTACAAATCTGGGACCTACTGATTATGTATGTTATTCCTGGTTTTATGTAGTCTATCTATACTTTCTTTACACCAGCCTAATTAATTTCACCGAATCAGAAGAAAGAAGAAACTGTTACTTTGCCAGATTTTTTGCAATGTTTATGTAGGCTACGCTATACTAAATAGTCCAAGTTAACAATTGAATGAAATAAATCATTAGAATAATCGGATGATGTTTGTGTGCGTAATTTTCTCTAAAATCACGCTTAATTGATCAGGTTTATTTCTGTTCTTTATATCGGGTTATAACGTTGCACGTCTTCCGATACCCAATCATCATTATCTCTATCGTTTCACATGTCCTATTCCAATCCACGCAGTCTCATCTCTTCATCTATGCCAATAACAGGTTTATTTAATAATTTAATAATTTTTAACTAAGCGATTCTACACAACAGACAAAAGGAAATTTACTGTACGATTCGTCCATTTTGTTTTCCATGAAAATGCATTTAGTTTTGCTTTATAAAATATATTAATCGCGATGAGGCGGGGAAGCATGTCAAGAATTATAATTAATGACAGAAAATGTGAAATGTGTGGTTCACAGTTTTAACTAAATATAAATTGAATCGCATATTTATGTTAGGCGAGCGGGGAAGTAGCGATTAAATTACAGGGATGGGGTCAAACATCGCTTTTACTAATAGGCGACCTTTGTGCACGTTGAAGGGAAAGTGGGGGAGGGCAAAGCAAGGGAGGTCAGAGACACACCGACGATACAGTAATGACGTTAAGGTACGGCTACACTTAGGCTGTATTCAGTTTTCGTTGCTACGTAAAACAAATTAGTTTAATGTTCTCTATTTTACTGTAGTCTTGTTTACTAGTTTAGTTCCATTTATTCTGCTTACGGAATATTCTTCGGCGTATTTATGAGCGATATTAGTTTTATATTTACGGGAGACGCACATTAACGTTTGGCAGCGTGAGTAAGGTTACTGGTGGCGACAGGCGACACACACTGCACTCTAAGAATGCTTGTCCTATTGTTAGGCCGCTTCTTTATTTACGGAGTACAGTGTGATGCAGAAAGTGTCGACATGAGTGTAACGCTCTCAGCCGCTGGGCTAATGAGAAGGTCGCCTTCAAGTAATCACCTGTTCTTTTCCCTAGTTAAATACTATCATTGCGAGTCCAGTAAAGACCACTGTCACGTCGCCAGAATAGATTATATTCTTTATTCCAATCCCATTAGTCACCGTACAGCTGACGAATTGATGCGGTTGATAATCGACACTATAATCTCTGTATTATTAAAGGTAACGTGAAAAACGTTGCAACACCTACACACTACTCTGTTGAGTTAAAATACACGTGATAAAGACGCCAGCCTTAATGCTGAAATAAGGCGCTAATTGTGAAATGATAGATAAATCAGAGGATCCAATTTAAAGATCTGAGGTGTGAAACACGTGGATGAGGTAATGTTAGGACGCCGAGGGAACAGTGGACCTCAGAAACAGTACTTAAAACTATAATAGGCCCTACTGAATGGCAAGAGTTATTACATGTTGTTAAATTAATATGTAAACTGTTTTGTACATCTTGTGGGTTTTTTGGTGGGTTTATGGAACCTGACAACGACGAAGCCTGAGCACAAAAACTCGTAAAGATATTAATGTAATATCTTTCAATGTAATGTAATGTAATATATAAAGATATTAATATTTCAATATTAAAACTTTACAATAAGGAAGAAAGCAAAATAGGGGAAATAGGTAAAATTGATCTGTGTCGACCTACAACGAGGCTGGATATTGTAGCATGACAGATTATCCACTTAAGAACTAATAAAATATGATCATAAATATAGGCCTATAACTATCGAAGAAAAATCCATATGAAAACCAATAAGTATCAGAATAAAATACTATCATAACTTAAAAAAGTCAAAATAAAGAAAAAACCACTATGCAACAAAAATGTGTAAAGAAAAATAAACACCAAAGAACTAAAATAAATTAAGGAAAATACCCAGGTAGGATAGGAATAGGTAAGGAAGATACCCAGAACAAACCAACGGACATGATAAAACAATGTTACCTTGAAGAAACCAAGGAAGGAGAATTTTGAAGAAACAAAATTGTAGGATGGGAGGACTACAAGATATACCCAAGGGAAACCTATTAAGAAGAATATAACAAACCCCGAAAGAGATTAAATGTCACAAAAGAAGGTATAACACCCAAAACCTGATATTAATGTAAAATAGTTGTAAACAAAAGTGTTTAGTGTTGTAAGTAGAAGAGCACCCACTAAAGTTATTGTATAATGGAATAAACAAATCTTCATAATCCCTTATAACTAAGATTTTGATGAAGAAATTTGTGTTAGTGGTTGAAATCACAATCAGAATGATCACTGTTGCACACCACTATATAAAAATTATCCCGATTAGCGCTTTCAAGCTTCACAGCCCATCGTCAGATCGGAATAGACAGGAATTATGTGAAAACAAACCCTTCACCCCTCTCCCCCACTCTGCTCACACACAACAAGCTATAATATAAATGACCCTTCCCCACCCCCTAAACCCTGTCCTACCATCTGTACAGTTACATATTTTTCTAGCAAATTCCTTGTGTTTCAGTGTTTTGTGTGTGTGTGTGTGAAGAGGGTAAGTTTAAAAGGATGCACACACACACACACACCACACACACACAAAACACTGAAACACAAGGAATTTGCTAGAAAAATATGTAACTGTACAGATGGTAGGACAGGGTTTAGGGGGTGGGGAAGGGTCATTTATATTATAGCTTGTTGTGTGTGAGCAGGGTGGGGGAGAGGGGTGAAGGGTTTGTTTTCACATAATTCCTGTCTATTCCGATCTGACGATGGGCTGTGAAGCTTGAAAGCGCTAATCGGGATAATTTTTATATAGTGGTGTGCAACAGTGATCATTCTGAACCTAAGATTTTGGTCTTGGAATATTGTAAAACTCAGTTAGAGATAAGATCCAAAAATGTAAGTGAACAAGTGCAAGTTATTTCAGTATATTCTATAAACTTCAAGTAGAAGTGTGACTAATACTTCAACTAAGTACATGTGTACCATTAAACAACTTTAAAGTTTTCAATAACTACAGAAATAAGATTTTATAAAATATTCTTATGAAAACAACTACTAATGTTTCTAAGTAGGTGCCACTTTTTATCTAAAAACCTTCATTAAAATGTAAAGGATAAAGGGAGAGCAGGTGGTGAATAAATAAAGTGACAGGGGACAAATCTTTAATACCAAAATAAAAACGATAAGACTGCAACCAAAATAAGTTTAAGAAATAAATTAAAAACAAATATGTTAAAGCCCATGAACTCCATAATTCAATGTGGGGAGTAGAATATAAGATTTTATTATTATAAAAATGTTTAATATATTTAATAGTATTAATCCAGACTAAAATGTCTAAGTATGGATACCATACTCTTTTTATAAAATGTTTATTATATGTTACTAGTAGTAGTTGAAACTAAAATGTCTGAATTTGAATACCATATTGTTAATTTCAAATATTGTTTAGGTATTATGAGTATGAATACGATACTACATGTTCTGTTAGTTAATTAAGGAGATTTTAATTAATATTATATTAAAATAAGAAAGTCAGAAGGGGTATAAACACAGTATTATTCAAAAACATTATATGTAAAACCAGAAAAATCTAGGCCAAATAGGAAACTCCAACAACATTATAATTGTTAATTAAGTTAAATAAACCAGTTAAACTGATGGAATTTATATAAGGTTAATCAGTCACCAAATACTATGACTAAAACTATACTTTAAAAGGATAGTGTAAAAAGATATATAAAATTATTGAAAAAATTGGAAATATGATTACAAAAATTTCAAAGAGGGGAGTCCCAAATTATGGAATAATATTTAAAAGGATAACTAATTAATAAAATTACAATGAATTAAGGGAAGATAAACATTTTTATTTCAATCTGAGATTGAATACAATCATAAATATAACATATTAAAATGGCATCATTTTATAAAGGACAGGAAGTAATTTTTTAGGCCTACTTTTAAAAGATACAGAAATATGGCTTTTTAGAGAAAAAACTTTGTAAAACTATCGTATTTGATATCAAATCAAGCAGCATAAACTGAAGAAAAGGATTATGTATTTATTATTTAATGAAATTAATTGTTAACCAAAATATATTCTGTGATATAATGAATCTTTCTTACATGTAACGGAAATGATTAAAAATTGAAACAATACATTGCTAATATTAAATTGGCTAAGATGTTTAAGAGGACGAAGGAAGTAAGACAGTTCTTTATTAACGTTCGTAGTGTACGGTTGAGTAAGCTCTAGCTACATAACAACCTATATCGGAACCATTAATGGCGTGTAAAAATTGAACCTAGCCTACAGTAAAATTTTGAGAATTTCGACAGAACAATTTTAAACCTTAAATTCAGTGAAAATTAACCACTACAAACATTGAATCAAGTGAATACACAACCGAAACTAGTTAAATAACCATATGAACCTCTAACACTAATAATTCCGAATAACTAAAACGAACTTTACGACACCAGTAACTTAACATTATCACACACATTTTTCTCGAGTGAATAACAGAACATTGAACGAGAGATACTACAATAACACCAGAAATATTAATCACTACTGCGGAGACGAGGAAGCATTGAAAAGGCAGCTTTATTAGAAGAAAATTTCATCCAGACGATTCCTGTTTTACATCAGCAGCTCCGAAGCGGCCATTTTGACTCCCAGCATTCAACGCTCACACGGTTACTAGTATTCGTCAACACATCATTGGTTCGAACTTTTCATTTTATAAACATTATATATTATCAAATAACGTTGTAATTTTTAACTATTAAGCTTTTTAATTGTAAATGTTATACTTTCTAACCTTACCCCTTCTCTGACTATATATAATATAACCGTTAAAAGAACCTGAAAAATTAATATTAAATAACATATGTACCAACAATCGATCGCCCTGTGAACGAGTCGAGCATTATATGATAATCGATTTTAAATCGATACTTTTAAAACATTTGTCAATAAAATTTAGAAATGCTACAATTTGGTTTGAAATTTATTTATAAATTTAATAAATAGAGTATTAGTGAACAACAGGACTACAAGAAAGGCGGCCATTACTCAAGTGGAAGTAATACACACGAAGAAGAAGAAATACCGCTAATCGATCAGTGAATTAGACAATCCTGTTAACGCTGAATTTAATTCCAGTAAACCATAAGCGATATTATTAACAAAATTGACTCAAAGGAACTTAAAATTTTAACACCACACAATTACAAGAATTATTTCCTAAAATATTAAACCATCAAAACATCAAACCAAAACTTAATCAATTTTTTCAAAATTTAAATAACACAATTTTTTTTCTTTTGTAAACAAACAGAATTTTTTTAGGTTTGTTACAATATTTACAACAGAAAGGTTAACAGACAGATCAGCCGTAGATATTAGATAAATGCGTGATTCGGTGTTTTTAATTAAACATTGTTAGAACTAAGGGGGAAAACGGAAATAACCAACAGCTTTTTAAGAGCCATATAAAAGCTATATGAAAGCAACAACGTAAGAGTTAAATTTTGAAAGAAGTCCGAATCAGGAAAACCTGCTGAAAGGTTTTTAAAGCCGATGTTCTTTAAACTCTTCCCAGAACATATTCCAAAAGGATGGAAAACACAAAATTTGTGGGAATAGAACTTCCAGTTAGTAACGGGTACCTTTACAGGTTCAAATTTACAAATGAGAGCAGACAACAGTGGCGACAATTAAGAAATGTTAAGATAACTAAAATGGAGATTCTCAAGAAACGATTTCAGATTCCTTCCTAACCAAAATGGAATTTTAACATTGAAAATGTTTATAAGGACGTGTCGTACATTTGCGGACGATCGCTGGTGCGTGATCGAAAATGGGAACCGGTGAGTTTCCATAGAAACTACTTCTTTGTTGTCAATAACGTAGTACACATATAAAACTTCGCTTATGAATGCGACTACATTTAACTTATAATCTGTACATTGGTAAATGAAGAATGAATTCATTGATTGGTGAATGAACATAAATATATATATTTTTTAAATTTATTGAAGCATTTTCAATGCCCTTCTCTGTGCATTGCATTTTTGCAATGCCTGTAAATTTTTTACAACTGCACTACAAGAATCTAAAAATGGAATAGATAAATTCAAGTTTTTCGTTTACAGGATTTCATCGGACGCCCTACAGGTTATCACGAAATAAGAAATGAAAGATTCTTCATATTTTCAAGAAATGTTGCAATGAACCAGAGATCATAAACACGATTGGGAAATTTTCGGAACTTTTGAACATGAAAATTCCGTCCTGTCGGACAAACGCGATAGATACATCTAGAGAACAATAAAAAAGTTATTTATGTAAGTGACATGCATCATTGTGAGATAAAGAGGAGAAATTTTGGTGTTGGAACGTAAAGGTCATATGGAAAATTAAATGAACAATATTGTACTTTCTGAGAAGCTATAGTTGGACGGACAGACAGAATTACCAGTGAGGAAATCAAACATCGAGTACGATTAGACAATATAGATTACAAAGGACTAGATTATGTAGGAGAAAATACTTGGTACGGACGTCTAATGAAGACAATCGTAAAGAGTTGAACATTTTTAATATCCATGATCGTTTTGCAGAAAACAAAAAGAGATGTACTGAGTAGTCAGTAGTAAAGAGAGTCATCTGAGTAGGATGACTGTATAAGTTTGACAATAAAAGCCTGTTGGACAACGAAGTATAGGAAGACATAGAAAGCGTTGATGAACTGGGTATGTTGCTTTGGGACCGGAACAAGTGATTCACCTAGTCCCTGATAGAAGACCCGGGTCGATGGATAGTTATAATAATAAATGGTGTCGTAGTCGGCAGAAAAAGAGTATGACGTTAGGAACTGAGAAATGGATTCGGAGGAGAGACAACGGACTCTGGGCACTAGAAGAACATAAATGAATGGTGACTGCGAGGAGGCTAGCAATGAAACTTGTGTTTATACACTGTATTCTTACTTTATAACATTGGTAGAATCGGTTGTAGGTACATCACTGTATTGCAGGACATTCCTAATGGAAATATCCTGTCATACGAGCCTACAGTGTACATGGCAATCAATAAAAATGTAGAGGCAGCTATATGCAGGGACAATTTACACAGGTACTAGTTTGCAAAATTTTAATTATCTAACCACAATTAACCACAGTGGTTGTGACATGTAGTAGCGCAGTTTAATTAATACAGCTGCAACCGTAAACTACACGTAGTACAGTACTTGCGTCACAAGTGTCAAGTGCATAATGTTGTGTCCTAATAATTGTTTATTTGTACAACGTAAGTTACGTTACAAATATCTGTTTCTGTAATTAATACAGTCGCAGCGGTGGTCACCGAGACAGGTGGCTAACTTTTGTTCTTACACCGAACAGGAAAGACTTTAAACAAAAAGACATAAGTTTTACAAAATCAACGTACTGTAATTTATAAAAAAAAAGTTTTCATGAAATTTAAATTAGTCACCTCAACACTACGTCACCCATTACAAACTAAGAACCCATAGCCTGTGTTCGCACTACATACTACTTCAGTGTCGAGATTGTTTAAATCACGGCGACTCCTTGGAACACCAACGAAACTTAATCATACGTTTCCACCGAATGTATTTAGAAAATGTTAATGGATAATGAGTAAAATTCAAGTTTTCAGACTGAAATCCTAACTAAAAATATTCTAAAAAATATTTCAGGCGGCGTTGTAAGCAGCAGTGAAGAGACGACGCGACGTTTAAGGGGGAGAGCAAGCCTAGTCGTGAAACTTGAGTCGTCTAATAACCGACCGCATTGATTGGACGAGAACGCCTTGCAGCAGTTTATGACAATTCCCCTTTCCTTCATGAACCTCAAATTTGTCAACACCCTAGCCGACCGGCAACTTAACCGGATTAAAAGCGAAACAATCAAGTATCGCCCCGAATGAAGCCGAGGCGAAGAAAGTGTCCGTAAACGAAAAAACAATTACTTTGCTATTTCCGCTTCTGTGCAAGCAGAACAATATACTTTGGTTTGTACGTTCCAGGCGGTTTTTACATCTCCCTATTCGTAACCCTCTGGCTGTATGTGAATGTAAGTTAGGGCAATAGAGTTAGATAATAGTAATAGGCAAAACTATTATAGTGATTTGCACAGAAGTAGTTATTGTACGTGACTGCAACCCGTGTGACTGACAGTAATGGAGTTAAATCGAGAAAGAGTTCCCTATTTACAGAAAAACCCATACTAGCTTACGCGAAAACTTACACCCTCCCCTCTGTGTGTGTGTGTGTGTGTGTGTGTGTGTGTGTGTGTGTGTGTGTGTGTGTGTGTGTGTGTGTGTGTGTGTGTGTGTGTGTGTGTGTGTTATCTTACATATAAACAAATTATAAAATTATTTGACCCAAATGGAATATGGCTCGGATAGGCCTATTTGGATGATGGCTATATGTTTCTAACAACAAAACAGAAATGTAGATGAAATATTAAAAGGCCTTAACAACATACGCCCAAACATACACTTTACAGAAAAAAAATTTGTCCATAATATTTGCGCACAGAAACACCAGTATAACCAATCAAAAGGCAACAAGAACCAACAACAGAAACCAACCGGAGCACGGATATTTAGCAAGACTGAAAACAAAAATGGCCGACGATGAGCAAATTGCCTGATGATCGAAACATGTTTTAAGTAAGAAAAAACAACTTGAAAGTAATCTTATGTAATTCATCATCATCAGCCGTGGCTCTACAACCCTTGGCCTGCTCCAGGAGTTGACTACATTCTTCCCTATTGCGTGCCCTGGCTTTCCAGTTTCTTATGTTCAGCTTTCTGAAGTCCTCCTCAATCTGATCTTTGAATCCACTTCGGGGTCCTTCTCTTGTTCTACTACTCATTGGTTTCTGGTAGAAGATATGTTTCGCAGGCAGTCCTTCCTTCATTGTCTCTATGTGTCTAACCCACCTTAACCTGTATATTTTGATTATCCTGACAATGTCAGGCACTTTGTAAAGATGGTATAGTTGATAATTGTAGCGCCTGCACCACATTCCATTTTCTTGTACTTCTCTAAACATTGGAGACAGAGAAGAAAACCGATATTTATACGAGAATCCGAATGGCAGTTTGAGACGTATGTGCGTCGCTGTTCCTCAGCGTAAGAAAATGGATTGTTCTGAGAATCACATGTTTAATGTTTCTGTGACTAAGGTATTGGTGTTTTGTGCCAACGATACTACTGTAGAGCGTGAAACTAGAGAAGTAGACCTACTGCTTTGATACTGCTATAGAATGCAAAAAAAAACGCTCGATTTAATTACTGAAAACTGATTTCAATGATTTCTTTCTGGAATCAATCAACGCGAAAGGATTGTGTGCAACTCATGATAGTTTTAATCTTACGAGATATGAACGTTGTGACTAAATATTTTTTTTCTTTGATTGCAATTTTATGAAACAATAATACGCTTGATTTTGTGACTCGTAGTATAAACTTACACCAGCAATAGTGAAATTATTTGTCTGTTGTGAAACACGTTACACAGAGTGGAAATAGCAATAAGTGTTAGTAGTGTCTCCACGAGTTTTATGATAGTCATGAAAAAGTCTTAAAATCATGAATTTTATGTCCATTTTAAATGTTGCCTGTTTTTGCTTTTACATTATAGGCATCTTTTTTCATAGCTCTTTCCTGATCACATGTTTATCTCTGTTTCTGAGCTAAACAGATATGCCTACATGGAGTAGGTTTATAAGGAAAGGTTACAAAGTGAAAAAAATCGGTCAGACATTGCACAATAGATACTCTTTCCGTGTTGTGAGATGCGCAAGTACGCGTGTGGCAGTAATCACGTGTGTATTTATAGATTTGCGTAAAGTGGAGAGCGCGAGCGCGAGCGCGAGCGGCTTGCTATCCGTCTGGGAGGGCGGACGCCGCGCGCCGTTTGTAAGGCAATACTACATTAAGCCGACAATGGCTTTACAACATAATCCAAGCTTAAACGTTATCTACTGTCCCCTCCTAGGCAGCTATAATTGGTAATTGAACTGAGTGAAGGTGAAAGGGACAAGGCGTATAGACAATACAATCAGTAAATTGCATCTTACTAATATTACACTAATTAAGTGGGACAGGAACGAACGTTGTCGTTAATTAGATGGCGGTAACAAAGTCGTCAACTTATGTGGTAGCGGTTGGTAGAATTGGCAACCAATTAATGCAAGTGAATGACACTGCTGCTGTTTTGTCTGCTTTAACGAGATAGCTTTCGGTTTCCGTTCCCGTAATTATAACAGCCACCGGGATATTGTACAACCTCTCTCTTCTCGATTACATGGCCTTTTTCGAACATATGTGTTATAACATCGTTGAATGTTAAATCTGTTCTATAGGTAATTACGAATACGTTATTTTCATCACAACCATGACTACCACCACCAACACCACCGTCATCATCATCATCATCATCATTATTATCATCATGGTGTTCCTTTGCGCCTTGTAGGCGTTATATAGACCTACTACAACTCACGCCACCAACGCCGCAGAGAAAACGGTCCCATTTAATTTCTGCATCATAAACGATACTCTGCAGTATAGATTTTGTAATATGAACACATGTGCATTTTAAATTATGGATGTGTATATTTTGCATTTCATGGGGCATTCATTGTTAAACACGTATGTACTACAAGAAATTTCGAAATCCGATTGAGAACCTAATTATGAAAACGCGTTTTTGCCTCAGCTTATAATTTTCATTGCATCGAAAAATATGTTAAAATACT
This sequence comes from Magicicada septendecula, assembly GCA_034769895.1. Lineage (NCBI taxonomy): Eukaryota > Metazoa > Arthropoda > Insecta > Hemiptera > Cicadidae > Magicicada > Magicicada septendecula. The sequence goes on from CM068367.1 coordinate 1,004,620,354, forward strand.
GTGTATATTTGCGTTTGCCGAAGTCTTAAATACACGTGTCTTTCGTAGTGAAACATATGTCAGGCAAAACACATAACCTATTATTTCTTGTTCGCATAAGCCTACATAATAGGCCTAAGTGTTACAGAGATACCAGCATTAGCACGTTACCAAAATATTTAGTTATAATTTCTGACGATTTTTACTTAGTGTAGTCAATATTTACCTACTTTTAATCTAATTGAATGTACAAACACTACTGAATATGAACGTGTTCCATATCCATGATAACTGAATAAGGAGTGCAAAAATATTGACACTCGAATTAATTTTGAAGCGTATCTGGCAACACAGAACAGAGGGAACAGTAACGCGATCGCGTCTTGTAATCGTATAACACAGATGGTATTATATTTCTTGCATTATGTTTTTGGTGTAACAGATATTTAAACTTCTTTGCCGTGTAGCTAGAAAAGAAATATCGTGTTATACGAAAGTAAAACATCAAAGCTTTGCAAAGAAATTGTTTCAGCGTTGACGTATTGCATGTGATAATTGTAGACAAAGTTTGTGTCGAATCTCGCTTTTAATTGCCGTTCTATTAGTACACATTACTCTGTCGTTCAACTACCATCGTCGTCTAAACAAAACTGCCATTATAAATTAACTCTAATTGTAGATTTTATTTTATGCGCGAGCGTGTTCCTATTTTAACATAACATAAGCTGTTAATAAGTATTTTAACATAAGCTGTGATATATAACTTTGTTGTGTGTGTGTGTGTGTGTGTGTGTGTGTGTTTCCCTCCAGTTCCGTCGGTTGCCACAAATTGTTCCAAATGACACTAAGGGTAAACTAGTTAATCAGTTAGCCGCAGATTTTTCACGCTAGACTGGTGACTATACTTTCCCTAGTATATTACCGACTATATATTATGTATTTCTGTTGTTTATGCCTCAGAAGACAGATCGCATTCCTGTCAAACGTCAAAGGTGTCGCCGAGGAAAGCAGACAAGAATGTGAAATTCCTCGTAGTAATTGTCCATCTTTGCTATGGCTTCTTATCATCTCAGGACGACGACGGGTGACCGAGTAATGCTTCACAGGAATTGTTTGATTTTCTTTATCAAAGAACACTCGATACTTGGTTTTCTACTTAATTTTGGGAATCTAAGAAACGTTTTGCAGATACAATTAGCGTTGAGTGCATTTAGTAATTTTAAAAAGTTGGGAAGTCATAGTTGCTTATTTTTTGAACTACAAACTAGGGATTAATATAGTACAATCAGAAACATTATTCAAATAGATGACAAATACCGGTACTTGTAATGGATATAGTTTATTTTTCCATAATATTTTCGATTACATGCGATTGTTCAGATTGGAATGGTTTCAATACGAGAAATTCAAGTTTCATTCTTAATGAAATATATTAGTGGTTACACTTTGGCGTAAGAATACCGTATTGAATATGTGTGTGGATATTTTCATGTTTGCGTGTTCAACACACTTGTGAACGACGTGTACGGGAGTATCGAAAGTTATATCAGTCGAAGTTCTTAATGATCGTGATGACTGTAGCAGGCAGACAGTAGGAATACGCAAAGAAAATCATTCCGTATATTACGTTAAAGGGTTTGTGACGATTTAAATTGTGACATTTACAGAATAAAAAAAAAAATTTAATTAATTAAGGTTGCGTACAATTAACCATTTAAATCTCACAATAATAATAATAAAAACATGTAGGTACTAAGTGTGAATGGAAGAAGTAATTAATAAGGGCAAAGTATCCATAAAGAAAAGGCATATTGTAAATAATTATTATGTTCGTATTTAACCCTTTGCTTGCTATCAAGCGCCTACCTGTTGATACCGGACTCGACCTGTTTTCCGAGTCTACTGTAATTAAAAAAAATAATAGAGTAAACTAATGTTAATAATTAAAGTATCTGTAGACACAGATAGTAACTAAAACAATTAATTTAAATGATGTATTTTTATCTAGCGATAGTTTGTATAAATAAAAAGTTTATTTAAAGAGAAAACAGGAACTATATATGCTCGCGGAATAAACACCCCACTCTCTCTCTCGTCATGTACGAGGGTAGCGGACGAAAAATCGCTCTCTTGCGATGACGACGCCCAGCTGTGCAGACGCACGAGCAAAATGCTCTGTTCAAAAGTTATACAATTTGTTGTTAGTGTGGATTAATTAATTATTATTTTGTATTTTACTAACCGTTACAAAAAGTGTAACATGTAACGTTAACAAAAAGAAAATTCCAAAAACTTTGTAACAAGAAGAAAGCTGTAACTACAAACGACGAGTGTTAATAAAGAAAAAACGATGACTGCAATCTTCACCGATGGACGAATCTTTTCAACCTCTGACCTGTGGTCATGGACCATCTAAATGAGAACTCTAGTATACCCTACCGATGATGCAGTTCGAGACATCTGAGAATCAACGAGTATCTGTGTAGAAGACTCTACCTATCCTGCAGACGTATTAAGCCATGAACAACAGAGACCAGACCAAGACGAGGACGACGTTTTAGGACTCCCAAGACGGAACCACATGGAGGCGATTACTACATCCAAAAAATAGAGGTGACTCGATAGCACGTCTATCGAGGAATAATGATAATATTTTTTGTAACACAATACTCTATTTAAGAGACTTACAGAGACGATTGATTTTATAAGAATATAAAAACTTAAATTTGAGAACTTAATTGTAACTATTCAATATCATTCAATTGTAACAGTTTAGATATTAACGTAACGTAGTGTTATTAATACCATTCTTCTAATGGAATATATATGAAGCAAAAAGGTAAAGGTCTTGCAAGATAAAAAATTTTGAATTAAATATAATTAAAAGATTAGAGACTAAATACCAATGGTTACCCGGATCCGGGGGTATAGCTAGATAAATTTGTTGTGATCCCATATTCTAAATAAAGCATTTCACTTAATTTTACTAATTTAATTAATAACGTCATGGGATCTGTTCTTTGGAGTAAATGTTATATTTCAAATGTTTAATAAAGCAAGTCTTCTTGTTACACACATATACTGAGTATATAAATCAACAGTTTCACCTTCCCTGATTCCTTGTATGTCTTACTGTGTGTTGTTCTGATTTAAATTTCAGCTCGTCTCGAATAAGGCAGCCTGAAATAATTGGCAGAACCAATTATTTTGGGTTCCCTCCGTTATAACTCTAATGAAGAGGTTATAAGATGCGCCACTCTGCTAATTTGTTTAAATTTTGCTACTAATAACACACACAAAAATTTTGTGACTTGTGTTGCTAAACAGTAATTGTGTCCCTATTCATAAGCTGTTAATTTATGTACTCGTGTATTTTAATATGTGTCAGAAATTTAAATAAGATAAAATAATAATTAATATTATAGTAATATAGTGTAGATAATTTTATTAGTAAATATGATATGTGTAAAGTAAGAGTAACATATAATCCAATGTAAACAAACCATGTAGGTACTTGTTAAAAGTCCCATTCATAAACGTACCCCATTCACGACAATCTCGGACATGTAAATTTCCTGTTGGCGATTGTTTAATATTATCGTAGTCGGTCTCCCCAGTTAGAGTGAGAACAATCGGTCACCCTTCTTATGTGGTGTATTGTTATTTGAAGCGTGTCTGTTCATGTGTTGATAACCGAAGGGGGAATATTTTGCCGTAAGCATCTGTAAACATGTGTGAGATTCTCTCTCTCTCTTTCTATGTAAAATGACAACCTTTGTCATCTCATTTTAATTGTTTATTAATAAACGTGTAAGAATACGATTTATTCATATTGTTATGTTTGTGTAAAATGATATAGCGTTGTATAGTAGTAAATACTAATCGTAGAATAATTAGTTCTTGCCACTTTACGAAAATGGCTGAATTTAATCCTGATTTATTAGTAAAAGATGAGCTATGCTACGAAGCACTTTTACGAGGTCTAAAACACGTGAATGTAACCGTGTCTGAATTACGAAAATCATTACGCCAAACCGGATCAGAGACAACCTCGCAGTTAGATAAATTGCGTGAACTCGATTATGACGGCGAACGAGAAACCTGTTATGCGAAATATCGGGAACTGATAGTATTATCTCAGAACCTTAAGGACAAGAAATCACCCACGGAACTTTTGCGCGTTACGCAACGTATAGAACATTTAACCCGCCGATTAAATAATTTATTAAGCTGGCCCGACGTCACCGTCGTCCCCGCCGATGTGCAGAAATTTGCAGACGAGGCATTACGCCAATTACCTATAATTATTAACGACTTACGTCGAAAGTCAGATGAATCGAGAATGGAGGAAATTGAGCAATACTTACAAAAATTATATATCTCCCCTGTTCAATCCCCTAATGTAGAAGAACCCCCACCACCTAAAGTTCAGCGTACTCGTGCTAGTCAAAATGCGACCACTAATTCTTCGAAGGAAATACAAAACGTAAATTTGAATGTTGAACTCTACGGAAAGATTTCCCACCCAGTAGAGAAAATAATTAATGAGATTCCTTACACCGATGGGTTAAGTATAACGATACTGTTAACTTTTATAAAATACCTGCTGCAAATAAAAGATTTACAACAATTAAACGATCGGCAAATACTGCAAGTAATATTACCCAAATGTAAACCACCATTACGAGATCGTGTACTAGAAACATTAAACTCAAGTCTTTCAGTAGAAGATCTTCATACGAATATAATCACATATTTTATCCCCACTGGAATTTATGAGGATATCAAAAGAAGTACTGTACTGAGAGTACAAGGAGCTCGCGAAAGACTGGCCCACTATATTGCGGATATCCGAGAATCTTCACGTATACTAAAAGTCGACTGGACTGAAAAACAATTGGTCGATACGATCCTAGTAGGCTTGTCTCCTGATGAACGCTCCCGTTTAGCACTAATAAGTAGACCCCTTACGTTCGCGGACTTTGAACAATGTAGTATTCATTCTTCCAATGTTTGGTACGCAGATCAGCACAGACATGCATCGATATCCACTACACAAAATAGAAAAGAAATGCATGCCTTAGTATCTGACGCAAGAAGTATACAAGAAAGAAGACCATTTCGAAGATCAACCAATGGCCATGGTAAGTCCCAGGAGGCTCAACCACTCCAGGAAACCAGTAAGACACAACGTAAAGAATATGTGTGTTATAACTGCGGAAAATCGGGACATCTCAGTAGATACTGTAAACAAGAAAGGTATAATCAAAAAACTCATTATCCAAAAAACATGTAAGGCAGGGAGATCCAAAACCCTGTGTCTTCCGCAGCATCGTAAAAAAAGGTAAACCCCTGAGAGTCAACAAAATAAAACAAAATAATAATAATAACAAAAGAAAACTAGACCCCTATGTAAAAAAATTTATAGATAAATGTAACGCTATTAATAAGTGTAATTTCAGTAAGTGTCAATTACCTTATGTACAAGTTGACCTTGGTGTAACATCCACCCTTGGTTTAATTGATTCCGGATCAACGCGAAGTTTAATTAGTCATGACCTCGCCAATAAGTTATTTAAACAACCGCTAACAAACAAAACTTAATAATAAAACTTATCATCACGTGTAAAGTTAAAATAAAACATTTGACGTGGTATTTTCCGATGTTAGTAAGCGACGAATTAGGACCCGAGTTAATATTGGGAGCCGATTTTATCAGTAAAACAGGAATAATTCTAAATATTCATGATAAGAAATTTTACTTTGGATTCGATCGTTCACGGAAATATAACTTAGAGGATAATTCAAATAACAGAGAAAGTACAAGCACTACTTCTTCTCATCTAAAGCATCACGAATGTGAATTAGGTCATCTGGAAAGTAAAGATAGACGTAACATACAAAAGTTAATAAATCAATTCTCCAATGTGCTCACCCCCAAGTTAGGACTGACGGATCTGATAAGTATAAGATAAATTTGAGCGATAATAAAGTAATACGTTTAGCCCCATACAAGTTATCACCGCCAAAAATGGAAGTAATGAGGAACCAAATTAATAAACTATTAGAACAAGGAGTCATCGAACCCTCTACTTCATCTTATTCATCCCCTGCGTTTTTAGTACCCAAAAGCAACGATAAACATAGATTAGTTGTAGACTATAGACAACTAAATAAACGAATAGAATTTGAATCCATTCCACTTCCCGACATCCACAGTGCTTTTCATTATTTTACGAAAGCAAAAATTTTTACCATTATGGATTTGAATCAGGCTTTTCATCAGATACCACTTTCAGAAGAATCGAAACGTCTCACCGCTTTTGCCGTGCCTTTCAACCTATACCAATTTACTAGGGTACCTTTTGGTATTTCCCAAGGTAGTTCTGTATGTAGCAGATTGTTAGAAAAATTATTTCACGACATAAAGTTTAAATATGTGTACCACTACCTAGACGATATTGTTATTTACAGCGAGTCAATGGAACAACATCTTGCACATATACGTGAAGTATTATCACGATTAGAGAAAGCTGGATTAACTGTAAACCCCAGTAAAGTAAATTTTGCTGTGACACAATTCTCCTTTTTAGGTCACATCGTAAAAGCCAACGGAAAGGTAAGCATAGACCCAGAGCGAACCCGTGCTATCAGAGAATTTTTACCACCGCGGGATGCGAAAGGAATTGCTCGATTTTTAGGAATGATAAATTATTTCCACAAGTATATCCCACATCTAGCCGAAATCGCAGCACCACTAAATACTTTAAGAAAGAAGGGAGTAAAATTTGAGTGGAATGAGCAACGCCAAACCGCATTTGAGAAATTAAAGGAAAGCATCATATCACCCCCCGTACTACAATTAGCCGATTTTAGTAAACCGTTTGTTGTGCAAACCGACAGTTCAAGTGTAGCCCTAGGTGCAGTAATTTATCAGGAAGTAGATAACTCTCGATTACCAATTAGTTACGCTTCACGCACCCTGACGGAACAAGAAAAGAAATACTCCGCATACGAATTAGAATGCTTAGCTATCGTTTTTGCGTTTGAGAAGTTCAAACCATTTTTAGAACATAAAGAGTTTTTGCTAGAAACAGATAATCAAGCTTTATCCTGGCTACTAAACCACCCAAAACAATTAGGTAAAAAAAAAGATGGGTATTGAGATTAAATTGTTTTAAATTCAAAGTACAACATATTAGAGGCACCCAAAACGTAGTTGCCGATACCCTGTCACGTATGTTCCAGCCTAGTAGTAATAATTACGAAAACAAGAGTAGAGAGACACCTATTATTAATGCGTTAATTACCGAATTTCCTCTTGCATTTACGGATTTAGCCCATTACCAACAACAAGACCCACGTTTGAGTCCGATCATCAAACAACTTGAAAAAGGAAACAAGTCTGAAAAATACCTATTAAATAAGAAAGTATTATGTTGTAGAATAGCTAACGGAAAATATTTGCGTATCATCGCCCCGGATATTATTAAACCTATGCTAATGGAATATTATCACTCTTCCACCATTGGAGCACATATGGGAATAAATAAAACCATACATCGGATTCGGAGAGAATATCACTGGGAAAATATGAACAGTGAGATAGCTAACTTTGTAAAAATGTGTAAGTTGTGTGCACTCAGCAAACCAGCGAGAAACAGTCAAATAAGTCAGTTAATATCTAAGATTCCTGCCACCCCATTTTCCAAAATTTATTTAGACTTTTCTGGACCCTACCCACGTTCCAAGTCAGGAAATACTATGTTACTAATTTGCGTAGATTCGTTTAGTAAGTTCGTCTGGATGTACCCCATGCGGCGAGCTTTAGCTACGACAACAGTAAGCATTTTACAGAATAGATTATTCAAAGATTTCGGTATTCCAGTCCATCTAGTGTCGGATAACGGACCACAGTTTAAGTCCAAGGAATTCAGGAACATGTGTTTCAAACTAGGTATAAACCACATTACCACTACCGAGTATCGTCCGCAAGGTAATATAGCTGAGAGGTATTTGCGAAACCTAAAATCTGCTTGAATTGCCTACCATGCTAACGACCATACTTCGTGGGACCAGAACCTATCCTGGATACAATTCGCCTTTAATTCGGCATATCATGAAGGACATAAGTCTACCCCATTCGAATTGTTGTTCAAGTATAAACCTAATCACCCATTATCCACAAAGTGGAAAATACATGAATTGTTACCCCTTGAAATTAGGGATAAAAATATTAGAAAGATATGGAACGAAGCGCGCGCTAATTTACGAACAAACTTAGCGAAGTCAAGGAAATATTACGAGCAAAAGAATAAGAATAATAAAGTAAAATACCAAATCGGAGATTTAGTTATGTATAACACGCACCCAACGAGTAGTGCAGTCGATAAGACAACTTCCAAGCTATCTTACAGATGGTGCGGTTCTTATCAAATTCACAAATACTTAACTCCGGTAACTGTGACCCTGTACGAACCCTCTACTCAAAAATATGTGCGAAGGACACATATTTCACAGATAAAACGTTATCTTGAAGAAGAAAATAGTAGAGTGCCAGTTAATTAAATAAGTAAATGTGAAAACAATGTTTAGTACTCAACCGCAAAAGTACTTGAGTAACCTTTGGCTACCTTGTCGTATAAGTAGGTACGAGGCCTGATCAACCTTGAATCCTCTTCATCGAAAGTAGAGCAAAGCAAGAAGTCAGCTGACATCCAATAAAAGTAATGGAGTAATTAAAGAGTAAATTCTATAACGAAGAAAAACTCTCCCGAAAGAAAAAGGAAAAATCCGGTAGTAGTAATAAGTAGTAGAGTTAAGGAAATTTAGAATGTTGAAAATACTTTATAATGTAAATTTTATGTAGTAATAGAATTAGCGTGTAAAACATGAGGTATATGTATAGATGGTAAGAAACAGCCAGTCAAGAATGACTTATGCTGCTAGTAATTATATACAGCCAGAAACGGGTGAGAGAAATTTCACACGGAACTCCCCAAGCATACTCTCGGTACATAGCTGACCAAAATTTTAGGAGTCTGTGTTGGTAAGGAGGCGGAGTATGTGACGATTTAAATTGTGACATTTACAGAATAAAAAAAAAATTTAATTAATTAAGGTTGCGTACAATTAACCATTTAAATCTCACAATAATAATAATAAAAACATGTAGGTACTAAGTGTGAATGGAAGAAGTAATTAATAAGGGCAAATTATCCATAAAGAAAAGGCATATTGTAAATAATTATTATGTTCGTATTTAACCCTTTGCTTGCTATCAAGCGCCTACCTGTTGATACCGGACTCGACCTGTTTTCCGAGTCTACTGTAATTAAAAAAAATAATAGAGTAAACTAATGTTAATAATTAAAGTATCTGTAGACACAGATAGTAACTAAAACAATTAATTTAAATGATGTATTTTTATCTAGCGATAGTTTGTATAAATAAAAAGTTTATTTAAAGAGAAAACAGGAACTATATATGCTCGCGGAATAAACACCCCACTCTCTCTCTCGTCATGTACGAGGGTAGCGGACGAAAAATCGCTCTCTTGCGATGACGACGCCCAGCTGTGCAGACGCACGAGCAAAATGCTCTGTTCAAAAGTTATACAATTTGTTGTTAGTGTGGATTAATTAATTATTATTTTGTATTTTACTAACCGTTACAAAAAGTGTAACATGTAACGTTAACAAAAAGAAAATTCCAAAAACTTTGTAACAAGAAGAAAGCTGTAACTACAAACGACGAGTGTTAATAAAGAAAAAACGATGACTGCAATCTTCACCGATGGACGAATCTTTTCAACCTCTGACCTGTGGTCATGGACCATCTAAATGAGAACTCTAGTATACCCTACCGATGATGCAGTTCGAGACATCTGAGAATCAACGAGTATCTGTGTAGAAGACTCTATTTATCCTGCAGACGTATTAAGCCATGAACAACAGAGACCAGACTAAGACGAGGACGACGTTTTAGGACTCCCAAGACGGAACCACATGGAGGCGATTACTACATCCAAAAAATAGAGGTGACTCGATAGCACGTCTATCGAGGAATAATGATAATATTTTTTGTAACACAATACTCTATTTAAGAGACTTACAGAGACGATTGATTTTATAAGAATATAAAAACTTAAATTTGAGAACTTAATTGTAACTATTCAATATCATTCAATTGTAACAGTTTAGATATTAACGTAACGTAGTGTTATTAATACCATTCTTCTAATGGAATATATATGAAGCAAAAAGGTAAAGGTCTTGCAAGATAAAAAATTTTGAATTAAATATAATTAAAAGATTAGAGACTAAATACCAATGGTTACCCGGATCCGGGGGTATAGCTAGATAAATTTGTTGTGATCCCATATTCTAAATAAAGCATTTCACTTAATTTTACTAATTTAATTAATAACGTCATGGGATCTGTTCTTTGGAGTAAATGTTATATTTCAAATGTTTAATAAAGCAAGTCTTCTTGTTACACACATATACTGAGTATATAAATCAACAGTTTCACCTTCCCTGATTCCTTGTATGTCTTACTGTGTGTTGTTCTGATTTAAATTTCAGCTCGTCTCGAATAAGGCAGCCTGAAATAATTGGCAGAACCAACTATTTTGGGTTCCCTCCGTTATAACTCTAATGAAGAGGTTATAAGATGCGCCACTCTGCTAATTTGTTTAAATTTTGCTACTAATAACACACACAAAAATGTTGTGACTTGTGTTGCTAAACAGTAATTGTGTCCCTATTCATAAGCTGTTGATTTATGTACTCGTGTATTTTAATATGTGTCAGAAATTTAAATAAGATAAAATAATAATTAATATTATAGTAATATAGTGTAGATAATTTTATTAGTAAATATGATATGTGTAAAGTAAGAGTAACATATAATCCAATGTAAACAAACCATGTAGGTACTTGTTAAAAGTCCCATTCATAAACGTACCCCATTCACGACAATCTCGGACATGTAAATTTCCTGTTGGCGATTGTTTAATATTATCGTAGTCGGTCTCCCCAGTTAGAGTGAGAACAATCGGTCACCCTTCTTATGTGGTGTATTGTTATTTGAAGCGTGTCTGTTCATGTGTTGATAACCGAAGAGGGAATATTTTGCCGTAAGCATCTGTAAACATGTGTGAGATTCTCTCTCTCTCTTTCTATGTAAAATGACAACCTTTGTCATCTCATTTTAATTGTTTATTAATAAACGTGTAAGAATACGATTTATTCATATTGTTATGTTTGTGTAAAATGATATAGCGTTGTATAGTAGTAAATACTAATCGTAGAATAATTAGTTCTTGCCACTTTACGAAAATGGCTGAATTTAATCCTGATTTATTAGTAAAAGATGAGCTATGCTACGAAGCACTTTTACGAGGTCTAAAACACGTGAATGTAACCGTGTCTGAATTACGAAAATCATTACGCCAAACCGGATCAGAGACAACCTCGCAGTTAGATAAATTGCGTGAACTCGATTATGACGGCGAACGAGAAACCTGTTATGCGAAATATCGGGAACTGATAGTATTATCTCAGAACCTTAAGGACAAGAAATCACCCACGGAACTTTTGCGCGTTACGCAACGTATAGAACATTTAACCCGCCGATTAAATAATTTATTAAGCTGGCCCGACGTCACCGTCGTCCCCGCCGATGTGCAGAAATTTGCAGACGAGGCATTACGCCAATTACCTATAATTATTAACGACTTACGTCGAAAGTCAGATGAATCGAGAATGGAGGAAATTGAGCAATACTTACAAAAATTATATATCTCTCCTGTTCAATCCCCTAATGTAGAAGAACCCCCACCACCTAAAGTTCAGCGTACTCGTGCTAGTCAAAATGCGACCACTAATTCTTCGAAGGAAATACAAAACGTAAATTTGAATGTTGAACTCTACGGAAAGATTTCCCACCCAGTAGAGAAAATAATTAATGAGATTCCTTACACCGATGGGTTAAGTATAACGATACTGTTAACTTTTATAAAATACCTGCTGCAAATAAAAGATTTACAACAATTAAACGATCGGCAAATACTGCAAGTAATATTACCCAAATGTAAACCACCATTACGAGATCGTGTACTAGAAACATTAAACTCAAGTCTTTCAGTAGAAGATCTTCATACGAATATAATCACATATTTTATCCCCACTGTAATTTATGAGGATATCAAAAGAAGTACTGTACTGAGAGTACAAGGAGCTCGCGAAAGACTGGCCCACTATATTGCGGATATCCGAGAATCTTCACGTGTACTACAAGTCGACTGGACTGAAAAACAATTGGTCGATACGATCCTAGTAGGCTTGTCTCCTGATGAACGCTCCCGTTTAGCACTAATAAGTAGACCCCTTACGTTCGCGGACTTTGAACAATGTAGTATTCATTCTTCCAATGTTTGGTACGCAGATCAGCACAGACATGCATCGATATCCACTACACAAAATAGAAAAGAAATGCATGCCTTAGTATCTGACGCAAGAAGTATACAAGAAAGAAGACCATTTCGAAGATCAACCAATGGCCATGGTAAGTCCCAGGAGGCTCAACCACTCCAGGAAACCAGTAAGACACAACGTAAAGAATATGTGTGTTATAACTGCGGAAAATCGGGACATCTCAGTAGATACTGTAAACAAAAAAGGTATAATCAAAAAACTCATTATCCAAAAAACATGTAAGGCAGGGAGATCCAAAACCCTGTGTCTTCCGCAGCATCGTAAAAAAAGGTAAACCCCTGAGAGTCAACAAAATAAAACAAAATAATAATAATAACAAAAGAAAACTAGACCCCTATGTAAAAAAATTTATAGATAAATGTAACGCTATTAATAAGTGTAATTTCAGTAAGTGTCAATTACCTTATGTACAAGTTGACCTTGGTGTAACATCCACCCTTGGTTTAATTGATTCCGGATCAACGCGAAGTTTAATTAGTCATGACCTCGCCAATAAGTTATTTAAACATAATTTAGTCAAACGCAGTCAATCTGTAAACATTAAATGCTCAACCGCTAACAAACAAAACTTAATAATAAAACTTATCATCACGTGTAAAGTTAAAATAAAACATTTGACGTGGTATTTTCCGATGTTAGTAAGCGACGAATTAGGACCCGAGTTAATATTGGGAGCCGATTTTATCAGTAAAACAGGAATAATTCTAAATATTCATGATAAGAAATTTTACTTTGGATTCGATCGTTCACGGAAATATAACTTAGAGGATAATTCAAATAACAGAGAAAGTACAAGCACTACTTCTTCTCATCTAAAGCATCACGAATGTGAATTAGGTCATCTGGAAAGTAAAGATAGACGTAACATACAAAAGTTAATAAATCAATTCTCCAATGTGCTCACCCCCAAGTTAGGACTGACGGATCTGATAAGTATAAGATAAATTTGAGCGATAATAAAGTAATACGTTTAGCCCCATACAAGTTATCACCGCCAAAAATGGAAGTAATGAGGAACCAAATTAATAAACTATTAGAACAAGGAGTCATCGAACCCTCTACTTCATCTTATTCATCCCCTGCGTTTTTAGTACCCAAAAGCAACGATAAACATAGATTAGTTGTAGACTATAGACAACTAAATAAACGAATAGAATTTGAATCCATTCCACTTCCCGACATCCACAGTGCTTTTCATTATTTTACGAAAGCAAAAATTTTTACCATTATGGATTTGAATCAGGCTTTTCATCAGATACCACTTTCAGAAGAATCGAAACGTCTCACCGCTTTTGCCGTGCCTTTCAACCTATACCAATTTACTAGGGTACCTTTTGGTATTTCCCAAGGTAGTTCTGTATGTAGCAGATTGTTAGAAAAATTATTTCACGACATAAAGTTTAAATATGTGTACCACTACCTAGACGATATTGTTATTTACAGCGAGTCAATGGAACAACATCTTGCACATATACGTGAAGTATTATCACGATTAGAGAAAGCTGGATTAACTGTAAACCCCAGTAAAGTAAATTTTGCTGTGACACAATTCTCCTTTTTAGGTCACATCGTAAAAGCCAACGGAAAGGTAAGCATAGACCCAGAGCGAACCCGTGCTATCAGAGAATTTTTACCACCGCGGGATGCGAAAGGAATTGCTCGATTTTTAGGAATGATAAATTATTTCCACAAGTATATCCCACATCTAGCCGAAATCGCAGCACCACTAAATACTTTAAGAAAGAAGGGAGTAAAATTTGAGTGGAATGAGCAACGCCAAACCGCATTTGAGAAATTAAAGGAAAGCATCATATCACCCCCCGTACTACAATTAGCCGATTTTAGTAAACCGTTTGTTGTGCAAACCGACAGTTCAAGTGTAGCCCTAGGTGCAGTAATTTATCAGGAAGTAGATAACTCTCGATTACCAATTAGTTACGCTTCACGCACCCTGACGGAACAAGAAAAGAAATACTCCGCATACGAATTAGAATGCTTAGCTATCGTTTTTGCGTTTGAGAAGTTCAAACCATTTTTAGAACATAAAGAGTTTTTGCTAGAAACAGATAATCAAGCTTTATCCTGGCTACTAAACCACCCAAAACAATTAGGTAAAAAAAAAGATGGGTATTGAGATTAAATTGTTTTAAATTCAAAGTACAACATATTAGAGGCACCCAAAACGTAGTTGCCGATACCCTGTCACGTATGTTCCAGCCTAGTAGTAATAATTACGAAAACAAGAGTAGAGAGACACCTATTATTAATGCGTTAATTACCGAATTTCCTCTTGCATTTACGGATTTAGCCCATTACCAACAACAAGACCCACGTTTGAGTCCGATCATCAAACAACTTGAAAAAGGAAACAAGTCTGAAAAATACCTATTAAATAAGAAAGTATTATGTTGTAGAATAGCTAACGGAAAATATTTGCGTATCATCGCCCCGGATATTATTAAACCTATGCTAATGGAATATTATCACTCTTCCACCATTGGAGCACATATGGGAATAAATAAAACCATACATCGGATTCGGAGAGAATATCACTGGGAAAATATGAACAGTGAGATAGCTAACTTTGTAAAAATGTGTAAGTTGTGTGCACTCAGCAAACCAGCGAGAAACAGTCAAATAAGTCAGTTAATATCTAAGATTCCTGCCACCCCATTTTCCAAAATTTATTTAGACTTTTCTGGACCCTACCCACGTTCCAAGTCAGGAAATACTATGTTACTAATTTGCGTAGATTCGTTTAGTAAGTTCGTCTGGATGTACCCCATGCGGCGAGCTTTAGCTACGACAACAGTAAGCATTTTACAGAATAGATTATTCAAAGATTTCGGTATTCCAGTCCATCTAGTGTCGGATAACGGACCACAGTTTAAGTCCAAGGAATTCAGGAACATGTGTTTCAAACTAGGTATAAACCACATTACCACTACCGAGTATCGTCCGCAAGGTAATATAGCTGAGAGGTATTTGCGAAACCTAAAATCTGCTTGAATTGCCTACCATGCTAACGACCATACTTCGTGGGACCAGAACCTATCCTGGATACAATTCGCCTTTAATTCGGCATATCATGAAGGACATAAGTCTACCCCATTCGAATTGTTGTTCAAGTATAAACCTAATCACCCATTATCCACAAAGTGGAAAATACATGAATTGTTACCCCTTGAAATTAGGGATAAAAATATTAGAAAGATATGGAACGAAGCGCGCGCTAATTTACGAACAAACTTAGCGAAGTCAAGGAAATATTACGAGCAAAAGAATAAGAATAATAAAGTAAAATACCAAATCGGAGATTTAGTTATGTATAACACGCACCCAACGAGTAGTGCAGTCGATAAGACAACTTCCAAGCTATCTTACAGATGGTGCGGTTCTTATCAAATTCACAAATACTTAACTCCGGTAACTGTGACCCTGTACGAACCCTCTACTCAAAAATATGTGCGAAGGACACATATTTCACAGATAAAACGTTATCTTGAAGAAGAAAATAGTAGAGTGCCAGTTAATTAAATAAGTAAATGTGAAAACAATGTTTAGTACTCAACCGCAAAAGTACTTGAGTAACCTTTGGCTACCTTGTCGTATAAGTAGGTACGAGGCCTGATCAACCTTGAATCCTCTTCATCGAAAGTAGAGCAAAGCAAGAAGTCAGCTGACATCCAATAAAAGTAATGGAGTAATTAAAGAGTAAATTCTATAACGAAGAAAAACTCTCTCGAAAGAAAAAGGAAAAATCCGGTAGTAGTAATAAGTAGTAGAGTTAAGGAAATTTAGAATGTTGAAAATACTTTATAATGTAAATTTTATGTAGTAATAGAATTAGCGTGTAAAACATGAGGTATATGTATAGATGGTAAGAAACAGCCAGTCAAGAATGACTTATGCTGCTAGTAATTATATACAGCCAGAAACGGGTGAGAGAAATTTCACACGGAACTCCCCAAGCATACTCTCGGTACATAGCTGACCAAAATTTTAGGAGTCTGTGTTGGTAAGGAGGCGGAGTATGTGACGATTTAAATTGTGACATTTACAGAATAAAAAAAAAATTTAATTAATTAAGGTTGCGTACAATTAACCATTTAAATCTCACAATAATAATAATAAAAACATGTAGGTACTAAGTGTGAATGGAAGAAGTAATTAATAAGGGCAAATTATCCATAAAGAAAAGGCATATTGTAAATAATTATTATGTTCGTATTTAACCCTTTGCTTGCTATCAAGCGCCTACCTGTTGATACCGGACTCGACCTGTTTTCCGAGTCTACTGTAATTAAAAAAAATAATAGAGTAAACTAATGTTAATAATTAAAGTATCTGTAGACACAGATAGTAACTAAAACAATTAATTTAAATGATGTATTTTTATCTAGCGATAGTTTGTATAAATAAAAAGTTTATTTAAAGAGAAAACAGGAACTATATATGCTCGCGGAATAAACACCCCACTCTCTCTCTCGTCATGTACGAGAGTAGCGGACGAAAAATCGCTCTCTTGCGATGACGACGCCCAGCTGTGCAGACGCACGAGCAAAATGCTCTGTTCAAAAGTTATACAATTTGTTGTTAGTGTGGATTAATTAATTATTATTTTGTATTTTACTAACCGTTACAAAAAGTGTAACATGTAACGTTAACAAAAAGAAAATTCCAAAAACTTTGTAACAAGAAGAAAGATGTAACTACAAACGACGAGTGTTAATAAAGAAAAAACGATGACTGCAATCTTCACCGATGGACGAATCTTTTCAACCTCTGACCTGTGGTCATGGACCATCTAAATGAGAACTCTAGTATACCCTACCGATGATGCAGTTCGAGACATCTGAGAATCAACGAGTATCTGTGTAGAAGACTCTATTTATCCTGCAGACGTATTAAGCCATGAACAACAGAGACCAGACCAAGACGAGGACGACGTTTTAGGACTCCCAAGACGGAACCACATGGAGGCGATTACTACATCCAAAAAACAGAGGTGACTCGATAGCACGTCTATCGAGGAATAATGATAATATTTTTTGTAACACAATACTCTATTTAAGAGACTTACAGAGACGATTGATTTTATAAGAATATAAAAACTTAAATTTGAGAACTTAATTGTAACTATTCAATATCATTCAATTGTAACAGTTTAGATATTAACGTAACGTAGTGTTATTAATACCATTCTTCTAATGGAATATATATGAAGCAAAAAGGTAAAGGTCTTGCAAGATAAAAAATTTTGAATTAAATATAATTAAAAGATTAGAGACTAAATACCAATGGTTACCCGGATCCGGGGGTATAGCTAGATAAATTTGTTGTGATCCCATATTCTAAATAAAGCATTTCACTTAATTTTACTAATTTAATTAATAACGTCATGGGATCTGTTCTTTGGAGTAAATGTTATATTTCAAATGTTTAATAAAGCAAGTCTTCTTGTTACACACATATACTGAGTATATAAATCAACAGTTTCACCTTCCCTGATTCCTTGTATGTCTTACTGTGTGTTGTTCTGATTTAAATTTCAGCTCGTCTCGAATAAGGCAGCCTGAAATAATTGGCAGAACCAATTATTTTGGGTTCCCTCCGTTATAACTCTAATGAAGAGGTTATAGGTTCTTTCGTTGTAAGATGAAACCGATGGATAACATACAACTTAACTTAAGGATGTAGTTAGGTTGTCCTTTTACAACGTGTTAGTAGTAATCCGTTTATTGTCGACACTAAATTAAAATGTTGAACTTTAGACCATCAACTTACGTTCATATTAAATAATACTGAAATACTTCAAATTTTAAAAATGAGTGAAGTTGTAGAATACAAATGCTTGTAAAATATTTTACACATGTATGGTCACAGCATGTTAATGGATGTTGACATTATTTCGTTTCCAGAACGAATTTATAGTCCCGTAGAAATTAAAACCGAAGTAAAGAGCACATAATTGCCTCGCGTAACGTGTGTGTGTGTGTGTGTGTGTGTGTGTGTGTGTGTGTCTGCGTCTGTATACGTATACACCAGTCGTCCTATGTGCGTGTAAAAGTTCCTAGGAGCGTACCCTGAGACCCCATGAGCGAAATTACATGTAAGCCTAAGCGAGTTTGCGTTGGACGGGTAAAGAAGTAGTTTAGTAAAGTGTTTTTAGTGGGACGCAAAGTGGGAAATCAGGCAGGTGTGAAACGAAACACTCACTCCGGCAGCTGTAAAGTTCGCAGGGCAGATTATGGAAATACTGTTCCCGTGCTTGGGCAGTAGCGGCGGTTGGCACAACTACGCAAACAAATAACTTTTGTTCCATATTATAATTGAAAGAAGTCGTGCGCTGTCACTGTTGTTTTTAAACGGTCGGTCTACGTTTTGTTTGCGTTACACGTGTTTGTATAGTTACTTTTTCGTTTATTTTAAAAATTTAACTATCTTGAATTTAAATCCAGCGAGTAACGCATAATGCGTAATTGTGTATAGGCCTATAGTACAATTAACACGTGTCGCAACCCAGTTGGAATTAACTGTCTATGTATTTACGGTTACATGGATTAAAAATATGTTATTGTTAGATTTATTGGAAAATATTAGACATGCACATCCAATCGGGTTAAATGAAATTGCGTATGGGGATATCCTTTTGCTTTTTACGAATAATAAAATCCATGTAGAAAGGCGAACAAGCAAATGGAAAGAAGCCTTAAAGGGATATAATTTGGAGATGAATTTAATGTGTACAAACACATTGACTCTGGGACATGTAACGGAGGCCGCAGGGCTCGAAAATACAAAAATGGAGACAAAATAGAAGTGATCAAGTATAGGCAGTATACAGTATACAGTGTCGTATAGCCCATTTTTCAATAAGAAGGAAGTTGCTAAAAATATGAAGATAAAAATATATGAGTCATTCTGTTGCCAATACTTATGCACAGTTGTGAATCTTGGGTGCTGACGGGTGGTTTGATGGATCGGGTAGAGACATGTGAGATGAGGGTGCTGCGGATGCTCGAAGGGTCACGTAAATGCTGTGAGGCAATTAGACAAAGACTAGAGGAATGCCAAGTGTTGCAAAAAAAATAGGTTTGTCTGCATTAGTGGTTGGCACTTGGCGAGAATTGACGCCGAAAACGTTTTGGAGGTTAAAAGTGAGTACAATAATACGTGGAACTTCAAGAAAAATATGTATACTTGAGTTGGCTGTTATCCTGAAGAAAAAAAACATCGACTGATCGCAAAGTAAGGGGAAAGCAGATACAGGAAGACGTGGGGGAGAAACGTAAAGATCGCCTTGACACCGCAGGCAGAGAGGATATGGGACTAGTAAAGTAAATGTCTACTGGACAAACGTTTACCTTATTTTATAAACTACCGTACACCGTAAACAGTACCATAAACAGTAATAGTTGTGAGTAATTTGCATTGTCTTGTGAACGTATTAAACCCTATGTTTTTATTGTTGTTCGTATTTACCACGCTGTTTGAAATACCGGTCAAGATTTTAAAAATAAATCAGCAGTAAATTTCATTCGAAATAAGGATTCGGTTCTAGCCGTCTCTCATAAAATCAATAAACGTAACACAACGCAAGTGTAGGCTATAAAGTATAATTAACGGCATGTATCACGTACATTAATTGCGGGATCGCACTGCCCTTCCATTTAAGGCAAAATTATTTATAGACTGTGTGCGTTTAATTCCGGGCCCTTATAAGCTGTAGCCGTATTATTTATAGGTCACCTGCTAATTAACACAGTGACCCGGACAGGAAAATTTGTTAGCGAGTTTGGCAACAGGGGAAAGATCAAGGTGACAATGAGCGGTAGGGGAACGGCAAACGAAAATAAAAGAAAGCGGAGTATGTAGAACGAACGATACAATTCCCCTTTGTAACATTTAATGACGTAGGTGGTAAGCCTGTCTTAACTTGGATTCATGTGACCGCGAGACGTGTCAGCATTCCTTTTGCTGAGGAATTGTTTGAATGTATTCAGCTACATTTTTCACTAACGATAATGTTAAAAGTAAAAACCGTTTCACAGGAATGTTATCAGACTAATGTTTCTAAGCTGTAGCAGCGAGAACGACAGTAAATTACGTCGTATAAGTTTTTACAACTTTAAATATAGAACATTATCTACATCTTGTGTTAAATCTCTGACGGGAAATGTTTCAGTGTCCCGTTTGCATGGTTCAGCTGCATACAGCACAATGCAGACTTAATTCTTCTACTGCAGCGGTTAATGTTAATTAATAATTTGGTATTTAGTGCAAATCTAAATAGAAAAGGCGAGAAACGTCGTGGCATTTAATAACACCTGCCAAACGGAACAAAATGATTTTCACGTAAAGTCAAAATTGGTTTCAATTTATGTAGAGTACCAACTGACTCCCAGGTCGGTTTGTAATGTAACGTGACAAAATGCACGCTCATTCACTCTGGGAAAAAGGATATATTGACTGCGAAAAGGATATCGTTTACTCTGACACTCTGAGAAAGACAATGGCATAGTGTTATATCAGAAGCATGGTTATTATGTGGTAAAGGAGCAAGGGCACTGAGGAAAAGAGAAAGTAATTATCTGAAGTGTTTTGGAGAAGGATGCTAAACATCAGTTGGAAGGACAGAGTGTCTAATAGAGAGTCCATGAGGGCCGTAAGACAATTCTGACAGTATCAAGGAGGAAGGGATAGAAGACTTATAGAGACGTAATTGTATACAGAATACGAAACTGATGATAGGAATGTTAAGTGATCTGAAGGACGGTCAGGGGTATAGTGAGATACAGGAAACTGGACAGACAGGGACAGAGGATAGTGTAAGTGACTTTGTCACGTGTCAACAAACGGTTTCCTTCGAGAAGAAGGCAGTCTGCCACTAATTGTGACGTTATTCTTTGAGGTCACTTTTACATCAAACACTATAAAATGTGACTTTTAAAATATATTTAAAACCACGAACGCTTACGAGCAATAATACAATAAATCTGGCATTTTCAACCATTATTCATAATTCGACTGTATTTCGAATTTACTTTTTCAGCTATTTACGTTCAAATCCATATTGAGACATTACAGCTAAATGCTTCAGTCATCAAGGTTATTACCAGAATCGAGTTCTGATACGATAACGCGATCTAACCTGTAGTTGTTATACAAAATTTTATACAATTTAATTTTATATAACTAAATTATGCTGGTAGGTCTTTTCCACTTTATGAATAGCAGTTTTATGATACGAATCATAAAAAAAGTTACTATAATTCTTTAAAACACGAAGTCACACACTACACAGTTTACCAGTTATTAGGGTTTAATTAGTGTCAAATCGTTTAAGAGACACAATAGTTCCTACGACAGCTTATGGGGTAATGTAGGAGACCGGCATTATATACGGCGATCAGGAAAAGACGGAAGTAGTGGGGGAGGACGACAACAAATATACCACAATATGTGACTGAATAGTTGCATTAGCAGCGTTATTGCAAATTTTCATGTTCTAATCTGCATACCCGCTTTTGTAAATATAATTCTGTGTGAAGGCTATTCAAACAAGGCACTCTGGAATATACAGTGTTTACAGTGCATCCATGTACTGAATATGAAATTATTTTTCTAATGGATATTTTATTTGACTATGGTTCACGGTTTATCTGTTTTATGTAAGTTGTCGTTAAGTTTGGATCGTCAGTTCGTGAAGAATAAACGTCAAAGTTCTCTATTTATTTGCCACTGACTCTAGGAACCAAACCAAACCAAACAGAATTTTCATGTAAAACGATACGAAATAATCGTCTGTTTAATAAATACTCCCCGATTGTTTACTCACTGTCTGAAGTTTAATGTGGCCACTTATTTATTACATCGTGGTATTTAATATACTATAAAAAATGGAAGGAACACAAAACGTAATGAAACTAAAATTTAAATTAAAGTATTTGAATCAGAGTCTAACAATAACTTAGATATTGTAAGTAACTCATGTGGACGGTACTTTATAATATTCAGTTTTATAGAACTTTTATTGTTAAACAGGAAGAGGGAACTTAGGTTTTTTTATTGGTTTGCCATAAATTATATTATTTTCACCTCAAGTTAATTTAGTCTTACGAGTCTTTATTTAAATATCAGTCACAAAACATTTTCAGCGCATGGATAAACTTTTTTGATTATATACAAGCAGATTTGTTAAATTAATAAAATGACTTCATCATTTATGGTCGAATGACCGTAAACAGTTATGGTCGAACGGTGTATTTAATTGTGGAAGGAAATCGAATCCCGTAGAAATCTGTAGTTTGTAAAAGAGGGAGCCGGACTAGCGTTACACATGTGAAACAGGTGCAAAGTCTAGTTTTCCAGCTGTCTGTCATTTAACATTTATATGCTACATTATGAAGAAAGTTACGTGGCAGTAAAAACTATCAGGTGGAACAGCAGCTATTATATTTTGTTCGTCCGACTTTCAAGATACATTCTGTTAGAATCTTGATAGTAACTTACTGTTTTATTAAACTTTTAGAATTAATTCATACGTAACACATAGAAAAATTTGTAAGAAAGTAACCGAGGCTTCAGTACGACCACTGTATGAAGTTCACGAACAGCGGTTGTTTCAGTGCAATTAACTGATCTGAAGAAATTTGAATACGCGTACACACATTACAGAAGGATGGCCGTCAACTAGGAAAATTGTGTGCCATTGTGACACAACGTCTTCTTAATTAATCTATTGTGTGCCTGCGCGCGCGCGCGTTTGTGTTGTGGGGTGTCAAACAAGAGACGTATAATGTCGTGTTTGAATATGAACATAATTATAATATAATTGGAACGTGTACGGGTCATTAAAATTTAGAAACACGATACAAGCTTCGTTGGCAATATTGGACGTCCAGCCAACCACACACGTCGGTTCCGCTAGTTAAACACACAAATTGCGTGTGTGAGCAATCTTTGCGCTAAGCCGTTCTCGTCCAGACAATATTAATTGTAGACCTATGCTTATTGTATTTTGTCTACTACCAGTATCAACGGATTTCGGTGTTTTTATACCTTAAACGCGTGCGAGTTCACAAGTAATTACTGTATAATATAGATAATATTATTGTTGTATCTGTTATTATTTATAACTTTTACAAGTTAAGCTTAGGTTTTAGTTGTTTATTAAACTATACAAGAGGCATTTAATACTAATGTAAATTTTGTGAGACTTCCGGTTTTACGCGCGTCATTTACAGTAAAATAAAAATAACTAACAACATACGACTCGTTGTTTAAGGACTTGGCAGTTGTTGTGACGTAGTAAAAGGATTGCCACCTTTGATACGTACATTAACAATTTGTATTTAAGTGTTTGTTTGGGGCCTAATGACCACAGCTTAGACCTACTTCACATGTTCTCACGTAGCAATTCGATGATTATATTAAATAAAGAAAATGATTATTTGATACCTAACAACAATTCAATTATGTTGTGTCCATTCACATAATGCTGTCGGCTTATGGAAAAAATAAGTTGTGCTAACAATTTTTTTTTAGAATAGAGCAAATAACTTGTATTATTATAAATGTTCGTAGTATTGTAAATAATAATTCAGTTACATGTAGTTGATCCAATTAGTATATAAGCATTATGTAACTTATATACTATGGAAAACGTTCCACCATACACTACAGAATCATACAGAGTACACGAAAGGCAATTAAAAAGGCGAGTTGACGAGGACGCGCGATACTAGTCTTTTATCGCACATCGTTCCAAAAAATTAGTTTTAAAAATATTTATTAATATCACCATACTTTGATGATAATGATGATGTAGTGTGACAAATGTGAAACAATGTTGTGAATTTGAATTTCTGTTTATACGATGGTAACAGTTGTTATACAACTTGGAATACAGTTGTTTGTACAGTTTGGAATACGAAGCGCCAGCGAGATGTTTGCAGGCAAGAGCGGGGACAATGAA
Source organism: Magicicada septendecula (assembly GCA_034769895.1). Taxonomy (NCBI): domain Eukaryota; kingdom Metazoa; phylum Arthropoda; class Insecta; order Hemiptera; family Cicadidae; genus Magicicada; species Magicicada septendecula. The sequence continues at coordinate 1,004,644,813 of CM068367.1, forward strand.
TGCCGATTAATCTAATAATCTATAATCTAATTACTAGGAGACGTCTGCAGTTGGGGTTGCGTTCTTCTGACCGTTGAAGTCATTGTGAGATTACAGTCATACTTCGTAATTCACTTTCCAGTGCTGTAAAGCAGACACATTACGATGAAAACATTAGTTTTTCTACTTCTCAGAGCTGTGGCTATTGTTTTAAAAAATAAGACATATATTGAATGATATTAGAAAACTATACTATGTGGTACTGAGACAAGATTCGCGACCTGTTAATAAATGAAGAATGGGTGCTCTGGTTAAGGAAAACCAGATAGATGAAAAAAAAGTAAATTGACTTGATGATGTATGTAAAGTTGATTGGAACAGCATCTTAATCACTTACGTTAGCCGTTAGGAATCTCCGACTGAAACGCCACAATAATGACAAGTGATAATCACTTGTATTTTAAGTGAGAAGGAGACAACACGGGAGCTAAAACAACCTTGCATGCACAAGACCGTACTGAATACCATCAAAACGATCTAAAGTCAGGTTTAGTAAGAAAGTACGGTGTTATCACGCTTGTCAGATTGTGATTGTTTGAAAATAAGTCTAATATATTTGACAGTAGCTGAGTGGAAAAGTTTGTAATTCAAGAAGGAAAGGGAAATGTAATACAATTTTTGTGGACTCAATAATTAGAAATTGCGCGTGAAAACCACGCCGCATTAACATCATTAAATGGGACTTGCCCAAAATCTACCTCTACAGCACACTATAGCTACTGTATGTCCCAGTTGTTCCCAACATTTTTTCACACTCAGTTTCTTGTGAACGTTGCGTGATGAAGCTAAATATATTATTTTCACTCTGGCTTGAAGTTATAAACAGTGCAACACTCTTAATTCAATATTTTGCTGAATGTTTACCGTCTCCGATGTAACATCTCTTGAAAATGTTTTGCATTTTTCGTTTATAAAAGAAAATAAATAAACTTAAATAATTCTTGTTAATGAATGTCTCACCACCTTTGCTCATAAACGTTACTCCGACGCAGTACGAAATCTTTGCATTTTATCCACTGTGGATGATGTTATTACTATTGTTATTAGAAACAGTATTAGACGTGATTAATGTACAAATAATAATCTGTACAATATAGAATACGCTCGGTATGCAATTATTGATGTTAAAATGTGGGTAGCTTGTATTTTTGTTGCAACTAGGTAAATTCTATGAAAATCATTGTTTCTTACAAAATATTAGTATTATATGGTAGGCCTATATAAATCATAATGTTTACTTCCCTGCAGTGGTGCTTAGTATATCACGAAATGTTATTGCGAGGCCTACAGGCTAGCTATTGTGTTCTCGTAAACTGCGATGCACCCTGCTATTAAAAAAAGGAATTGTTGTCTTAGAAACAGTTTTGAACACTCATTCTACACTAGTGCTAAATTATCAAAAAAATATTTATCGAGTGTAAACTTACATTCTTTTTTCACCTTGGAGGACAATACGACATATAACCATACATTCGTAATTGGCATTAGATTAGGCAGTTTACATAATATTGATAACATTTTACTTATTAAAAAAAATGGTTAGGTCGTTGGTGGAAGACCTAACCATGTTGTCGGCCGTGGTACGTACTGACGTTTCGACGTCTCGAGAGGTCGTCATCGTCATCGTCAGAGCAGGGACAGGAATAGACGCTCTAAAGGCTCTTGTTTCTTATCGAAAATACCGTGTTTAACAAACGACCACGGTCGACAAGTCCAAAAGTTGTAATAAATAACACGTTTGACTCAGACCGTGAAAGGCTATGAAATTCTATTAATTACATAACCTCGGAAAATATACGACCTGTCTATGATACTGAAGAAAAAATTATACATGCTTTAAAGATATGCATTTTTGTGTTTGAACACTGTATAGTTGTTACAAAAAAAAAGATGACGGTTGAGCCTCAACATTAACAAAAGAAATTAAGAGATGTTCTTTACATTACAATTACGCCTATTATGTGATCTGCAATTTCTTTTCAACGTACAGTTTAAAGCTCTGTTGACTATCGTTAAGCATAGGCTAACATAATTTATATTACGTTATAGTCTAAGTGTCTTCATACACAGTTTTTACTAAAATATATTATTTGTAATCATATTTTCCGAAGTTTTCGTATAATTTTAATTATCATCGAAAACCTAATAAATCTTTCGATTTTTTGTCGGAAGTAGAAAAATACCTTAATCATAATTGTCTAGCTGTAATACTGAAGAGTGTGGCAGCACTTTATTAAGCTTTAGTAATGATGTCGTCGGTAATGATATTAAAAGAGTGTTACTGACAACAGACTTATGAAAACTATTACAGAGACCCGGAATACGATGCACTCGATAAAAAGCCGCAAACTTATGAATAAGTTGCCCTGTAAACTGTGGCTCGCTCCAGTGTGGTGATAATTCCAAAGCACGATATCACCTATACGCTGCCAGCGCCGCGGTTGAATGAAAATTTCAATTTTTCTGCCACGTTTAGCGTGAACATTATCTCCCTGCTTCACACTACTGCGGGGCCGATCCGCTGTTTCATAACGTGAATATTTCTTTCGAGACCCCTATTTTTTAAAATGAAATCTCGTGTTATTATATTTTAAAGTGTTATGCTCGCTCGAAGTGTTTAAACGAACTTTGAACTTTGATAGAGTTCGCGTTTCCTTTATCTAAAGAATCAATAAACAGTTTGTACTAAGAGCTTTTATAATAAAATTTGTTCAATTTTTCGCCATCTGTATTGTAACTAGTTTTATGAAACCAGTCCCTTCATTAATTATGTTTTACATTTTAAAAGACATTATAGTATCTGTAGAGGCTTATTCTTTTCAGAAAACGTAAACTAATGATTTATAATAGAATATTATTATTAACGTGGATTATTATCCCTATATTGGATCCAGTATAAGCCTCTTGGAGAACGAGGTAGAGCATACATGACCAAGATAGATGATCAAGAAAACGGTGGCTGTGAAGACGGAACAGGCTGCAAGCCTACTCCTCGAAGTGAAGAAGAAGAAGAAGAAGAAGAAGAAGAAGAAGAAGAAGAAGAAGAAGAAGAAGAGAAGAAGAAGAAGAAGAAGAAGAAGAAGAAGAAGAAGAAGAAGAAGAAGAAGAAGAAGATTATCATCCTTTTAGATTTCTAAGTCTAACAGTACGATCCTTGTAATATTTTTCTTAATTACAGTTGTTTTTATCTGTAATGAAAAATAAATATTTTGGACGTCTTCCCACATTAAAGCCTACTTGTCAATCTTTCAGAACACGTGATATGACTTCTGCTTACCTATACAAGACTGAAAGTAAGTCAGTCTGTGTTCGCTACTCAGAATTATTGGTTCTTCCGTTTATTCTTTAACCTCCTCTGCATCTCCTGCAGTAGGAGGCATGCACACTCCGGATTCAGAGTTCAAATACGCTGCCAAGTTTGAGATATCGTTGTATCGGTTCAAACAATTCTCGTTATTACGTCTGTGACCTTATTGTAACTGAGAGAAGTGGCTGCATTAACTGAGTAGGGACATAAATTGCAACTATCACACGTAATTAAATTTTAAAGTAGTAATACTTTGTCGCTGCACAGCATAGCGCCGGACAAGCGTAGCTGCTAAGAACGTGCAACAATAGTTTACTTTTATTGCACAGAAAAGAAAGAAATAAACTGTGAACTAACAGTGGGAGAATACATAAAGAACACTCGGCACACATGGACAACAGTTGTTTTTTACAGTCTTCTTTAAAATTTTCGAGTGCATTTGAACTAGAAATAAATTATACATTACAGAAAATATTATTTCGTATTTTAACTGTACAACTCGACAGGACGATCTTTAACTGTGCGAGTGTCGTGTGAATGCGCTTCCACGCTTATTGAATACGTGTATTTAAAAAAATTAAGCATAGGCCTACTTAATAATGACACACGTATTGCTTAAGTTTGTAAGCAAATTACAAAAATAAATAAAAAAGGAAATGGATATTTATATAGCTATAAAGACATGATATATATTCAAGCGTATATTTTTAAGTAATAAAGTATAAATAATACAATTCAGATGGGTAAGATAGTAGGTGTAAGACGTCTTTAGTAAATCGTCAGGAATATCAGTCCCGGTTCAGTAGGTTAGTAATGAGACCTTACACGTTACATGAAGTAGAAATCATGAAATGTTTGCGAATATCACTCATTACTTCTGAGTATTCACAGCTGTCGGTGCAAACACAAAACTCTTAGCCCATTATTCTCCATTAGCATTGAAGATTACAGAATAGTATGTAAATAGCAATAGTATAATCTGATAAGTAGAAGGTGTTAAATCTGGTTAAGAAAAGTTTTTTAACTAACTGGTTAGAAACGATGTTAAAAGAGTAAAGGTGAAAACGATTCTCACAACTGTATCTGACAGTGAATCCTATGATGGTCAGTAAATTCATCATAAACGTTTTGTGTGGTTTTAGACGAATTAAATTAAATTAGCTTTTCACCGATGTTTACAAAAACCACTCAAAACAATTTTTAATTTAAATTTATTGGCACTCAAACGAGACTAATAATGTTCAAGTAAACAACTTTTAATAAAAAGATTTTTTCACTTATTAGCACACGCATTTTATTTTATTTTTTATTTCGGACAATGAATTCAACGCGTTTCTTAAACTTTGTCTGAAAAGTTTTATTTCTTTCAGAATAAGAGCGCTTGCCTTCTTTGTGAGGAACGAATTCCTCTTGTGCAGATTCTTTAACGTTCGTGTTTTTCGATGAGAAACTAAATAATTAAACGAGGGTTAGTTTTTTCACAGAAGCGAAAATAAAGTGTCACAAAAATGTGTTTACTTAATGTGTAGTGGATATGTGCTTATAGGCACAGACATTACGTTCTCGTTTGATCACTCTACAGACTGTCGTTTTGCTCAGACCTACACTCTAATTGTGTAGACACTGAGAAAAATGTTGTTATTATTACTGACTTATGACAACTTTATTTAAATAACGATATTTATAAATAAGTTACTTTCAAAAAATTGTACACAATTTCGTAAAGTGCAAAAAGTTACACTTTTGAAAATAGCCTGCAATCTTAATTTAATGGATGCTTTTTTGTGAGGGGTTTAATTATTTTTATATTTAATAAACCACTTCCGATTTCTTAATATCTTTTCTTAAAGGCAGGTTTATATCATTTACGTCATATTCTGACGGGTAAATACAGGATACCTAATAATTCTGAAATATACATTGCAGTATTTCAGTGAATCAAACGTATAACAACTAATACAAAATATTCCATTCCATGGGAAAATATAGCATCAGGTTCTGTCATTTCTGAGAAGTGGAGAAGCCGAATAGAAGAAGTATCAAAACATCCAACATCGAGTAGATGATCGGAAAGCACAGATTATTATAGTAATGTCCAGAATAATAATAGTTTCTCAGCCTTTCAGAATGTCTAGTCGTTATTAAATAATGTAACGTTCGTGCATTGCGGAAAATAATGGCGGACCTTACCACTATGGCGGGCATCTGGGGAACAGCAGAACAAACATAACGTGATAAAGATGTATAGCTACTCGCATAAAGTTACGTGAGAAAGCTGAAATAGCTTTTCACCAGTGTCACGCTAAAAGTCTGAAGCTATGATATCAAGAAATGAATAAGTCAGGAATATATGTATACTGTCTCGTTAAATCCTAATAATAAAACGTAAAATTGAAAAATGTAGAGAAGAACTGCAACTATTTGTTAGTAGCACTAATGGTCACAGACTAATAAAACAAGTACTGAGTTACTAACGAACCCGAAGAAGTAATATTAGCCTCATCACATATTTTCGAGAATGTAACTGAAGTTCGAGCAGACAACGTTACTTTATTCTTAACGACAAAAGAAGAGACTACGGTAAGTGTACAGACGGCGTTAAAGATCACAAATTTGGGGACCCTTGGAAAACTTTAGACGTGTTCGGTAATTCAGTTAGTAATCTTAGTTTCTCGTTACGTCACGGCTGAAACTCGTTTCCTCAGATTTTTTCACAAATCTTAGAATACTTTCTCTCCGAAATAGCTACTTTTCGTACTTCTACTTCTTAAAATCGTCGTCGGTTTTGTATTTTTGCAATGAACGTAAAGCTGAATATAATTTGATTACTATTGTTTTACTGATATTTTTATCAGGCTCACGGGAGGTACAGCAAGTCCGCGAGGTCTGTGACTTTCCATTCTGTTAGGGCATCGTTAGTACTCTGTGTCGTGTCGGTAGTAGAATTGATTTAGAAAATTAGCAACAAGGACTCTATAAATGGTGTGTAGTTTCGATGTAAATCCTTCACAGACTGTCATACGCCACAAAACAAGTAACCTTTACGGACGTACGCTTAAACACCCGCACGTGGCAAAGTGTTTAGCAGAGGGAGACTTGTTATGTAATTTCTTAGGCCGTGAAAAGGACTTAAGATCATTGTTCGTATCTTTGTGGGAATGTATTAATTTTAGTTCAATTTTGAAAACGACGATTACCTTTGGCCTTAGTACTTCCTTGTTTTGTAACTAAGGAATAACTGTACAAATCAGTAAACAGTTAGAAATTGTTTATCGTTTAGGCACTTAGGGAAGATTATGTAAATACTTTACAGAATGACGTCACGAATCAGAATGATTTCGATACTACTGGGAGAGGGTTAACGGAGATTAGATTGCACAATCTGCTTTGTTTGTTCTCCGTTCCTTTGTACTAACCCACTAATCAAAACATCTCTCGTTCCACCCTGAACTAAACCCCAATAGGATACCAAACGCTTGTACAGTATTAAAACGCCAGACTGTGCTGTTTGTATAAATAGTTACATGTACCGTTTGTTGGTAGAAACGAGGATTTTAATCGTGTGTTTATTGAGCTGTGCAGTTCATGTTTTTCTTAAAAAAAGTTAATAAACAAAATTTTATCATTTAATGGAATGCTAAGTAAACACAGCATCACGTACAGCCGTATATTAAACCGTATCTTCAATGAAATTGTTGTTGCTAAGTTTCAATTTTGGTAACAGTGCCTCTTATTTTACACATAAATGATCGCATGCATATTTAATACCTTTAATTTGGAATAATTAACCATTTCGCATTTATCGTGTAATCGACATGTAATATCATTTTGTTCTTATCTTGTTCTAAACTATACAACTATACAATTCTATAATTGTATTATTAATTCTATAAACTATAGAATTTAATCTGTCCATTGTTGGTTGTCTTTAGAAAAAAACTTTCAGTGACTGTAGTAAGAATCGCTAAGGCACCACTAAGTATTTTCATTAGGCTAATAGTAATTCTTTAGATTTTTAACTAAACTGTAGGATTTAATTAGAGCATTTAAGTTGTTAAAGAATACTATACTTTTCTTTTATGTACGGACAAAAACAGAGTGTGTGATGTTTGAAGCAAACGACAGAGGCTGTTCTTCGATACTTTGAATGTGTTCCGTACACTGTCCTCAGTGGCATAAGTATATAAACCCGATGACATATTTACTACATACTCGCCACTGTTTGAAGATACAAACATTAATGCTCGAATCCTTCGTGTAGGCTATAGCTTACAACTTCATCCTCACTGCTTGTGTAGTAGTGAATTAACAGTCGTTACTCGCCAACACAAAAACAACCTTCAGAAAAAATAATATTTGAATCATAATTTTTGATTATCGTCTGCGAAAATATTTTTATTTAAAATAATAACAATCAGCTGTTAGTTAATTACATTGTGGAGATGCCCGTAATAATTAAGTAAATATCGTAAAATACGTCTACAGCATGAACACAAGGTCAAGGTGTATTTTTTGCACGTTCTCTTAATTTTATACCTGCGCAGCTTGAAGTCACACTGTATGAACAAGCTAATGTCTCAATCTTCCTCGCAGGTATAAAACAGAAGAAGATGTTCAACAAATGTTATTTATCTTGCCTGGCTTGGCTGCTTTCTGTATATATTAGCACGCATACAGTCCGAGGTTTCCTACCTGCAACATGTTGTTTTTTGGTGTTTATTGTTTTGAAGAAGTCATTTAGTTTTTAGTCTGCCACACCCATTTGTGGCCCTTTGCCAGCTGCCAGATTTCCAGAAAATTATTGCTTCCTTCTTACGCTCATTTCTTGGAGCCGACAGATCAGGTCTTTTAGTGACTGTAATTTAGAACACAGTAAGATTGTGACGGTTCACACCTTACTACAAATCTGTTGAAAACATTTCACTGTAGTCCTTCAGTTAATCGCCTTATAAGTAACTATCTTTGTGGGAACGTTTATAAAGAAAAGAATTTTCGAAAACACAATTAATGAGCAAAGGGAACTTTAATACCAAGTTGATTTCTTTAATGTTTCAGTAATGAAAATTATAATAAATATCAAGTACACAAAAATTTCAAAATAATTTTAACTTAAAAAATATTATAGGACTCTCCTGGACCAACGGCTAGCGTTCGTCTATTTAGTATTCATAAAATTGGTGTGACGTAATTTGAAATCATTTCAAAAAGTTTCTTATTTAAGACTAGTGACGGTCGTTAGACACCATACAAGTTGTGTTCCCTGTCCTCAGCCTAAATAAATTTAATCGTCATCGCATTGTGATGGCTGTATAAAAAGGTTTTTATAGGCCTACCTGCTTTATGAAGTCTTTTATTTTTTCTTAGGCAAAACTAAATGTTTTAGGGCATCCAGTTTTGTGTGGGTCTGTGTTTATATTTATATTTAGTTATGTGCGTATTCTGCACCACCAGCATATTGTTTTCGAAGAGTCCCATCATTCATATCATCATGGGACCGCTACTTATGGTAATTTTATACATAGCTTTTCTATAGTCGTGTTTAACTTTGTAGATGGTGGTGCTTTACTAATTTTTTGACGGTTCACTCTTGTTGTGAACTTACACCTGAAGACGACCACAGATTGTTTAGTGATCGAAACATTGTATGATTAATAACGATGATAGTTGTCCGATCTAACATTTATGTTAATGCTCACGTACCATCCAAAGTTAGGTTTAAAGATCGTATAGATCTGATTATGGTTAGTCAGTATTGGCAAGCTTGTATTCATGTACTAATTTTGAAAAGTTATTAAACATAATTGTAGTAAATAAATTTGCATTCTAGGGTGAACTCTATGCAGTTGACCTCTGTTGCAGCGGTTTTGTAAAGCGATCACTTGTGTCTGAACTTACTATCTTCTTCCTTCTTTTCAGTTACTTAATGTTTTCTTTAGGCAGTGACTGTTGTTTTTAGGGAATCTATTACTTTCCTTATATTTAGAAATACAGTAGTTAGGTCTTCGCTTATTTTTAAGATCAGTGTAATGCAATTAAAGCACCTTTTTTCAAGGTGGAATAACGCCTGAAGCAATGTGCCTCTCATTTGCCTCTGAGGCGTCAGGTAGCCGCATACAAATATATAAAAACTTGAAAATGTTTTCTCCATTACATGTGCGTTTTATTTTATGTGAATAATATGGGAATTAACATTTCATATTAAGTTAAACATTTTGGACTTTTAAAAAGACTCTTATTTTTGAATTATAATAAACATGGATGTAACAAGTATTATCGATGTCATTAAGATTCTGTGCATCATTTAAAATTAAAATAAGCGTTTTTTTTGGCCAGAAATTCTTTTTACAATTTGAATTCAATCGAATTGAGAGGTGAACACTGAGACTGCTGGTCAATCGCGCTCCAGATGGGACGGGATAAGTAACACTGTCATTCTACATCAACACCTTGCTTTGTTTTACACATAGAGTGTCAATCAAAAATAGTAAAACTATTAGTAATTCTAATCATTTCACAGAACATTGCATATTAATCAAATAATTATTTTGATCAAGTATTCTTCTAGGAAATAAAAATATATTCTTAGCCAGATGAGTATCAGCTTGTTTCGTACCTTACAGTAGGGCCTATATATCCTTTGTCGATACGAATCCTTTGAAACTCCATGATAAAGTGTTTCTATTTCTGCCAATACTAACCGTCACTATACCAATACCTACCATTTCTATTTCTGGATATCAAACCAGTATGTTCAGTAACAGTATTCCAACAATGCCTATCGCACATGACAACACTTAGTTTACGAACTCTGTTATAGTCATGTAAAGGGAGGTAAACTGCATTAAGGAAAATATTAACCCCATGATACAGACACAGTATATTCAGCAGGACCCCACACGGAAAACATTATTTCAACGATTTCTACGTTATAGCCTACTATTGATTGTTGTATCTGATATCGACGATTGGTATCAAAAAGAAGGAACATGTCACTAGTTTTTACGAATAAGTAATGATACGTTCTTGATATTGATTGATAAAAAATATATGGGCCATTGAACAAAGACTTGCGATCTGAATAAAATATCAAGTTCTTTCCTTCCACGTCGAAAGTGTCTGTAAATTATCTTGTTTTTCTTAATCTTTTAGTTTCCATTATTCAGAGCTTTGCGAACTTTATTATCTTTTTGTAGTTGTGTATAGAGAAGTTACCGCGTAAGAATGTCAGTTATAGTGTCAGTTATAGTGTCATTACTTCGGTTAATGACTTGAAGTGTAGGTCTATGTTAAACTTGTGACAGTATCAGATGTACACATTGGATATACAGGCTGCTTAATAGGTTTCTTAGGCCTCTTGAGGTTGGGTAAGTGGTTTTGGGGAAATGATAAGATGCTGCAGACACAGTTTTGAGAAAATACAATTATGGTAATATTGAATATAAATTACATACGACGCCTGGCGTTAAGGACTTTTGCTTTGTAATTAATACCTTGATACCTTCTCTCGTTACCGCCCTTTTCTAACCTCGCATCTATTTCTTCGTCTCTGTTTCCACCCCCAGTAACTTAAATTATCCCTTCCTCTTTTTTTCTTTAGAAGTTTGACGTCACTTTCTATGACACAGTAATTTGTTATGTATAATAAAAATTTGTAACAAACACAAACATCCCTAATGAACAGTCGTCCCTCAACTGGGAATTGGCTAGCATACGTTTACCTGTACAAAATGCGTATTGTAGATTTATATAGAATAAATATAGACTTATGTATATGCATTTCATATACATATATGATACAGTATTGTATACATAATACACACGTATTGTACATTATACTTCCGATGATGACAGTAAATTAAAAAAACTGTCGAAACTTTGTAAACAAAAAAAAACAATAGAAAATATATTCTTGTTTAAAAATATAAAGTATTATTGTTTATTATCAACGTATAGATTTGTACACAAGTATTGTAAAGATATAGCGACATGAGTGCTACACCAGTGACAATTTAATTTTTCCCCAAAACCTGGTTGTCCATGGCAGTCTGTTATATTATATAACATAATCCATGGTGGTGTCCATGGTGTGTGTTATTATTATATTGCGGACATTAGCCATCACTTCATAAACAATTCGAAACGCAATGTTTCGACCTCTAAAAATCTGAGGTCGACTTCAGGTGTAAATCAATTTTACAACATCCTTATATCTATCATACAAGTTTTCTATTTAGTATATATATATGATGTTGTACAAATTTATTTACACCTGAAAACGACCACAGATTTTTAGATATTGAAACGTTGTGTTTAGAATTGTTCCTGAAACGATAGCTAATATCTACAATTTATAATATGTAATAATAATATTTTTTTCCATTAGGAAACATTTTTATTATCTGTTTTTACATCTGCGGTGTTTGCATTTCGGCAATGATTGCATATCTGTCACAGATTTCTGTAACAGTTCTTGGCAGTTATGGGTAATACTTTTAACAGCAATAGGTATACGTCTCGAGTACAAACCTAATTTATTTGTCAGAACTGCACTGATGTCCTATTTTCATACAATTTTTAAAAGTTTGTTACTAAGCAGATAGGCTATACGTTCATCAATTAAGATATTTTACTAACACTGCACTTAAATAAACACATTAATAGTTAAAATTCTTGCAACCGTGAACTCTTATCTCTGCAAGTGATGGATGAAGTTTTTAGCCCAAAACAGAATAGACACATATTAGGGTAAGATGCCCTAATTTCGGGTGGTGTCCTAATTCCGGGAAGGCGATTTACTTCGGTGTTTGGTACTGCACCCTACAATTGACACTGCAAACTAGCAGGGGACAACATGCCAAGCGGCCATTGTGAGCCGGGTTGCGTTGCTTTCTGCCTGTGTTACTCCGCATTAAGTTTTGTGATTTGTAAAAATAAAAACATTTTTCAGGATTTTCTTTACAGGTCTATTCATCAGGCAAGGTAAGACATATTTTAATAACTTTAAAATGAGAAGGTAGTTTAAACAGTGCTCTTTCATGTGTTATTTTATAAATACGCTCCCATTCATTCAGTTTTAGGTTAGATAGGTTAATAAGTAAACGCGTGGTGGTTCCTAATTTCGGGTAGTTGAAGGTTTCTTAATTCCGGGTACCCGAAATTATGCTTCAGTTTGTACAAGGCGCTGTTTTTTGTTTGTTATCAGATGCCTCCAAAGAAGAGACGGTGCTGGGACCCAGAAGCCATGAAAAAGCCGTTAATGCAGTGCTTAAAAAAGAGATGGGATATTTTATAGCTGCTAAATGTTTCAGTGTTCCTCAAACGACATTGGAGGACTATGTTGGAAAGTGTAAAAATAGTGACTTAGGTATAAATGATATTGTAACCCAGACTGCTGGCAGAAAAGCAGTGCTTTCACACGAGATTGAGAATGAACTCGCTCGTTACTGCCAAGTAATGGACGAAAGGTATTACGGACTGAGGAGCAGTGACATAAGATCTATTGCTTTTCAGTTGGCATTACGAAACAGGTTGGCGAATTATTTTAATAAAAATATGGGTAGAGCTGGAAAGAAATGGCTGAGGGGTTTTTTAAAACGTCATCCTGAGCTGACCTTCCGAAAACCAGAAAAACTCTGTAGCAAGAGCGAAAGGTTTCACCAAGGAAAAGGTCGACGCCTTCTTCAAGCTTCTGAAAGATGAAGCAGAAATCCTGGATTTTCCTCCACATAGAATCTACAATTGCGATGAAATGGGAATCACAGTCGTGCAGGGTAGAACCAGCAAAATTATCAGCATAAAGGGGAAAAAAAGTGTCTCTGCAATATCTTCTGCTAAACGGGGTGCTCTTATGACCGTTGTATCATGCATGAGTCCAACTGGACACTTTGTTCTACCTTTCATCATTTTCCCTAGGAAAAAAATAGACGAAAACTTAAAAAATGGAGTACCACTGGGGGCTGTAGTAAAATGCCACCCCACTGGGTGGATTCAACTGTCTACATTTTCTGAGTGGTTTGAACATTTTATCGATAATGTGAAACCAACAATTGAAGATCCAGTGCTACTTATTCTAGACGGTCATTACTCTCACACAAGAAATATTAATGTTATAGATCGTGCTCGGGAAAAGGGGCCAGAATAGTTTGTCTGCCACCTCATACGACACATCGGTTACAACCTTTAGATGTGTCTTTCATGGCTTTCATGGTTTAAAAGTTACTATTCTAGAGAAGTTGAAAACTGGCTTTTCCATCATCCTTTTCTTTGTCTGAAAGATAAAGATGTGGGACCGTTGATGGGTCGAGCGTATTCTAGAGCTGCTACCCTCGAAGTAGCAGCTAATGGTTTCAGGAAATGTGGGATCTGCCCATTCTATCCATTGATTTTTCCACCGGACGTCTTTCCTGTTGAAGAGATGACCGATAGATCTACTACGGCTCCTTCCGCAGAAAGAACAGACCAGCAGAATCGATTTGTGGCTGGATTTATTTCTCCTTTTGAAGTTAGTCCACCACCTTTGCTCCCACCTCCTAAAACCACATCAAGGTCAGGAAAGGCAGCTCTTCTGACCTCATCTCCATTCAAAAACACCTTAGCGGAATCCATCGTAAAAAAAGAAGCAAAGAAGATTAAGTCAAAGAAAAGAAAAACTTTGCTTAAAACTGCAGCTTCAAACATGTCATTTGATGAAGATTCAACGTCTGGAGTACAGAAAATCGGCCTAAGTTGCAAAAAAAAAAACTGTTTGTAAATAATGAGAAGCTGCAGAAAAAGAAGATTAAGAGAAAGAAGCAAGAGGATAGTGACAGTGAATCCGATTCAAGCCTTATTGATGACGTCATACTTATGATTCATCTTCTGAAATTGAAGAAGATGAGGATTGTCACTACTGCTGCCAGCAATGGTCCACTGACACCTCTAAAGACACATGGATCAGGTGTATCAAGTGCTTCCGCTGGGCACATGAACTGTGTGCAGGAATCGAAAAGAATGACTGGAAAAAAAATAAGTGTGACTTGTGTTTCAAAACGAACAAATGAAATCTGAATTACATAAAATCAAATAAAAATTGCACTATATCAAAACTGTAATTAAGATTTGTGTAGCAATAAATGTTTATTACTTGAGGAAAACAAGCTTAATTAGGCCTAAAATTATTTCTGTTTCCATACTTACACCAAACCCGGAATTAGGAACCCTTTTATTCGAAGTTAAAAAATGCACTTTCTGACATATTATCACAGAACGCCTGTCAACAAAACATTATAGCAAATTGCAAATGTACATTGCAAACTAACAGTACAAAATATGTAAAAATAATTTTTTTAAAATTTTAGATCATCCTACTTGGTCAATATTCAAAACATTAAAATGGTACCCGATAATAGGGCACTTTACCCTAATAAGTTTAGTCTTAGTGTCAATAAAACTTAAGCAAGCCAACGGTGTGGTGCTTGTTATTTCGTAAGTTGCTTTTGGAAAGCCTGTAATGTTCAGTTAAATGAATATGGATAATTCATTTTTTATATAAAGTCATGATTTTTTTGTACTGACATGATGTCCGCATTTTGATATTAACAATAAAAATCTGGAAATACATTAAAGCAGTATTGTAAAATGAATGAGACGCAGAAAAAATGAAATTGTTTCCCTTTGAAGTTTGTTAGTATATCTAATTCGACGCATTGTTAAATGTTAATTACTGTAATTTATAACAATTCTGAAAGTTTCAAAAATTAAACTTTCTCGAGGCTAAACTATCTACCAACCTTCTTCGCACCAATTCCAGTCTCACGATATGTGATGACTAGCAGTGACAGTTACCCGCTACTGTTATTATTTTATCACTGTTTCGTTGAACACTGGCACGGGGAGAACTGAGTCCCTGCCAGATACCGTTGCAGCAGGAGTGTATATTTTGTGTGGCTGTAATGCGCAATAGAGTTACACAGTAGCAGCTCGTAATATTCATCTCTAAAGGAACAACTGAAAGGCAATAATCTGAAAACCCGTTTCCCTTTATGTGCGAGCATTAACTGGATATCTCGACAAGAGCTACTCTCTCTCTCTCTCTCTCTCTCTCTCTCTCTCTCTCTCTCTCTCTCTCTCTCTCTCTCTCTCTCTCTCAGAACATATGCTGTAATTTCCATAGCAGCAATTTCCTCAGTCCGTAGAGCAACTCTGTACAGGAACAACAACAGAGTCATTGCTGCTGAAAACAAAACAACATACGCTGCGTACAGTATTTGGTTTATTATATTATGATGGCGGTGGCATCAGTTCGTCTCGCAGTAACATTTAAATGACATTACCTGACTCTGAAAATTAAGAGACTCAGTGAAAGGCAACCTCGTAATCACAAAGTAAGGGTTACGTGTCTGTCTTGTTTCTGCTGCGAACGCCCAGGCACGCGAGCAAGTGTCAGGCTCGATTATCGTAAATTAACTACTAAATGAAGGAAAACATTGGCGAAACTGGATATAATTACAATTCAACTTGTTAGCACGTTAATGAGTGGTGCTATAACGCAAGAAACCCGTATTGTTATGCGATTATCAAAACTGATGTACGTGCTGCAACACACACGCACGGGTATGAAATTACCAACTGGATTAACCGCAGGCGTCCTTACCAAATATCATACCAGCTGCACGTGCTCATACCATGATAAACACACACGCCTAAACCCATGTAAAAGTAATGTAGGGATTAATTTAGTTTCACAGTTATCCATTTAATTTAAAAAATAAAATATGTTGATTTGTGAAGTAATAAAATTTAATACAGTAGTTTAGTTAGTAGGTCGTGGGGTGTGAGCGGCGTTGTATCGTCATAACTCGGCATGACGTTTATGTCGCAAAGTGCTAACAATAGACGGAGTGTATGACGAGACTTCTCTATTTCATTGTCACAGACCTTACGTCTCTTACTGAGGTTTCATGGACTTGAAACATGAAATAGCTCTTCACTCCCGCTGTCTGCTTATCCACCACCCTTTCCGACCCTCTTTATAGCCTCCCCTCCCTGTTTATCCCTAATCTTCTCTTCACTTGTTTTCGGGTGTTTCACATTTACACTCAGTTAAACCCGAGGCATTAGCAAATAATTCAGTGCGGCATTAACATCGTAATCGAGCTTTTTACCGGCTCGGACCCATCTGATCGGATACACGTGCGTCGTGCCTACGGCCCGCGTTTTTGCCACTCTGTAGCACGCACTGGCTGATAAAGCGGTACTCTAAATGAGATTTTGTAGTTTAGTTTGGTCTAGTGTTGTTCAACGTTAGCTTGTTAATTACCATTACTGATCATGCGTTATACAGGGTTACCCATTATTGCTTACATTGTTCCATTTCGTTTACTTTTAACTTCCTAATTCGCAATTGCAATGATAAATCGCATTTTACTAGAAAATTGTGTATACTCCCTAGACCAGGATAACATCAACACTTGGCGGTACTCCTGCCTTACGGTATAGTGCCAGGTTTTCAGCAACGAACGATTTAAGCAAAGGAGGATCGTAAAATGGTAAGAAACGATACCAGAAGGAAATAAACAGTACCAGATTTTAAGAAGTGTGTAGCAAAAACATAAAACCTTATCGTACACCGACGCATCAGCAGGCAGAAGATAATAATCAAAGAATATACAAAAAGCTTGTTATGTTATATAAAAAGGAAGACTGACGAAGCTCTAAACAAGGCCAGGATGAGGAGAACAAGATGCCCCGACAACAAACCTATTTAGACTATTTATTAAAATATGAGGTTTTATTCTTAAATAACGACAAAACAGTACAACAGTTTGTCGCTTTTGGAAAAACTACAAATTCCAGAATGCTTTATTACAAAACAGGTATAAACCACCATATAAAGAAATCTACAAAAAGACATCTTAAATCCTCGATACGTAGACTCTCACTGTTAGAGACAAAACATTTTTTAATGAAACAGAAGATGGACGTTGTTAGTTTTCTACAAAATGCAAATTTGGATTTTTACAAAAAATGAAAAGCAACGTGTTCACGAATTGTACCTGTAAATAACTTGCAGTGCTTGAGGATGTTCTTATCGTTCATTTTAAATTGTAGGCCTGATCATATCTGTAAGAAAAGCCCATTCCCAATAAGTCGAACGTAACGTATATTATTATGATATAGTTAAAGGCGACACTAAACTGTAACAAAGGCTTTTTGGTGGATAATCGTATCAGCTTAGGCTGTTTTGACTCAACCATTAGTATTAGGAACAGGGTAAATGTTAATGTATTACATGAACCAGCGGCTTCTCAACTTCTCGCCTGCCTGTACAGAACGTATTGCAATATAGCCTATAGGCCTACACGTGTAAGAGCACAGGTATGTTACATGTGTGTTTTAATTACAACGTGTAGTGTTTATTACGAAACGATTACGAGAAATTTTTTTGACCATATTGTTACAGGCTACTCAATAAGAAAGAAAGGAATACGTAATAAATTTGAGGTAGTACACATGTATTAATCATATTGTAGGCTTAATATGTTAACAAGTTCTTTCTTCATTTTTGGTACGGTCTCCAAGTTGCGTAATTTAATAAATTATATAGATTGGTAATTACCTTTATCTAATTCCTTCCTTGCAACTTAATTATTTCCGTAACAACGCGTTTCAGGATCACAGTCCCATCATCAGGTTATAAAATTAAATCATGCACTAGTCACTCATCGTTATGTTTTTAAAATATAAAACCACTGCACAACACTCGTATTCGCACAAACGAGTGTTGTGCAGTGGTTTTATATTTTAAAAACTTAACGACGAGTGACTAGTGCATGATTTAATTTTATAACCTGATGGGACTGTGATCCTGAAACGCGTTGTTACGCAAATAATTAAGTTGCAAGGAAGGAACTAGATAAAGGTAATTACCAATCTATATAATTTATTAAGTCCTTTCTTTTGGTTTTACAGTTACAAAAAAAAAAAAACTTGACTGGTTTGTAACATTGTACATTAGCCTATACTGTTGCTGTTTTGTTGTAACCAACATTTTATGTTATAATATACGCTATGTTGTTAGTTTCTATCTCGCCAATTCCTTTAGAAATAGCATTCATGATGGGACCAATTCGTTGGAATTGAGCAATTTGATGGTCTTCATGTGTGGAAAAAGCAGTGCGATGATCAGTTGTATACAGATACTAACGAATATTATATCCTGCGATGTTACTAATCGATCCCTTTATCTGCCATTCCTTCAAATCAAAAGTATCGTTTATAGATTTCTCCTTTTATCACGAAAGTCTACATCAGCACCTAAATTTTCGTCAAAGTTTTAGACAGCCACTATACACATACGTTTTCATACTTGTCAAGTGTTCAGTTTGCTAGTGTTTTACGTCTGAATAGACTCAACTGAAATTAATCAGACAGGGTGGGAATTCACGAGAAAAGTTTAACTCAGTCTGGATGTGGTAGGACTACCCAAATCTCCGCCTCATCCAGCCTCGAACGCCATCGGAACGGCTCGGCTATTTCCACTTGTTTGCCATATAACGTATGTTGGCGAACTTTGTATATGTCATTTACTTTTGTAACTTTGGAGTTGGTAATCTCAGATTAATTTCGCGTAAGTATACACAATATTTGTTTCTCTTTCATGAGCGTAACAGTACTGCTTTATCATTGCCGTGCATATCTCTACGAAGTAGTTTAAATAATCGATATTTCTTGTTGTTTCGATGAACGCGTAATGTTGTGCCGTGTTTGCTTCAGCAGCTTGTGTGTGATTCGTGTTTCATTTGATTCACTTTTCTATGCGTTACATACAGTGCACATCGCACTCGGTATTTGTATGTTATATGAACGAGTTAATCCGCTAAAGAACAGAGAAGAGAGAAGGGTGCGTCCCAGTTGAAATGGAGCATGGTACATGCTTACTGGTCCGTATCTCTCCAGCCAAAGGACTCACCTAACCGGATTAAATCACATTGTGACCAACAGATTTTTCTTGTGTCTATTTATTGTTACGGCCGAAAGGGTTTGCTCCCCAGTCACCTTACATACGCGTAGGCCTACTGAACACGTACAGTCACGATTCTAACAAATGCCGTCGCTTTTACCATTACGCTCAACCTCGACAAGATATCAAAGACAGCGGGACTGTTTCCAGTGTGAAGTTGGGCGCGCGCGCGCATATGTATTTTAAGAGTTTAATGGCAAAACTGCTATAATTAAATTACAAAAATCACGTTTCCGCTCCAACACAGTGGCGTCACCGCTACATATTTATTGCCCATCATTGTGTCTGGAGCGGCCTACTGCAGAATTTAGGTCTTTGGCGCATACGTCTCCAGCACCGCGCCCATTTTTACGATATAATTTTATTATTAACTATAAAACGTTCATCTGCCTGCACTGTATTATATAGTAATAACAATGTATACGTAAAACCGCATAATATCGCAATTCCTTAACTTTATGGCAAGGAAAACAATAACGCCAATTTCATGATACAAGGCAGTTAAATGAACTTCTCTGAAAATAATTCCGTGTCCAAGTTTTCAGTCTGGAAATGCTCTTATTCTGAGATTGAACTTTTATTGCACTAGCATGCACGCAAACATTCGCAGTCTGTTCACCTCTCTGTTAGTCACCACATTATGCATCAATTGTATAACTAGTCCGCGCGCACGTGTACTTGTGACTACACAAGTAAAGAAGTGATCAGAAAATATTTGTCTACACCAGAGAATACAATACAGTGGCATATCAGTAGGCAGTAACGTAGAATAGTATTAAATGTTGAGAATATACTGGAAAATTCTACATTCATTTTTAAGTAAGTGTACCTGTCATTGTAGAAGTGAAAGTTTGTATTGTGCTGTGGGAGGTCGAGCTGCCTGGGCGGGGCCTCAACCCGCACACATGCGCGTTTACTGTGAGAGTCTAGAAAAGTAATGTTCTCGAAGTTTTAAATAAAAGGAAAAATCTGGAAGCTGTTTTGCTATATAAATAGAGATGCCCTCGATAAGTACAGTTCAGTTTTAAATGTGCTCTTGTAATGTGTATTTCGTGTGTCCGTTTTATGTATACTTGCTACTAAACTGTTCCTTCAATAAAGCGTGTGTTTGCTCCTGTACTTAAATTATTCATTATTTTTACCCATACCTTAACAGGTTATGGGTCCAGTGGCATTTTAAAATCGGAGTGCAGTGTGTAATTGGAGTGCAAGTATAAAATATTTGTGCAAAAATGGAACCGAATATAAAAATTGAAAAACTTCGAGACAAAGATAATTGGCATCAATGGCGCTTCGTAGTACGCACATTGATGGAAGAGGATGATGATGTGCTGGATGTTTGCGAAGGAAGATTAGCCGAGCCAGCTGCTGGTGCAGAAGATCGTGACGCGTTGTTGGAAAAGTTCAAGAAGGCGGACAAAATTGCCAGAAAGTTAATTGTTACAATAGTGGAGAGAAAGCCTCTCGAACTTATAATGGGTTGTTCTACTGCCAAGGAGATATGGGACAAATTGAATACAGCATATGATCTAAAATCTGACGAAAATCTGTCGATGATTCAAAAACAATTTTTTGAGTTTAAGTGGACAGAGAGTAAAAATTTTACGTATAATATTTCAAAAATAGAACAGTTGGCTAGAAAAATGAAAAATCTCGGGGGAAAAATTGAAAAGACTATGGTGATGACTCGTGTTTTAACATCTTTGCCACAATAGTTTAATCATTTTCACAGTGCTTGGGATTCGGTATCTGACGATAAGAAGAATCTCGAAAATTTGACTGAGCGCTTGATGGCAGAAGAATTTAGATTACAAGAGCAAAAGGAAGTACACGAAGAGACGACAGCGTTGCTAGCTAATCTGAAAATCGGTCATAAGGAACAGAAGAATGACTCTTATAAATATGAGAAGAATGATTTGAAACAAGAGCAGTGTTATAATTGTGGAAGACAAGGTCATTTAAAAAGGGACTGCTTCAGGTGTTATACGTGCAAAAGAAAAGGTCATAAAAGTAACAATTGCTTCATGAATAAGAATAATGGACAGCGAAGATGGTCGAATAATCAAGAAAGAAGTAACTCGTCTTCTGGACAGAAGAAATCAACATCGAGGATAGCACTAATAGGTGACAAAGGCAGCTGTGGCAATCGGGATGATCTCTGGATTGTGGATTCGGGTGCGACGATTCATATGTCGAAGCATCGAAAATGGTTTTCAACGTTCGAAGAATATACAACACCAGTCACTGTAAGAATGGGCAACGGTATGACAATGTCTGCATATGGTAAAGGTAATATTGACTTTGAAACTTATAAAAATAGTGAACGAGTAGAAGGTACTATCTATAATGTATTATATGTTCCTGATTCAATGTATAATCTGTTTTCTGTTAAATATGCGGGTAAAAGGGGTATAGATTATGAAATAACACATAATGCTACGAGATGTACTTTAAAGCATGGTAATGAAATTCTTGTAACTGGTTACGAATATGAGCCCGGTAGTTTGCTAAAATTAGACATTCAAACTTTAATTCCAAAAGAATGTAACGTGGTAGAACAAAAGAGTAGATCGAGCATTTCCAACGGTAATGTTTTACAATTATGGCACGAAAGACTTTGCCATCAAAATGTTAAACATGTGAAGAATTTTTTGAAAAATCTAAATATAAAATTTACGAATGAAAATTTCTTTTGTGAAGGTTGCGCTTATGGCAAAAATCATAGATTGCCTTTTCACAAAAAGATCGATCGTGCTACTAAAACTCGCGAAATAATTTATACTGACGTTTGTGGTCCTATGGAAGTAGAGTCTCTCGGTAGAAAGTTATATTTTGTTTCTTTTAAAGACGATTTTTCAAGTTATAGAGAAATTCATTTTATTCGAGAAAAATCTGAAGTAATAGAAAAACTACAAACATTTTGTATCGGGGTTGAGAATCAATGTGCAACAAATATTAAAGAAATTCATTTTGATGGTGGTAAAGAATACGATAATAAAGCTGTGATCTCTTTTTTAAATAGTAAAGGTATAAAATATTCGATTAATGTTCCATATACGCCCGAACAAAATTCAATTGCAGAGCGCGATAACCGAATCATTGTAGAGGCTGCTCGATCAATGTTATATTCAAATTCAAATTTACCTCTATTCTTATGGGCAGAAGCAATGAATACTGCTGTACATGTAATTAATAGAACAGGCCCAACAAAACAAAATAATAAAACTCCTTATGAGTTATGGAATGGAAAAACAGCTACTGTTGATAAATTTAAAATATTTGGAACCATGTGTTATGTACATATATCAAAAGAAAAGCGTAAGAAACTTGATAAAAAATCGATGAGGGGTTATCTGGTCGGATATCATGAGGATTGTAAAGGTTATCGTGTATATGTTCCTGAAGTGCGAGATGTCATTATAAGTAGAGATGTACTTTTTAAACCTGAAAGAGTATTAGCTGATTCAATTATTTTGAATTCTTTGAACAATAATAATAAAGAAACTGAAGAAAATGAAATTATAACTCCTAAAAATAATGAACTTTTACTTAAAAATGAATCAAATGAGTTTGAAGAAAGAGAACCTTTACAATCTTCAAATAGCGATAACAATCAAACTGGACGACAATTGCGCGATAGAACAAAATTAAAACCTACAGAATATTATGGATGTCCGATCACGTTTATTGCTGAAAAGTTACCATCTAATTATAACGAAGCAATTACAAGTAAAGAAAAAGATAGTTGGCATGGTGCAATGCAGGACGAAATGAACTCTTTGTATGAAAATAAGACATGGGTATTAGTGGAAAAGCCAAAAGATAAAAAGATGATTAACAATCGATGGGTTTTTGTGAAGAAGCTTAATCCAGATGGTACAGAACGTTATAAAGCGCGGTTGGTAATTAAAGGTTATTCGCAACAGAAAGATATAGATTATAAAGAAACTTTTAGTCCGGTTGTTCTCTTTGATACAATAAGATTGATACTTAGTATTTCTGCTCGTGAAAATTTACATATCGGTAAATTTGATATAAAAACGGCTTTTTTATACGGTGACTTAAAGGAAGATATATATATATATTTGAAACAACCTGAAGGTTTTGATGATGGAAGCTCACGCGTATGTAAATTAATGAAAAGTTTATACGGCTTAAAACAAGCACCAAGATGCTGGACTGAGCACTTCACTAATTTTCATGTAATTTAGATTTTTGTCAAAGTACGGGTGACCCATATTTATACATATATAACAAAAATAATAATAAGATCTTGTTAGCAATTTATGTTGATGATGGACTTATTGCAGCTTCAAATGAAAGTTTGATTGATAAATTGTTGAATGATTTGAGTAAAATATTTAAAATTACTAGTACTAAAGAAGTTACTAATTATCGTGGAATGGAAATTTGTAGATTGAATGATGGGTCTATTTCATTCATCAAAGTACTTATATTAACAAAATCTTAGAAAAGTTTAATATGTCAGAAGCTAATATTGTATCCACGCCAATTGATTGTAATCATGATGAATATTTATCAAAAACTATTGTAAGTAATGTACCTTATCGTGAAGCTGTCGGCAATTTGATGTTTTTGCAAATTGTAAGTCGTCCGGATATAAGTTTTGCTGTAAATGTTGTATCTAGAGTTTTAGACAAACCAAGTGTAGCTCATTGGTCAATTGTTAAACGAATTTTACGTTACCTAAAAGGTACGATTGATTTTGGATTACTATATTGTAAGGATGGCAACTTTAAAGCTTATAGTGATGCTGATTATGCTAGCGATACAGTTACACGTAAATCAACTTCTGGCGTAGCTTGTATGTATGCAAATGCTGCAATTATTTGGCGAAGTAAGAAGCAACAATCTGTATCATTATCAACAACCGAGTCAGAATTTGTAAGTGCAGCATTAGCAACAACTGAAATAATGTGGTTAAAGAAGCTATTTAATGAATGCGATTGTAAGACTGATAAATATGATTTATATATAGATAATATGAGTGCATTAAAACTTATAAGTAATCCTGAATTCCATCAAAGGACAAAACATATTGATGTGAAATATAATTATGTACGTGATTGTTTTCAAAATGGAGAAATTGATGTACATTATGTTAAAAGTGATGAACAAGTCGCTGATATACTTACGAAAGCTTTGTCAAAACCAAAATTTGTTTATTTAAGATCTAAACTTGGACTTAAGAGTAAAAATGAATTTTTTTAAATTAATGTGATTGTGAGAATGTAGAGTTTTAGGGGGGGTGTTGAGAATATACGGGAAAACTCTACATTCATTTTTAAGTAAGTGTACCTGTCATTGTAGAAGTGAAAGTTTGTATTGTGCGGTGGGAGGTCGAGCTGCCTGGGCGGGGCCTCAACCCGCACACATGCGCGTTTACTGTGAGAGTCTAGAAAAGTAATGTTCTCGAAGTTTTAAATAAAAGGAAAGATCTGGAAGCTGTTTTTCTATATAAATAGAGATGCCCTCGACAAGTACAGTTCAGTTTTAAATGTGCTCTTGTAATGTGTATTTCGTGTGTCCGTTTTATGTATACTTGCTACTAAACTGTTCCTTCAATAAAGCGTGTGTTTGCTCCTGTACTTAAATTATTCATTATTTTTACCCATACCTCAACATTAAAAATAGCGGTTTGTTTTTTAGTTTAACATCCCCCCCGGACAAAATTTTTGTTAAGTGACGTTCCCATTTATTCTGAATTGTCATAAATTAGAAGTCGGTGTGTTAGAATAACAGTTGTGGTGGCGGGACAGATGTAGCCACCTGGTACGCCCTCCTCCCCTACGCTTAACAACCATCCCCCCATCCCCACACAACTTCTCTATTCTCCCATTTATTAAATTTTATACCTCGTATTGTTATTTCAGTTTATTGGATGCCATTTTGACCTCTTTGTGGTATATAGTGCAGGATAACATTATATTTTTTTATGTTTGGGAAATAAAGGTTTTGTATGAAATAACCAATATTTCTCTCTTATTACAAAATCGTTCTGTTGTTTGCAAGAACGTCAGCTTTTAAATCAAACAAAATCTGTCAGTTACAATAAGTCAAATTATTGAAGCGATTTCATTAGTAGTAACAGTGTAAAAATAAGTCGATTATGAAATTTCTGAATAGAGTTTGTTAACAAGAAGGACGTTTGCCGATGTGCCTGCTCGCAACCTCCTGTAATCATTTAATCAGAAAGTAGTAATTTATTTTTTGTGACAACGCGAGTCTCAATAATGACTTTATTACGGACCAGTTCGGTTCACAAAACACGAAACTGATGCCATCTGGTGAGCTTTGTCTCAGTCATGGACGCTCTGTCGTGGTACAAGTTATGAGCTGCCGGTTCTTCCAAGGACTTCTCATTAATGTACAGATGCTGATCAAAATCCTGATAGAGCAGGTGTAATGAATATGTCGCTTAAAATTGGAAAAGTGCTGTTCACAAAAGGAAAATAAAAATTTTTACATTGCCAGGAACAAGCAAATTAACTGCGGTTATCGATATTTGTTGCTACAAAGGAAGCGAGCATTTGTTGTTAACCAGCGAGCGTAAAATCCTCGCTCGGTAATTTTTTCCTTTCGGCGTTGAATTATGTTGTACTGTAGATGAAAGCAAATGAAATGAGAGGAACTCAGAATTGCTCGACAGTCATTATTTAACATAATTACAGAGAATTTCGATTGCAAATGCACCAATGATATTTGTATTTTTTATTTGTTTGTTTTGTTTTGTATAATATAGATTCCGGTGAGGTGGCACTAATATTCTAGTTAAAATAACTTAAGGTTCACACTTTTTATCTGTGAGAGACGGTTTTGTAGATAAGACAAGTTTACACACACATCATGTACACCGTGATATGTTCTAAGTTTGCGGTGAGTTCTGCGCCAAGGTGACGTGTTTTATATAACACTATGAAAAGAATTTACTACGCTATTACGTTTTCTGCTTTGTTCGCGCTGTCAGCTTCCCCATTCTGTGCCTTGCGCGCACCCCCCCCCTTCACACTTGCGCGCTGTGTAGAAAACAAGTTCTTGCTTCAAGCTTCCTTGGCATAAAAAAGTTCTCTTCCCTCACTTATCAGATAATTAGTGATCAGATTCGAAACCTTTACTTCGTGTGTTTACGTGTTTTTTAACATCCGAAATAAGTTATTCGTTTTTCGTGACTTGATAAAATTCAAAATATTTCCTGTCAGCTGATGGTTAGTAAACGTTTGGTGTAATTTTCTAAAACGTTGCGGGAATTGTTAGACGTCACAGTAACGTTTGCAATCTGTTCTTGTGCAACAACAATTCTGTAGCGTACTGTCGTATTTTCGTCTTAAACAAATCAGACCTCGAAGTTTTGGTATTCTATTTGTTGATCACAAAAACGAGCATTAGCTGTGTGAAATTTGACCCTTCTCTAAACATTTGAAAATAGACTCGTTAAAAGCGTGTGAACTTGAGAGTAACATGGCAGCGGCGTCTGCCGTGTGTAAGCCCGTATAACTCGGTGCTGAGAACAGCAATTAGTTCGAACTGTTTGTACCTACAAGTACGCAGTAGAACATTATTTAGGTATTTAGGTACAGTAGGCACGCTCGATAATTCGTCATGTTAGTGACGTTGGAGTCGCCTAATTACCGGAGATGTCGGTTTACTGATAACCTTTTGTCGAACACAAATGAAAGGCACGGTGAGTGTAATTGAGAAAGTAAATACTGTATCATAAAATAACAGTGCCATTGGTTCATAAAGTGCCAAGAACATTGTATACACCGTACCTCAAACAAAAGGGGAGGAATGAAGGACAGTTCAGATAGGCCTATGTACAGTATTATAGTAGATTTAAGTAAAGTTTTTGTGTATTAAATATTAATTACAGTATATAAAAACAATCACAGTAGAGTGGATAAGCTTACAAACTTCACATTTTCATAATAGGCCTACTCGTCATTAAAAATAGTCAGTTACAGTATATTGGTTGCTTTATATATATTGGTTATCAGTTACAGGTTGCTAATGGCTGTTGAACCGGGCTTTTGCAGGTTCATTCCAACTAATGTGGTTCGTAGTGTCTCCTTCTTCATGTGAGTGACCGCTCTGAGACTACTAGGTATGTCGGACCCTCGGGTTTTCGAACCATGTGGTGCTGGACTGACAAGCACATACTGTACTGTGATTGATAATAGACCGTAGCACGTACTACTGGCTTAATTCACCTATTGAGGCCTAATATTTCGTTTTCCCGCTCAATGACAACCTATCGAGCCATAGACTATCACCTAGTGTCAATGCCCTGAATTCAAGCCAGTATTTCCGCTATGTCTCGCGTCTGAGTACTGTTACATATACAGATTCTCGATCATTACTACACGGTTTAGATACGTACCGGTCTAATTGCATTGAAGTTAGGTTGCACCGCATCCTAGCCGACCCCCATCCGAAGAAAAATGAACGAGTGAACTAATTAAACGTGTAAAACGTTGCTCGTATGCGTTTGGAGTAAGAGAGATTTCGCTATAAAGAATTAAGATTTAAATAAGAGCGAACGGATAATTAAATTAAATGACGGTATAAATAGTGTTTACATGTAGGCCTATTTTATCATAAAATAGCCAAATTTCTAAATCGAATTTTGAAACATAAAAAAAGTTCCAACAAAATACAATGTACAAAACAGAATCGAACTCGCGGATCAAGTAAAAACCGTACAAAGTAATCAAGAATACAAAATTATAGGCTACTCTTTCGACGTTTAAAGCATTTCCCAAGCATTCTCACTGACGATACTATACGTATTACAATAAAAAATGGGCGTCACTGATTTTAAATTGTTTTTACGAATTAAACAAATGGAAACTTGTGTAAATAGATTATGCTAATAATGAACTAAGTACAGAATAGGATTTCAAAATTATTAGTTCGATCTATCAGCATGTGAGTATATTTTCTTTTATCTTAAATAAAAGTATTTGTAGTATTTATATTATTCTTTTAATAGTATTCAAACATTTAGAATGTGTTCAATCGTTTAAATATCACCCTTTGCTTAAGGCACACGTATTTGTGGCAGTGGAGAAATTCTGGGTAGCTATGTGGGGAAAGGAGGTTTCATTGACCTGGCAACACTGCTTTTTCTATTTCGTTATTCGTTGAATCAGTTTACTGTCCTAGGAACGCGAGGTGTACGGGAGTGATCCGGGCTCCATAATCCCGTATATGAAGTTCATAGTCAATTGGCACACAATGTATAACAAATGTGAGGAAAATAAATTATATATCATATATTTACCAACTAGTTGGAACCATGAGTCTTCTGACGGATTGACAGTGTTGAAATATCTGGAGTTGCATTTGAAACAGATAGTTTCAGAATTAAATCTAGGTGCTCGTCGATTTGTAACTTTGACTTTGATCGTGGCAGTGTAACTTTTACTTTATCATCTTCATTCTCGAAAATATGTTTTGAGTGTAGTTGCTTGCAAATCGTTACAGGAATTTTCTTGTAAATTTTAACAACGAAAAAAAATTTTATTACAGAATGACTTGTTGTGTTAAATTTGTATCTACAAACGTATCTTATATTTCAGAACACGTCTCCAGTTGCCTCATCTGGTAAATGAACAGAACTACCGCATAGTAAAAGTTTCCATAAGCAAAGATAATAATGAAATATGACTAGCAAGACGTAATTTGCCTAGCTAATTTAACAAGACAGTAACCTAAACATTGCAATTTTCCGTCACATTGTATCCGGGTACTCTCTAATTTTAAAGAAAATTTTGTTTTATCAAGTGTCTTTAAGTTTTTTAGTGAACTCCACTTAGAAATATTCTAGTTCAAATCTATTATGCAAAATACTCTTGGGGGCCGGGAAAAATGCCATCGTGGAGCGTAACTGAATTACCCTAACAGTTTTCGGGACAAAGAGATTCAAATTTGAATTACTGTATTTTGAAAATGCCTACCTTAACGTAGGCCTACAGTGACATAGCAGACATAGTTTGTCAGGGGGAAAAAGTAGGCCTATATGCGTACTTAATAAACAAAATAGTAAACTTGAACATTTATATTCAAAACCGTTTTTAATAAAATTTTTACTTTAATTTTCAGTTTTTTTTTTGTATACAATGTTTTGGTATTAAGAGAAATTGCAAGAGATTCGTTGAGTGTCGCTGACCGGCAGTCATTGTCAGAGAATAGAGATGTTCGAGAGGGAAATTTCTAGTGAAGGTTGTCACTCCATAGGAAGAAGAAAAGTGATCCACCGTTTAATCTGATGATTTTGGTTATTTAAGGGGTTGTTATCAAGCGCGCGCGCGCGCGCGCGCGCGTGTGTGTGTGTGTGTGTGTGTGTGTGTGTGTGTGCTGACAAATTGGACAGCGTTTTCATGTCTCTATGAATACCACATTGCAGAAATGTTTCATTGTAAATTTGCTTAGGCCCGATTATACAATCCTTAATTCTTTCGTCGTACCAAGTGATTTCTATTGCGTGCCTTTTTGTTACTGTTAAGTCCGATGCTGTACTTCTTTGAATCTGCGCCACTGTTTTACAGGGGGATAATCAAAATCACTTGTAACAGTCATTGGACTGTAGTCTGGAAAAATAAGGTATAATATTCGAAACAGAAAATCATGTAAGGCTACTTTCAGGAATAGATATAGCATTATGCCCTATATGCCCTACACCTTTCCATTATAGTGGTTAATGACCCATTAATATGGAAGCTTAGATAAAAATCTAAAGTTAATTAAATGCTGACTTCATCTTGTCTTGTCGAATTGCTTGAGAAGAACAAACTTACTGTTTATTTTTTAGGCACACGTATTGCAGTGTAAGTCGAAATTAGCCATAATTACATAAAATTTTCAGCGGATGTTGTTCTCTTGGGGCATGTCATAACCATAGATGATTTAGCCTACAGAGCCTTTGGGGGGTATTGCAACTTTTAGTGTAGATAGTTTATCCTTTATTTATAGTTTTGTGCCTGTTTTAAATTACAATTCAGTTAATGTAGATAGAAATGGAGTTCCACAAGCTAATCTGTCTACATCGATGGAGGCACAGCGGAACGTAATTATAAGATCTCGGCTAATACCAGCCATTGTACATCTTATTATATCAAAACGTCCCTAGTTGTTCGTTTTTGGTGTTCCCGTTTGTGTTTGTCACCGGTATGTATGCTCTATGTGCTATCGTTAGATAAATATTTAAATTCTAATTATTTGTATTTACTGGTTTGACTCGGTTTAAAGGAACCTTCCGAATGGTGAAAATAAAGTATTGCTACTCTAACGTACGATGCAACAAGAAATCAATGGAAGTTATTAGAAAAAATAAATTATTTAAATCCTCCAGCACACCCTTCTGTGATACAAACTTACTTGTAGATTTCATTGCATACTATATATCGTACATTGCAAGAAATGCGTGTACGGATGTCCGAGCAAGTTCGAATGTAGGCTATAGGACCGAAGTGACTGATAGCGAATCTGATAAAACGGTGATCGGAATGTCGAAACGTCTCCGATATTACGTTCTCGTAGTTACGAGTACGTGGACAGGACAGGGTAAAGTGTGTCGTAGTGGTGCGGAAGAGAGGAAAGGTTCTGGAGTGACTGGTTATTGGTTGTGAGTTAATGAACTGTTATTGTCCAGTAATTACCTAATTGTGTGTTAGGATTATTGTTACTGCAAAATAGAATTGTTGGATCAGCTGTGTAGGCCTATGTACTCAATAAAACTTTTATTGTTTTACTGTTTATATGTCAATTTTATTTCTCCGCTGAAGATTGCTGCTGTATCCCGCATCTCCGGCACCGTCTACGCGAACGCTTATTAATATAAAGATAGTAGTAGATTTTTTTGACCCAAATCTATGTAATTTGGCTAAACGTTTATAATTAAAATTGCAAATGTGAAGATTAAGTAGTTCAGTCGTGAATTCCAATCATATTTATTAAGAATAATAAATTACAGTTTTTATTGTTTTAACAGGGAATAGAAACTCGCGTTACACTCAATATTAACTATCACGGCTGGCACATGTGCTCATTTTACGACACGACTTAGATAAATTACTGGCTGTGTTACGGATAGAATTATGTGCCGCTTTATTGTTGGCTATTAGTTCCAGCATTTGGGAAATGCCCATCACACGCGCCGTGGGGAAACTAAACGCATATAGAAAGGGGTGCGGGAAGGCCGGCTGTATTCCCAGTTGTCATTAGGTGTTGTTTGATGGTCAAACATTCGAAGGTAAGCATTTTAAATTTACCTTACCCCAGTAGTTAGTGTATACAGTCAGCTGTCTGCTTCTGCTCTCATAAAGCAAACAAAGCCGGATTGTGCGCCTATTGGATTATTCTCGACTGCGGTTATGGCTTAAACTGTGTGTGTACTGAAGCCATTTCTGTGTACAAATTTTAGCTATACGAAGCTAACGTGGTGTCGTTATTATGCGTATAATAAAAACAACATTTAAATATTTTTGTTGAAAAGTATGTATACATGTAAAAAGTAGGGTAAGCTATACATAAAATTCATCTAAATACCTAATATCTCTAGGTGTAACCAAACATGATTCCACATGGAAACGGAGCATAAAAATAATAACTAAACAATGGAGAGGTAAATATTTTTTACTATAAAAATAAAACTATAGACAACGCTTATTATGGATACGAGTATCACATGAACATCAAACACAGGGCGAGACACTCCTTCAAACAGACATTGTTTTATTTACTGTAAATTCAAATTTAGCATAACTTAGTGTTTTCCACGAAGGATAGGCTAACCATTAACTGTTTGCCTCATGATCACTGTATTTTACACAATAGGCAAGAATCGTTATTATTTGTTTAACAGCATTCATATGACAAAAGAACAGCTCATATATATACTAAACAAATTACTTATCGGAATCGTCATCACTTATTCCATCTCCTGTCTCTCTTGTCCTTGTTCCATCATCTATTACATTTGTACATCTCTCTTTCGCGAGACTATAATTAAGAGAAGAAGCGTAAACAAAAAACTTATGTGTAAATATTTATTTCAGTCTCGTCTATTTAATATATCCGTAAATTTAACAATGGAAAATTGTATACTCTTGCTTGTTCACTGTGTATGCGAGCGTGTGTGTATGTTCGATCGAATAGAGTATTTACCTGAACGGGATATAAGTAAACTGAAGAATTAAGATTCTGATTAAATGACGAGGATTAAAAAAAAGACGAATATACGGTAGGCTGGAGGAAGCCAATGCGAAAAAGAAGTTGATATTTTTTTCGACTTCAAAAAGTACCAACTGATGTGATCAAAGACGCTATAATAGGAGGTTCTGTTGCGCTGTATACTTCATGTTCTCGATTCGGAGTCGCAGCAGGCGGGTAAACTACCTCAATCGCCAACATGAAGTTTGTGAGTTGCGAGCAGGGGAAGTGAACAATATAGAAAGACTAAAAATCGAAAGAAATATAATAAAGAAATGGGTTACTTAATTTAAAAAATGTGTAAGTTATAATTTTATATTGTTACAACTCTAGTTTGAAATTATTCATTGCATAAAACTCCATGTAAATACTTCGGAGAACAATTGTTCATCTAGAAAAACGAATTTGAAAATCAATTAAGAGCACTTTAATCATTATTCTATCTTCGACCTCGGTCGGAAACCTGTAAATAACGGATATGGTACTACGAAGAGGAAGAGACTGTTAATTACTGATTCTGTCCACGGTAGGCTTGGAAAGGAGGAGGAGAGACAATGGCGACTGAATCGATCAGTTGTTAGTTGGGTATCGACTCCGAGACATCTTTATAACTAGCCAATGCTACCGTAATTAAACCGCCGACCTAATTGGAAATCAAACCCTTCTCTGGTCTTCCCACATTCCTCTATTTATAATCAAATAGAAGGAGAATAACTGAGAGAGACAGAAAATAAGAGAGAGCGAGAGGGGGCGAGAAAGAACACTTCTCATCTGCTTTGTAATTAATATCTACGTGGTATTAGGAAAACTCATTTTTTTACCTTTAATTTAAGAACCAACAATAATCGATTTTATCTATGTAAATGCGCCAGGAAATAAGAAAGGAACATGCAAAAATATCATTTAATTTTCCATAATTCACCGCATACTTTTAACTTAGTAAAATATTTAGCAGTGTAGTTACATTTACAACGGCCACAAGTAATCTAGATCTTTTAGCTTATATAATTTACACCGATTTCAAACATGCGAATATTATCTTAACCAAGCAGTTTATTGAGCGTTGAAAAGCCTGACGTGTAGTAGACCCTATGTATAATGAGGCGGTTAAGGTTTCGTTAAGTAACTGAGAAGTCCAAATATCAACGTTTAATAACACAAAAACAGTAATTTTAAGTGACGTAAAAATTGTAAAGAAATTATACATTTTTCTTATCGCTTGTGTTGCAAGACTGAAATTGGTAAGAGAAAACTGAGGTCAAAAGCCATTATAGATACGCTTAAAGCTGAAATTAAACATTTTTTTTACCTGATCTAATGAACGATTATCGCATTTGTGTCCATTAACCTCAGACAGCCATAGCATTATTATTGCAATTTATCATATTCTTACTGGTAACAAAAGCTGCTGTGCGTGACGATCGACATTAAAACGAATTCTCAGGGAATACAAATAAATGTGTTTAGATTTACACACATTTAGGTGTAGCTATTCTTTGTATAAGATGCGTTAAATTTACGTTATACGTAGGACTCCTTATTGGAGAGCGGAGTGCTGTGTTATTCCTTAAGAGTAGGCCTACCACAAGCGTTGCTTGATACAAGAACAAGAAGGGTTGTAGCTCTCTAGCGAAGTGTAAACACTATGAAACACAGTACCGAGTTAAATATTTGGGAGCCACTGTGGGAGGTCGGATTTAGAACTATACCGACTCATTTCGTTTGTCATAGTGAAGGACAGACGGGAACATTAAACCGGTTGACGTGTGCAAAGAGATCCGAACACTGACGATAGCGTCTACCCTTGCACTTGGATATTCTGAATTACTCAATACAAATGAATTATGCGCAGACCGTGTGTTTACGCGTGGGCGGTATAATTAAGCATGGGTAATGTAATTAGTATGACCTGAGTAATTAGCGTGGGTTGTGCAGTTACCATAAATAGTATAATTATGCGTGAATCCGTAATTAGCATTGACGGTATAATTAGGTATAGACGGAGGAGATTTTACCATGGTCGGTGCAGTTGTATGTGGGCATAATAAAACATGAGGACATGTTGCAGTTACATGTGGACGGTATAAGTACACGTGGAAGGAGTCTTTATGGTTGGTGGGTGTACTTAATTAGTATGTGGGCGATCGGTTTAATTAGGACGATGGACGACATCATTAGCGTGGACGGTATATTTAGTTTCGTCAGTTTAATTATTTGTGGATAATTAAATACGCGTAAAGGAGTAATTAGCCGGAACGGTGTAATTATGACTATATGTGGTTGGTATAATTACTCGTGGTTGTGTAATTAGCATGATTCATATAATTATCGAGGACTGTGTGATTACGTGTGGACGGTGTAATTAGCGTGGTCCTAGTCATTTACGTGTGAATGGTGTACGCATAATCAGCGTCGTCGGTGTAATTGCATGAGGGCGGCGTAATTAGCGTCGTCGGAGTAATTGTGTGTGGACGTCTTAATTAGTGTGTCCTAGTATTACGTGTGGATGGCGTAATTAGCTTCATCGAAGTAATCATGTGTGGATGTCGTAATTAGTGTGGTCCTAATAATTACGATTTAATTGTGTACACGTAGTTAACGTCGTAGTCGTAATTATGTGTGGTCCGTGTAATTATCATGGTACAAAGTAATTATGAGTCGATGGTGTACGTGTAATTAGCATCGTCGGAGTAATCATGTGTGGATGTCGTAATTAGTGTGGTCCTACTAATTACGAGTTAATTGTGTACACGTAGTTAACGTCGTAGGCGTAATTATGTGTGGTCCACGTAATTATCATGGTACAAAGTAATTATGAGTCGATGGTGTACGCGTAATTAGAATCGTCGGAGTAATTATGTGTGGACGTCGTAATTAGCGTGGTCCAAGTAATTACGAGTGGATGTTGTACGCGTAATTAGCATCGTCGGAGTAATTACGTGTGAATGATGTAATTTCACATAGTCGTGTAATTAGGATCGCGTATGTCCGGGTTACAAATTTAATATTTTAAATTCTTCTAAATTAACTTAAAATTTATTTTATAAGAGTTCAAATAATATTTTCTCAGAATAAAATCGTTGGTTTTTGAGTCATAATTGATCTTCACTTCTGTACTCAGTTGAAACAGTTGAACATAACTTACTGACTTATGTAACTTGTATTACGCGGTTACCGTTAATGGATGAAGTTTCATTGTGGTTTAAATATCGTTTTTGTTGCTTGATGCTCTTTACGACAACGTTATAGTTGTGCAGTGATGTATAGCACAGTGCTGATTTAAACAGTTGAGAGCTACTATGGAAGGTCAGATTTAGAACCATACTGAATAATTTCGTTCGTCAGAGTGACTGATAGCGTAGAACATTAATCCAGTTGAAATGTGCAATAAAATCGACTGTTTTGCCAACACTAAGAATGGTGTCGTGCTCTGGCACGTAGATTTACTGCAAGTCGGAGTAATACGTTCTTTACAACGGTATTGGAAAACTACGAAATGTAAGTTTACGGGGAAACGAAAACCATGACTGACTGGCAAGCCAACACGGTACTATCTCATGTGGGACTGTCTGTCTATTTTCAGTAACGTTTAAGTATCTTATGCAATTAACGAACAGTTCTAGAAAATTGAGAAATCCATCAAAAAAAAGTTGAGTATGTTTCAAGATATCAACTTCAACAGAAGGTGATGTCTGTTTTTACTTTGATAAACCTTCCTGATCATTAAAAATGTAGTAAATATTGGAAATCAGTTCCCTATTTTCATGTTTTCTTTGTATACAACACAGAGAATGAATATATAAAGTTTGTGATGCAAACCTGAAAGTACATTAAAAACTGTAACTGACTTTTTCATTGGACAGACTGTAGCGTGGTTGCAGTGTGGACGTTTAGCTGTGACTCGGGTCACCGTCCTAGCAAGTGATTTACTGTTAGCACAGTGTAGGTAAATCGAGTTCACTTTCAACAATGATTTGTCCTGTTGTTGCAGATGGTGGGCGACACTGATTCATCCTTACCAGCCCTGTGGGATATGGATAGTGCCGACTACGAATGTGATTGTCCTGGTCCGCCCCCTCCCGTCTTCAAACTACCACCGCCACCGAGGCCGCCTTTCCTTCACGAACTCGCAGACTGCTCCGAAGCGCCACTGCTCGACTTGGAGACTTGCGACGCTATGCCTGTAACTATTGAATAATAATAATAATAATAATGTTATTAGTGAATGAGCCAAATATTATAATTTTACTGACGTATTATACAAAACAAATATTACACACACACACTCGTGCACCCGAACGCACGCACTGGACTTTCACATTGAATTTTATTTATGTTTTTCTGTTTCGTTTTGGTTTCAGAAATATCGGTTTTACGTTTTTATGGTCATGTTTATGTCCATGTTTATAATAAATTTTTCCCTAAACAGATTATATGTGCTTCTATTTGTTGTTTATTACTGGTTGTGACAGCGAGTCGATATACGTTTTCAAACATTTCTTCACTTTCCGTTTATTGAAAGTATCTGTAATAATATGTTATAACTTTAAAATGCACCACTTTTTATTTTTGTGTATTTTTATAATTCTTTTGCCTGTCGCCCGTGATTCACAGTTTGAGAAGCTCTGCACAAAGGAAATTGTGTACGAACGTACGATTCGTCATTATAGAAGCAATAGTGCGAAGCACTGGATTAATTACACGATTGATCACCGTCCACACTTTATGGTGCGTTGGCGAGTACAATGACAATGACGACGTGACAGTGTTGGTGATGATGACACGCTGCGAACGAGAGCTCAGACCGCAATAGCGCAGAAATATATCTACATAGTCATGTAGGAAATGCATTACTAAGGTATGTGGATACACAGTATACGGGACAATGTGTGCTTAGGGAACAGACGGAGCTGCCATTTGTAGGCTATTGTGCAGTAACATAAACATATCACGCGTCGCTAGCACACACACACCATAGACTACATAGACTTATACGTTATTATTGTGTTTACACATTTTTATGGAAATTTACCACCATGTTATGAAAAGCACGAATTAGGCTATTCCTATTTGTACAATACTTTGAAGTTTTTAAGGTTTAAAATGTAATTCATTTTCTTTGTAAAGTTTTATGAAAAATACTGAATGCAGTTACCAGCGATAATTCTTCAGCCTTAACGGGAATGCATTAAACAATATACAATTGGAAACGCAAAAGGAACAGCTGAAAACACAATTTCTCAGAAAGATAAGAAAATGGATTTAAATGAGTTGTCATTGTGTTTTACGAAAAAGCGTTTCCTTGAGAAATTATCTGTAATAATTTAAACGACAAAAAATGTCCGCGGTGTTGCTTTAAGGCGCTAAAAAAAGAGAAGGCAATATGAGTTAAGAGAAGAAGCAGTGGAACCCGTCTGCAGATGACGTGAGGGGTACACTTGGAAGTGACGAATCGCCTGTAGAAGAAGAATTCCAATTAAAATGCCGCGTCTCGCTTATCCTATCTCAAGTAAACATCAATAGTGAGGGAATACAGCTTGTTCAGCTTACAAAGTTCAACTCGCTTATGTTTTATTCAAAGCGTCTTACTGTGTGTGCAGTAATTTTGACCACTAGAAGAACTGTGCCTTCCGTATTAATTGTAATATTGCAGCGACTTTATTGTTTGGTTCGTAATAAATAACAATGAAATCAGAAATACTTAAGAAATAAATGCCGTTACACCAGTTGAGTCTGACAAACGCTCATATCTATGACGAAATTAGATATAGGCCTACTTCACCTCCTTGTCTTTCTTTAAACGATATCTCTGGTTTTTATCAAAATCTTCAAGAAATCAGATTTACATTCCCAGTTAATTTAACATTTCAACATTATTCTTCGTTCTTTGTTAGTTAATATAACTATTTCCCTACAACTTAAGTAAACACAAACGAATTACTTTCAAATTCGGAACAGTCTAAATTGGTAAACAACAAAATATGGCATTGTGATCACAGTCGCAGAAAGGAATTCGTAAATCAGAATCATAGTGTAACTACGAAGTACGGAAAAAGCTCAACAATTCATACATAAATTTTAATTCAGTACAATAATTGTATAATCAGTGCAACGATATTTAAGTACTACAGTCGCCTTCCTAAACATTTGTCTTTGTTGTAACAGGGAAAGCGTAAAAAACACTTGTTTTAGCTACTTTAATTTCTAAAACCAAAATGAAACAGAAAATTTTTTAACAAAACTCAATAACATTAAATAAATTTAATAGAAAAAATTATTGAGAGTGAACATCACATTATTTTCATGGTGTGTAACTGAAAAATTCTTTAGCAGCGTATCCATATTGTATTTAGAATATTGTGACGGATCAAACAGTTTAATCATGTTTGATCGATATCTCGTTCCATAACAGTTACGGTTTCTGCAGGCATAAGTACACCGCTCTCACGCGACGGCGACAAATTAGTTTTTAAACTGGGAATACCAGCAGTAAACTGTATTACACCGATTGCGTAGTGTTGTTTACTCCTTGGTGACGTGCGCTCGGCAACCGATTGGAAACGTACTCGGTTATTCATTGCGGCCGTAATTAACTTATACACTGGGTCTGGACCGGCGGGCGTCAGTGTTGACTTAAAGCCTTGGCGATTTAATTGTATGTTGTCATGGTAAAATATGCACGTTGTGTAGGGGGGTGCATATTTGATGTGATGTCCGGTAACTCTCTCACTGGCCACCGTGCCTCGCGTCGTGTCCGTGCGGCCATCCATTGCAGCCTACTACAGGCCTAACATTTTGCTATCCTTCGTTTCGTTCTATCACGTTTATAACTGTAAACATATGGGCTTACTATTTTTTTTAATTATCTCTAGAATCATACGTAGCGTGATACGAATAAATTCTACATCAGTAGGTGTGTGGGAGAGAAATGTTGGAAGTGAGATACTTACTGAATGCTAACTAGTTTTGTAGATTACCCAACAGCTGATTTGGATCTGTGTGTGTTTTTTTGTAAAAACAAACAAAAATTATTGTTACCACAGCTTATAGGATTTCTCTGACTGTGCCTTCTCTTCTCATGAGGAAACATCAGCTGTCGCCAGTAAATTTGAAGGGTAGCCTATGTTTATAGTGAATCATGCGTGACGCATGCGTCACAGGTTTAGATATAATTTTTACAACCAAACGGTAACAGCTGTTAATTTCCAATGAAATACGATAATCGTTTTATAAAGGTAATAAAATAGTAGTAAGCGAGACAGGCTGCCGCGTTTATTTGTGGGGTGTAACAGCGATCTGGCAGATGTCGCGTATTCCCATGGAGTCTCACATACAACGTTTGACCTGTCACAACGCGTATTCTTCCCGATCATCAGAATACATTAGTTGTTGCTTGAAACGCCAGTGGTATATAGGCATAGGCAACATAGGCATGAATAACGAGTACATTGGTAGCAATAACAACTATTGTAGGCCTATGTTGTATTACGCAATTGATTATGTGTATATTTAATTTTAGTGTGTGATGATCTCAGAAGAGGGAACATTTTAGTCTGATAATTAAGTCACAAGACGGAAAAGCAAGGTAATAATATAAATGATTAATAAAGCGATTTACCATGCACGTAGTTTGATTCACCTGGCGTGAATAGTTTCTGTATTAACTGTAACTTTTCATTATTTCAAAAGCAACGAGTATTTGGTATTTAAATTACTTTGATAATAATTGTACACGCCTGTAATATAAAGGATGTAAAATATTGTACAAAATATTATATAGTAAACGATTATATAATTAAGTAATTGTATTTGCAGTTCCAATTAGTTACGACCTGTCGAAAGTCGGAGAGGTACAACGATTCTCAATCACTTTACTGGCACTTAATGTAATTTAAAAAGTAGCTGTGTTTGTTTACAGCAGTGGCCAAGACGACTCATGAGTTAGGGTTTGACAGAAGCTTCGACATTTGTGTTCCTACTGTTCTGCAATTCGGACATGAAATAACATTCTGTTATAGATCATGATAGAATTGCTCGAAATGTGAATTCTGAAGTAGGTAATGTATGGCCTAGCTGGTAATTTTCAGTTTAGTCCCCTGTCCAGTTGTTAGAATTTTAGAGTGTTAACTAAACGCTACTTTTTTAAGTAGGGTAATATGTTTTTCATTACTAACATTAGGTTACATCAAGTAGAAATTGGAATATATAAATAATACTTGAAGTGAAATACATCGGGTAACAACAGATCTTGTTGTAGCTGACGGAACATAATATGGGCTTATTATACTTATATCTGTCCACACCTCGTACTGGTCAGCAGAGGTCAGTTTCTGGACGAGTAGCCTATGGTACGAGTTGAAGTTTGCCGTGAGTTGGAGGTTTACTTGCGCACGTACGCGTCCGTTTGTAATTGTCTGTTTATTCTAAAAGATTATGTGTTGAATATAATAATGGACGGTGTATGTACGTGATCGTAAAATGCATTCTAAAACGTAGCTCATAAAAGTTAGCGTGTAACAGGCGAACGGAACACCAATAAAGGCGGCAAAATAATTAACTTCTCTCCCACTTCGCCATGAGCAGAACAGACTCAATTGAAAAACAAATACATCGACCCATAAATTATTGAGATAAATCTGAATTCAGAATGATATAGGGAGCGCTGATTTGTCGCGCAGTCGTTGTGCACTTCATATGCGCTGTCTTTGTTGGTTTTCCAATGTAATCCGGTGTCTCTAATTGTATACCTGTTAGTTGAAAACAGAAACGCTCATATCCGTATACAGTAGAACAATTTTATAAACAATGTAACAACATTAAATATCGGATTATAATATTTTTGCAGTACAACTTTGTTAAAGTAAGGTTATGTCGATAACGCTATTTACGACATAGCCGAAACATGTGAACAAAATAGGTTATAGTCATACTGCAAACAAATTAATATAAATAGAGAAACGCAAAAGCTTATAAAAACCACATTGGGCAGCACAGTGGGCACAAATCAGATTACCGTTAATAATGTATGCACAGGTACTTAACGGGCGTAGCAGTGTGGGATTATTAGGTGTTAAGCTGGTATTCGTATAATGGAAAACTGCACGCTGATTTCGTGTAGGCCTATATGTGTTTAGCCAATAATCACATACGCACAGATCGCAAATAGTCACAGAGTTCACCCCGGTATTGTCGTCCGTTCAAACAGTTCGAAGCAATTTTTTAAAACAATACCGAGGGTACAGCCGTAATGGAGGAGCATCACTTTTGTATTGCATTTTAGAACGACTCCGGCGCACAAGACAAACTGCTGGTACTTGCAGCGCGCTTATTCGCAGAAAACAAA
This sequence comes from Magicicada septendecula, assembly GCA_034769895.1. Taxonomy (NCBI): domain Eukaryota; kingdom Metazoa; phylum Arthropoda; class Insecta; order Hemiptera; family Cicadidae; genus Magicicada; species Magicicada septendecula. The sequence continues at coordinate 1,004,686,732 of CM068367.1, forward strand.
GTGCATTCTGTCTAGCTACACTGTAGTATACGGGACAGACAGGCTCTACAGTAGATTTCCCCGAGGAGGAGCACAAATAATGCATGTTGTGTGCAACTGAGGATGGATTTTGGATCCCAGACGTTGACAAGCTTATTCATTAACGACATTGTCTTGAGTTAGTGTTTTAATTGGCTATGTTAGGACGTCTAGTTTTGCTCAGAACGTTTCCAACGACCTGTCACCGTTATTGTTTCAACCATATTCGTATGGGTATTTTTGTGGTGTTTCTGTTACGTGCATTGCGTACGTAGGCCTACTACGCTAATTGTTATAGAATACATATAGGCCCAAATAAATTTTTGACTTTGATTCGCTTCATAGTGTCTTTAGATTTTTACAATTAAAAGAGTACAGTGTATCATTGTATAATGCAATTTTAGTTATGAGTCAGTTAGGCCTGGTTGATGTGGGGTTCCAATTTGTGGAGAACGCTATAGATACATAGATATATAAGAAGCGTGGACTATTGGCGAATAAGGGGGCCACACCAACAAACTTAAGAGTCGTGAAAGGTACATCGTAGATTATAACCCTACAAGTTACATGCCGTATTGCCAACCAGCGAGTCATTCAACTAATACGTACGAGTTTCTCCATGTCGAATATTGTAAAGTAGGCCTATAGCAAAACTAGCATAGAAGCCGTCCGTTCTAGATGGAATTCAAATTCTCGCGATAGGAATGCAAAGGATAGGAATCTTTTGTATGTCTCTAAAACATTTTCGATGATCATTTGAGCCAGAGGTGAGTGGAAAGTAGTTTTCTCTTCCAACTAATAACGTTTATCTTCTTTTGTAACGATTATTCCACCATCTTCATCTACTTCAAGAGGAGTATCCAGTCAACTATTTGTGACAACAGCTTGTCGTCGATATGAGCACCTACATTTGTGTCATTCTTTGCGTATAGCCGCGCCAAGCCTTAATCGCAGTATCTTTAGGCCTGTACGTTATAGTGTCTGCGGATTGTCTTTATCGGTTGTGATAGTTCAGTCAATCTAAACAGTTTTTACGTAGTGATCAAGTTTACGTCAAGTGCAAAGAGTTAAGGAAGATTACACTGTAAAACAGAAATGTTGCCGAAATTCCAACGCATTATCTGTTCTTCTCGTAAAACCTAATTTTTTAATCAGCTATCTCACATTTTTAGCCAAAGTTTGTTTCAAAAAATAGGTCTCTTATCCAGTAGCAACCCAAGTGCTGACGTCCGTGTTGAAGCCTCAAACATTGAAACAGGGGATGCAATTAGTTTGTGAATATATAACGAATTTAAGTAGGGCTATCCAATAAAATATAGGACTAACGATTTTCGTACTGTCTTGTAAAGTATCACCTGCGCGCTTGACAAACTAAATGTAACTGAATTGATAGTTTATTTTCAATTCTAGAAGCTGTGCACTGTCTTACATAAATGTAAATAAACAAAGTTACCTGTCATTGTACGGTAATTTTAAAACACTAGACTCTATATATTAGAAATGCATCCACCAAACCAGATAATAATAGCACCACAAACAGCATACAATGTTCAACTTCATTGTTACCTACGAACGCTAAAAAGTAACTTGTGCAGAGTTAGGCTACTTCTCAGTAACTACAAACATAGCTCTTGCAAATAAGACTGATTACGTCTTGATTTGTACATCATTAAATAACAACAACAAGATAAAATAATAATAATAATAATAATATATTGATCAACTAATTACGTCTTAACCACAATTTTTAAAGAAACTTATTTTCAATTCACACACACACACACACACACACACACACACACACACACACACACACACACACACACACACACACACACACACACACACACACACACACACACACACACACACACACACACACACACACACACACACACACACACACACACACACACACACACACACACACACACACATTATTTCTATAAGTTTAAGATAAAAAAATTAATGACATAATAAAACCTCGTATTACAATAACTATTACACAGGAACGTCAGTAGTTCATTAAAAAAATGTATGTTATTAATACATAACATATTATATTAATAATATTATTATTGCTTAATAATATTAGCAACAGACAAGAGAGTATTACATATTCAATGAAATAAAAATTTAGTATGAAATTAAATTATTTACATCTTAATATAATGCCCTGTTATATGCCCTATATAGAGCCCTTCCGAAGGGAAACAGTTTAGGAAACCTGCAGTATTGATTATTCATAGATTTTCATAATTTAAAAAACTATATCCTTAAATTTTTAGTGACCGTCAATCAGTGAATGTTTTAGTGGATAGTTAGTGAGGATCGGTCAATAATACAACTTTTAGTAATTTTGCGTCGACGTTTCGACAATATTTATTGTCATCTTCAGGACCTGTGTATGAAATACAATAGAAATATCAAACACAACGAAACAATTAAATATTTGGGTGAACGTGTTGGTGATGTGAGTGTGTGCGTGTGTATGTATGTATCATTTTTTATGTGAAGACTTATGATAGTTTGTTTACATCTTCAAATTATCTTTAAGAAAGCGAGCAAATTATAGTATGAGAGAACTTAATTTGTACAGTATTACAATTTAAATTACTAAATATAATGTTATTTTAATTAATTAAACAAACAGTAACCAACAATTGGATATTAGATTGGTACAAAAATTGTTTATACCTACAACAGTCAACATATAGCAAAGTAATATATTACCTATAACTAAAACAGATTAGGGGATGTTCACTACGTAATTCTTAAAAGTTATTTTTACCATGTTTCACTCCCTACTGGTGTTAGCAAACAATCATAATTTAGAAACATACAATTCACTACATACGTAGTGAACATCCCCTAATCTGTTTTAGTTATAGGTAATATATTACTTTGCTATATGTTGACTGTTGTAGGTATAAACAATTTTTGTACCAATCTAATATCCAATTGTTGGTTACTGTTTGTTTAATTAATTAAAATAACATTATATTTAGTAATTTAAATTGTAATACTGTACAAATTAAGTTCTCTCATACTATAATTTGCTCGCTTTCTTAAAGATAATTTGAAGATGTAAACAAACTATCATAAGTCTTCGCATAAAAAATGATACATACATACACACGCACACACTCACATCACCAACACGTTCACCCAAATATTTAATTGTTTCGTTGTGTTTGATATTTCTATTGTATTTCATACACAGGTCCTGAAGATGACAATAAATATTGTCGAAACGTCGACGCAAAATTACTAAAAGTTGTATTATTGACCGATCCTCACTAACTATCCACTAAAACATTAAAAAACTATAGTGTTTTTTGAAATTATAATGATCTAATCATACTTTAATATATTGTTTCACTGTTTTTTTTTATTAACAAGAATGATAAAGTAAAAGATAACAACATAGTTAACTAATTAAAATATTTACTTAATAAACTATGTTATCAGGTTAATAATATTAAAAACATGGTTATTAAATAACCGTTAATAATTGATACAATACCAAAGCAATGGACAAAGTGTATTAGTTACGAAAAAAATGAATTTATTTCTTCAACCAAAAGAAATTATTCTTCATATTAAATTTATACAATAATTAGATAATCAACATAAATATAATTATAATACATTGAAATATGTTGGTTGAGTCAATATGAAAAATCAGATATCGTACGAAAATTTATTAATCAGATACTAGATAATATGAATATTGAAGAACTGAAAAAAAAAATTAGTTTAGAAAATGTAATGTACAATATGGTCTAAAACGAATGTATCAAACAAAATTTTCTTCTTGTAAAAATGCTATGTAGACCGACAAAAAAAGTTTACAAACAGATTTGTTCAACACAAATTGTTTAGTTAAAACAGATAAAACAGACACATAAAAATAGATTTTTGTGTAGAGGCCATAAAAATAATAATATATTTGATATTTTTATTAATATTTTTTAAAATATCAGAACATTTGTTACAAGATAATATGTTAACACTTTTGAAAGTCATTTCTAATGTTTAAATGTAAACATAATTTGATGATAACACATAAAATAAAACATGTAGACCTATTTAAGTAAATCTTGTTAGTTCGCACAGCTCAAAGAAATAACAAAATCTTAAGTAACAATTTATAGGCTACATTTAAAATTCCTAATAGTAATTACTAATGATGTGAACAAAGTTATCAACGAATTGCATATAATAATTTACAAAGGAAAACGAAAATAGATTTCCTGTTTTCGCCCAATATAAACAGAAGTGAATATACATTCATTTTACACATAACGAAAGCACCGATATGAGGTTAGGATGATTTTACTTATTAATGCGGAGCATGTGCCACACTTAGTACAGAGACAGACCTGCTATAAACGTTGCTCTTCGTTCTCGCTTCACATTAGGTAGACGTAAAGAATGTTTTTAAGAGAATATGTCCTGCGTAACCAAATGCAAAGGAGAACGCATTGACCAAACATTTGTCAATCGGAAAACATACGGATTCATTTAAATCAAGTACGGTCTCGCATTGATGTTTACAAAATAGGTATGCCAGCAACACTTCACTCATGTTTAAGATAAGATTTTCGTACGCATTTTCATGTTTTGATTGTTTATGTCGAAAAGATTAAGAAAATGTATCACTGTTTGGTGCCAAAGGAAAACGTTGCTATTACGAAATAGGAACTTGTTCATGTACTTAACAAGTAGTTTCGGCAGTGAGTGCACGACGTTCAGTACAGCTGTGGAAAATACCGTGTTGCTTGAACAGCAGCGCACAGTCGTAAAGATAACTCTAGAAAACCAATCAGCAGTAAAAAAAAAGGAACTCCAACAATTTCTCCTCGCTTCTATAATGTCCTTTTCCAAGTTTCAGTCACACTATTTAGTGTTCACAGTCGAGGGAATGCTATGTGACGGTGTGTTTTGCACACTGTTTAGTGTTCACAGTCGAGGGAATGCTATGTGACGGTCGTGTTTTGCACACTGTTTAGTGTTCACAGTCGAGGGAATGCTATGTGACGGTCGTTCGTGCTTAATGAAAGAATTTCTTCTTTGTTGTCGTTGAAACACAGAAATTAATATTCCTTTGCAGACAGTGAAACATTGCGTTATTACAGTGCATAGTGCATTGTGGTGGCCGGATCAGTAATAGACCCGGTCCGCCTGTCGCAATAAATTATTTAGACAGTAGAATATATGAAAGTATAAATTAAATTTTACTGACTTTGAGATGTGATGTATGTGTGCGCAGGTGATAGATGCGGAATACCACAGCAGTCCGGCTATGCCCCCGTTAGCGGTGATTGTCGTCTGCTCCGTACTCCTGCTAGCCATGCTTCTTATTGCCACCGCTCTAGTCTGGAAGTAAGTATTACAGTATAGCTAACTGACCCGCATGTATGAATTATTATTTTTGTTCTTTAGGTTTATTTAACGAAGTTCACAATTTTTAAACGTGTTAAAACTTACGGAAAATGATGAAAATTTCCCTGGCATAGTCTTAATCAGTGGATCAGAGTACAACATTGTGGACTGCGTTTGCAGATAAGTATGTAGATAAGACGTATGCGCCCGTTATACGTATAACAGAAGACCAATCGTCTTCGTTGAGTACGCACTGCGAACACTCCACTGGATGCAGTAATGTTCAGTATCAAGTTGTTACATTAATTAGCGTATTCTGCAGTAATTAATCCACTGATAATGATGCAATTTCAGTATTCATTAACAGCCCACACTGCACACTGTAGAATAAATAACTCACCGATTACGGTAATTCATTCCCACAAGCTTTACATATTCATTGTCTGTTCGTTTAATTAATGTGTAGTGTTTGCGAACTCTGCAGTTGTTTTGATAACAGTACATTTATTTGCTTAAAAATTTAAAAGCATCGTACACAACACTAGGTAGGCTATAACTGTTTAAAGTGTTTTTATAACTCAGTAAGCACATTATTTGTTGACTAAAATATCTACTTACACATTTTGCGATAACAGGGATCGCACAACATGCGCGCGCCGCAAACGTTATGATACACTACTAAGTAAGGTAAAAAAATATTTGTGTTTAAGATCTTCGGTTTTGTTTGTACAGGCATAAGAAGAAAATGCAGAACTTGTTGCCGTGTAAGTCGTCACCACAAAACCGGTGCGATGTTGCCCACGGGAACGGAGTTATCTACGAGGACCTGACTAACATCAGGCCGAGGGCACTGCCTCAACCGTCTATAGAGGTAATTGCAACACTTTGTACTTAGCCTACATAGCAAGTGTTATGTTATTGTCAGTGTTGACGATTTCAAGTTCTATTATATGAATCCAATATAGGCCTACAGAGTGATTAAAATACACACCAATACTGCGGGACCTGATTCAGGCCCTTGACATAAGCAAAACAGTTCCCATAAACATATGTTCGAAACTCCTCGTGTTCGAATTACGGCTATCTAAATATTTCGCCCTGATTTGTATTCCAACGATAAAATAATGTCAAAATTCTTGGGGCATAAATTGAGGGGCAAATTTGGTGTTTTAATATGGTTTTGGACTTGAAAATGTTTTTTAAATGGATCCGAAAACTGCATTTCCAGGCGTTTTTAAGAAATCTGGTGCAAAACATAAAAAAATTGGAGCCGCAAAACACACTTTTTAGGTTCGACATAAAATAACTTGATACACTAAGTAACTAATGACTGCATAAAATGTTTGAACAAAACAAAAGATTTGGTAGAGAAGTAGAAGCATAAAACAATAAAAGATTAAACTTAAAAATATGAAAATGTAAACATTTTATTTATTCAAAAAGAATCTAATTATTGATCTCAAAATACATAAAACGGAATAAAAGATAGAACAAAAATAATTAAATATTACATTTTAACGTACGTGGTTTTAACATAGTAGGCCTATGCATAATTATTCAAAGTAATTTTCGATGGGGCCACCATTTTGTTTAAATCTCTAACAATTTAATTTACAAAAAGTTAACTTAATATTTTTAAAATAAGTTATTTTTAAATTTTTTATTACTTTTTTTTACCATTTGGTTTTCGTTTTGTTTACAATTATTGTAACGTTTTTCTACCAAACTTTGATCTGTTTTGTTTTAGTAAAAGTCTATTTGCTCATACTTGTATTTTTTCTTTACTGACTTTATGCATGTCGATTTTCTTAAAATTAAATCCTCTACAAGTTTTGTTCAAAACCTTTATGCATTTATTAGTCATTTAACAAAGTTATTTTACGTCAAACCTAAAAAAGTGTGTTTTTGGCTCCAAGATTTTCTCTTTTATATCAGTTTTCTTAAAAACGCCTGAAAAGACGGGTTTGGGATCCACTAGAAGCAACATAAAATCACCAAATTTTCCCCTTAATTTGTGCCCTCAGAATTTCAGTATGGCGTCACTTCACGTTGGAGTAGAGATAAGGGCAAAATATTTCGCTAGCACAACTCGAAATCGAAGAGTTTTCGGACATATATGTTTATAGGAACTTTTTTGCTTGTATTAATTGGTGTGAATCAGCTCCCGAAGTATTGCCGTGCAATTTTGAATCACACTGTACAGGGTAAAGTGTGATACATGTTGTTCTATTAACAATAGATCTATAAAAACTGTAATAGCCAATTGACTGCTACTTTTAGTATTAGAACTATTAGGAAATGATGGTACTTAATATATTTAGTTACTCATTCTGTAGGCTTACTTTATAAGACTTATTGTTTATGTAAATGTGGTAAGAGTATTTATCCGTTTGTTTTAAGAATACAGTAATTTGGTGTCTTGCGCCTAACTGATGACGCATTAGGGCCGCATGGAACAGTGTCCACTTCGATGTAGTGGATCCCAGGTTTTAACCGTTGTTTATTATCGGTGTTACTATTTCAGTTCCTAGTGAATCAAATAAACTTAATACACAGTAGCGTATTCTTTTCTTCCGTTGGCGAGGCGAGTTTTTCACACTGACTGGATATGACGGCGCGATTTGGTGAAGTCAACGCCTGCTCATAATATGTTTTACGGTATACAGCGGGCAGACATTCATATTGTGGGGAAATGTTCGCATTAGACCGACACGAATTTAAAGACGCCAGAGAAACGCTACGCTGTGTTGAAACGTATATTGTACACACCTATCCTGCTCACAGTCTGTATTCATCGACCACGTTTTATCATCAACATGTGCGGATTGTTTATTTAAAAAACTTGTTTCATAATAAAATAACATCATGAGTTTGTAATTTAAAGCCGTAAGTCTAAATTAAGAACACCGAAGAAATACTGATAAACATTTTAATAAAGTTTCGAGTAGGAATAAGGTTAACGCGATATGTGTCAGCTAGCGGTACGCTGTGCAAACATGGGTCACTGCGTTCGACAGGCTACAGAAACAGATTCAGTGCACTTACCAAAGTGTCGCGTTTGTATAAATCGTAGACTTTACAGTTTTCTATTCTTCGGTACATTACGTAACCGTTTTGTGAGCACATTAATGTTCTATACGACAATGCGATATGGTGTCTCGGGGTCACGTCGCGGAAATACATTTATAGTTGCTGGGTAAGGAAAAATCGTTTTTGGAGTAAAAAATTATCGCAATATTAAACACACACACATGTATGTATGTATGTATGTATGTATATTGTGTAACTAAGATACACAATAGTATCTTAATTAATAGAAAGTATAATTTAGCCAGGTTCGTACATGTTATTTGCGTATGATGAATGGGGATTGTAATAAAGTAAAGCCCATTGTATGTTTGATTATTATGTGGTGACGAGAGAAGCAATGGCGCATTGCATAGTTAATGATACCTATGTTTGTTGACTTACAGAGGCTTGTCAACGTGCATTGACAGTCCACTGATCACAATATATTACTAACAATATTGCTGTCACTAGGCTATATGACATTTATACATCTATACACTACCGTATCTGTCAACTCCGACGTACATCTTACTGAAATATTCTCCTTAAGATTATGCTTCCATACTACTGTAAGCTAGAATTAACTCAGTCACCTAATGTGAAAGTTTTATCTGAATTGCGTTTCCGACTAAAAAACGTATCTGTCGCCTGCAATTTCACATATGTTTACGTTGCACAGAATATTTGGTAAGACGCACAATTGTTGTAGGCCTATCAATTGGTATATGGTATAGTCGGTGAAAAAAAGGGGGGAGACCAAATTAAGTGGAATCTATGAGACTTGTGTGTAGGGCCACTTAAAAGGCTAGGAACGAATTTTAAAAAAGTTTGACAGAATTCCGTCACGGGTTTTCGAAAAAATGGAGAAAGGTGTGCAAAAAATACATTTTTCATAATTTTCTCGGAAAACAACAAAGTTAAAAAAGACACAAAATGAAAGAGCACAAAAGCCTCTACAAAAAGGGCATATGTCAATTTTTTTGTCAGCGCAATACTTTCAGTAGAAAAAGCAATCCAAAATTGACAAAGTTTTTGTTGAGGTATATTTTTACAAAAAGTACATGTTTTTGATAGAATTGAGGAAAATAACTTGTAAAACACATTATTATTTATTAACTACTTATGTTTATTATAAAAATAGTTTTTTAATATATTTAAAAATTATGTTTTTCTTTAATTTCCCCAATTTTTAGAAAATTTTCAGATGTTAGAAAATCTTCTATTTCGGATTCCGGATCACTGCAGTATTAGAAAAATTTGTGCACGATTTTATTTCTCAAAATCCACAAGCCGATGAACAAAACAATACACATTCCACTTTTTTTACAACAATGCATAACATTCCTCTATTTTTTTTTTGCAATTGAAGATAAATTTCAAAATAGATTTCGATGCAGGTAATTGTGTCATTTGTATTGGAGTTAAACACGCTTCACGCTTCAACCCCATTCCGCCAGTGAAAGATCTTTTCCATGGCATTTTTGTATTTTAACTGAAAAAGTGGTATTAATTTTGTTAGTTAACTTAGCCATGGTGTTGCTAAGTTAACTGCTTTTTTCTTAACAACTGCTTTTGTAAACAAAATGCGTCTGTATTCGTTGATGCCTTTAACCTTTGATGAAGCATTATAAATATTCAGTAAACATTTTAGCGTAACACATTTATTCCAGCGATGTTCCAATTCCATTCTTCCGTCCCTGAAGTGGTTTTCTGTAAGGTCTGCAAAATACCCCTCTACAGCTGAAATCACCTTTTAATCCGATGGAAAACGCTGACCAGTGAGAAAGAGCTTGAGTTTTGGGAAAAGATGAAAGTCTGTGGGAACAAAATCTGGGGAATAGGGAGGATTTTCCAACAATTCATAGCAGGGATCTCTTTAATTTTCCCATTGCCAAAACACTTTTGTGGGCAGCCAGGTACATTGTCGTGGTGAAAAATTATTTTTTTCTTCTTGGAACCGGGTATTTTTTTCACGAATTTTTTCGTCTAGTTTCGACAAAAGGTTGGAATAATGTTCCCCGGTTATTGTTACACCCTTTTCAATGTATCGATGCACAAAACACCTTTAGCATCCCAAAACACTCATGCCACGACTTTTCCTGCTGATAGAATTGACTTTGCCTTCTTTGGATCTGGAAACCAGCTTCTGTCCACTGCTTTGACTGTTATTTGGAGTCTCGTGTGTAGTGGTGGATCCAAGTTTCATCCATCGTAATAAACCGACGCACAAAACCTGCTTTTTTTTATTAAAAGAACAAAATACTGTTCAGATATTTTCATACGCATGCGTTTTTGGTCTGCTGTGAGCAAGCGCGGCACCCACATAGCACAGAGCTTTTTCGTTTGCAATTCCTCATGTAAAGTATGTCCGACGCGTTCTTTCGAAATGCCTGTAGTCTCAGCAATTTCGTGTGCACTTTAATTCGGCGATCGCCCAAAACTATATCATGCACTTTTTCGAGGTTTCCGGTGTAGTTGCTGTTTTTGGACGTCCTTCTCGTGTATCGTCTTCCAGGCTGGTACGACCATGTTTAAACTCGGCGGCCTACTTTTTAACTGTTGAAAATGAAAGAAAAGAATCCCCGTACACTTTAATGAACATTGAACAAATATCGCTTTGTGTTAAACTTTCTTTCACAAAGTACTTTATGACTATACGATACTCATTTTTCTCCATTCTAAGGAATACGGAAAACACGTCTGTTTCAAACGGCTGTATAATACAAATTATGTGGTAGAATGACCAGAAATTGCACACGCATGCTAACATTAGATGTAGTACTAACAAAAGAAAAAAAAATTCGCGATAGTCCTGCAGCCTATGGTCGAGGCCGAGAACTTTTCAGACTGCCCTCGTACTTCCGTTATTAACGTATACAATATTATCTATGTCCAGTATTGTCCAGTTGTACGTCATCAATATCAAATATGTCAAATAATGTTGATTTTTGAGTTTTCCGGAAGCATCTGTCATGAAATAACGAGATTGGATAAGGTGCCAATTCATAATTTATTATTAATAAAAATATTTTATAACTTACTGTTAAGTTGTCACAGTGTGTCCACAAGACACAGGAAAATAAGACAAGTCCTTATACGCTTGTAGAAACACTGCTATTATTGACACAAAACTCTACTAAAAAAAAGTACCAAGGTTTCAGTTTAGAAACTGTGGAAATGTGCTTCGAAATAGCAGACATTCCGGCAACAGTTTATAGACCTACACGTAAAGCCTCGTCCACACTAGTAGACTTGTTGCGCAACCGAGGTCTCAGAGACGTGTCAAGGTTGTCTCAGGATGTCTCGGTAGACTGCCTAAATAGACCAACTTGGTCTACGGGGGCCGTTGCGAGACCAAAAATCGCCGGTCTAAAGTCTCCCGATCGGAATGGGAGACCTGATGCAACGGTTAGACATGTTGCGCAACATATCGATGGTGTGGACGTTTGTCTAGAGACGAGACGAGACCTGCCCCACTCCTTCCCCCGCGCCGTTTACCCCCCTACTTTAGTTTGTTTACATCACGTGCAACATGTGGTTAAATGAAAACGTATTAAAATTAATCGAAGATTACCATAATGAAAAATGTTTGTGGGATGTGACAAGTCCCGATTACAAAAACCGGGCTAAAAGAAGAGCAGCTATGGAACTCCTGGCTGCAAACCACCAAGTTTCCGTGGAGGAAATAGAGAAAAAAATTCATAATCTGAAAACTTCATTCAACAGGGAGCGGAAAAAAATCACTCCGTCAAGTGGGTCGTCTCCGAAGAAGTCTTCATGGTTCGCTTACGACTATTTATTATTTTTACTACCGGCAAACGAATCAAAGGGCAGCCGCAACACAGATAACACGGACAGTGGGAACAACGAAATTGAAGTAAGTACAAATAACTCTATGAAACTCTTTATTAAAATACATTTATCCTTTATTAATTTGATTTAAATCAACCTTAATTCTTTAGTTTTAATTAAATTGGTTCTACTAACAAAAAGTGATCAAGTAAATTACTTTATTGAATCGTATTGCCAAGATACCACTCCCTCTTGTGAAACAAAGTAATCTCGAAATTCATCACGAATTTTATGCAAGTTAGATGAACATTTTCGAGGAGCGTTGCGCAGATCAACCAAACGATTCTCTTCGTTGATTTCTCTTCTCCAAAATCCTTCAATTACATTTCCATCGCCATCGTACGAGTCCAAACTTCCTGGTGGGGTGTAGGCATATCTTGACGCTGAATTCCTACGTAAAAAATTGTGTAGGTAGGCACAAGCCAACACGACAGACTCCACTTTATCTGGCTGTAAAGCTATCGGTTTAAGAAACACCCGAAATTTGGACGACATAATACCGAAAACATTTTCAATTATTCTTCGAGCCCTGCTTAGCCTATAGTTGTAGACTCTCTTCGGAATGTCCAATATACGACCAGGGTACGGCTTCATCAAATAATTAGACATAGCAAAAGCATCATCTGCCACAAAAACATATGGTACAGGTTCTGTTCTTCCTGGTAATGCCTCACTTACAGGTACGTGTGCGGTATTGTTTTCTAAATCCTTGTATAGTGAAGTGAACTTGAAAACGCCCCCATCAGAAATACGCCCTTGGCATCCAACATCGGCGTACAATAAGTTGTAGTTGGCGTCTGCAACGCCAAGGAACACAATGCTGAAAGTACCTTTATAGTTAAAATACAAGCTCCCGCTGTGTTCTGGGGCCACCATCTGAACGTGTTTACCATCAATGCTGCCTATGCAGTGTGGAAAATTCCATCTACTCAGAAACTCCTGAGAAATAGCTTTCCATTCAGCTTCGGAAGTCGGTCTCTGAAACGAAGAAATAGGTAATCACAAATTATGAATATATATGTGTGTGTATAAATAAAGTAAAAATATTAAATCGGTAATGCGATCAATATTTTAAAAAATTTTGTGCTAGTTAAAATTATTTGTTTAGATGTTGACCTTATGTTAGGCTTTTACTGCCAATGAAATAGGAAAGCTATATAACTAAAGCTGGAGACGATGTTCGTGTTCCTTGAATATTTTTGAAAAACTCCACTTTAATTATTCATTTCAAGCGAAATGAAGTCGATCTGAGTGGTGCATTATCTTTTGGTGAAATCTGAGAAAACGATAAAGATAATAATAGTAATTTTTATTAAAGAAACAATTCTGTTAACGTCTTGAAGACATATTTTTAAAGAGTTTCTTTGTGTTTCAGGATAGTTTGCTAGATACAGGCGATCACGAGGAAGAGAATGAAACCGTGCATGTGGAATGTGAGGACAACAGCCCACCATTCAAACCCCCAGGACGCGCTCCTAAACGCGTCCGCAAGAACGAGGACTCCGCTGCCCAACAAGCAGTCAACTGCTTGAAATCCTTAACTCAAGTGGTGAGTTCCAGAGATGAGTACGCAGTATTCGGGGAATATGTAGCGAATAAATTGAGGAACTGTAACAAAAGTAGAATGGAAATTGCTTTGGCACAGCGTAACATAAACGACGTCTTATTTAAATTGGACATGGGTTTCTTAGCTTCGGAAATCCCGCCCATTCAGATGCCACGTCCACCATCCACTTCTTCCGTCGCATCAACATCTCACGTTTCGGAAGAAAGTTATAGCTCAAATCCCTCTGCACCTACTGGTATTTATGAAATCGGAGAGGTTCAAATACAACAATTGGAGTCAGGGGATGACGCATTTGTAATTTTGTAAAAAAAAATCATACCAATTTATCAATTTCATTTGTTAAATAAATTTATAAAGTCTCATTTGTTTCTTATTGTAAAAAATAAATTGCACAAAAAATTGTAAAAAATTGTAAAAAAATTTAGTTTTGTAAAAAATGTTAAATATAAAATTGTTTATTAAAAATAATATTAATTTTTTATACATACCTTTATCTGTTGTTTCAATGAAGAGATAATTGCTTCACAAACTTCTGGTACTATTTTCGATATTGCCTGTTTGGATATTCTGAAGGTGTACATGAGGCTCGTGAATGAGTCTCCACTTGCTAGAAAACGCAGTGTGACTGCCAGTCGAAGAGAAGCTGTAATGGTTTCCCTAAATTTTGTATCTTGCTTCGAAATTTTCCCTCCAACCATCAGAAGTAATTCTTCGAAATCAGTAGGCGTCAGGCGGGTGAAATTCCGAAATCCCATGGCGTCTTCCATTTTTAATTTATTTAATAATGTGGTACCGAACCTTGGTCCTTCTGTGAGTACTTCGCGCGTCCACCAACGTTTACGTTTTCGCGATCTTTCATTCGTAATAATAGCCAAACAGGCACTCATTCCACACAAAGCAATGTCCTCCATGGTGGTGTGCTTAGACGAGACTAACAAAATTCACATAGTAGTGTGGACGCTAGACGAGACCAAGATTGTCGTCTATAGACCATGTCTATGTCTAAAGTTTAGACCGTCTCGAGACCGTTGCGCAACACGTTGCGCAACGTGGTCTACTGGTGTGGACTAGGCCTTACAGGCTTGTTTAGGCTATATGTATGGCTTATGCGCATCGTCTGACGCACGTGCCATGCGTCCTCGCTGTCCTTAAAATTCTTCAAGTTTCAAGGTCTGGCCTTTTTATTCCTATATACATAATGTACAATAGTTAATTTATTATTATCATTTTTTAGTTTCTAAATATTAATAATAATAGGCGCAAATACGTATTTTGACATTTATTTATAAAATTAAAATTTTTAAAACCTCAGTGACAGTTACACCATTTTTTATAATGCAGCCTCATTATATGCGTGTTGAACAATGATCTTGTATAATTTTGTTAAAAATATTAATATTTAAAAATTCTACAGAAGTTAAAAGTTCAAAAAATGAGGTAATCTTGAGAACTCAAAAGAAGATAAATTTTATAGTTTGCTCATTTTATGCCAGTAATCCGATACAAATTTTCATTATATTTTTGATAACCTATACCTATAGGCCTACAGTTTGTACTGCAAACTTTTTTTAATGTAAATGTTGTAAACAAATATTATGTAAATGTGTAAATAATAATTTATTTTTATATATTATAAAAGTAAATACTTTTACATTTAAAATGCTTTGATTTTTCTCTCTACAACCATTTTTGCGTTTTTTTTTACAATTTACATGTTTCTGCGTCTGAAAAATGAGCTTTTCCGCCCGTCCGCACAGGATACGACTATCATTTTTTCCCAACACTTCGACTGAATTTTACTCAAACAGTATTGCCCTGTCAAAGAAATTAGTATATACCTTTACTGTAGAGAATTTTGTGCTCTTTCTGTTTGGTGTCTTGTGTTTTTTCGCAACTTTGTTATTTTCCAAGGTAATTACGAAATTTCGTTTTTTATGCTTTCCCCTCAGTTTTTTCAAAAACCCGCAACGGAATTATGGCAAACTTTTATTTTATATTTATTCTTACCCTTTCACGTAGCCCTGTGCAAAACTCATAGATTCCACCTAATTTGATCATTTTCCTTTGCGACTGTACTAAATATTAAGTAATAGTTTTCGAAGTGTGTTATTTCTCAGTGGTGTACGTTAAGCAAACGGGTGCATGTATGTACGTCTAACAGACCCGTTGTAGGCTATAGCTTTCTCTGTGTGCATTGTTTCAATATAAACAGAAGGCCTCTGATATTACTCGGACACGTATACAGAGGGGTTCCTTTATTAACCTAACCTCCAAGGGGCTTGAAGAATCCTAATTTTTGTATGTTTTGTTTGCCAAGCAGCAAACCTTCGTTATTATCACTACTGTGTACACGTATACGCAACAAAATTATACTGCTCTATGAACAAGCGTCCCTTATTAAATATTCTAAAATTTGCCAGTCAGTTATATTGAAAAATCCAGGCTGGCTTGTTTTTGGAAGTTAGGTGTAATTTGCGGTGTATAATTTATATAAATTTACCATAAAACTGTTGTGTGCTCCTCCTCTTAGGGAAACATGTAACTACTGTTTTGCATTAAACAGCAATAAAGTGGGCATGCAAATTACTTCGTCTGCAACCCTCCTACTTTCTCGGCACAGCCTTCCACCGAATTCATTTTAATGAGTAAAAATTCAAGTATGAATTCATTTGCGTGTGTAGGCGCCCCTGCCCGTGTGTAGGCTACTCGTTGGCACAGGCGTTACAACATACATCCACCAATGTAATGCATTACTCGTTATGATTCCGTTGAACGCAGGACAGGAGATATAAGCATGTCTCCTACCTTCTTATTTATTCAGCTGCTTAATTGTTTTTTTTTACTTCCATATTCCTTAAGGAATGGAAGTATGGTGATGGCAAAAAAAATCGTGTTCGAGATTATTGCAGATTCTGATTCTACTACACTCAAAACATGAAAAAAAGTCGTTTTCCGAAAAGTGTCTGTGTGTGTGTGTGTGTCTGTCTGTCTGTCTGTGTGTGTGTCTGTGTGTGTGTCTGTAGATTTTTTTTTTTTGGCAAACGATAACTGCCGCAAATTCAAACAGAATCAAATAATTTTTTGCATGCAGCCCTGATTTGCAGAGTACTCGCGACCTATTGTTTTTGGTGAAGATCGGTTGAGGGAAAGGGGTAGTTTACCTGCAACGGTTTTTTTTTAGCAAGGGTAATTTTGTTTGTTTGGCAAACGATAACAGCCGCAAATTCAAACAGAATCAAATAATGTTTCGCATACAGCCCTGAATTGTAGAGTTCTCGAGATCTGTTGATTTTGGTGAAGATTGGTTAAGGGGAAGGGGTAGTTTACCTGCAACCTTTTACGTTTTAACAAGAGTAAAGTACTTGAAAATTTATTTAAACTTTTTGAAACAATGGTAATTGTTAAAAATAAAATAATTTTGTTGCCAGGCAATAAAATTATAATTTTTTCATTTTAATGTAATATAATATTTTTCATTTAATACAGCAATAAAAAGGCAGGTAAGACACAGCCTGTCTGTTTGGCTGAAAATGATTTTAAATATAAATCTTAGAATATGGAAGTCATGTATGGTTCTCCATACCGATATTTGTATTATGCAACAATGGTAGCTGAATATAATGTTTTATTTATTACATGTTACCAGACATTACTTCTGAACTGCTTCAAAGCTACCTTTATTTCCATTGTCCTACAACAATTCAAGCTAGAAAATTGTAAACATATTTCAGCAGTCTTAATAAAAAGCAATTTAGTTAAAAGAAATTATAGGAATCGTAAGCAGACTATGGCATAAAGTTACAGTCATCATAACTAAGTAATTTCCAGTTTTATTAGACCATATATGTTACTATCCAAAATTAAATATTAAACAAAACTAAGGATTCTGCATTTATCATATTGTAGATATAATGCATACGGTAGGCTACCTATTATTTTTAGAAATATTATTTTATTGAAAGAACAACTTCTCCCTTAAGAGAAGCTTTCAGTTATTTGTAAACAGTATCATTTTGAATTCTGTATATAAGTGACAGCTTAAAACATTTATGAATTATTCATTATTATATGCGCAATTAGGTTAACTACATGAAAAACATCGAGAAACCAATTTCTATAAAGCAACAACAGTTCAGATAGACAGAACCATTGTAATGTTCACTAAATATAAATGATGATAAAAGGTTTATCTTTGGAAATCAGAAGTGGATGAGTGAGATATGTTATTTAATCAAGAGCAATACATTAACATCATGTTACACTACTAGGACTAACATATGCACATTAGTCACTTCTTTTACTTCCATATTCCTTAAGGAATGGAAGTATGGTGATGGCAAAAAAAATCGTGTTCGAGATTATTGCAGATTCTGATTCTACTACACTCAAAACATGAAAAAAAGTCGTTTTCCGAAAAGTGTCTGTGTGTGTGTCTGTCTGTCTGTCTGTCTGTCTGTGTGTGTGTCTGTCTGTCTGTAGATTTTTTTTCTATGGCAAACGATAACTGCCGCAAATTCAAACAGAATAAAATAATTTTTTGCATGCAGCCCTGATTTGCAGAGTACTCGCGACCTATTGTTTTTGGTGAAGATCGGTTGAGGGAAAGGGGTAGTTTACCTGCAACGGTTTTTTTTTAGCAAGGGTAATTTTGTTTGTTTGGCAAACGATAACAGCCGCAAATTCAAACAGAATCAAATAATGTTTCGCATACAGCCCTGAATTGCAGAGTTCTCAAGATCTGTTGATTTTGGTGAAGATCGGTTAAGGGAAAGGGGTAGTTTACCTGTAACGTTTTATGTTTTAACAAGGGTATTTCTTATGGCAATCGATAACAGCCGCAAATTCAAACAGAATGAAAAGATTATTTGCATACAGCCCTAAATTGTAGAGTTCTCAAGACCTATTGTTTTTGGTGAAGATCGGTTGAGGGAAAGGGGTAGTTTACCTGCAACGTTTTTTTAACAAGGGTATTTTCTATGGCAAACGATAACAGCCGCAAATTCAAACAGAATCAAATAATGTTTTGCATACAGCCCTGATTTGTAGAGTACTCAAGACGTATTGTTTTTGGTGAAGATCGGTTAAGGGGAAGGGGTAGTTTACCTGCAACGTTTTTTTATCAAGCGTATTTTCTATGGCAAACGATAACAGCCGCAAATTAAAACAGAATCAAATAATTGTTTGCATACGTCCCTGAATTGTAGAGGTCTCAATGACTTTCGATTTTGGTGAAGATCGGTTAAGGGGAAGGGGTAGTTAACCTGCAACCTTTTACGTTTTAACAAGAGTAAAGTACTTGAAAATTTATTTAAACTTTTTGAAACAATGGTAATTGTTAAAAATAAAATAATTTTGTTGCCAGGCAATAAAATTATAATTTTTTCATTTTAATGGAATATAATATTTTTCATTTAATACAGCAATAAAAAGGCAGGTAAGACACAGCCTGGCTGTTTGGCTGAAAATGATTTTAAATATAAATCTTAGAATATGGAAGTCATGTATGGTTCTCCATACCGATATTTTAATTTGTTTGTACATGTAATTGAGTGTGGGTAATCTGACTCCATAACTAAAGGTGGTTGTGGTTGAACATGTAACATGAGACAATTGAGTTTCCTGTTGTGTGTGCTGAACTTATAATTGTACAATAGACAAAAAAAATGAAAACGTTGAATATTTTCAACATCATACAGTTCCAATAGTACTAAATTAAAATTACAATAAATGATTTATATCTGTATATACACTTGAATGTATTAAGGCTGAGTTTATTAAATAGAATGCCTATTTTTTTTTTCTTACTGAAGGGAATTATCGTGATATGTATTATTACCATGTAATTTCCTTCCACTGTTACCTCAGTTAAACAAAACACTAAAAAGCTTTTTGTGTTTCAGTAGGAGCAATTTTTTGAATCTAGTAAAGCTCGACTAGATACAATTGTCCCACAAGTCTACTGGTCTGTAAAGATCATAAAACACACATAATGAGCATACAGAGAAAAATTATTAAAAGCAAATTACATTTTTCACATTATGTCAACTTTTTAGTTAAATGTCAGCCCAAAACTTTTCTCTAATGTCATTAACGTTATGTTTCTTGAGGGTTACTATGGAACCATGAACAGGGAGAGTTCCTGGCCATTACTGGGGGTGGCAAAGTAGAAACATGTACTGATCTCTCAGTATTAATATTACTACCTTAGGTTAGTTGTTTATGTTAGAATTCGTTTCAACAAAATAAAGAGGACACAGTCACTCTGGATAATATAGAATGGTTTTTTGTATGATCTGTGGGAGCTACAAATTTTACTGAAGCACACAAAGCACAGTGAAAATTTTGGAAGTATGTAGAAAGAAAACCATTAAAATACAGATTATTCACACACTACTTTAATGTATTGATGATGACGATAATGATAATAATAACAGTATAATAAAACTACTCTTTGCAGGTTTGCTCCAGGTTCATTAATTGAAGAATCTTTTATGCACTATATTATAAACTCATTATTTTTGTTTTAGTTAACCCAAGTTCAGTTATCCTTGGCTTTTTACTGTACCTGTCAAATTATACATTCAAAAAATAGTACTTGCATCAATACAACTGTCTTTAAGGGGTATGTAACTGGATATCTCGTTTCCCTTTGTACCATTTCTTTGAATTTAATGGATTAAATATTTGATTATTAAACAGTTGATTCCATTTTAATGCAATCAGCAATTTGTTTACCTCGTAATGTTTAATTTAAATGTTCTTAGTATTTATTATGTTGAGAGTTTTGTCATGAAATAGAGTAGACAATTTTGAAGGCTTTACAAATATCATTTTGTAATTGACATAACATGGGCTATGAAAACTATAATACATTGAAAAAATATGATGTATGTGATTGATTATGGGGCCTTCATGTCAATGTAGTATTAATCTTATTTGTGAAAACCGACTTATTTTAATTGCTGATTTATTATAAACAAATTTGTAACTGGCTGCATTCATTTTTTATGGGAGACTTAAAAAAATCAGCTGTATTATGTAAATTAGAATTAACAGTCATTAAACTTTATGAATTTAATGATATCAAGGATATAAATAAGTAAGTTTTGGATTAATTAAATCATTTACATTTAAACACATTTTTAATTTTATCGCTGGCAATGTTTAATTGGTCAGAATAAATTATTTTTAGATGTTTTTATTTTATTTCAGATGTTGGATGTTAAGTCTCGCGCAGTCTACCCTAACAGCTGTGCTTACCCTGTGATAAGTCATTCACATTCTCCTGTTTTTATCTGCCCTCCACCAAGACCAGAACAACAGTACTGTTCTCAGGATTTATACAACCCTGTATATGAAGAACTATCTAATGGTATGTGTTTGGGTATTGTTAATTAACATTTTTTTGAATGAATGTTTTGAATTTTTTGAATGTTTTCATCTGTTAGTTAAAATAATTATATCTTACATGTTAATAGTGTTTCCTTAGATAAATAGTGTATAAATGTATGCATGTTACAAATCAACCACAACATACAAATAATTTTTTGGATACACATGATATACATACTCAAATCTGTTTTATAGGTTCTGGAGAACGTGGAGAATCAGACCCTGAAAGTGAATGTGCCCCTCAGGCTCCTGCCAGTGAAGATGAATTTGCTGAGGATGAATTAAGCCTAGGAGAACAAGGTGGACACTTACCTACTGGTAACGTGCATTCAGGAACAAGTTCTCTTCAGGGCTCTACTGGAAACGATTTATGTAGAGATATTGATTCATCAGATGCAGATGATCGAAGTCGGTTCTTAGGTGCTAGGAATTTAAGTCTGCCACCAGGACAACGAAGTCGAGGCTCAAGGCCACACCGAGGTCAAACACAGCGACCAAGAAGTTTAGACAGAAGACGGGGCAGTAATTGGAGAAATAAAGGACCTGAATGTGGTGAGTTCCATGAAGGACTTTTACTTGATGCGTTACTACAACTTTACCCTAATGTGGTAGGTGTTCAGGGCTCTGCTAACCAACCACTACCACATGAACCTCACCGTTTGCCTTACATACTCCCAGTTCCTGGACCACCCCCACCTCCACAAAATCATGTTAACCCTTACGAAAGTGTGCCAGTTCTTGGTCAACTTCATCAGCACCACCCACTGACAACATTCAGGCCTATGAAACCTGTAAGTCATGATTCAGACTCTGGGTACAGTAACAATACTTCCGGTGGGCGTGGAAGCACAAGAGGACGTAAAGATAACCATCGTCTGTCAGCACATAGCAGTGATCTTGTTTTGTCATAGTAGTGCACTCTTCGCCTCAACATTTCATACAGTATTGGCTGTACTGTTGTAATGCTGTAAAGTAAACAGAGATAAGTACCAATATTTCATGCACAGTGTAACTGGCTATGTATAGAAACTGTGAAGTTTCCTCTGTGTGTGTGTGTGTGTGTGTGTGTGTGTGTGTGTGTGTGTGTGTGTGTTTTTTATAGCAGTTGTGATATAGTGGGTATATTTTGTACTTTTATTTTATCACAGAAAACTTAGAAAATAATGAAGACTGTATTGAAATGATTACAGAATGCCAGAAAATTTGAAAAAAATTAAATATGTGACTTGCGAATTGTAAATTATTAAAAAGCGCACAAAATATTTTATATAGCTTATATCATTTAGTTAATTGATAAGTCAGGTGATTATAATTTAAAATAACATTACTGATGTGCAACTGGTACAGTGATTGATTAATTCAAAATATCTGAATTCTTACAGTCTGAATGCCGAAAAATGCATTTCCCATTCAGTTGCTTCTAGAACCAGTTCTGAGGCACAGAAAATACAGAAATGATACATAAGATTCAAGTGTCACAGTGTGTTGTAATAGTACTCATATCTGTCCATCCTATGCAGCTTTACAAACATTGAAAAAGAACAACAGTTAGGTAGTGTAAACAATGATGTAAGAGGCAAGAGTGATATTATTGTGAAAGCAAGTGAAACAAAATATATACCATTGTAAATAAATCACTTAACTAGTAATTAAGGGAAGTTGCACACACAAATGGACTGTAATTAGGGTATTAATCCAGGCAAAGTAGTACTCATAAGTATGCTGCAAATGAGATGTAGGGTAGTTGTTTCTCTTTCTTATATAAACTATATAACTAATCTTTTTCTATATAATGTATTCCTTCACACTCACAAGTACTTAGATAGAATATGGGCTCCATACTTACTCTCTGTAGTGGTATCAGATATAATAATCACTAAGTTTTTCAATTGCTTTTAATTCATACATTTGTTTTAAATTTCTTAATCTCTTAGTTAGAGATTTTAGTGTATTAGATTCTTAATTTTGACAACCGACTTATTTTTGTTTTGATTATGAACTGGGATATTAAAATTTTAATATCCTGTGTGTGTGTGTGTGTGTGTTTTTTTTGCAGTGTGTGTGACACTAGAACATTTTGCAGCAGGACTGCATTTCCCATGCACAGCCCTGGTGAAGTCTATTGGTTTGGTTTCACAGTGTGTTGTATGGCAATTTATATTTGTACCTCAAAATATAATTTACCTGAAGTTAGGGATAATGTAATTTACTTTTGTGACAGTTGCTGTAAGAAGTTTTAAATTGATTAAAAAAACACGTGTTTCTTTTTAGTATTTGCGCATGCACATGTAGTCTCTCTCTCTCTCTCTCTCTCTCTCTCTCTCTCTCTCTCTCTCTCTCTCTCTCTCTCTCTCTCTCTCTCTCTCTCTCTCTCTCTCACACACACACACACACACACACACACACACACACACACACACACACACACACACACACACACACACACACACACACTTTATACTTATTGCATTAATCCTTTACTTAATGTGCACCACCATACATAATATATCACAATACATTTTTCAGATACAATCTTAAAAGTATCACATAACCAGTCTATGAACATCATGAGATAA
This sequence comes from Magicicada septendecula, assembly GCA_034769895.1. NCBI lineage: Eukaryota > Metazoa > Arthropoda > Insecta > Hemiptera > Cicadidae > Magicicada > Magicicada septendecula. The sequence goes on from CM068367.1 coordinate 1,004,710,594, forward strand.
GTACAATTCATTCTAACAGAAGCTTACACAGTTAATTTAGTTTTAATACTAATTTCTGTGTAGTGGATTTGAGACTAAGAATTTTTTGTCAGGTATTCACAGGAAATTTGCTTGTCTAGAAATGAAACAGTAAATAGTGTACACACTTAGGTTGGCTTAGTCCCAGTGTATGCCTGCAGTAAAACATATTGTTCTTTCTGGAATATTTTTGGTTTGTATTTTCAATAGGCCTAAATAAAATTTTTTAATCACAGCATTTTTAACTACAGCTAACTAGTATAGGAGCTCTTTTGTATAAGTCAATTTACTAGATAGTCATTCACGTATCTGTGAATAAACTGATTAAATACTGTAAAAATAAACATAATATATTGATATTAGTATAGCACTGTCAGCACAAGTAATTTCTGAAAATTGTAAAATAATGTGATACATATATTATTTATGATTTATATATTATTTCAAGTTAAATGATTAAGTACTTTAATGGAACATATCATTGTCATTTTACAGTACAGTTAATGACATAAGTAATTTCCAACTAAAAACTTTTGATACATTGTAGTAGCTTCATTATAATAAGTATTTTTTATTACAAAATCTCTTAGTTGAAGCCAATTTTGTCTAGTTTGTTTACACGTGGAATTTGTTATGTTATGTTATGAAACACGTGGAATAATGTAAAATATAAGTATATTTTCTAACATACAGATTCACATGTCTCATTTTAATTTGTGCATTTTTGTAAAATTTACATGCAGTGTTTATATAGATTTTGTCTTAGCTTAATCAGCTATTGTCTTGTACATTTTTTATAATAAACACATTTTTTATTTATAAAGTATTCAGAAGTTCAGCTTATTATTATATCTGGTCACATGTTACGTATAATGTTTTATTCGGATTGTGTTACTTTCGCTTGATTCATATGAATTCTGTGGTAACACTAGAGTCTTGGTTCAGTTTTGGCACAATTTGCCATTCTTTACATGCTTTAAATGTATTGATTCATACTAACCCTTGTGCTACAGCATCAGAACCAATCACACCAGCCTTCAGTTGACAGCAGAATTGCGACAAGACTGTTCTGTTTCCACATTGTTAATGTGAATCAAGCCCAAAATAAATTTTCATCTTCAGTTTTTTCTGTTGGACTATACTTCTGATTTTATATGTTATGTAACTTGACTGCTTTCTTTCAATAAAAATTTAATTATTTATTAAGTGCAATATCAGTTGTAAAGTATAAGTATATGAGTTGTAAAAATAAGTGAATTCTATACGAATTTCTGTATTATATAGCATTTATATATTGTTAAGATATTGTTTAGAAAAAACTGGTGATATTTTGTAAATGAAGAATGATTGAATGAATGATGAATTTGTTATGTGTGTTGCTCCAAATCAGGACAATTAGAAAATTGTTGATAAACGAATATGAATTGAATCCTACTTTTTAAGATAACAAGCATGTGGTCTGGTATAGAACACTGGGAAAGAACATATGAACATAAGCATTTGTAGAACATTAGTGGTCTGTAAATTATAAAGAATTGTTTAAACAAATAATGCATGTACAGAGATTATAGTACTTTGTACCATGAATATAAACTCAACAATGTTTTTCCTTGAGGAGAGTTGTCATAAAGATATAAATAATTTAAACAGAAGCTGTAATTTCCACAGTATTTGTGAAATAGTGATAATGGTTACTAAGTAGTTTTAATAAGTAAATTTTATAGCACTTTTGTAATGAACATAAAATACAGGTCATGTTTATCATGATCCTAAATTATTGTAGGCTATTTTCAGTTTTTTAATTTAAAAATTTATGTTCATAAATTCTTTAGTTTATGGGTGTAAGATATTTACAGCTTAACATTGGTAAAACTATTCTGTATCAAATTGCTCTCATATCTGTGAGGAACATTTCCACAAGTTATCAACACTTTGTTTACAAAGAAAATCTAAAATTTTTCAGTAATATGGAATATTATAATTAATTAATATAATAATTAATTAATTATAATACAATTAATTAGAGAAAGATACTACAATGACTAACAGCATATAGATAATAGAACTCCACTTTAGATATTTGTTACATAACTATTTTGACAGTTTAGAAATGTAATCTGCATAAGTAGAACATATATATAAAGTAAAGTGATGTGTGAAAATCACATTAAAATACTGTTGCATATTTGAAAATATTAAAAAAGTAATTGACATTTTTCACAGTTGATATATCACATTGCTAAGCGGTCATTTTAGTAATTGTTTATTGTTTGTTATATAATGATGTAGTTTTGTACATATAGTTTCCTATTTTGTAAATAACATGTAATATTGCAAAGATTTTGTGCTAGTCCTTATGTTGTGAATGTATATTTTCAAGGAAGATTTTTTTTTCATTTTAGGAAATGAGAAAGAATGTGTTTTCTAGGTAAATTATTTCAATAATAATCAATAAAAAAGAATTTCTTATTGATGAAAAGTATATTGCATTTTTTTTGAATTTTGTATCCTGAAATCAAAAGTGTCCTGAAATCAAAACAGTTCAGTCCTAGTATACCTATATTTTTTGTAGGTGAACACCAAAAAGTCAACAACTTTGTGCATTTAACTTTCTGAAAAGATGTAAACCTGAAAACAACCTATCTCCATTTTTAAATTACTTTCCTGATTTGTTGCAGTATGCTGGTGAGTGAAGTGTTTCTAACGACATGAGAAGTTTAACAACCTCTTACTGTCTTATTTACATACATTGCTTTGTACTGTGAAATAATTCTATTCCCTCTTATTTTAAACATTCAGTAAAGTCACACACACACACACACACACACACACACACACACACACACACACACACACACACACACACACACACACACACACACACACACGCACGCACGCACGCACGCACGCACGCACGCACGCACGCACGCACGCACGCACGCACGCACGCACGCACGCACGCACGCACGCACGCACGCACGCACGCACGCACGCACGCACGCACGCACGCACGCACGCACGCACGCACGCACGCACACAGTTAACTGTATAAGGGACAAGATCCACAATTAATCCAAAACAGCAGATAATCTTTCTGTGTGGTAAAAATTATATTATACAGTACGAAAGAATATCAAACATGATATGATCATGTCAACGATACATATCACATCAACAAATCTATTGGTGCTATATCAACAATATAAAGAGTTTGATGTGTACTGTTAGAAAATGATTAAACTGCTATCTAACTAACCTAGTAAAGTATCATTGTCACTATAGATAGTTCAAAGTATACAAGGGTGGGAACATACAGGAAATGGAACAATTAACTATGGCCTGAACTTGTGCTTCCATGGTTTCCTTCAAGCATCAGCAGAACACAAAATCAGAGTGCTTGAACCAACAGATATTTGTCAGTAATTATCTACAGACTATGCTGTTAATAATTAAGCCTACTTTCCAACTTGTAAGATTGTGGAAATATTTTAACATTTTGTTACAAATTCAGCTTAGCCATTTAACTTAAGATTCCATACAAAATTTGTTTTAGGAAGTATTATAAGACTTATTATATTAATAAGACATTGTGTGGTTAGTGCATCATTGGTTCTGTGACATCACAAAATCACAAAGTTTCTGCATGAGTAGAGAAACCTAGATGGATGACTACATGGTGGTTTTGTGGCTGGGGACTTCTACTGCAAGGGTAGACAGAGGGAGGGATTATGCTATATAAAAAAATTTATTAAACTTCTTGTTTTGCAACCTCAATTCAGAGACTGGTAGGTAGACTACATTTTGTGTTAACTACCCATAATTTAAACTCCATCCTTTATCCTTCCAAAACTGTTCGATAATATGATCCTAGAACCTCTTTTTACTTCCATATTCCTTAAGGAATGGAAGTATGGTGATGGCAAAAAAAATTGTGTTCGAGATTATTGCAGATTCTGATTGTACTACACTCAAAACATGAAAAAAAGTCGTTTTCCGAAAAGTGTCTGTGTGTGTGTCTGTGTGTCTGTCTGTGTGTCTATAGATTTTTTTTCTATGGCAAACGATAACTGCCGCAAATTCAAACAGAATAAAATAATTTTTTGCATACAGCCCTGATTTGTAGAGTACTCACGACCTATTGTTTTTGGTGAAGATCGATTGAGGGAAAGGGGTAGTTTACCTGCAACGGTTTTTTTTATCAAGGGAAATTTTTTTTTTTGGCAAACGATAACAGCCGCAAATTCAAACAGAATCAAATAATGTTTCGCATACAGCCCTGAATTGTAGAGTTCTCAAGACCTATTGTTTTTGGTGAAGATCGGTTAAGGGAAAGGGGTAGTTTACCTGTAACGTTTTATGTTTTAACAAGGGTATTTCCTATGGCAAACGATAACAGCCGCAAATTCAAACAGAATCAAAAGATTATTTGCATACAGCCCTAAATTGTAGAGTTCTCAAGACTTATTGTTTTTGGTGAAGATCGGTTAAGGGAAAGGGGTAGTTTACCAACAACGTTTTTTTAACAAGGGTATTTTCTATGGCAAACGATAACAGCCGCAAATTCAAACAGAATCAAATAATTTTCTGCATACAGCCCTGATTTGTAGAGTACTCAAGACCTATTGTTTTTGGTGAAGATCGGTTAAGGGGAAGGGGTAGTTTACCTGCAACCTTTTACGTTTTAACAAGAGTAAAGTACTTGAAAATTTATTTAAACTTTTTGAAACAATGGTAATTGTTAAAAATAAAATAATTTTGTTGCCAGGCAATAAAATTAAAATTTTTTCATTTTAATGTAATATAATATTTTTCATTTAATATGGCAATAAAAAGGCAGGTAAGACACAAACACACACACACACACACACACACAATTCACGTTATTTCTGGCCTCACTCATGTTTATTTTCTTACGTTTGCACTCTTTTTAAATGGAAAGTGCCGAAACCCACACCAACATAACGCGTGCAAGCCGAAAAAATGGACATCAATTTGCTTACTGGCGAAGCTAGTAGTTAATGAATGGGTAGGCAAAAATCTTATCTTAAATTTTTTTTAAGGAATCACTAAAAGGACGGTGGGTCAAATCGGACGCTGAGGTAGAGTTTGCTGTAACCGAATGGTTCCACAAACAGCCGTAAGAATTTTACTAGCAGGGAATCTACAGGTTAGTGCAACAGTGGAACTCATGTCTTAATGTTATTGGAGACTTCTTTTAAAATTGTTGAATAAAAAATGCTTTACAGCTCTATACGTGTGTCTATTGAACAATCCTTGTATTAGTCATACACAATAATACAACTGATTGAACTTCAAATTTTTAAACTTGATTAGTTTCTATATATATGTTTAATGTTACAAATAATTCAAATAACAATCTTGATCATCTGTTAGTTCAGCGGAATAACAGTGACACTTTTAATAACCGCATAAAATAAACACTTAGAAACAACACAGGCGCTTTAACTTAACTGTTTGGACCACAGAAGTGAGGCATGCCTCAACGCTCTATGTGTACAGCGCGGGACAATCCCCCCTCCCTACACTTCCCTATCACACCACTACATTGCTTACATACGATGTATACAAAAAACGCTGAGGCAAGTTCAGGTTGCCTCATTCGCTTTAAACGAACTATGCCGAATCTCACCTGTCACCATCTAGCGGTCGCTCAATAAAGCACGTTTCGGTTTAATAAATTTGACAGTCGCAGTAACAATGTATAATCTTTACTTTATGTAGTTCATACGTATTTATAATTTTTATTCTACAGAATTTTTTAGGGTAGGCATTGCCTCAATTGCCTCCATGTAACTTCGCCACTGATATATATGTGTACAACGTTATCGGCAACAAAGAAATAGTTTTTGTTAAAATTCCTTCCCGGGATATTTGGCCGTAGTCCAATGTTTTCTACAAAACCAGACATTTCGGCAATGCCATGGACTTCCATCATCAGTGAAAATCGAGTGCGATAACGTGAGGTGGTATACGTTAGTGACCACAGTACTGTGGTTAAGGCTGAAGCAGTAAGTAGAAAGAAGTAGTTTCTATGGTAATATTTCATTTCGAAAATGATTTTAAATATAAATCTTAGAATATGGAAGTCATGTATGGTTCTCCATACCGATTTTTTGGTTTGCTAACATTATCCCATAAATATTTACCTATAATACCACAGATGTTCCTATTTTAAGTACCCCAGCCATCAGTAAAAACTTATTTTGAGGGTTTTCCACTATCTTTTTCACATGCAGTCTTTTATACACTACATGAAACAACGATGGGCACACACAGATGAAAGCGTTTTGTAAATATATTGGTAAATATTAAGCAAATTTTATTCATTTTTGTCCGTTATGTTTAATTTAATCTGTTACTTATTGGCCACTGGGTTTTAAATTTGTCCAAGTATTCTTCTCAAGTAAACTGGCCTTGAATTCTAATTCACGTTGCAATTTCCTGAGTTATTAGAACAATATATATATATATATATATATTTTGTGATGTTTTCAATTTGTTTCTTCTGCAAGTAGATAATATTGTATATTCTTTATATATATATATATACACATATAGTATTATTGTGAGTATTCACACACGAATCTTGCACTTTTACTAATTTGTGCTAGAGTTGTATATTTACCACCAATTCATTTTGACAATTGAGCCAATTCATCACAGAACTGAATAGAAAGAGCAAGTTCCATCAGTTGACTAAGCAAACCAGTGTGTAACATGTGATAACAGCATGTGGAAGTTCTAGTAATCATTAAATAAAATTATGATATGTACAGATTTATAAACGTTTTTGACCCAAAGAAGTTAATAATGAGAAAATGAATTGGTAATATTAAAATAGTGAGATTTTAAATTGATTTATTTCACTTATTGTAAGCATCATATAATCTTTTTCTTCTCCCAATATAAACATGAAAGGAAGGGTACAAGCAACAGTTCCAGAATCTCCTCACATTGCCCATTTTCTTCCCTTCTTTCTTACTTAGACTTCATTTAATCATAAACTTTCCCTAGAGATCCTCTAGAACAGGTGCAGTCCCTTACAACTTCCTACAAATGAGCAATCACTCTTAAGTGAATCTATTTTATAGACTGGGGATCTCCATACCAGGAAAAATGCAATAATACTAGTTGAGGAAGTTAGAGAGTCGATACTTAGAGACTGTGGAAGTTGGCTCTCTAATCACTTAGGATCCAGTAATATATTTATGTAGAACTAATTGGTTATTGCTCTATACCAATTTAGACATTGTATAGTGCATGTATGGTGCATTTTCTATTATATAGGCTACATGGATTCATTCGTGCTCTCCATGTGGAGACCCACCTTGCTTTATGTTACGCTCATCTTCAGCAGGAAACCTATTGTACCAAGGTATCCTTTTATTTGTTTACCAATACCATTGATCTACATTAAAGCTTGATTTATACTGTTAAATGAGATAATTCTTTGTGCTTTGTGACACAACACTTCAAACCATCGCATCTATGTCTGCAGCCAGGCCGGAGTGTGATGGTTACAATAAGTAGGATGGTTTAAAGTGTCATGTCATCAGTTGCCAGAGGAGCAGAACAGTAAATGGAAGACCCACTGAAAATGACTGCACAGCTGCAGTCAGAACATGTGGACTAGAAGAAGACCATGTCCCAACATCCCAGAAAATAATTTTACTGAAGTTGGCTCCAGCTGTGAAAGTTTTTTTTGTTATGATGAGGGCACTAATGTTTAGTTATAAGTATCAAAGTGAATACAGTAAAACCTCTCTAATTCGGATTATATGGGGCGAAGCCTAGTCCGAATTAGAGAAAAATCCGAATTATAGAATATTTTATAGAAATTCATACTACAGTATAGGTAAAGTGCCATACAAATAAAAATTAAAACTACGTAAATATTAATGGAAATTTAAATTTATTGTACTTACAAAATGGATAACTAAATTCACATAAACAACAATCTTTCAGCATCAATGTTTTCAAGTTAAGTTCGCACGCAAAAAGTTTATAAGTAATGCATACCTGCAATTATTAATGTACTGTACGTAAATATTAATGGAAATTTAATTTTATTGTATTTTACAAAACAGAAGAATAAATAATTTCACGATACCAACAAAAAAAAACTTCACTGACAGTGTTTTCACTTTAGCACACAAAGAGTTATGTAATATTAATGGCTGGTCCCTGAAGTTGACGGTTTTGTTCTTCCCGAACTGAAGCTACAGGTTTAAAAAAGGTTGAAATTGTAGACTGTTTTGCCCTGTTGTATTGTTTTTTAATAATTTCTTGATGCATTTCTTTGATGATTAAATAGTATTTTTGAAATTCTGGGTCAGTGTCAATAAAGTTAATAACTGCATCGAGATTTTCCCGCACCTTGGAAAGTGTAGGCTTAGGAACATTATCGTCGTCCTCTTCATCATCACTATCATCTCCAACTTCTTCTTTCTGACCTTGCATTTGATAGACAATCTCTTCCTCTGTTAAATTCTGGTAGCCTACGTCATCTTCATCGGCACCCAACCATTCTCTTATGTCTTCAATGTTGGTAGCTCCAAAAGCACCTGCATAATCTTCATCTTCCAAACCTTGCAGGTCGATCTCTGGCTCTTTATCGTACAAAATCTTATTCCATGCATTGCATAATGTAGATATTTTGATCTCATTTCCAGCTGTTTGCCCAATTATAAATAGCACTTTTAATACTGTATTCCTTTATTTTTTTAAGAGTTTGTTCACCCCTATTGTCCATTTCTTCATCGTCCATAAAAAATACCATGCATTCGTCGAGTTGTTTACGTCTGTAAAGGAGTTTGCAACTGAGGATTACTCCCTGATCCATTGGTTGGATAAGCAAAGTCGTATTGGGAAGCAAGTACATAGTTTTGATTTTTCCATCGCTGCTAGTCAATAAATTACCGGAGGGATGAGCAGGATGATTGTCTAATATCAACAAAGCTTTAACATCCTCTTCTTTTATTTTTAAAACATCTAGCTGGAATTTTCTAACCTCTGGCACAAAATTATCAAAAACCAATCGCTGGAAAATTTCTGAGTAAACCATGCAGTCTTGTTTGCTTTGTAAATAACTGGTAGGCTTTCAATAATGTTTTTAATTGCTCTAGGCTTAGCTGATTTTCCAACAACGACGGATGTTAGATGGTGAGACCCATCTGCGTTTGCACATAAGAGAGCAGATAGTCTTTGTTTATTTACCTTTCGGCCTGGTGTGGAATTGTCCATTCTATAGGCCTGTGTAATCTGAGGAATGGATCTCTAAAACAAGCCTGTTTCGTCACCATTATAAATTTGGGAAAGAAGAACTTTTTCATCAGTAATTACTGCTTTAAGTTTTTGGCGAAACGGTTCAACACTAGAAACATCGGAACTTAAACTTTCCACAAATATTTTCCAGTTTACAATGGAATGCCGCTGCCGAAATTTAAAAAGCCATCCTGTACTAGCTTTAAAATCAGTTTCTCCCAATTTTTGAGCGAATCTTTCTGCCGCTGCCTGTAATTCTACACCTCTAACTGGAACACCAACTGAACGTTGCTGCTTGTACCAAGTGTATACAGCATCGTCAATATTACTGAACTTTGCTGCAGTCGTTCGTTTTCTTTTAACAATACTCACATTTGGCGTATCTTGCTTTAAAACAAAATTGGAAATTTTTTTTCTGTCTTTTTTTTATATCATAAAATGTAGACTTACTAATTCCATACTTGTTTAAAATATTCTGCACAGAATAACCAGCGTCTATTTTACTCAACACTTTCATTTTGTCTTCTAAAGTTAAAGTCTTGTATTTACCTCTAGCACTCATATTGTAATACAGTACTGTAAATTAATACTAAACAGTGTTTGAAGAAAATGTGGTTTGAAAAGCTGTATGCAACTAAGAAATAACTTCAGTACAATATAACACACACGAATACAATAACAATGACGCACACACTACCAAAGCAGCAGTTGAAACTGGACTAAACCCAGTCAGGGTGGGGGTGTTGTGTATCGCACATTTTGCCAACATAACACTTTAAGAAGTCCCTAATGGCAAATGTTTTCACAAAGAATTCACAAAATAATTTTTTTTTGTGAATTATAATTTTTTTTAGGGAGTCCAAATTATCATAAATTCCGAATTAGAGAGGTTTCACTGTATTTCTTAAATTGCAAGACATACATGTCTTTTTTGTAAATCCTTAAATTCGTCATACAATGAATTTTTCTGGTGAAGGGTTTGTGAGGATCGGTCAAAAAGTATAACATAATTTTTAAATTATTTGTGTCGACATTTCACATGATAAAAATAACTTTTAATAATTTACATATTTGAAGATCCCTATAATCTGTATTTATCTATAATATGTTTTACTATGCTATATGTTGACAGGTACATGTATAAACGTTTTCTGTACTAATTCTAATATATAATTGTTGATTACTGCTTTCATAAATAATTACAAATACCATTACATTATGAATAATTTAAATTGTAATATTGTATAAATTATCTTCTGGGATATTATAATTTTCTCGTTGGATTTAAGGAAAAGATTTGATGACGTAAAACAAACTGTTTCAACTCCTTCACATACACAAGGATACACACATATGCATGGATGCACACGTGCGTGCGCGTGCACACACACACACACACACACACACATACACACACAGTCACATACACAAACATGTTCACTCAAATAATTGATCTGTTGTGTTTGACATTTTCTTTTGTATTCATACACAGGTCCTGATGGTGAGAATGAATAATGTCGAAATGTCGACACAAATAATTTAAAATTTGTGTTATACATTTTGACCAATCCTCACAAACCCTTCACCAGAAAATTCTTTTTTGTAGTTAATAATCTATTTTCACCATAGTAAGTGAACATGTCTTGGACCATTATAATTTATTGCTCAGATGTATTTTGTATGTATAATAATTATAATTGGATAGTTATAATTATTCATAATTTGTTAATACTTGTTTCTCTCTCTTTTTTTATATATAATCAGAAACAAAAATACATTCTAAATATAGTAATGCTGAATGCTGGAATAAGCTAGAGATCATATTTTTTACCTAGGTGCAAAGTTGTCTGAAAAATATTCTTATACTCCAAATGTATTTGTTATTATGCTACTTGACACCTAAACTATATTACTGACTGACTTCCCCATACTCTTGTCAATTTTTCAATGCTTTCTTGATTTCATACTGTTGTGTCTCTTTTCTGATTAAAAATTTGAGTACTTTGTTAAAGTAATAATACACATTTCATAACAAAAGGTGTATGTAAGATAGTTATTTTCAGTTGCCGTGGGCATTATGTAATGATCCCCCATAGGCATCTCAGGAATCCTATCTGCATTGCTCACCACAGCCTGATCTTCCTTGAACCCTGTCAGGCAACTCCTTAAAGAGTTTGCTAATAATTCTATGCTGGGTTTGCTAATATAGCGTCTACCTACAGCAGAGTAGGAGAGATAGAGATCGAGTTGCCTCAGCTGATCTGAAACCCACAACATGGGAAATTGCTAGGTGGGAAAGTGCTGCCTTGTGAGATTGCAAAAGTCATTCACATGGGCGCAGCAGCTCACTGCTCTGCCAGGACACTTCCTGGCAGCTATGCTATTTCCCACATTAGTACTGCCCCAAGCTCCTGCGGGTAAATCCTCAGGCCAGTGCATCACAGATAGCATCTGCTTTGCTGCATTGGGCTTGGAAAAGTGCAAGGTGTGCAAGTACCTAATTGCGGGAGCCATCTACCCAGGTCGGAAGCTCATTGTTCTAGCTGACAGCACTTACGCACTTATGAGCAGTACAATCTATTGACCACACTAGTGTGCCTCTAAGCTCCTGTGGGTGAATCCTTAAGGTAGCCATGGAGCTGCATCCCTGATGACGGGACAGGCTAGAGCAATTCACGAACTCCTCTCATCTATGTAAATCATGTATAGGGGATCCAAATCATAACTCCATGTATTAAACAAACAACCATGCTGCACTCATTTGACCCTGGCGTTCACTATACTCAAACCAGGCCACAAGACATCCTGTACAACTTCTGTCTGTCAGCAGGCGCGGATCCACGGAGGGGAAAATGGGGGAAATTTCCCTCCCCAAATGGTCATTTCACAAGAACGTTTTTGTCGTTTTATGATTGAAAATATGATTTAAAAATGGTACCACAGGTATATGTTCATGGTTTTACGCTAAAATTACTTTAAATTGTAACTGCACCTATTTTTGTTTAATAGATAACCTAAACGAATAGTGTTTATTTTAAACTGTATGTGAATGTTATTAAAAGAACACCATACTAACAAATAGAAATGTGAATTAATTCTTATACAGTAATACATCTATTGTGTTGATAATAACAAACTGTATTTTATCTTCACTCGTTACTATCATTTATACTTTAGATCTTTAAAGAATGATCTACCTTTTCAAAATACTCCCCAAAGTCACACTTTCCTCCCCCAAAACTGTTTGCTGGATCCACCCCTGCTGTCAGATAATTATTTATAAATCCAAAACAAAAGTGCTTTATTATGGTAATAAAACAAATCTTATGTGTGTAGAAATAAAGTAAAATCTATCCAATGGTATGTAACGTTAAACTGTATGTCTTTAATTGTGGAAAGACCAAAACTTCTACATAGAATAATCTATGTAGTCACAGGCTCACGTATGCTAGTATGATATTTTTGATATAATAAGTCTAGACATTAAAACTGTTTTATTACAAGAAAGTTATAACAGTAATACACCACCGTTAACGAAATGCTGTAGTGCAGGTGTTTACTAACATGTCTACACGATGTTCACGGAACAGTTAATTAAGTTTATACTTGAGTGATAAATGATACAGTCCTGTAAATGGTTAAGTGATATTTTTTTAAATATTAAGGCTTTAGGCTTTACAACAGATAGTTGAAATGAGGTGAGTAAAAACAAAAATAAATTCAACCAGAGATTAATAGGCCTATTAATCTACTTTGTGTTTAAGCAGTATTCTTTATGCAAGTTCAAAGCACACATTCAAGTAAAACTACAGTTAAAAGATGCTTGATTTATGGAGCTTTTCTCAGCAGAATCCAAAACTGGTAATTTGATTTAAATATAGGTAAAGAGTGTACAGTATAAGAATAAATAAGTATTGAGTGATCACAAACACACACAGAGTTAATTCTATAGATTATCTGTTTCCACAATTGATCTAAAACAGCAGATAATCTGCTACCTTTCTTCCTGTGCGGTAAAGGCTATATTATACAGTTCGAAAGAATATCAAGCATGAATCAGTAACTATGTAACACTAACATTTATTCTTGACAATATTGTTTGTTAGAGAACAATATTTATTTTTATACAAAACACTATCAATCATGTATAGTAGTAATAGGTAAAACACTGTACTTTTATTGAAATAACTTAATAAAAATTTCATGTAGTGGGCCTGTACTGTAAAGCAATACAATAATATTTAATTAAAAATATTTTAAAAACGTTTTGTCACTTTTTTTAATCAATGCATATAATATTTCAAAATTATTGCTAACTGGCTGTCCTATTCTCCTTTTGTGTACCTAATTGTACCCTCAATGTAAGTTAACATTATTCTATAAGAGTTATTATCAATGACTAATGACTTATTATCAGTCATTTAATGTATTGTTCTTTATAAAATGTTTTTAATTAATTTCCTTGAAATTTTATCTTGTTCTGATGCGGCATAGTTAACTCAAAAACTATGAATCCTGGATAATCTCAAGTTGACTGGAGTTTAACCAAGTTTTGAAGTTTGGCCAGTTTTCCATTCTAACTAATAGAACCAAATGGATGCCACAAAGTAAAAGTACTGATATTCTAACTGTCTATCCAGTTTGATGACAACAGCCACATTAACAATGATATGTAAGCTGCTGATTTGTGCTAGAAAGGTTATCTTTCTGTATATCAGAAATAGTACATGCCGCTGCGCGAGTCAAAATACTTATCTTACTTATGTAACATACTTATTAATTGCACTTATTTAAGATAAGATGGCCTAATCGACACAATTTGGCACAGATCTGTATTCTTATGATATCAAAATCAGCACAGACAGGAGAGTAAAGTCTGAAATGAAAAAGAATAGAGGCAGACTAACTCCATAACAAAGGCCTAGAAATACTTACATCGCAATGATTAGAACAAATGGGGTAAGATAATCTAAACGTATATTAGAACAACAAGTGGGCAGAAGACAGGCAAACTCACCTGCGTTGCCATTGCAAAATTATCCAATTAGTGTGTTTTTTACCCTAATCTGGCTGTTATATTTTTGATACCCAAGGCAGTTTATATTCTTTATTTTTGCTTTAGTTATATGGATTCTTATTTATTATTATCGACTCTATTCTCGGGGAATAATTTGGTTGCCGTGCTGTGACATGTGGCTTGTCAAACAGGATCGAACAGTTGGTTCTACGACTGTACTCGGACAGGCTACTTCTCAGTTTCGTTGTTGTTTGTGGCAAGAGTTCTTTCAATACGTTACTCGCTGACGACTCCCATTTAAACAATTACAAGGAAATTGAACGCCTGATGTTGGCAAAGCTATGTCCACAGAAAGTAGCAATTTATTTACTTCCTTTCCCGAATTTGATTTGACGTCGTAGCTCTTTAATGAGCACACCTGTTTCTAACAAGACTTGTACATTTTGTAAATGTATAGACAACAACGCTGATGAAAATGGTCAATTCCTATTATATACAAATTTTAACTAATGTAATATGAAACACACTCTAGCGTACATACAAACGAATAATTAGACTTCAACTGCTCTGGTTTTGCGTTACACAGGCTGCACATTGATTTTGGTGCCATTTTTATTATTTGACACCAATGGCAATAACATTCAGTTAATACTTTAATGTTAAATTAGGATATTCTGAAAATACATGTAGGCCAATGTGTGTATGTAGGCAATCAGACAATTTCCTTGAGTTGAAAGTTATTCGTTTAAGATTGATTTACCTTGAACAAACAATAAAAAAAACCAGAATTACGTTTAGGTTCATTTGCTAATATTTGTTACAATTACGTGGTTGAGCGTTCGTATGTAATGATGAGGTTTTCCATATAATGCCCTAAAACAACAAAATCCTAAAATATAAAGTAAAATAACTTGTACTGAATAGTCGTTGATGGCACGTGTGCATCAATTAAATGTCATATAACCTGATAGTTTTATTTGTTCTCCAGCTGAAGCTAACGAGTAATTTAGAAATATACTTTTATATATTTTAGAAACTGTCTAACAATTTTAACAAACTCTGTATCGTTAACATGGGCTGTGTACACGCCTTGTGACTTGGACTAATCTGAGACGTAGGCCTACAGTATCTCTAGTCATATATTTGCCGACTTCGCAGTTACATATACGCACTGAAAACAGTAAAAAATTATCTATATATTATTAATTGTGTTCACCCCGTATTAGATGAGATTTATGCACTCCTGCAAGAAAGATTTTCGATACCAAAAGTGCATTAACTTTCAGTGAAGGCATTTCACTAGTAAAATCTGAAATAAACATTTAACGAATCGACCTTCATTGGAAATGTTATACTTTTCCATCTATACTCCTGAACGTTTAAAATTACACATCAACTTGACTAGATATGAGTATGATTAGGAGCAGATCTGATCAGTGTTTTTGGCTGCTTAAACCACTTATGAAATTATATATATATATATATATATATATATAAAAAAATAAAAATATTGAAATACTTAAAATTATTGTTTTTATGAAAAAATTATAATGATTTATGATATGATAAATCATAATAACTTCCGTCACGTAAGTTATCTGTTATATAGTTTGTAACATTTTTAACTTATGTTTGAAGAGTCTAAGAAAATGGAACTCGGTTTCATAGGGGGGGTCGTAGCTTCAATTTCATAATTTTTTGACCAATATATATACGTATATTAGGCTACTGTATAAATAGACAATCCAGTTTAGTTTTATGAAAACTCAGAAATGTCGAGTAACTTTTGAACAGGGTACCTTCAGGACGTCACTTACTGAGTGAGACAACAAAAATTACGAAACGATATTCTAACAAACGAACCAAATTTAGTATTTCACATTATCTAATGTTTAGAGACAGATGCGTCCACGTTCTGTGTGAATGTGCGCGGTCTTGAAGCTTTTCTAAACTCCAACATAAACACTGAGCGTCTATCGGTAGTATTATGGATTTAAGCTTCTACGTGCACAAAGAACAATGCATCCAAGGCGACAGATGTAATCTTCGTGTATATTTCACTGTTGCGCTATCGTCAGTGATAAATAAAGGAGAGATAAAGTGCAACATTGTTACTACGTTATTTATTGAAGATAGCAACGCAGAAGTTGTTCCAACAGATCGCTGTCTGATATGAGTTCAGTCTACAATAAAAGCTGTTTTCTTCACAATAACTTTCATTACCAACAGTTTAATCTCTTAGTGTATTTTACCGCTGTTCTTCCATCTGGCTTCGTTGTTTTATTCAATCAATTTATAAGAAATAAATTCATAAGTAAACTGTGTTGACAAACATATGTGATACACAATGACGTTATCAACGTACCAATAGTTGCGTCCAATTTTACTGAGGCGTAAATAACAAGTAATGACACTTCTTAAATAGGAAGAGGAGTTTTATTAAATAATAAGCGTTGCGATTTCTGTTGTTTCTATTCCATGTTGCCAATTTGAATAGAATATAGTATAGTAAGCCTCATTACAAACAGAAAAAAATAATTAAATCCCCGAAAGAAAGATTTTTTATTTCACCCCCCCCCATTTGTGATGTCGTGTGGCTTACATCACGGCAAAAACGGAAATTCAGTGTGGAAAGTGTAAATGTCTGCAGTGTGCCTAGAACAATAAAATACAATTTTTCGCTAAAGTATTTTTGTTTAAAGTAAATCAGTTGGTAACTTCTCTGATGTAGGGCAATATTTATCACCTTTTTGGTAATGGGGACCCCCTAAAAATATTTTTTTTTCCTCGCGGACCCCCATCACTCCTTACTTACCCGTATACACTTACATAAACTTATATATATGGTTTGTGCACTAATGGTTTGTACAAGTATATTTACACAGATACAAGCTAAGTGATATAAATACATATAGGCTATACGAATAATACAATTAAACAATATATTAATAGCAAAAATTTCAAATTCATGTACTGTTTAAATTTGAAACATTTTTGTAAACATAATCAGCAATTTCATTAAAACTTAATAGGCAGCAATTTTATCACCTTTCGAATTGTCACGACACTCAAGGCTTATTTTTCTACAATAAAGTGTAAACTGTTAAAAAACCATAGCATGTACATTCTTTAGAGATACACGTTGTCAAAAATTTTATTATATACGTGTAAAAAATACAATAATTTATAAGACACTAAGTAGTTTGGGTTTAGGAGACAGCATTCCAAGATCGAACAAGTACATCGAATAGTAGACGCAATAATGAAAACATTTGAGGGAAAAGCTATTATTCATCGGTGTTCCTTGATGCCAGCCAAGCATTCGATAAAGTTTGGCATCAAGATTACTGTACCCTATAAACTCAAAAAAAGCTTTTCTGAACCCATATTAAAGCTTACTTACTTACTAGCCAACGCCCACCCTTGGCTGTTGGGCCATTAGGCGGCGCGCTGACCAGTAGAGACGTGAGAGCCTTGCCGTACCATCTTCGTCTTGGACTTCCGTGTCTGAGATCAAGGCTGGACATGCAATTAGGTGATCCGCATTCATGGAAGCGTATCCACAGAGAACACATTCAGGAGACGACAACACGCCAATGCGGTGCAGGTGGGAGGCCAGGTAGTCATGACCGGTTGTAGTTCTAAAAAGAGCAACACTAGTTGCTCGGGGTAGAGTTCTGTTAAAGAATTCACGGTGATGTATAAATGGTGCTGCCTCATTTGGTTCTATGTCATATTTGCGTTGGAGTTCTTCATAGATCGCAATCGGGCATTTCTGAGTTTTCAGCCTTTCTGTCGCTGTTTTATAGTTATTCCACCGTTGTTGGTAGGCTCTTTTACATCTCTCCCAGGATATGAGGCACAGCTTTTCCCGTCTTACTTGGATAGGTTCGACTTGCAGTTGTGACTCCATGGCAAGTATAGGAGTTGATTTTGGCGCACCAGTTATCGTTCTAAGGGCTGGATTTTGGACCAAGTGAAGTTTCTGGCATGCTGCATTGGAGGCAGTAATAGTTGCTTCTGCGCCATATTCCAATAGCGGCCGAATGTAGCTCTTATATGCAGTTGTCAGAACATCTTGATTTGCTCCCCATGTAGTCGCAGTGAGTCGTTTAAGTAGCCGGCAGCGCCTAGACGCACTGTTCGCGGACTGTTCTATATGGTGCTTCCACGTCATTCTGGTGTCTATATTAACACCCAGGTATTTAGACATGTTCACCTCTTCGAGTTCCGATCCACAATAGCGCAGATTGACCGTAGGCCGCCTTGTTGATAGAGAGAAAAGTTGGTATGTCGTCTTGGTGGTATTTACCGTCATGGCATTTAGTTTGGCCCACTCTTCTAGTTTAACAAGTGCACTATTAATAGTTGCTTCAAGACCCATGATATGGCTGCTAGTTGCCCAGATGATAAGGTCATCGGCATACAGGAGCGCTTGTACTCCCGGCACACACCGAACAGCCACCAGAATGTCATTGACCATAAGGTTAAATAGGCTGCAGCTGATAACGGCACCTTGGGGTAGCCCTTGGCGTTGAATTCGGTACTCTGAAAGGCAATCATTATAGCGGACACGAATTTGTCTTTGACTCAGGAAGGACGCTATCCAGTTAAAAAGGTTACCTGCGACGCCACTCAAAGCAAGTTTGTGAAGCAACATGGGTCTCCAGACTGTGTCGTACGCGTTTTTTAGGTCAACCATTACTGCCAGGGAGGACATTTTCTTGTGGTACCCATCCTTAACACTTTGTGCAAAGTAGACGACTTGGTCCATGGTGCATCGGTGCGCTCGGAAACCTGCTTGGCATTCATCAATAACCGCATTCATTTCAAAGAACTGGTTCAGACGCCGCACAACCATTCTTTCGGCAACCTTGCAGCAAGCACTTGTTAATGTGATGGGGCGGTAGCCCTCAGGTGTATCACTTGGCTTTCCTTTCTTGGTAATAGGTATAATCTCCCCTTTCCTCCATTGCTGGGGGACGCGTGTTTTCCACGTTAGATTAATGAGATTGAGCAAGGCTAGTTTCGCTGTGTTACCAAGATTTTTTAGGAGTTCTGGGTAGATTGCGTCGGCTCCTGCTGCCTTCTTGCCCTTTGTGTTTGATAGTGCAAATTCAAGTTCGGAGAGGCTAAAATCGCTTAGGCAAATTTTTTGTTCGGTTTTGTTGAGGCACTGCATTAGAGGTTTTTTATTCAGGTGTCTGTGTTCGTTTCTTGTCTTTCGGGCTCGGCTTATATTTGCGTAGTACTTGCAAAAGGTGTTAGCTATTTTTTTGGGATCTGTGATAAGATTGAGTCCGTTTTTGAAAGGTTGTTGTCATCTGGCTTCAGTGTCATTATTTAGCCTTGAGACAAGACGGTGTGCTTTTGCTCCATCGCGCCGGAAATCCAGCTCCGATAAGAAGGTTTTGAAGGCCGATCTTTTAGATTGTTTAATTTCTTTACGTAGTATGGCCTGGGATTTTCGGAGTTGGATACAGTCAGATAGTTCTTTAGATTTCTCTGCTTTCCTTCTCAGAGAGTCTCTTGTTTTCTTGAGGGATGAAAGTCTTTTATTCCAGAACGGTCGAAAACCCTTTGCTTGACCCCTTGGTACACATAATAGAGCAGATTTCAGTATAGCATCGTTCAGGGACTCTATAGCTGTTTCAGGTGATTTCCAATTTATTTCGTGTGGTATAATATCATTTGTTATCCTGCCGTATTCGCTCCAGTCGGCTTTTCTAAAGTTCCACCGGGGGGCACGTTTGTTAATGTATGTGGCTTTTCCTGTCGCACATTTGATGAGAATGGAGCGGTGTCCACAGCCTCCTGCGTCATCCATCAAGTGAACTTTTGTCCTCTGTGCGATGTTACGGTGCGCAAGGACGAGATCTGGTCGGGAAGTCTGTCCAGCAAATGACAGGAAGGTTGGTGGCGTGTCTTTCAGGTCAAGAAAATTTTCGTCGATGAAAAGTTCTATGCGTCTTCCTGCTGGTGTTAACCTGTCATATCCCCATCTCGGTGATTGGCTGTTAAAATCACCTATGATTATGCTATTTGCTTGGATCATTGATTCAATTGCATCAAGGGATGGAATATTGCCAGGAGGGTTGTATAATCCTATGACTGTGAAATGTTTGTTATTTTTCCATATATGGGCTAGAATTATTTCCACTTTGTCATCGTCTTGCATCTCATGGATTATCTCAAATTTAGAGCAGAGATTATTTTTAATTCCAACAATTATCCCCGAGGCGACTTGTCGTGATCGAGGTAAAATATGGCTGCAGTATCCGGTAGTTTGGTAAAATTCAGAGAATTCAGTCGCAGCGCCTGCTTCTACTATAACATATAGATCCACATCAATTTGGCAGATGCTTCGTTTAAATTGTAAAAAATTATCGTTGCTAAGACCTCCGGCATTCCAATACAGGATACTTAGGTCCGTGTCAAGGCCCTGAAAAGGGCCGTTGGTGTTTTTGGCAAGGTTCTTTTGTATCATTTTGGTCAGCGTGCTTTAGGCGAACCTTTGTTGATCGTTTAGTTTATGCAGGGGGCACCACGTGCAGGCGATCAACTTCACCCCCCAAAGAAAGCATGTTCACCATATTAGAAGAAAAACACTCGTTAGAACAACATGTTCGTCATATTTAGAAGAAAGACACTTTCGAGTACGCCACGAAAATGTAACTACTAATTTGTTCCCAATAAGAGCAGGAGTTTCCCAGGGAAGCGTTTTGGGACCCATTCTGTACTTAATTTATACGGCAGATCTGCCAACTAGCAATTATGTGATTACTGCTACGTTCGCTGATGATACTGCAACCATTCAGAATAGCAGAAAACAGGTAACGTGGGCCCGCTGAAGGTTTAAAACAGATGAACGTCCACAGGAGGAAGTACAAATGGCACAAAAAAAGTATTGCGAAAGCTGAGTTCCGAGGTGGATTCATGGATTCATGCCGTGGGCAATAGGGTTTGTGGTTTTGGTGGGTGCGAGTCCCACACACCGTAGGAGAACGGACCCTCCTGCGGCGAACATTAGTTTTCCACAGTCTCCCTCGTAAAAAACTGCAATTATTGCTGTAAAAAATGTTGGTGGAAGCAACTATTTTACTACAGAATTCGCTACATGAGATTGAAAAATGGGGAAAGAAGTAGAGAACATAATTAAATGAAACTAAATCAACACATATCACCTTCACAAAATGCCACGGGACAACATCAATTGTGAAATTAAATAACAAGGCTATCTTGGAGCTGACTTTGTAAAGTACTTGGGCATCCACCTAGACAAAAAACTGACGGCGCAACCACATTTGGATGAAGAGAAAACAACTGGACACCAAGTTTCGCAAGCATTATTGGTTCCTGGGCAGAAAATCATTACTGTCAATGTGAAACAAGCTGTTTCTGTACAACACTGTCTTTAAACCTGTGTCGACATACGGCTTACAGCTTTGGGGAATTGGATCTAAATCCAATATCGCCATAATGGAAAGGTTTCAGGTGTTGCGTACCATAAACAACACACCGTGGTTCATCAGCAACAAAGACATCTATAGCGACCTGGACCTGCCCTCAGTCAGTGAAACCATTGCGATGTGCAGCGAAAGATATGTGAAACGGTTTGAAAAGCACACAAACGCTTTACCCATAAATCTACTAGACAACAGCCTGCCGACAAAACGTTAAAAGTTAACATTTCCCTTGGACTTACTTAGACCTCAACACTCTAAATATATTGCCCATAATATGTTATTTTTAAATACTCATACAGAGAACTAGTCCATTGACTAGTCAATGGACTAGTTCTCTTCATGCCATGTATTCTGTGAAAAATTATGCTTATTGTTATCTATTAACCGATTGCATAAATAAACGTTTACAAAACATAAATAGTTAATAAAAAGTCACACTTAAACATACTATTTGTATGTTAAAGGATTACGTAAGTAATAGTTTTTAGTAAGGAGTTAGTAAAACTTTTATTAATAAATCAACGTCATTCTGCGAACCCCCGGTTGAGAATCACTGGTGTAGACGATAAAGCTCTAAAACAGTGAATGTGAAAGTCACGGTAAAAAATAATATTATAATAAAACAATTACAGGGCACAGAATGTTGTTCTCCACTGATCATTACTGATTCTGTTGTCATTCAATTAACCTTTATGAAGATAAGCATTCTCGTCATCTTATCGAGTAATCCACTAAATCTACATTCACGTATTTAACTTGTTGCTTATTTACTTGCTAACATCTAATTTTTTACCCTGTTATTTAGTTTTCTTTCACAAAAGTCTCTCTTGCCCGTTTATAACTTACTATTTTATACTTCTTTCTATGGTTGGAGTCTTCCAGTTTTCGAACAGATATTCTCTCAAAGATACACCAAGGATCACTGCCCTTACGAAACTCAAGTAATAATCTGAATACTCAGTAGGGAACACCTGGACTGTAAATCTTTACTTGAGAATGTAGGCTGGATCTGCATAATCTATGATTCTACAGACTGGCAACTGTCCCTAGAGAATCTATTGTGGCAGAACGACTGGCCGGTTTCTAGTATCACATCGTAGGCTTGTCAGTGGCCTTTGTTGAGCCCTTAGCAATCAGTTTTGCCTAACTACATAAACCCACTCGCTGTTTAGCTTACTGTCAACGCATTGCTTCAAGTAACCCAAGTTGCTTCCTCGCCTGACGGATATGTTTATAACATATACGCACTCTCCTTCTAGACTCTCTTCCCTGAGATAACCTCTTCTACAACAGAGAACCTCTTCAACACAGATCTTTTTCAACGATTTTCTCTTTATACTTTAGTTGGATAATGCCACACCTTGGTGAAATAGTCCATCAAAAATGGTGCTGTTCTTAGAAATTTAACGTTGTGCTCATAAATATTAAATTCTCTCTACTAGGCTTGCACGTTAGGCATGAACATTTCTAATTTAAAGGCGGCGGAAGTCAAATATAAACCTTTCTTTTAAAAATGACATTTCTATCAATCGGTATACTTTTTCGTAAGCTATAAATTAGTTTTAGGTACAATATTAATTAGGGACTAAGAGAGAAAAGATTTTTGACAGAGAAGAGGAAGGAAGGTTTGCTGTCAGTTGCGACCGAGGTTAAAATTTGTACCCTGGCGATTGCCACCCGGCCAATTACGATCGCAAACGCCGTCCTATCAGCTACAGACACCGACTGCGTGTATCAAAGGCGTGTGAAGAGATGAAGACTCACGCCTGGAATGGTAATACGTACGGCTGTTTCCAATGTTTATATACTGTTACGACCAATGGGCTTCCTCTGTGTATATTTTTGCATATTAGACCCTACATACTGAACTCATATGTGACAGACCTCTGCGCCCGCTTCGCTCGCCCTACGTAGGCATCGAAACGGCGGTCTTCGGCGTAACTGTAACTATTATAGAGTGGGCCGTAAGTTTGACTAAAACGCTGTAATTCTTTTCATAGTTACTTGCGTCAAGCGACGTATGGTGGGGGAGGGGTCGGAATACTAATTTTTTAAGTATTCTATTACATTATGTATTAATGTTCGGGTGTGTAAGCGTACGAATGTGTATGGCTTAAGAATGTGTAAGCATGGTTGTAAACCTTACAACCGGACTACATTTTCTTTAGCCTACAAAACAGAATAAAACATTTTACATAAACAACATAAATAAAAGAACTGTTACAGAACGAAAATAGAAAACAGTTTCAGACTGTGGTTTCAAATGTGAAAATAAAATAAAAGACAATATGTGAAATAACCGTTGTGGTCGAAATAATATCATTGAAAGACAGCGAGTGGTACAAAAAATACTGGTAAAGCGTAAGAAAGAAATAAAATAAGTCTTGTGTAGCGTACCGTTGTACGGCACGAAGAAAGCAAGCAGTTCATGATTTACTGGAAACACATGTTTTACGGTTATGGACTCCATAAAAATGTTTACTGCGACTGGAACATAGTAACAAGAAACAAACAGTTTCTATCAGTTTGCTTTGAGATAACAAAAGCCTAAAGACAATCAAAATATATAAACGCTACTTTACAGTTGGTTTTTGTTGGTTACCGGTCGCACTCTGTTTACTGTACGATATGTCATTTATTTTCTCCAAATGATTATCACGCTTAGACCAGATACATAATAAGGGGGTTGCATACAGTTTTAGCTATCATTCGACCGCACGAAATTTATCTCTTTTAATTAATTTATTTAACAAGATTTTATTTTTTTGCGAAAATACGTAGCAACATTTTCTAGAACGCTTGGTGAATAAAAAGTTGTACGGAACATTGGTTAAGACGTACCTTTGTGCAATTTTCTCGTAGTTATCTCAGAATGTAAAGTGTTCACTACGTTTTATACGTTTGGCTTTGAAAAAATTGTTAACAGTTTTATTAAATTGTTTCATTATATTTGTTTATTGTGTCAGTGTCATCGTTCAATAGTCGGTGACGAAAGAATAATATGTGATCATTGTATGAGTTTGGTAAAAGCTAAGAAACGTAACAACTAGTTACACACGCACACACGCACGCGCGCGCACACACAAGAAAACATTTATATATAAATATCAGTAAAACCCAAAATTTATTTTTTTAAGTTGACGTACGCCAAGTTTTACAAAAATCGATTAATGCGTTCAAAAGTTATCTTAAGACATACCTCAAACAGATAGACAGACAGACTGATAAGACAAATGGCAAACGATTCAGTTAAAACTGAGAACGTGCTTTGCTCGTTTAATAAATGAAATAGTTTAATAAATAAATATGCTAAGTGCATAAAGGAGTAAGTGTTAGCAGTAGGGGAATATATGTCTTAATTTCAAATTATGTAACAACGTAATTTTGTTGAAAGTATAGTGGTATATGTATTTTATGATTTAGGACTGTAGTATAATTAAAATATTTAAAACTAAAGTAACCATTCCTAACGTACTTGTCAACACTTTGTGATCAGAATTCCGTTTTTTGAATAACGTTCAATTAATTTTTCCATATGGCATCAAAGCTCAGACAACGAGTTCCATCGTTGTTCGCTCTCCTCATGACCATAAATGACAATTTAGTAAGGAGCTGTCTCGCAAAACGAAATTAACTACTCCACTGACTGGACTGAGTTGATGTGCTCTGCTTTGGTTACTTCTACAGCTGGACAGATCACGAGGATTTTATCCGCGCGTATCTGTAGTGAGAAGTGTTATAGCCTATGTGCTCACATTGCTCAAAATTATCCTACTTATTTATCCGTTTGTTCACGACCCACTGGTGAAACGATTTTTAATGCTATAAAATGTTTGAGCTTGTAATTATAAGAGCGAACAAAATAAAACACAAAAAGTCATTGAATAGTTCTTAAACTAAGTCATATTTATTAAAAAACTGGCAGGTGTTCCCGAGGAAAATAGAAAATTAAAAAGAAAATCACCATAGTTTATTCTCGAAAGAGATGCGGTTGAAAGGTACCACGGAGCTGTGAGAGTAAATTTCAGCAAGGACAGCAATGTATCAAAAGCAGTCATTCTGATGTGTATGGCATGAGCTGGGTCAACCATGTATATGTAAAATTATGCCCACTTTTTTGCCACATATTATGTAAGTAATTATTTTTTTTGTCGAATTCATACGAGATTAAAGCAAGATTTCTGTAATGCAACGTAAATACCGTGTGTTAATATTGTTTACTGTTATGATGTTTTGAATGATAAGTGAAACATTCAAACAGTTCGTGTAGAATATACAAATATACAGAAATAACCGTGATTACTCAATTAGAAGATACGTAACCGTTTTTACCTTGTTCGGATCATTAATACTCAACTTTAAGGTAGGCCACAGGATAGTTTTTACGCTTTTGTAAACGTTCAAATAATTGGGAGTTTTAAATTAAAACATATGTAGAAAAAGTAAAATTTACGACTTCATTCTTCCATGCCTATATATTATGGAGGTTTTGATTTATATACAATATTCAGTTTATAATATATTATTTTTAAGTAAAACAATTTTAGTTAATGGATTTCACGAACTTCCGCTGCATTAGGAATTACGTATAATTTAATACGTAAAATTGTTATGGTAACGTTAAAAACTGAATCACAAAAGTAAAATACAAGACAGAGGACGAAGCTGTTCTAGAATATCTCATACGCCTCCTACGAAGCTGAAATTTGCTTATTGAGAACTTATAGATACTAAACTAATGACTGTTATACATACATATATATAATATAATATATAATTTAATATTTGTTACTAGTTTTCAACCAAGATGTATTGTTTTCATTACTTGGAACACGTTTTGGGGATCAAATATTATGTCCACCCTCAGCCATCTTAGTTTTTAATCTTGTCAAGATTTAGTTCTTAATCAAGATCAAGTAATATACATAACAAGAAAAGGACTGTATCAAGAAGTGTTTGCACACACACACACGCGCGCACAGTTATTTTGATATTGATATAAAGTTTAGATACTGACAAATGAGAGAGGATTAAATAATCTCTTGAAAATATAATATCAATCGAAAAAAGTAAATAAATTTGCAGAACTATACGTTATTTGAAGTTTGTTCTATACACAAAAGTAATTCGCAGTGTGGGAAAAGTGTGGTTTAACTTGTGAGAAAAGAAAACAATGGATTAAGGGAATGGATACTGAGATTCTCAGTTCCACGACTCGTGGGAGAATTGCGTTTGTTAATGTTGGATCACAGTGCATACTGCATACACGAAATGACTGCGAGTATGGTAAGAATTATGTAGTTAAGGAGTTGAAGTAGGGGTTTGTAGTTAGTTCATATGCATTAGTGATTTTTACCACGAAGGTCTTGGAAACTGTACGAATATGCATAGGCCTACTTCAACGTGTATATAGGAATACACCCACATATACGTGGGTATATATAGAAAATACATAGGTAAGAAAAAATGTTGAATTCAAATAGTATATGTAGAGGTCAAAGGTCGCATAAAGTAAAGAAGTAAGAATTCATTAACCCAGCATTCTTCCAGCTAGTCTCTGTTCCAAATGTGTTCTGTCTTGGCGACTTACTATTATCAGAAGTATAGTACTTCTGTAAAGGAATGGTCGCAGGCAATAATACTACTTAGAGACGTTTGATCAGTACATATACATTTTACAGAATGTCTTCAATAACAAAATAAAATCTATCACTACCTTAAAAATGAGCACAAGCGTTTAAAGCACTTTAAAAATTACTTCATAGAAAGTAATCCGATGCCAAGGATACGAGCTGACTCTTTTCACACATTACAGATCTCGCCTTTACAATACGTACTGAACACACACGCATTTCTAAACTACTTGAAATATAGTTTCGTTAAAATTAATAATTTACCGACTCAGGATTCAGCACAAGTAAATGACTAATGCAAGATTGAGTTAATTAGGAGGTGATAATTTGATACAACAAAGTTAGTAAATATACACCTCATTAAACAAATTGGCTATAAGTTAACATATGATCATGGTTACCGGTCTCATCTACATCTCGGAAAGCAATGACTAGATGTTAGGTATTAGTTTTACTTACAACAAAAAACATACCGAAAAATTAATTTTAATTGTAAACACGGCTTCCCTTGCCCACAGTCTGTCTAAGGTTGTGACTGAAATATGACAACTTTTTATTTATTCGTGCCAGATATATTAGAAGATCATAATAAAACAACCTTTATTTTTAAGTATTATGAAATTATGTGTATGTTTATACATAAATTTGATGGGGAATATCAAATAAGTAAGAATGATTTTAGTAGTCGTAAATTATATGCAGATCCATGAAATGAGGAAAGTGCTTCATCCGATGGAATGTTTGAAAGAGTATATATCATGATTTTAATAAACTGAAATTATTAATATATGATTCTGATCACCATCTTCATCGTCATCATTATAATCACCACCACCACAATTAATGGCTCCAAAATCCTTCACAGGTTCTGGCCTGTTCCAAGAATCCATTCCATTTGCCCCATTCGTCTCTCTAGCCGTTCAGTTTATAATATTAAGCCTTCCCAGGTCCGAAGTGATAGTAGAGCTCAGTTTCATGACGTTTGCGCCAAAAGCCTCCTCAGCCATCGCATTATATATATACCGGTAATCTTAACACCTGTCTCGTAAAGCCCTCAATATTATTCATTATGTTTTATTAATATCCATGTTTGTGAGCCATATGTCAACGTCGGGGTCGGCCGTTTAGTGTTCTACACATTGTCAGATTTATTTTCTCTTGAAATGAAATCTGACATTAGATGCTTTATCAAACTATAGTATGTTCCATTTACACACGGTGTTTGGGCCTGTCGTTATAATTAATAGTATTATTTAAGGGATTATGAATTACACGAAATATGCAGGAATCTAACGAAAACGAAAACGAACAAATAAAAATATGTTTCGTAATATTATACTGTATACAAACTTTTCTGTACCTTTCGTAAAGGTAAGGGAAGCCACTCAACTGGTGAAGTGCTTTAACGGAATTATGTAATGATTTAATAAATTGAAATCATTAATATATGATTCTGGTAATACGTTGTAATGTTCTGTGTTCCTTACAATGACATGGATTTCCTATGGTTAAGATATTTGAAATTTAATGGTTCGATTATAGTAGTATTGATTAGCGTGTTAGCTACGCCGCATTGAATCTCTCTCCACTCTGCAGTCGATGACAACTTTATGTTTTACAGTTACGTTGAATTGAAATTATTAATAATAGTCTACATTTTAATTTCGGAATGAAAAACGGAGGATGAAGACATAAGAATTTTGAAATACAGACTACAAACTTTATGTCAACATGCAGCGATAACAATAGAAACAGAGGAAATACTGTAAGCATTGCACTTGACTAGCGAAGTCATATTTGGAGCAAGCAAGAAGCAATATACCAAAATGCGCTGAATGGACTAGCGGGATCGAAGCAGATGTGATGTGACTGTACCCATTCACACGACACCACGCTGCACTTGTTTGTGCTGTCAGGTTGTGATTTTGACATATTAGCTGTAAGTCATACTTGCACCTGCTTTTATATTTTCTGCTCTTTTCTGACCATAAAAAATATATAATATTTATCATAAGAAATTGATCCATATCGTGTACATTTGTGAGCAAAATAGATCCGTAACAGGTCTCAGTCTTAAAATAAAAGTAACGCGACCCAAATGTGCCGTTCTTTTCTGAACGGAGAAGGTTTTTTTAGTCACCGGCATAGAGTTTTAATGTTAAAAAATTTAGACATTCATTTCAACACGACGCAAAAACTAAGAAAAACTGCATAGTTCACCTGGGTAAACTTCATAGAATATTATAAAGTGAATCACGATTCTATACTTTTGTGTAGAAATGGTGTCAATTCACGTGCCGACGACCTGTCCTGTTTTTAGCTAGACACAAACAGTAAACTGTTTATGCACATATCATGCATTGAAATAATAAATTACCTTGGGTCGCTGGAACGTAGGCTATGTATCATATCATATCATAAACAAATGAAATAACTAAAATTACGATAGCGGTGTGTAATGCCTATCGGTTCATATCAGTGCTTCATGACGACTGTAGAACGTAATGGTAGCGATTACAAGAAATGGATTAGTCATTCGGCACACGCCCTTGCAATTTTACGTTTATTATTACGTAGTGCGGCATGTTTGTCGGTTGACTGTGAGACGGACATTAAAATTACGAAATTGTAATGTTACCCTGGTCCGTAAATCTTACTTTAATAGGAACTGGAACAGGCATTACTAAGCAAAGCGAAGACTGTAAACATAAAGCAGTACTCACTTTTAACTTGGAGATGTTTCACTTCTTTCTCGTATGTTATTCATTGGCAGATTTGGTCCGCGCGCGCGCGCGCGCGCGTGTATTCTGCCATACACTGACAAATGAAGAAGACACACGACAGACAAGACAAACAGGACGCTAGAATAACATACATAGTTAAAGATAACTCAATGACATAATATAAATAAAAGGGGACAGATGTCTTCAGGAGACTGGTCGTTCGTTGAATATTGAGCGTTTTATATTTTATTTATTTATTTTATACATAAACGAGCATATTATGCGAATTTGTACGTGTACCTATTTAATTATTTTTATATTATTTATAAGTTTTAAATCTACTACGATTATAAACGAAGGAAATACAAACATTTAATGTTAATAATTACCAAATACTGTATTGATTATGATTCTACAAGACTTCTTCATCTTCAGGAGTCTATTTTAAAACATTTAAGTAATTTTATAAACGACCACGAATTTTAAACTTGGGTTCTACCAATTTCTTGTTTTTAAAATTGCGAGTGTAAAAGTAAATTTTTGTCAACTTATGAATTACTTATGTAGTCTTTCATCATCTTCTTTACCACTACAGCCCAACGTGAACCCTGGCTTCCAAAGCCAATCTTCTCAAATGGCTCCTATCCATTGCCACCTCAGCGTTACCCTTCACATCCATTCTTCTTAGATCTTCCAGCACATTATCCAACCGCCTTATCCTAGGTCGGCTCCTCTTTCTGCTTTTATAGATTTATGCCCTCAGGATTTTCTTTGGCATACGCTGATCGTCCATTCGCTCTAGATGACCTAACCATTGTATTCGTTGAGCCTTTACAAATCTTACAATGTCCTCATGCTTCAATAGCTCATCTAGCTCCTGGTTATTTCTAACTTTCTCACTTGTACAGTCTACACGAAATAATTTATGAATCTCATTGAACTCGAGAAAGATCTGAGTATGAAATTTAAAAAGTAAGGTGTCATACAGTTGTTAGAAACTTTACGTATCTGACTCCTTTCTCCAAGTTTCCTTTATACAATTGGCGTGCCCTTTATTTCATTCGCTGTTATGTTTCTTCTTATTCGCTCCATCCCTTCTTGTGTTTTCTTTCAGCATCTTTTCTCCATAATTTTTCTTTCAACTACATCACAACCCAGAGTATCCATGTTTTAATGTCCCGATCCTTTACCTTGGTTTCGACGTTTCCCCGGGTCTACTTTCTTGTTATCTCATCATTGTTTTTAAGACTGACTCTTCGTTCTTTTTACTTACATGTAAATGCTTTTTCGAATGGTGTACCTTTTCGCTACGTGCTATCCATCTAACTTTCACCTACCGTGTGTTTGGCTGATTTTCTATATACACTCTTTCACTTATTTTCCCTGGTACATATATTCCCTTTATTACTTTTCTGCTAAATACCCTTAATCTCTGCTATTATCGTGCGTATGTGTAGTGCCTGTGGAAGTGTCTTCCTCATAAGTAGGGGAACCTGGTGTAGAACGGGGTACCAGGTTTAATTTTCTATCCAGTGCTGCTATCACTCGGAGAACTTCTCAACTACGTCGAGAGGGCATGATTTTACGACGCATCGTCGCCATTACGAGGTTGCTTGTGTTCAAACCTACATCAACGTGATTTTGCTAGTGGGTTTTGTAATATTCAAGTGTTATTTACCTCAAAAGTAAGTAAAAATATGTTACTACCGCTAATTCATACTTGTACCATTCTGTTAAGTAGATCATAAGGTACATTTATATATGGTTGCAATGATTATTGCACCAGTACGCTGTATGCTGCGCTGTTATCGGCAAGTATAAGATTAACCTAAAACGAGACCTTGGGGCAGACCGGGGTAGTACCCCGTTGTGCCCCACATTATTCATTAACTCCTTTAACTTTTTGTAACGAAGTTTTTGTTGTTTACAGCGTGGTCCGAAGTTACAAAAGGAAGTCCAACAGACAAGAATGGTCTGAAGTATCAATGAGAGAGGCTGTGGAGGCCGTTTTGAGTAATAGTGTGGGCTACAAGAGGGCGTCTGCTCAGTTCAATGTGCCAAAAACTACTTTGGAACGCCATGAACAGAAAAAACGTCAAAATCAAGATTTTGATGGGTCGTTTCACTTGCGTTTCCACTCCTGAACAGGAAGCTGAGCTAGCTGATTATTTGACAACAATGGGAGCTCAACTTTTTGGATTCACAATAAATGAGCTTCGAGAATTAGCCTATGAATTGGCAGATCCGTAACCAACTCCCTCGCACTTTTGGTGAAAGTGGAAAAGCAGGCATAGAACGGGTAAGAGAATTTACGGCCAGACACCCAAGATTGAGTCTGCGGAAGACAGAAGCTACGACGGCTGTTCGTGCTATGGGGTTTAATAAACCAGTGGTTTACAAATTCTTTGACTTGCTTATTAGTATTGTTGAAACTCACAAGCTTACTGGGGACAGAATTTTTAATAGTGATGAGACTGGAATATCTGTAAACCCTAAAGGTAATTAAAAAAATAATTGCTCAGGAAAGTAGGGGCTCTCACATCTGCCGAGAGAGGTGAATTAGTCTCAATGGAGATTTGTTTTTCTGCAGTGGGAGTGTATGTCCCTCCTGATAATTTTTCTCAGGAAGCGGATGAGTCAGGAGTTTCAGACAGGTCTTCCTATAAAGGTGCTGTGGCACAGGTTCACGAGTCTGGATGGATGACTAAGGAACTGTTCTTAGAATGGTTTAAAGACTTTGTATCTTTCACAGGGGCAAAGAAAGAAAAACGAGTTCTTTTAATCCTAGATGGCCATTCTACGCATACTAAAAGCTTACAACTGATTGATTTTGCAAGAGAGAATGGGGTTATACTGTTGTGTTTGCCACTACACACTTCACATACGCTCCAGCCTTTGGGCGTAGCCTACATGCAGCCTCTGAGAAATTATTACGAGGATGAGATTCGAAAATGGCAAAGATCAAACCGCAATCTAAAGTAGTCACACTGTTTCACAGTGCGATATTGTTTGGTTCTGCTTATCTACAGGCTTCTTTGATGTTAAATGCTGCTAACGGATTCCAGAAATGTGGAATTTGGCCTGTTGATAGAAATGTCTTTGACGATGCAGATTTCTTACCATCAGCAACTACAAATATCGAACTTGCTCCTCCGTCGACCTCCGTAGATGTGACAGTTCCGTCGACTTCAACAGACCTGGAAACTCCGTCGACTTCAGCAGAAGTTGCAACTCCGTTATGCTTATCCTCACAGTCATCGAACGTGTCTCCTAGTTTCAGGTTTTCAAGTCCATCCTCTGTACTGCCGATCCCCAACGTGCCACGGACCAATAAAAGAGTATCCAAGAAGAGAGGCAAAACAGCTATTTTAGCCACTTCACCCCATAAATTGTAGCTGATTCAAGCTGAGAAGAGAAAAAAAAAACAAGTCCGTAAAGACAGCAAAAAAGTCTCTTGACTTAGAAGAGGCCGTTGAACAAGCTGCACCACCAAAGAAAATAAAAGGTCAATCAAAGCCTAACAAAACTAAGAAAGCTAAGCCAACTTTAAAGTCAATGCAAGTGAGACAGACGTCTTCGTCCAGTGACAGTGAAGAAATTGAAGAAGACGATGTCCACCCTCTACTGTGCCACGATTTCTAACCAGAGGACTGGATAAGGTTCTGTGTTTGTCGCAAATGGGCTCACAATAGGTGCGCAGGTGTTGAAAGTGAAGATGAGTGTATTCACATGTGTGTATTTTGTGAATGAATTTAACAAACAATTTAGAGTAACCCTGAATATTGAATCATTTTGAATGAGTGAGTTAATATGAATGAATTTAGTGAATTTTGTAAATGAGTGAGGAAAGGAGTAAAATAAGTAAACAATGAGTTCATTCAATTAGTTAAAATGATTTGTATTAACTTAATTAGTTTAACATTTGAATTTAAATTAGTTTTAAAAAGTTGTGTACGATTTACAAGCCAATTTTTTTTTTAAAACTGATCATAGGAATAAAGTACCTCATATTGCCCCAAGTATAGGGCAAAACGGGGCAAGTGGCATTTTCTAAAAAAGCGTTAATTTACTAAAAACCTGACAAGTTAGTTTGATTTATTGTATGTTTTATCGCCATAAAACTTTAACATTGCAATAAATGATTTCATGTTAAAAATCTGAATTTTTCTAATTTATTTATACCCTCAAACTGTGTTTAAAAATGAAGTTCCCCGTTCTGCCCCACCCTCCATCATTTGTATTTCTTAATTCTTATGTATAATCTTTATTGTTACTGTCATTGTTGCTGTTTACTGTTATTTATAACTTGCATTTTATGTATATAATATATATGTATATACTCAACATACTTTGTATTGTTGACTTCTTAGCTGTCACCAGTGACCCGCCCCGGTTTTGCACAGGAGCAAATTTAAATTAATGACGGTTAACCTTTTTAAAAGTGTTACAAAATTTCCTTGTAGGTGACATTTCGTTTCTGCTCCTTGTTTTTCTTTCTAATTTATTTGCTAACGTTGCTGTACAAACTTTGCTGCTCTCCCCGCTTTTGTTATACATTAACGTTTGGTACACTTAAACGTTCCACAGTAAATGCTCTATAGAACGATGAGAAACCGCAACAAATGTAGGGATGACCACCGATCCCGTGGCCCACCGATGAGAGTAGCCCGTTTTTCTGTTTTTTTTTCAACGTTTGACTTTATTTTATATTGGATATAGATATACATTATAACCTGACTGGATCGTTTGAATAATTTCCATTATTTTCAATTTTTTAACAATTACGATTTACCATTAATTACCAAATTTTTTTTAAACTAATTACTGTACCGGTACTTCGGTAACGGGTTGCTTTCTATAACCTGAAGACAGTAATTTCGTGTGTTATGTTGTGTTGCTGTACATACCAACTGCTTGTGTGAGAATGGTATTATCATTGATTGATGTTCGATACAGTGAGAAGTACCAAAGATTTTGAGAGCTGCAATCGACATATAATTGTTTAAAACGTAAAACGGATTGCCGCAGATAACTATCGAGGTATTAGTTTATTAAACGCGACATACAAAGTTTTGCAAAATCTTAAAGAAGCTCGAAAAGATTCTCAGAAATGTTATTATTTAATGAACAATAAGCTTTTGGAAAGGAAGGTCTACCGCCGATTGCCTTTTTCTTATAGAAAAGAAATAACGAAGAAGCGAAGAGAATACAATGTTCCAACATGTTTATATTGTGGATTTCTGGAAAGCTTTTAAAAGGGCATATATAGGAAAATTCTGTGAAGCGTAGCAGAAAAACGAGACTTGGATATCCAAGTCATATGATCAAAGCAGAACAGGGTTAATAATATAGACAAACACGAATATTAATAAATACAGTGCTATCAAGTACTGAGGAGATCCCTTTTCCCATCTCATCCAGTGAGAGATATAGAGAGAGAAACGATAGATCCCGCAGAGATCCCGATATTCAGCGAAGATGAACTGATACTAGCAGTAGACTCTCTACAAACTAAAAAGGCACCTGGGCCTGATGGCATACCAGCAGAGGTGCTGAAGGCTGTGGCGCGGACTCACCCACAACTGTTGCTGTGCATGTTTAATATTTGTCTCAGGGCAGGAGTTTTCTGTTCACGTTGGAAAAGGGCAAGGCTGGTTCTTATCAGCAAAGACAAAGGGGATGCCAATTCTTTGCATCGTACAGGCCTTTGTGTATGTTGGACACTGCCGGGAAGGTGCTAGAAAAGTTGATAAACCTCGTCTTTTGCAGGCAATAAAGGACTCTGGAGACTTATCCGACAGACAATATGGTTTTCGGAAGGGCAGATCTACAGTAGATGCAATTAATAAAGTAGTTGAATCCGCAAGGGGAACCGAACGAGGAAACCACTTCTCGCGGCCTGTATGCCTCTTGGTAACGCTGGATGTCAAAAACGCGTTTAACTCAGCGAAGTGGAGTGATATGCTTGACGCTTTGCAGCTTACGTTTCGGTTACCCACATATCTGTTGCGGATGATTAGAGATTACCTACGCGACAGGACATTACTTTATGACACTACATCAGGATGCCGGATCAAAGAGGTCACAGCAGGGGCAGCTCAGGGATCAATTCTTGGGCCAGACCTGTGGAACGCTGCATATGATGGTATTCTTCGGATGGAAATGCTCGAAAATACATTCTTAGTGGGGTACGCTGATGATATAGCAGCTGTTATCGTAGCGCGAGATGTGGAACTGGCTCAGAATGAGATTAAGGCAGGTTATGCGTCGAGTCAGTTCCTGGATGACAGACCACGGTTTAAAACTGGCAGCTGACAAAACAGAAATCGTGCTGATCACAAAGAGGTATCTCCCCAACATCTTGCCAATGCAGGTCGGAGAAGGAACGGTGCACACAAAAGCCGCAATTAAGTATCTGGGATTACTTCTGGACACGAAGTTTACGTTTTGGCCACAAATAAAACGGGGGGCTGAGAAGGCTGCAACTAAAACCGCGGCACTTAGTAGAATTATGGCAAACACCAGTGGGCTGAAACCTTCGAAGCAACGGTTACTTATGTCGGTCACGCATTCAATACTGCTTTATGGTGCGGAGATATGGGCTGATGCACTCAAGCACGAGAAATACAGACGACGTATTCAGCAGTGCAGCGAAGTGGCGCGCTCAGAGTGGCTTGTTCCTACCGCACGGTTTCGGAGTCCGCGGCTCTTGTCGTCGCTGGAATAATCCCAATCGATCTGCTGGCACAGGAACGGAAACTGGTTTACAAGAGGAAGGGCCAAGTAGATACTGTACACGCTCACAAGGAGGCCAGGGCTCGTACTATGGCTCAGTGGCAGGAAAGATGGACCAGTGACACGAAGGGAAGATGGACCACTAGGCTCATAAAACAGTTAGCTGAGTGGACTGATCGCAAACATGGCGAGATTAATTATTTCATAACACAGTTTCTAACTGGCCACGGCCTGTTCCGGGCTTACCTATATAGGATGGGGAAAGTGGACAGGCCAGATTGCATTTTCTGTAAACAAGAATTGGACGATGTGAATCACACGTTTTTCACCTGTGATAGATGGAAAGCAGAGAGGCAAACACTGGAAAATATAGTGGGACAGATCTCGCCTGAAAATATCATCGGAATAATGCTGGAGAGCGGACACTATTGGGAGCAGGTAGCAGCTTACATAGAGGAGGTACTAAGGCGAAAGAAGGAAGCCGAAGATGATCTTGCTAGGGCCGCTAACAGAATAGCAGAAAACAGGTAACGTGGACCCGCTGAAGGTTTAAAACAGATGAACGTCCACAGGACGAAGTACAAATGGCACCACCTTGAAGTATTGCGAAAGCTGAGCCCCAAGGTGGATCCATGCCGTGGACGACAGGGTTTGTGGTTTTGGTGGGTGCGAGTCCCACACACCGTAAAAAAAAGTATTGCGGAGATCAGTGTAAAGAGAGGCCTAAGACAATGGTGTAGTATGTCGCCTACTCGGAGAGCAAAATTTAAACGGCCTGTTGTTTGTTAACGGTATGTCCGTTGGAATACAGAAGACAGTGTGCAAACGTTCCGGGAAAAATGAACGCATATAAAATCAAAATGTATAAAAAGAAAAAAATAGTTATGGCTTTTGAAGGAACAGATCCGATTATCGCAAAGATTGTGTTACCAGGAGAAATGTTGGAAGAAACTAACTTTTACTTACTTAAATGCTCATATCTCTTATAACGAAGACAGGAAAACAGACCACAGCATAGTAAAATTTTGAGTACATTTGTAGCGTAACAGACCAAGAACAATTTGTGGACTTGAAAAAAGACTAGTAAAGAAATAAGCTAAGTTTCTAAGTTACAATGGCACACCGACATTTAATGTACGGAAACGAAACGTCGGCAACGTAAAAAAGTTATCAACAAAATACAATCGGCAGAAATGAAATTTCTGAGAGAGGTATACGAAGCTAGAGCGCATTAGGAACCACGACGTAAGAAAAGAATAAAAAATTTATGATATGAACTATAGAACACAAGGAAAAAGTGAACGATAGAAGGAACACATCGTAAGAATGGATCTGTCGTGTATAAAAAAAAAAACTGCTAAAAATTATAAACCATAGGGGACAAGATCTTTAGGTTAACCACGGAAGACGGAATAGACGATACCTAAGCCATTTACTACAGACGATAATGCAACAGAAGAATGCGGCCACAAACTTCTTCCTGACTGGAAAGATGGTCATTTAAATTAAACACTTTGAACTCTACTAATATAAAGTATCACAGTATCATGCCGGTGAAAATGAATGTAGTTTATTAGTAAACCGATGGAGAGAAAATTCCACTGCAATTATCATATTAGCAATTAGATAACATTAGGATCGAATGGTCGCTCGGCTCTTGGTAGAATATTTTACCAATACTAGAATTTAATAAATACACATTTAGTATAGTATAAGGTAACAAGATTCCACCTCCAAAGAAAGACAAGTATACCATCAAAATTCGTAGTGAAATATGCAGAAACGCGATCTTATTAATATTAAAAGAAATAGAAGAATAAAATAAACTTAATAAATACAGTAATGAAGAGACAATATATTACTTAAAGATAATTAATATTTTTAAGGAATAAAAAGAAATCGAAACAAAAAGGGAAATATTATCATAAATGAATAATTGGGAAATAGGGAAATAGAGAATGCAAATTTAGGAATTAAATAATGCAATTAACATGACAAAACAATAACTGACGATGACAAATACCCAGAAGAGACGATCAAATGACCAAAAATATAAATAGTTCTTAATAAACAATTATAATGTACAGATATGAAACATAGCATGTAAGAAATAAGACATTGAGTACAGCCTTAGATTAAAATTATGAGGAGGTCTGCGAACCTCAAGCATCTATTGTGTATAAGTGAACTCCAGACTGTAATTAATATAAAATTACAAATATAAAAATATTGAACAATAATTATAAAAGTTAGGGAGTGTAACAGTGTAAGAAGGTGAGAACAACGGTGATAGACTTTAAGAAGTAAAAACAGTGTATAGTGTAAGTGCATAAAGATATTTACAATATGAACATTGCATGAAACATATAATTTATATAGTATATGTAAAACCATGTATATATAATAATCATGAACATATATGAATATGAACCAAAAAGGTAACTTATATAGTGGAATAAAACCAAGTATATATTATGATATATTACCAAGTGATATATTATGTGACCCATAAATATATCATTGCCAAGACCTTATCTGAATAAATTAGTATTTTAATAGAGAGGATTATTGTTGGAAAAAATATTGAAACTAGGCAGAACGTGTCGAATTTTAATGCTGGTTTTTATACAAATTAAAGGAGAATACGAGACGAAACGATACTGAAAGACTATGAAAATAAATAGAAGAAGGATATTTTAATTGATGGTGCAGAAAACTAGAAATCCAGACGCGAAGGATCAAGAAAGAAGATCGGAAAGAAAACTACCAGATGGGCGAGATCTATCCAATAGTCAACCCAGATATTAGAAAACATCACATTTAAAGTTCGAATCACAGCGATATACTATAGTAAAAAACAATAAAAACTTTAGAACAGTGAATTCTAATTGTACACCAATAATTATTAGTAGTAAGAGTTTCTTTTTCAATTGTTCATTTGCACTTTTGTATGACCCAAAGAACCCACTGATACACAACATACATCAACAACACCTAATTACCAAACATTAATTTTTAAATATTATGTTATATGATATGTTTACGACTTATGTACTATACTTTGACATGACTTATAGATGAACCCTGAGATTGAGATTTTACATGCTCTACAACAGAACTGAGTTGCGAAAAGATTAAATAAAAATAAGTGAATACAAAAAAGAAAGTAAGAAGTTTGATTATTTATTTAAAATAGAATTATACATCGAATAAGGATAAGTTTAGGAAATAAGAAATTAAGAGATTTTATTCTAACCGTAAGTGTCTTCTAACAATAGTTCTACAGATAATTTTATTTTCCTGACAATTGTTTCACCAGTTACGTGAAACTGGCTCCAACCTCTGAAGCTGCCGTAACTGGTGAAACAATATTGTCAGGAAAATAAAATTGTCTGTAGAACTATACCAAGTGTGTATTTATTAATTTCAAGTATTAATTAGTACACATGCCTAATCATTGATCTAGAAATACTTTTTACACTCATTTATAACTTTACTCTAGTAGAGGGTTCAGAGAGAGCTGTATTTTTCACGTGAGTTTCTCAAGTGTACGAACGTTATTAAATTAAAAGCTAAAAGCCAGTGTCTGACAACGCCGAGAGACAAACACCACACATGCTTGTTACCGTCATTAGGACCTTACCTAATACACGGACAGCCAATTACGTTGCCAGCGGTCATATAATATCAAAGTATATACAAGTTTTAATCCTCTTTATGAATCATGTGTCTGAGAAATTAGGTATGTAATTGTTCAAATAAATATTTTTTATCTGTTCATGCACAGACAGAGAGATAGATGGTCAGACACACACGCGCGCGCGCGCGCGCGCTAAGTAATTTCGCTACTTCTGTATTTAACCAATATTTCTTATGCAATTAGTTTTGCTGAAATAACAACACTTTAAGGCATAAATTCACCACCGTTTTATTGATAATAATTTACACATTTTTCAGTTTATCTTAGAACATGAGTAACTCTTGTCTCATTGCTGGTAGAGAACTGATTTATCACATGAAATTATTTCAATTTATCAGTTAATATTTAACAAAACCGATAATAGGCTTAACAACAAAATAAATATAGTAAAACACACATAATTAAAATTTACACTCATATATAATTAAAACGAATCTTAAATAAAACAGGAGTTGCTTATTAACCAAGACAGAAAAACAGATTCGTTTATTTCATAATTCAAGTAAGCTAATTAGCGCTGCCTCACTACAAGTGAATTTCCAATGCAAAAATGACCGAGTTCATCACCAATTTCTTATAACGCCTAACGTAATGGGAAACCAGTATTCTCTCAATATTACAAGTCATTTTTGGCTATAGAAATACCGCAGTAATAACCTGCCTTACAAAGTATATTCTACCATCCGAATTTAATGTAGAATGGCGTTTAAATAAAACAACTATGTTAAAAACGAGTTCTGTTGCACAAAGAGAGTTGTGTATATTACTTTGAGCTAGGTATCTTTTGCGATACCGTCCTGTTTCGAACCTAATTTTGGCCTGTAGTACATGTAGACTTCTAAAAAACAACCACAGAAACACAAAACGTCAAGTTTCTTGACGTCCAGAGACTAAGTAGTGATGGTAAACTCTCACCATTTTCTACAATTTTCTTACTACTTTATTCGACTTTTATTCCGAGACAGGCGTTAAAAGTGAAAGTGAAGCTAACATATTTCGTATACTTGTCTTAAGAATTAGTAGCAAAACTAGTTTTTTTATTCTTTACGATTGAATAGAACACACCTTTTCACATTATATTTATTATATGATAACTTTAAAATAAATTGTCTGATTTATTTACAGTTTCTAATAAGTTAGTTACATAGTTTTAAATATAACATTACGCATTATTTACAAGCTGTTATTTCTAATTATTACAAAACAATTCATACTGTATTCTCGTCTATAACACTTTAGAATTACTTGATCTTTTGAGACGCAGGTGTTCTGTCCTGTCTTACTATGTTGGTAAAAAAATTACATTACGTACACTATAATTTAATTTTACATTGCAATTTCTCTGGATTTACTGGCGCTGATTAATTACATTTTCTTTCACAGGGTTTGTAATTTTTCAATATTTATTGATTAATCAGAGAAATGACGCACAAATAGAAGGTTATCATAACAAACTCCATGTTTCGTATTGTTGTTCTAGTTGTTCAGCACGAACAGAATTTCAATATGGCCTGTCTCCGTCTATGTAAAGACAATTCTATGTAGGCCTACTGTTAGTTTGTAACAGCAGTGCAATGTGTATGTGTGTGTGAGCGAGCGCGCCCGCGCGCTTGTGTACACTTTACAAGTGTAAACGGAATATTAGCAATAGGGTGGAGTGGCTGGTAGAAGTATGAAATTGAAATTAGCAGTATACGTTTACATTAGACGCTAGACTACTCAGTTTCCGAAGTTTTTACTTAAGCAACTCAGTGTAAGAGAACTAGAAAGCAGCTTATTGTAAGAACTAGAAAAGAAGTGAGAGCCTCGCATCAGTGCTACAGATAGCCTTTATATGGTTCTAAAGTGACAGGTGCAATAATGTGCCAATGTATTGCCATTTCCTCATTTATTCTTCTTGGAATCTTAGATGAAGATATATAAAATCATTTGCCGCCTCGTTTACGTTTGTGTTTGTTATTCGATTAATTTGACTGCGCTTGCGTGGAAATAGATAAATCCTAATAAGCAAATATTAAACTAAACATAATTTAGGTATAAATATTCTCTTCTTTGGTAGGCAAGTTCATCCTTTTGAAAAAGAGAGTAATTAGGGACATTTTAAGTGTTACGATATGACTGAACTAAATACTGTTTTCAAATTATTACCTCTTGTTAGAGACTCGAATCATCCCGCATACTTTGCTGATAATATGGAGCCGAATGATCCTTTCTGGAACACATATATTTCTACAGGATAGAAACGTTGAGGACGCAATACATATGACTTACCAGCAAACACAATATTACGCACAATAAATGTATCTTAAGGTATTACAAGTAAACGTATCATAAGAAATCCTAAGTCCTAAATCCTAAGTCCTAAGTCCTAAGTCCTCAGTCCTAAGAAAAGTATCCTAAATCTTATGAAATGTAAGAATCATAAACAGTAAACAGAAGAGCGGTATGAAAACTATGAAACGCACAAAACTAGATCCATGATAAATTAAAAGAAAACGTGACCAAACTAGAATAAATATAATAATTTAGGGACCGAAGAAAATGACATGGAAGTAGAGAAGAGATTCGGGTAGGCAAGAAGTAGGCAGTGTCTAGGAGGCTTGAATCAATGTGACCACAACGTCTGCACGTTTGCAAGGTGTGAGAACAAATTTACCTATGACGTTATTTGAGTTTTTCTTAATTCACAGTAGTGTTCACTGCCATGTATCTATTTGGGAGTCACTGTAGAAAGCGCACACTGAATAAATATTTTCTTTTTTGAACATAAATCAGCCTTTTTTGCTTAACCATATTTAACACCTTTCTATACAATCACACCCGTTCCTTCTTTTTCCTATTGTATTAGTAATAACTATAGGTTGTGGACAATTGTAAGCGATCGTTTTACAAGTGTGGTGTAGTAGGCCTATATAGTAGCCTCGTTTACTGAAGTTATTTGTAGAACCGGTGACCGTCCGGTACGCCGCTATTCCCAGAGGACAGTCCTGCCTAAATAGATCTAGCTAGACAGACCTTTCTAAGTTAAATTATTAGTTTAAGTGAGTAAACATTATTATTTGCAGGAAGTTAACATCAGTTCTCTCCTGATACAGAACGTTACTGACGTTGGTAACAAATCTTAATTTATGTTATTGAGGACGCACCAGTCTTACCAGATGGAATCGTGGAATAATCAGCACCCTCCCTCCCCGACACACACACACACACACACACACACACACACACACACACACACACACACACACACACACACACACACACACACACACACACACACACACACACACACACACACACACACACACACACACACACACACACACACACACACACACACACACACACACACACACACACACACACACACACACACACACACACACACACACACACACACACACACACACACACACACACATACTTTAATTCATCAGTATATTAAATTTACAGTATTGAAGTGTCAATTCGTTAACTGTACGTTCATTAAATAATTTCAATAGTACCAGAATCAAATAAATTTTATTATAACGTCTGTACACAGACGTGTGTTTGAGCGTATGCATTTGCACACATGTGCAAGAGGCAATATCTGATCAGACGTTCGTTCTAAGAGGCTTTTAATGATGGAGTGCGGCACTAGTGCAGATGTACTATATATAACCAGTGTTTGCGGAGTGAAATTGAACAGATGGAGTTAAAATAAACAGTTCTTTCTAAATACACTGGGGCAAGTGTGTACTACTTAATAAATAAATCACAAAGGCGAAGTGTAAACAATTTCAAATAAAAAACCAAACATAGAGATTTATAACAGAATTTTAAGTTTCAAAATAAAAAAGGAATGTTAACATGACTAAAACTAAATTTTATAGAATTCAAAGTGGCACGTGTTTCGTGGAACGTAAGCGTACATTACAGAAGTTATTTCCCAATGTTAGCTTGAAAAATAATTATACTTTAAAGTTTTACATTTTATTCCCGCACAAGCATTGGAAAAATCCCGTCCGCTCTGTGGGTTGTGGCTACTGTTTGTATAGTATAGTTTTCTCTACAGCCAAATCATTCTCGTTCACTGTTATCAGACTGCCGTAAACTAAATGTGAGCGGTTAGTTGACAGTACATGTTTTTATAGCATTGTGCCGAGTCGGGCAGATTCGGCGA
The DNA here is from genome assembly GCA_034769895.1 of Magicicada septendecula. Classification (NCBI taxonomy): domain Eukaryota; kingdom Metazoa; phylum Arthropoda; class Insecta; order Hemiptera; family Cicadidae; genus Magicicada; species Magicicada septendecula. The sequence goes on from CM068367.1 coordinate 1,004,755,336, forward strand.
GCATTCAGTAATTAACAATTGGAGGGTGTGCCGAACTCTAGTGTAAAGACGGCGCAAAACCACTAAATATACGAACAGTAGTTAAACGCAGTATTAATTTATAGCACGTTATCGCTGCTGCGCTCTATTAGCGAAGACAAGACTAATTCTTTCAGCTCATTAAGTCCCTGAGACGTGTCGGCATCTGGTGCCTAGCCGCGGTAGGAAAACTCCAGGTGCTGCATTTTGGCGACACAGGCCGTAGGGAAACGAGAACGAAGCAAGTATTTCTATTTAACGTCGTCTCACAAAAAACCTCGTGGCTGACGGTCGCGTCCTTTTGGTTCTCCGGTAAGATGAAGATTTAAAACACCTTCAAGCCTTCACACTATGTTAGGCTAAAACAGATACACGACTGCGGTAAGTGTCGTTTATTCTTTCATATTAATAGAATATAATGTGTCACTAAAGATAAACTTGTTTTATTGGCCTAAGTAAGTGGATTTCTGTTCACCTTGATGCGACCTCATGGCGGTTGTGCAATACACAATTTGAAGGTAAAATTTTTAAAACATTATAAAACTATATTCCATTCACGTGACCGAACTTCGGCACTAAAAGGTTAAGTAAATTAAATTCAGATGTCTAAGTTTAAAATATATCTAACATGGATGTAACCAGATTCATGTTACGTACCTAGGTTATTGCACAATGCGTAGTTGGTTTAGATGGCATACAAGTTTTACTAGAATTAATAGTAAAACTTTATTAATATCTGGAAACTTACTGAGGCACGTTTTGAAAGTAATATAATCACCAATTCGTATTAATTACTATAGTAAAGACTATGTAATTTGAATTAACCTCTCAATCACGTGGTAACTACATATTCACACTATGTATAAAGTTTATGAAATGGTACAAAGCCATAATTAATTGTCAAATTGAAAACATGGTAACCCGCATTGGGTGAAGTTATTATTATGAAGAATTACTGTTCTAAAGATTTTCAACTAGGGCATGTGGCCATATAGCTTTGTCAAGTTTTACATTTAAGTAGCTCTAAAGCTATGTTAACTTTATATATGTATTTTGGGGGGTGTGCAAACTTCTCGGGGCAGTGTGTTTAGTACTCTGGCTAATATATATAATGGTGTGTAATCAGGGTCCACCGAACAGTCGAGAACTACAAGACCCTACAACATGGCCTGAACTAGTAACATCTTGAAACTCTCCTCTTCACTACCGGAGGAATTGCCAGAAAGCCACACCAACACCTATAATGTAGACCACGAGATTGCCACCTTAACACCCCCATGTACAAAATCAGGTGATACAAAACCAATATATTATGTACACATAGAGTCAGCACTCAATAATACCCAGTGACCAGTTCTCTCTATCAACTACAACACTTTCAAGTTTTTAAACATTTAATTGGATCCCCAATTGATGGGACAGTTTAGTGTGTGAACTGGGTGTAAAATTATTTGTAAATTTTATTAAATTTCTTGTAAAATTGTCAGCTCAGAGACTGGCATGTGTCTTAAACAGTTCAACATTCAACATATAATTTCCTCTTATATGTATTAGTATATGTGTTTCTTTACAGATTTTAAGTCATTCATTCTATTGGTAATTTATCGGGTTCAATTTAGTAGTCTATATATATATTCTAAATTTTAAATTCAGTTTGGTTCTTATTGTATAGAAATTTCTGGGGTAGGTAGGTGCATTTCCACAAGTTTCATCCTGAACGAATGCATGTTCATACAGAATTGAACTTGTTGTTGAGACAGGTTAAATTCTGCATCAACTGGCAATTAACATGTCGGTCTCTGGGCCAAAAGTATTTTTCATAGGGTTATAATATTATGCCATATTTCTATTTTCACTACTTAGCAATGTTTCTGTATATATAAATTCTTTAAATTATTTATGATAACTGGGGGGGTGTTCATTGTTTTAAATATTTTTTATTTCTCACAGTAATAGAGCCCAGTGGGGCAGAATTGTATAACAGTATTAGGCATTTAGCCAAAATTTTGAAATTCATTATGTCCTGGGGACTACTGAAGGCTTAAGCATTATCTAATACACGTGATGTGTAATCAACCAAGTAAATTGTAATCCTAACAGGGATATTTATAAAAGAAGTAATAATATATATATATCATGGGGGTAATATAAAAAAGGGCGTGGCAAGAGATCCTTATATATTGTATTGTATGTTATTGTATAGTGTATTTGTATTGTGGAACATGTGATGTTTTGTATATTTGTGTGTGCATTTTGGGGGTTATATGTATTGTGCATTTAGGTGTATTTTTGGTGGGGACTTTAGATATAGGGTTTGTTTGTCTTTTATAAAAGAAAGTTGATACATGGAATTATGTATATATCCTTTTCATTTTTTATAACAGGTATTCTATCTCAATTAATCTTTGCTGATTATTTCTTTAAGAAAATAATTTATTTTATTTAACTTTAATAACAAGTATATGAATTGTCGTCACCCTTTAAAATTTATTTAATTTGTGTGAGAATTTATTATTATAATTAATATTATCAAGGAATCTATACCATTTATCTCCATTAAGTTCAATGGAGCATTCTAAAGAGAACATATAAAATAAATTTTATATATTATTAATATTTTACTGGAAACTTTATTTCAAGGATAGTAATGGTTTTAAATTTCAATTCATTTGTAAAGAGAGATAGCAAATTATTTTATTGGTGTTAATAAATATTTTCAGGTGACCTTGTTGAGAGAGTATACTTTATTTAATTGACAATTTGAGGGAATTATAGATTATGACTGTTGGGTTTATTTATTTTATTATTAATGTGTTAACCAAGTGAGATAGAATAATAAAAGGGATTTATTAATTGTTTAATTTATGAGTTTTCATTGCAAGTCCCGTCTCACTGGATCCAGCGCATTTTTGGCTTCTCTAGGCTTTAGCCTAGTTCTAATTAACTTGTGGCCCCTCTTTAAAAAAAAATCTTTCTTTTTTACTGCCTAAGTTAAAGAGGGGTTACAGCATAATGTTTGTTATTCTTGTTTTAGGCCGGTTGACTCATTTTAGTGGATACATTTTTTAAACATTATCAAATTTTATTTAAATTTGTTACGCCGATTCTAAGTGCAAACAGGTAATAACTTCTAGAGTCCAATAGGGCTTGTCATGAGAATTTTGCCTTATGTTCTTTACCACATTGCATCTGGAATTAATTCATGCACGCTAGAGCCTTTGTTGACTAGTAGAGAAACTGATTTGACGAGCGTTGAATGTGCTAACTCTTTGAAAGTCTCTTAAAATTAGTGTCTTTTGTTACCTTGACCAGTCCAGTGAAGGACGTGTTGCCTTCAATCTGTATTGTAAACAAAAAAACACAGAAAATTAAAAGAACAGAAGTTCGGGACTAGTAGATCTTAATGACAGATTACTTAAGAATCATGAGACAAAGTGCTGACATAGTTGTAATCACTTTTAATATAGTTCAATTCGGAGACACATTCAGTAAAAACATTAAAAATGAGAGAGTATAATGTATGTACCATGCTACATTTTCATGAAATACTGCTAGAGGAAGGAACACAGTTACAATAAACGTCCTACACAATATAGAAATAAATATGAAATTAAAAATTCACCTGATACGGATAAAAGTCAAAACAAAACAATATAATATAATAGCATCTGTAATATACCTACAATATTTAAGCTGAATACTAAATGGAGCGTAACTTGAGTGCTGATTTCAAAGGCGAGCACAGTCAAAGGGAATCAGGGGTAACTGCCACTAAAAATTGTGAATTATTAATAGCGTTTACAGAAAATGGTCGTGAAACCTACTCTACGAGATTTTAGAGAAAATTCCACCGTGGAAACAATAAGAAAAGATAAGAGTGGCATTCATAGCAGTTATCTCTCTGCCGATCCAATGTTTTCAGTGCTTGCGTTTCGGGCAAACTGCATGAAGATATGCTCGGGTCGAGACTTGCTTCTGTGGGAAGTCAGCTCATGGTGGTGATCCCTGTACTGAACCAACGAAATGTGTTCAACACATTGGTTGAACAATTAGCTGCCGCAATTATCTCCTTTATAAGTAAGAGGTATCTATTCAGAAAGTACGTACTCTGAATAAAGTAAGCTACTTCGATGCGAAGAAACTAGTATGGCATACAATACAGAACCAGTTACGCACAAGTTGTAAAATCAGCAGCGTCACTAGGCCCTATTTTGTGAGAGATATTACGTGCAGTATCCCGGTTCATCGAGCGATACTTTTTTTTAATGAATCAGACATCCACAAAGATCTTAAAACTAAAATCAGGGAAACACCTGTTCCCGATGACCACGAGATGAACATCCGATCGGAGTTCAGCTCGAATGCCGGCGCCAGCAATCTCACCGACCTCGGTAACGTGGCAGAACTCGGCAATCTACAACAAAAGAAGAAGAAAGGCTGGCCGAAAGGGAATCCAAGGAAATAAGTACGGTCCGTAGCAACGTCCAGCATGGAGAACATCACTCAGTAAATATCAACAGTTGCACTTTGAATTATTGCGAAACGGAAATGCTACTGTCCAAGCATACACCTATGTGTGTGTGCCTGCAGGAAGCACATCTGACGCCGCAAGAACATTGTAATATGAGGAGAGATGAGTCCTTCCTCTGTGATGTTACAAACATCAGAGCTAGGAGAGGTGTTGGTATATTTTTTAGCAACACGTATCCCGCTAGATGTATTCCGCTCTCTACGCCTATAGTAGCATGCAGTAGCAATCAGTTTATTACAGCCAATGAAGATGACGATCTGCTGCTTATACTTACCAGACCCTAAGTGGCGAGCAGAAGATCTACAGAATTTGGTCGAGCAGCTACCACCTCCATTACTCATTGTCAGGGACTTCAATGTCCATAGTTCCACTTGGAGTTGTCTCAGGACGAACAGTGCTTAAGATCTCAGGATCTGTTGCTAAACAACGCGATTGACTTTTTGAACACAGTGAGAGCACACATCTCAACTTTGGACGTCGTACTATCGGCTATCGTCTATTTCTTTACTATCGATTTTTGAACTGTAACCCGAGTCTTGCTCCAAATCTGTCGTGAAGAGTGCTCCCAGGTCTTCATGGGAGCGACCACTTCCATGTGCTGATAACCACGCGAACGCCAAAGAGAGTCATACCCACGCCGAAAAAATGGCGCGTAGACCGTGTTGATTGGACAGACTTCCAGACTGCTTGTACACCTACTAACGTCTGTGGAAATACAGAAGAAGACGTACACACTTTTACAGTCGTTATTACTTCAGCAGCCACGGAATCCCACGGACCGTGGTGCAACAACACTGTGAGAGACGCCATAAGAGACAAATGATGAGCCCTAAACAGGTATAAACGAGCGCCGACCGAAAATAATCGCATCGCTTTTAAGCGACTTCGAACCGCCGCTCGTAGAACAGTACTCGCTGCAGACCGATGGAGCTGGGACACACGCTCGACTCCAGTGAAGGAAGAAAATCAGAGCAGTCGCTGAGACATCAATGTTTAAATCAATCACATGGACAGAGAACTATGGTGAATTGATTTGCAACCCCGATGGAATTGCTGACACCTTGGCCACGTACACAAAGTTGGTCAGTAGTACACAAAGTTATCCTCTCAATTTTCTCTCAAGAAAAGATGAAGTCGAACACGACCTTGACTTGAATGTGAAGGGTATAGGAGCTATAACGTACCTTTCGCGATGAGGGATTTACTCTGTCCACGCTGCCGGTGATACTGGAACAGAACAGGATGATATTCCTTACAGCATTATACGTCAACTGCCGGATGTAGCTATGGCTACATTACTGGGACTCTCTAACCCCATATGAATGCAAGGGAAATATCCAAAACCATGGAAGTAGGCGATCATCATTACGCTTCTGAAGGACGGAAAGGATCCTCTAAAGCAGAAAACTATCGTCCAGTATTGTTGAGCTGCTGTCTAGGAAAGATATTGGAGAGGATGGTAAACAGCCGGCTAACCTGGTGCCTGGAAAATACGGCCTTCCGACCACACAGCAGTACCGGAGACATCATTCTACTACTGATCAACTGGTTTATCTGGAGAACACAGTTCAGAACATTTTCATCGAAAACAAACACATGGAAATCCAGTATTCTTCAATTTGGAAAAAAGCGTCCGACAAAATTTGCAGATATAACATCATGGAACATCTACATGATTGGGCGGTTCAGAGGTAACCTGCGGTCTAACCGATGGAGGTGGTCAAGCGTGAAATGCAAGGCGCTATAGACACGCTGGTAGATAATGCTAACAAAATAGGCTTTTCCTTCTCGTCAACGAAGACGACCTGTAACCACTTCTGTCGAAACCAAGGGAGGCACCCGGACCCTTCAGTACCCTGTAGACCAGTAGAAAATTTCTGGGCCTAACTTTCGACAGACAATTAAAAATGGAATACACTGTCTGCGAGGTGCAAATCCTTGTTAAACGCAATCAGGTTCATCTCCCATATAGGCCTAACCTGAGAAGCAGATAGAGAAATTTTATTGCTCCTGTATGCTGCGTTGGTGTTATCCAAAATGAATTACGGATGCACGGTGTACTCTTCAACCAGGAGATCGTGATTGAAAAAAGTGGAGCCTGTTCATAACGCAGTGATGCGCTAAGCCATAGTGGCTTTCCACACCAGCCCTGCACAAAACTTACATTGTGACGTCCTTAGAACTGTGACGTCAACTGGTGCGGCAAAAATGTTAGCATTACCGAGCCACATAAACTACGTGTTGCTGGCGAACAACAAACTTGCTAGAGTATTCAAACGCCGTCCTACCAGCTGGCATTCGTGCGCTCGAAATAGCCCGACGCTACAACATCGAGGCGCCGATGGTCCAGGCGAACGTTCCGTGCAAAGTGCCCACCTGGCTGCCTCAGAAACCAAATTGCCCACTGGATATCGCCAGTTGAAGCAAGAAATCGTGCCACCCAACTGAACTGAAACTCCTGTTTAGATCAGTCCTTGAAGAATACGTCGAGGAATACACCATTGTGTACACTGATAGGCGAAAACGGAGAGCGGAGTGGTTAATGAGTCTGTCATCAAGGGCGCCTCCCAGTCCTGGACACTGCCCAAAACGGCAAGTGTATATGTCGTAGGCTAATTGAAATTTCCGGCTTATTGCAAAGAGCGCCGTCGTTTTGCAATGCGCCAGGCTGATTGGAAAATAATCTAGCATTTTCTGATCAGCCTGATAATTTTTACGCTTATTACAATGAGCCCGTACGGTTTTAGGCTAATTAGAAAATGTACAATTGTTCGCTCAAACAGCCTGGTTTCATCCAGGCTTATTGCAATAAGCCCACGATATTGGAAGGCTCATTAGAAAGTGTACAGATAATAAGAATTAATTATACATGAATGGAAAATACGTAAATTAAAAATTGCATGACAAACATTTATGTTTAACTTATTATTGTTAAAAAGTAATATTGTCATTTTTCACATAGGCCTAATTAATACAAAAATAGTGACACAATCAATAGTAAATACTTCAGTTCGAATAACATCAATTCACGCTATACACATTAATATTAACTGTGTAATCATTTCAAAAAAGAAAAAATTGCAATGAAAACTAACTTAACTGCTAAATTACAAAAAAATTGAAATTATGAATTAAAAAAAGAGAAATAACTTAATTGCTAAATTCTAAAATTTGAAATTATTTAATTTATAATAAAATATTAACTGTGCAGTGAATTTCGAAAAGACAAAAATATCAATGGAAAACAACTTAACCGATAAATTATAAAAAATTGAAACTTTAAATTATTCCTTACTCATTAAATATCTCAGGGAAATCTTAAGGATTTTATATATTTCCACATGGTGAACTCTTGTGACACTTCGATGAACACAGTTGGTATGACTTTTTACACACGCACTTTTTCGTTTAAAACTGAATTTTTGACACTGAAGACTTGCAACTGCTATATCCCTGGCCACCAAACATAGATTTATTCGCTACAGTTTCACGAAAAGATAGATATTTTTCTGGGATGTCTTCAAGGATTTGTGCACTAGAAATCTGGAGTCACATCTAGCGAACCATGTTTTAATAATGCCACTTTTTGTTCCTATCTGGTAAACATTATTTTCCATTTTAAGAATCTTCCCAATTAAATTTGGGCAGTCTAAAGGCCCACGGTCTACTTTCGGAACATTTAACAAAATAAAATCTCCAACAGCAACCGGCTTCAGTTTTTTCCCAGCAGATTCAATCATTTTATCTGCTCCTCTTTTCTGGCCTTCGTATGCTTTTTGACGCTAGTCTAATATTTTTTCTTGTCTTTTGCAAATATCACAATGGAAAACACCATTAATTTCTTCAGAGGCTGAGCCAACGCTTTGACAGTAAGTTGTGTGAATCTTCAATGAGCATGAAGAGCATGATACACACGATGTTTCATTCAAATTATTTGAACAAATAGAACACATCTCTTTCTCCAAGTTAGCAACCTGATATTCTTCTCCTTCCTTTGCAATTTCTCTTTCTGTGCTGTCCTCTCTGAACCGTTCTAAATATTCTTCGCTGTGAAGTTTTTCTAATATATTTGGTGGAAAACTTGTTGACCCTAATCCTAATTTTGGTTCTGTTCCAAAAAAGTGCTGTGTACGGACTTCGTCCTATAACTCTGTGTTTTGAGGCGTTTTTTTTGCCACTGAACGAAACGGCACCCTATTACCCAATCTGTACTTCCATTGTCGTTCATCCAAGCACGTAACATATTTTCAATATCTTGGTTGCAGCGCTCTACGCTCCCTTGTGATTGTGGATGCCGTGGTCTTCCATGTACTATTTTGCAATCAGGCCACATAGCTGAAAGTTCCTGAATGACGCCAGCTGTAAATTCTCGTCCATTGTCGCTCTGCAAAATGTGAGGTGTACCAACGTCTAAAAATACCTTCAGCAATTCCAGTGCAACTTCAGCAGCACGTTTAGTTTTCAAAGGGCGAAGAGTACAAAATTTTGTTGCATGACCTTGGTAGTTCATTAACCATTTGTATTCTCCACAGGGAGTCGATTGAAAGTTGATCAAATCAACTTGACCGCGAAGATTAAAATCTTTTGTAGTAATTGGTCGCTACAACGATGTTGCGGTTTTGTTGAGATTTTTTCGTATTGTACATTCTACAAAGCGATACAAACATTTCAACTGCTGGTCTACGAATATAAAATGTATTTTTCAACGCAAACAGCATTTTATCTCTTCCGCCATAGTGGCACGGTGATATTGAAGAAGCGTGTCAAAATATTCTTCAACAGGATTTATTACTACAACAGGATCCTCATTACTTTTCCTTTTTTTAATTAAAACTCTTTTTTCACCTACTTCCATTGTGTCGTATTTTTTAGTTAATCCATATAGCCTACTAGTCTTCTTTTTTCGGGATTATTTGAGTCTAAAATTTCACGGATGCCTTCTTCTACGGTTGAATTAGTCCACGGCTTTTTAACCACATCGTCACTCTTGCTACTGTATTCTTTCATTTTTTCATTGAAGTTCACTTTCATATTATAAATTTCGTCTTGAGGATCACTTACACTATTGTTACTGTCTTGCGCGTTTTTATCCGTTGGAGTTCACGAAACAAACTCCATAATTTTTAAAGAATTTTTAAAAAAATTGTTAGATCGCGATGACCGCAGACCGCATACAAGACGAAATAAAAACGTCCGCTGTTACGAAACAGAACTGTATCGAAGGCAAACACACGCACGTTGAGACAAACTGCTACTGAGCTGTATAGAAGAAAAGAAGGAGGGGTGCTCTTCTCCACCATCCACCGGTGCTCTACATTATCACCGTGCATGTTTCAACAGACATTTGATGACTCACAGCCGCGCCGTTGTTTTCAATACGACGGCATCTGATAAGATTTTCTAATTAGCCTAAAGGCTATTGTAATAAGCCTAAAAATTATCAGGCTGATTAGAAAATGCTAGGTTATTTTCCAATCAGCCTGGCGCATTGCAAAAGGTCGGCGCTCTTTGCAGTAAGCCGGATTTTTCAATTAGCCTACGACATATAGGGAACACCGGGGCTGGTTAGCGCACGGGTTGGTTGGCGCAAAAGCGGTAATTTTTGTTCTACGGGGTTGGTACCACTGCCGATCATATGACCTCATCGTCTTACGATTAAGGCATAGTGAGTGTGTTTTGGTTGAGTTTGGCAGAGTTATACCTGTGCTGTGCTACATTATTTGATTTTTACCAACGTAAGTAAATTTTTGCATTCTCACTAAATATTTTTCCCAGAGTTTAATGGCAACTGAACAACAGAACCATATAAATATTTAGATTCCTCTTGTTTTAAGCTTTAAAATTACATGTTGTTTGAGTTAATTTGGCCACCGTTGTCCGTTACAGAACGGCTTAACCAACAAAATCGCGTGATGGGGCAGGTTGGCGCGTGTATCATGCGCCAAGCTACCCCATCAAACACTTTTGAATGCAATTTTTTTTTAGTTTACCTGTATATAGGCCTATATGTAAATAGAATTATTATTGCTCTATTGACAATTTACGACATCCCTTCCATTTTGCGGGACCCTCTGTCCCTTGCTACTAATCCGAAGAACATCATCAGTGGTTTTAAGGGAACTGGTGGTTACCCATATAACCCCGAGGTTTTTCAAAAGAGTGATTTTTTATCTTCCTACGTAACTGATCATCCAAATCCTGAAAACGCTATCATGGACAATTCTACGGTGGAACAAGGAATTTTAGAACGTCCGGATGATCCTGATCCTGATTGGTCTTTAAAGATCTAACATTTTCAACGGCAATAAAAACTCACAACACTTCGAATCCTGAAATCCAGGACCTTCAACAGCAACTGATGCACCAACGTTTGATTCTGCGACTTCAGGTCCTTCAACTACGCCTAACAGACTTTTAGAAAACATCACGCCTGAACATATGCGCCTCTATCCAAAAGCAAGAGATGGAAAACAAAGTAACAAAGGAAAAAGGAAAAGAGTAACACCTATATTGGCTGATACGCCAGTAAAAAATTCTCTTGAACTAGAGCAAAATGCATCGAAAATGAAAAAGACTAACCGACTAAATGTCAAAAGACCGTAACTCAGAAGACAAAGAACATGGAGAAAACGGAAGTGATGATGAGGAAGTTTTTTGTCTTTATTGCATGTCTTCGTTTAAGAGCAGCAAACCCCCTGAACCGTGGATACAGTGCACTGAATGTCATATGTGAGCTCATGAAGAATATGCTGGAGGACCAGATATACGTTTTAAGTGTGCAAATTGTGATCCAATAGGTGACATAGAATAAATATCGGCATGGAGAACCATATATGACTTCCATGTTCTAAGATTTATATTGTACAGAAATGGGTTTCCTCTCCTTAAAACCCCACTGTTGGGTTTGTCAATTTGTTTTGAATTACTTTAATTATGTAAATCTCGGAGATATTTGGAGTTGTGGGCTATATTGATGTAATTAATTAATATTAACTTATCTCTTTAAGAAATATCAGTGTTAGTGTGCCTAAAACTTAAACAACTTAAGCGTTATTTTACAATTTCTTCCAACCCTATTATACCTTGAAGAGAGTTATGTCTAATTTTGTATTTTTACGCTCCCTCTTTGGTGTCAGATAATTCCGCTATAAGCGCTGTAGTATCGGCTCAACGAAACTTATAGGTTATTTCGATGTTTATCTTAACCAATTATTCTATACTTATTCAGTTACGTTTTTGTTCCCAGCTCATTAAACCATACTCCAAATAACAAGATTTTACAAATATATAAAGGTTCTTTATTTGTTTACTTAATTCACATTGGATAAGATATGTTCTAATTAACACATGCTTGGGCTATAGACTTCATGAATCGATTGTTGATTATTCTAATCCTTTATTTAAATTTATTTATATAGTGTGTTTTGATTTGTAATTAATTTAATTCAGGGTGTGAAGGTTCTTGTAACTGTGGGGAAGATTAAAAATACATAGATAAGAATGCAAGATTTACAAATTTGAAGTGTTGTGTAGTTAGTATGATTATTATAATATAATTTACCAGACTCGAACGAAGCAAATCGTGTAGGCGGTTGATCGCTACATTTACTGTTCTGGACGATTATGCAGTACGGTTTTCTTTCTTCGGTTTAATAAAAGTAATTCTTGTCCTGTCCACTTCGGAATACAGCTTTCTGGATTGATTTACAGCCCGATTGATGTTTCTTCTGCAACGCCAGGATCCAAATAAGTTCTTCTTTCGGTTGAAGCAATTAGTGTTGTTCCGTGTAATTGGAAGGTTATAATTTCTGGTGTAGTGAATATTATTAATTGTGTTACTGTTAATTCTTTCTATTTGATTAATATCTCATCAATTCCCTTCGGATATGGGACAGTTCAAGTTCTTTCTTGTAGACTTCAGTTATTTACTCTCTATTATGATTTCATATTGTATTGTTATTTGGTTAATCTGTATTGGTGATAGACGTAAATATTGTCATTAGAATTTTGTATTTTTATAATCGTATCTGGTAATTTCGAATATTACGATTAAATAGATTATTCTTGGGTTTTTTAATCTCATCACATTTAGTTCATCCAAGCAATTCTTGTCAAAATCAAGAATTTGTCGTCCCTAGCAACACATAATTCCTTCCTTCCACATGTTTTAAATAAATAGTGTTTATTTCATATATTTTTTGTCTATTCTTTATCAATTTGCTATCCTATCGGAATGTAACTTTACCGATAGTTGGTTTATTATTTTCTACACATATTCTGCTGGTTTTTTGATATAAGCCGGTTTTTTTCCTTTTTTTATATTTAATCCACTTTCGATATTATATGTTACTAATCGATATCATGGCATTATGGTATTATCATAATTTGTATAAATTTTATTATATATTATTATCAATTTAATGTTTTTTCTAGCTCTTCAAATCGTATTTATTAATTATTATTAATTGATGTACCTAATCTTTATGTTATGAGTGTTTATATAGTAGTTTGGCTGTTAGGCCTTTTATAGTAAACTGATCTACCTGTGTTTATAGCTGTTAAATATCTATAGCCCCTTTTACATAAATTCATACATACAATCAAATCTTAACTATTAACATTTATATAAACAATTATTTTTCTATATCTAATAACAATTTTATCTTGATCTATTGATCACATATAACAAAATTCAAATCTATGAACATTGATTAACTGCTTCACACATCATTCTACAACAGTCATTGAATAATACAACTTGTTTCATTATCTTTCATTAACTCAACACATATTTGGTATAACATAACATAAACTTTATCATAACATTTGTTGTCATAAAATAATACTTCTTAACTCAAAATTCTTATTTGTTATTACTATAAATTAAATCATTGTTTCATTTTTTTTTTCTTTTCATTAAACATATATCATCAGCTATTATTTAACTTACAGGTTCGTTTATTCTTGTTAACACTACCTTGCATCCTTATTTAATTTTATCTATGATTATCTTTGTAATTATTGGATCTTTGTTCTATTATGGTGTTAAACATTGACTTATTTATTATTCGGTGAACCTTATTTTTATGTAACATGAATGCTGGCATTTCTGTTGCGTTACAATATTTAAAATCATATTCGAAATGAAATATTTCCATAGAAACTACTTCTTTCTACTTATTGCTTCAGCCTAAACCACAGTACTGTGGTCACTAACGTATACCACCATACGTTTTCGCACTCGATTTTCACTAATGATGGCAGTCGATGGCACTGCTGAAAAGTCTGGTTATGCAGAAAACACTGGACTACGGCTAAACAGCCCGGGAAGGAATTTTAACAAAGAACTACTTCTTCGTTGCCGATAACGTAGTACACATATAACAAAATTCTCCCCTCCCCCTTCAACTATTATTTTCATTAATAGAAAATTATCCCCACCCCGTTCACCTCACCTCTTCATTTATATATATTTCATCTACGTTTCTACAGTGGATTATTATGAGCTTCTTATCAGGATACTGTATTTATCAAAATTAAGTACTTTACTCTTGTTAAAACATAAAACGTTGCAGGTACTCTACCCCTTTCTCTTAACCGATCTTCACCAAAATCAATAGACCTTCAGTCCTCTTCAATTCAAGGATGCATGCAAAAAAATATTTGATTCTGTTTGAATGTGCGGCAGTTATCGTTCGTCATGAAAACATTTCTCTTGTTACAACGTAACATGTTACAGGTAAACTACCCCTTTCCCTTAACCGATCTTCACCAAAATCAACAGACCTTGAGTTCTCTACAATTCAGGAAAGTATACAAAAAATTATTTGATTTTCTTTGAATTTACGGCAGTTATCGTTCGTCATAGACAAAATTACCATTGTTAAAACATAAAATGTTGCCGGTAAATTACCCTATTCCCTTAACCGATCTTCACCAAAACCAACAGGTCTTGAGAACTCTACAATTCAGGGCAGTATGCAAAACATTATTTGATTCTGTTTGAATTTGCGGCTCTTATCGTTTGCCATAGACAAAAAATTACCCTTGATAAAAAACGTTGCTGGTAAACTACCCTTTCCCTTAACCGATCTTCACCAAAAACAATAGGTCTTGAGAACTCTACAATTCAGGGCTGTATACAAAACTTTATTTGATTCTATTTGTATTTACGGCAGTTATAGCTCGTCATAGAAAAAACTACCCTTGTTAAAAATAAAACGTTGCCGGTAAACTACACCTTTCCCTTAACCGATCTTCACCAAAATCTATAAACCTTGAGTTCTGTAAAATTCAAAAAGGTCTGCAAAAAAGTAGTTGATTTTGTTTGAATTTACGGCAGTTATCGTTCTTCAGAAAAAAATTACCCTTGTTAAAACATAAAATGTTGCCGGTAAACTACCCCTTTTTCTTAACCGATCTTTACCAAAATCAACAGGCCTTGAGTTCTCTATAGTTCAGGAAGGTGTACAAAAAATTATTTGATTTTCTTTGAATTTACGGCAGTTATCGTTCGTCATAGACAAAATTACCCTAGTTAAAACATAAAAGGTTGCCGGTAAACTACCCTATTCCCTTAACCGATTTTCACCAAAACCAACAGGTCTTGAGAACTCTACAATTCAGGGCAGTATGCAAAACATTATTTGATTCTGTTTGAATTTGCGGCTGTTATCGTTTGCCATAGACACAAAATTACCCTTGATAAAAAACGTTGCTGGTAAACTACCCCTTTCCCTTAACCGACCTTTACCAAAAACAACAGGTCTTGAGTTCTGTATAACTCGAAAAGGTATGCAAAAGAGTAGTTGATTCGGTTTGAATTTACGGCAGTTATGGTTCGTCATAGAAAAAATTACTCTTTTTAAAACATAAAATGTTGCTGGTAAACTACACTATTCCCTTAACCGATCTACATCAAAACCAGCAGGTCTTGAGGACTCTACAATTCAGGGCTGTATGCAAAACTTTATTTGATTATGTTTGAATTTGCGGCTGTTATCGTTTGCATAGGAAAAAATTACCCTTGATAAGAAAAACGTTGCTGGTAAACTACCCCTTCCCGTTAACCGATCTTCACCAAAAACAATAGGTCTTGATTACTCTACAAATAAGGCCTGTATGCAAATAATTATTTGATTCTGTTTGAATTTGCGGCTGTTATCGTTTGCCATAGAAAAAAAATCTACAGACAGACAGACGGACACATAGACACACAGAGACACAGACACACACACAGACACTTTTCGAAAAATGACTTTTTTCATGTTTTGAGTGTCGCACAATCAGAATCTGCAATAATCTCGAACGCAATTTTTTTTGCCATCACCACACTTCCATTTCCTTAAGGAACATGGAAGTAAAAAATTTATTAACTTTTTGCCATTACAACATTGTAGGTTTTTATAAGTTTTACAAAATTGTTAAGTTACAGACATTGTTAACTTTTTCTGAGTTCATAAAGTTTTGGGTTCTTTGATCAAGATTCGAACTTACACAGAATCATTTAAAATTGTTTATGTTACACTATCTAATATTAAGCGTTTGATTGTCATTGTTTAGTTTAACTACTACTTTACTTCAACTTCAATGTGGTTACCTTAGATATACCAACAAAAGTTAAAATTAGAGGTTCTAAAAATAATAAGATGCCTACATGTTATTTATATCTAATATTTTTCTCATTTTATTATACTGTAGGCTATTTTAGTTCCTTAATCTATTTCAAAGATTTTTAGTTATTAATTTTAGTGATAAACTTAATTTAGACTTTAAGATACTGCCGTAGGTTTCTAAGAACTCGAATTTACAGACTGAAAAACCTATAGACTAATGTCAAACTCAGATAATAAATTTAAAAACATAAATTTTGTTTTGTATAATGTATTGTATTAGTTAAAATTAAACAGTTTGTTCAAAAAGCATTGTAAATTATTTATATTCCTAAATAAATAGTGTGCGCCAACCTACCCCATGTAGTGCGATATTGGGGCAGGTTGGCGCAATTGCAGGGCAGTTAATTTATTTTTTATCAAGAAAACTATAAAAATATAACGTACAATAAAAATATACAGATGTACAAAAGATATCAGTAGATGTAATTACGATTTTTGTTGTCCATATCTCGTATTATTTTCTTCATAAAAAATTCAAATGTAAAACGTGCGCCAACCATCCCCGGTCTCCCCTACACCCGAACAGTACGCGGTGTGATAGGCTTTTCGTTTCTGGGAACACCGGGGTGACAGGAAATTTGTTATCTGTATGGATTCATTGAGTTCTCTAACCACCTTGTACAATTTGAGCACAGTGGATCTGTGTTACAGCAGATAATGGCGCGTCATGCCATGCGTTAGAAGAGCTTGGTTCATCTTTTACTTTTGTTTGGTATCCGGGTCATGTAGGTATTGAATATAACGAAGAAGCTGACGCTCGATGCCCACGAGTTGATGTGATTGCCATACGACCTGATGAAGCGAAACTAGCTGCCGCAAGCACTATTATTAATGTGTGTCAGCAGATGTAGAACACACGGCAGAGCAAACTTTCTGCCGTGAAAAAGAGCTTCCGTCAACAGCAAGTAGCAGTTGATCGTAGTCATCGTGAACAAGTCTGGATCACGAGACTGCACATTTTGTACAAGGATAAGAACAACCCGTCTCCACTTGTAGCGGAGCACCTACAGTGAAACACATCATAAACTGAAATGTAGGTGAGAAGAAAACAGCGCGTCGAGAAACGCTGCTGGTAGACGTCGTGGCCCGACGTCGTTGGGCTAAAGTTGCCGAGTCCCAAAACACATTAAAAAATTTATATAAAAAATCAAGTGATGTTAAACAAAATAAAATGTGAAGTTATCAGAAATTAATTAACAAAATATAAAAATTCTACTCCAAACACAATTCTTTGCAGGAAATTACAAAATGATCTCAGAGTATTACAAACTCAACCAGTAAGAAAAAGAATTGTCGGTCAAAACAATAAGCAAAAGATAATAACTTCTTGAAGTCTATAAAACCTATTAAAAATAGATAGTTGCAAGATAAGAAGGAAATAATGAACACGCTCTGAATACCTAATCAGAAATCAAATATCTAAATATCTAACTAGAAATGCGATAGAATTAAATAAGCATTATCTGAAACATGCAAATTGCTTTCTCCGTCAACAGTTTGCCGAATTTGTTATTATGTAGTTATTAAGTTTAATGTTTTACATTCTTTTTTAAATTTTCTAGTTTATTTATTGTTACCTCTAGTATTTCTTACCACTAGCCTTTAGTCTTTTTCAGCCTGCTGGTTTTCCAGACACTTGGTTAGAGGATGTTTATCAGTTTGTGTTGTTTTCCTATATCCCACGTGTAGGAGAATTGAGAAAACAAAATGGAAGACAACATAGACTTCGGATATTAATAGTATTAATAAAGAAGAAAACAAGAATTATTCAAGAGAAGTTGATAGAAAATAAAAGGAGTTTGTATACAATAGGTGGAAGAGTTATTAAATGGCTGCTTTAAAACCATAGATACTTTTGTATTCAAATAGCTGTCTCCTATGAAGGGCAAAAACATGACGTTCTGGCTGTTGGAGTGGTTGACATGTTTTAGATAATAGGCTTACTCCTTAAATGTACTTCTGTACGTCTTTATTAACATAATTCAATTTGAAACTTAAAAACCGTCTACAGGTTACGCATCGGGTAACTTATGGAATAGTGCTAATTTCAAAAAAATAAATGATATTTCGGACAAAAATTGTTTATTATGCATATGGAATATGACTTAGTGAGTATTAATTTGGAAATAAAAAAGAAGTAAAACCAAAAAACACGTCGATCAATGTTTAAATTATTTATCCAGATCTGCGTCTGCAACATTAAAATATCGGTATGGAGAACCATACATGACTTCCATGTTCTAAGATTTATATTTAAAATCATATTCGAAATGAAATATTTCCATAGAAACTACTTCTTTCTACTTATTGCTTCAGCCTTAACCACAGTACTGTGGTCACTAACGCATACCACCTCACGTTTTCGCACTCGATTTTCATTGATGATGGCAGTCGATGGCACTGCCGAAAAGTCTGGTTTTGCAGAAAACATTGGAC
Organism: Magicicada septendecula; assembly: GCA_034769895.1. Lineage (NCBI taxonomy): Eukaryota > Metazoa > Arthropoda > Insecta > Hemiptera > Cicadidae > Magicicada > Magicicada septendecula. The sequence goes on from CM068367.1 coordinate 1,004,773,996, forward strand.
TACGGCTAAACAGCCCGGGAAGGAATTTTAACAAAGAACTACTTCTTTGTTGCCGATAACGTAGTACACATATAAAAAATTCTCCCCTTCCCCTTCAACTATAATTTTCATTAATAGAAAATTACCCCCACCTCGTTCACCTAACCTCTTCATTTATAGATATTTCATCTACGTTTCTACAGTGGATTATTATGAGCTTCTTATCAGGATACTTTATTTATAAAAATTAAGTACTTTACTCTTTAAAGGGGTTATAAACTACCCCTTTATCTAAACCGATCTTCACCAAAATCAATAGACCTTCAGTCCCCTCTACAATTCAGGAACGTATGCAAAACATTATTTGATTCTCTTTGAATTTACGGCAGTTATCGTTCGTCATATAAAAAATTACCTTTGTTAAAACATAAAATGTTGCTGGTAAACTACACCTTTCACTTAACCGATCTTCAAAAAAATCAACAGACCTTGAGTTCTCTTTATTTCAAAAAGGTATGCAAAAACGTAGTTGATTCTGTTTGAATTTACGGCAGTTATCGTTTGTCATATAAAAAATTACCCTTGTTAAAACATAAAATGTTGCAGGTAAACTACTCCTTTCCCTTAACCGATCTTCACCAACACCAATAGGTCTTGAGAACTCTACAATACAGGGCTGTATGCAAAACATTATTTGATTCTGTTTGAATTTGCGGCTCTTATCGTTTGCCATAGAAAATACCCATGTTAAAATATAAAACGTTGCAGGTAAACTACTCCTTTCCCTTAACCGATCTTCAACAAAATCAATAGACCTTGAGCTCTGTATAATTCAAAAAGGTATGCAAAAGAGTAGTTGATTCTGTTTGAATTTACGGCAGTTATCGTTCGTCATAGAAAAAATTACCCTTGTTAAAACATAAAATGTTGCAGGTAAACTACCCTATTCCCTTAACCGATCTTCACCAAAAACAATAGGTCTTGAGTACTCTACAATTCAGGGCTGTATGCAAAAAAGTATTTGATTCTGTTTGAATTTGCGGCTATTATTGTTTGCCATAGAAAATACCCTTGTTAAAATATAAAACGTTCCTGGTAAACTACTCCTTTCCCTTAACCGATCTTCAACAAAATCAACAGACCTTAAGTTCTGTGTAATTCAAAAAGGTATGCAAAAGAGTAGTTTATTCTGTTTGAATTTACGGCAGTTATCGTTCGTCATAGAAATAAATTACCCTTGATTAAAAAAAAAACCGTTGCTGGTAAACTACCCTTTTCCCTCAACCGATCTTCACCAAAAACAATAATTCTTGAGTACTCTACAAATCAGAGCTGTATGTAAAAAATTATTTGATTCTGTTTGAATTTGCGGCTGTTATCGTTTGCCAAAAAAAAATCTACAGACACACACAAACACACACATAGACACTTTTCGAATAATGACTTCTTTTCATGTTTTGAGTGTAGTACAATCAGAATCTGCAATAATCTCGAACACGATTTTTTTTCCTATCACCATACTTCCATTTCCTTAAGGAACATGGAAGTAAAATCAACATAGAAACTTTTCAAAAGGAATTGGAAAGGAATTTTAGATAAATTCTTTGATAGCTACCAGCCTGGTCTGTATTGATTTCTCCCTGCGGAACCTGAAAACCGTGAGGTTTGGTGTGTTATGTAAATAAACTGTTGTATTTAAAATTAAATTTACATAGTAATTGGTCAAAGTAAAACATGTCACTCCCCGTTGTATTTATGTCATAACTGATAAATCGATTTTTTATTATGTTTGCGTTCCAGCGTTTACGTTTGTTACAGTTCAATTAAAATCTTCACTTGTGTGTAATACGTGTTATACGCCATTGCTATACTGAAATTGCTTTAATTTACAAGTGAATTCAAAGCGTTCTATTTGTGGTTAGTATTTTGAAATTAAATTCAAACGTTAATTTGATCGTCTGATTATATTCTCTTTGTGCCGTCTTGCCTACAGATATTTTGTACAACACGTGTTTACTTTGAGTGTGATTTGGAAGCTAAAATTACAAATCCGGCAAATTAAACTGGTATGCGTGTATCAAAACAGTATTTAATTGACAGTAAATGTTTCCCTTCAAATTAACACGGCACGTTCTTATCATCTAAGTAAGTGAGTAAAGAATTACAATTGGCTGCGGATTTTAACTAGCTAAAAATAATATAAACATTTTGGTTTTTCACTTCAGTATATTATTTGAAAATATTTGGATACTTAGATAGATTCAGTGAAGAAAAAATGGCGTCAGAAATAGAACATTTTTAGCAAACAGACCAATCAATTTACGTGTTTCAAAACATAATTTGTTTATAATTGGTCTTTAGTCTATTCAATAAGGACAGAAAACTGCCAAACCTCGCAATTCACAGCAATAGAACGAATCGACATGAAACGTTTTGTATTGTCTTGAACATAGTGTCTAGATAAAAGTTGAGACAAAAGTTTAAAGTGCTTTCACATTCAAACGGTGAAAACAACCCTTAAGTGCCGAAAAGTAAAGTATTTTTAGTAAAGTGTACCAAATAAACTGATGAAATTATGTTTTCGCTGAGTAAAGATTTGTAGGGGAGTCAAAATGGGGATTTTAAACCGGATGAATAGCATAAAATAGCTATATATAAAAAATTGTTTTTAATTACAATATTTATAAACTAATTTCAAGTATGGTACAACTTAAGTAAGAAGTATGGTGGTCAAAATTTCATTTATATATTTGAAATCATCTCTAAACGTTAGAAATTTATTTTTAGCAAACTGTTTGGAATGAATTGTTGGAAATTGTATACTTACGTTTTCGAGGTTAAGGAAGTAGGGTAAAAAATATTGTAACACACAGAGAAATCAAAATTTTCCATTTTGAAGGGGAGGGTTTAGATTTACAAAGTATCTTTAAATTATCTTTGCTTATGATAGTCAAACACAAATACCCAGATAAAAGAAAGAGATGAAACTGAAAAAATAAATCAGTTAAGACAACAGTTAAATGTCTTTATGAATATAATATTTTATTATTTTAAAAATATTCCAAGATACAACGCCTTTCCGTAGATCATTAATTGCTGACCTGTGTAGTTAGAATTTTAATTAAGTTCACCACCATATTTAAACAATCATATTTCTCAAAAAATTTCATCCTACAAACATTAAAAAAAGTATTGGTTAATAAGTCTTGTTTAGTCGTTTGTTTTTCATTGTTAAATTTAATATTTTTCCGGTTATTTAAGAAAATAGAAATCAGCTAAAGCAACCTAACATTCAAAGCCTAATATTTAAAAAAATGATAGTTAAAATATCTAAAAAAATTTATGGATGGGTAGAATAATGCAAAATAACGATACATGTTAAGAAGTTTTCTTAATTTTTATTTAATAAAAAACTGCAGTAGAATAGTTGCTGTTCTTCCGAAAAAAGCGTGAAAAACGCATCCCATTTTGACCATAACTAGTTGACTTTACTAATATTGTAATAAAACAGACTTCATTAGAAAGACAATAGAAATATATTTAATCTAATTTATGAGTACTGTTTTCATTTACGTATGGTTTTGAGTTATTTAAAGTCAAATTATTAAAAAAAAATTGAAGCGCCATATCTAAACAGTCTCGTGAAATGTTAGTAATAAAAAGATAAGAAGATTGTTTGTTAAACATAACTTTATTCTGTATATACGCCTTTATTTTGCTAATTTTAATATTTTGGGGTTATTGAGTAATATAGCTTTACATTTGATAAAATCATTGAATTGATCAAATGTCTGGTAGAATCAAAACAAATAGCTTGAAAAATCCTAAAAAATTTGAGCATACTGAGAGTAATATGGGTTTATGATATGCAACAGGTATTTAAAAAAATGTTTATATAGTAGAAAATTACGGCAGAAATTTTCCAAAGGTTTCCGAAAAATTAAAAATGTGTACAATTTTTTTTACATAACGCTATTCTTTGTACTGAATAAAGCAAAATTATTTTTAAAGGTAACTTTATGACCTTTAATTTAGGTTATAGGCACTTTTCATCAAAGCCATAGTTTATGAGTTATCAAGAGTCAAAAATTATAAAAGAAATCAAAGCACCATTTTTAAACAATAATAGGGCCTACCTCCAAAAGAATTAAATATATACGAATAAAAATAATCTCAACTAGTTTTGAGTACAATGAGCTTTATCTTAAGTCATAATATTATCATGTATGTATAATATACATGTCATATATGTTCATTTTTCACTGTACCATGTTTAGAACATTCATTCTAATGTTGTTGAAGAACAACACGGGTCATCATTGAAGAATCTATTATCATTACAGGAATTACAGGTGAATAAATTTAAGTGTACATCAGAAATTACATCAAATTGAAGATATGGCGCAAGAAATAGAGAAACTTTTTCCAAATCATGGTGTAGTGCAGTGTTCCGCAACCGGTGTGCCGCGGCACAATAGTGTGCCGTCACAAGGTGAAAGGTGTGACGCGAACTTTTACCTATTATTGTAATAAATTAATTGTCGATTTTAAGTAAGAAGGTGCTTGTTTATTCTTTAATACATGCTGATAACTGTTATATTTTCATAGAAATTAAATGTAATTTATTTACTCAATATTGTTGTTATAGTTTGCTTAGCTTATCTTAAGTTATTTGTATTCTCGCCTGAAATATTGGGCCGGTTTGATGGGTTACAGGCGGCAAGCTTTGTGTTCACCGCAAAGAAAGCCGCGTAAGACTTTTAGCAAGCCTTTTAGCGGCCCGCACCAATCATACAATAGAGTTTACGTTCAAAACTCTAAACGTTCTAAACTCTATTCAAGAGAGTTCTTTGTAACACCGCATCTTTTGTGTACGGCTGGCTGTACGTGCTTTTAACTAAAATTGCGGGGATCAGCAAAAATTTCCCTCTCTTTTATTATTTTATTGCCTTGTTTTGATATTTGTGCCTGTTTGTCGGCGCTTCTTAATCTTTACTGCTCTTTTCCTTCGCCGAAGGACCCACACAATTTCAGACAACAATTACAGTATTTCAGTTCAGTTCTATCACAACTGTGCTCTAAAGTAGTGCGAATATTGTGATTGCTACAAAACTCTTTGGTGACAAAACATGCCCAATCCCCGAGTGTGTTGTGTGTGGTGAAAAACTCAGTAATGCTGCTATGGTTCCCAGTAAATTGAAACGACATTTGTCAACAAAACATTCCTCTCTGTTAAGTAAAGATGTGAATTATTTTCGTCGGTTGTTGGAAAAAAATAAAAAACAAGTGACGCTCATGACTACGTCGGTACGTGTTACCCAAAACGTACAGGAAGCTAGCTATAAGGTAGCCAAACTTATCGTAAAGGCCAAAAAACCACACACAATAGCAGAAACGTTGTTAATGCCCGCGTGTAAAGAAATGGTAAAACTAGTCCTGGGTTTAGAAGCTGGTACTGAAATTTCAAAAATTCCTCTCTCTGCTGACACAATCAGCCGCCGAGTTAGTGACATGTCCAGTGACATCGAAGACATTATGAAGGAGAAAATAAAGAGCAGTCGAAAGTTCTCACTTCAGATCGACGAGTCCACCGATATTGGCGGTCACGCACAACTTCTTTCCTACATAAGGTATGTTGATGGGGATGTAATTGCAACTAATTTCTTTTTTTTCAAAGAACTACCCGAGCGAGCAACCGGTGAAGAAATATTTCGTACGACTAATGAATATGTGGTCCGTAATGAATTAACATGGGAGGATTGCGTTAGTGTTTGTACAGACGGAGCCGCTTCTATGACAGGCCGAATGAAAGGATTCGTGGGTAAAGTACGCGAAGTAAATCCTAACTTACGAACCGACCATTGTCTCATTCACCGCGAACCCATTGTTGCTAAGTCTTTGAAAATTGTGATGGACGAAGTAGTAAAAGTCGTGAACTTCATCAAATCGCGGCCCCTAAATATGCGGCTTTTTAACGTTTTGTGTCAAGAAATGGGATCAGAGCACACTACACTTCTGCTACATACAGAAGTACGATGGTTATCTCGAGGTAAAGTGTTAACGCGAATGTTTGAACTTAAAGAGGAGGTACTTGCATTTTTGACTATTGAGGGGCATGAGTATGCGGATTTATTTGCAGATGATGAATGGGTATCTAAGTTGGCATATCTTTCCGATACTTTCGTACACTTGAATGAACTAAACAGAAAAATGCAAGATAGAAACGAAAATATTCTGACTAGTATGGATAAGATTCAAAGATTTATTAATAAGTTAAATTTGTGGATACAGACAATTGAAAATGGATCGTGTGAGATGTTCCCAACTGTATGGCCCCTTGCTGACGATAATAAGGTGTTGATGGACTTAATAAAGAACATTTAGTACTCTTGCAGCAGAATTTCAAAAAATATTTTGGAGAGAGTGTTGAAGATTTTGACTGGGTTCGTGATCCATTCATTATGGATTCGAAACATCTTCCGAATAATTTAGGCTTACAAGAGGAACTGGCAGATTTGAAAGCAGACAGAACATTGAAATTAAAATTTTTCGAAGTGCCTTTGGAAACATTTTGGTTGTCAATAAGCAGTGAATACCCGGCTATCTCCGAGATGGCAGTTAATGTGTTGTTACCATTTTCAACTACATATTTGTGTGAACTGGGCTTCTCGACGTTGACTGAAATTACAACATCAAAGAGAGAGAAAGACTCAAATCCATCGATGAAGAAATGAGGCTTGTCAACGATTCCGCCACGAATCAGCCGTCTGTGTGCAGCTAAGCAGGCTCAAGTATCACATTGAAGGTATGAGTAGAGTTATTTACTTTAAAATTCGTATTTTCTACAGTGAATTAAAGTTAATAAATTGTTAATAAATGCTTGAGTCTATTCCTGTTTTATAATAATAATAACAATAATGATGATAATAATAATAATAATAATTGATTACATAACGACGTAATATTTCGTAATTATATTAAGATTCATATGATTTTGAGGGGACAGACATTTTGGTGTGCCGTGTTGAGTCTGGGGTGTGCCGTGAATAAAAAAAGGTTGCGGAACACTGGTGTAGTGTATTATCAGCTAGGTAGAGCTATTAGCATTTTTCAAACATGATTTGCTACCTCTCAAGCCAACATTATCTGCAGCTGACATTGACGCTTTAAAGAGACAATGTATAGGCGCCGTCGATGGCTGGCTAACGGACAACATTATCGATGGAATTTTTCAGTTTATCCCAAGAATATGAACATTTTTCATACGGAGATTCTATATTATCACAATATATAATGAGTAATTTTGATGAGGAAACAAGAGAACAGTACATAACACAGAATTTAAGAGTGATGAACAAATCCCATTATGCCATCCCAATAAACGTCAATAACTCTCATTGGATAGTCGTTTGCATTCGCATAGATTTGAATATATATTACATTTTAGACCCGCAAAAGAGCCATATATCAAGTACATTATTGAGCAGAGTAAAGTATTTCACGGATAAAATTTTACAAAAATTAGACCAGCCATCTGAAGAAATGTTATATGTATCAAAAGAAGCAATAAGACAACCAGATAGTTATAACTGTGGAGTATTCGTTTGCTGGTTTGCGAAACAGTTTGCTGGTGATGGTAACTTTAATGACAAACTGTTTGAACCTGATAACTTCAGAGCGGAAATTTTCAAGAAAATTACATCTTTCTGTTAAAGAACAAAATATAAACACCGCCAAACTTACTAAATAATTCTTGGATTTCGTTGTCCATGACGTGTCCGTTACTTGCAAATTAAAAAATTTGCTACTCCATTACAGAGCAGTAATATAATAAACTGAATTTAATAAATAAATTTAATAACTGAACGATTTAATAAAGAATAAGAAAGAAGATTACAAGAAGAAAGTTAAACCAATTCATACATTGTATCCTCAAATTATTAATGAAACAGCAATGAAATTGTCAAAGACAGAAGAAGAATAAATTACACTTACTGCCTTTATCTAAACGTTTATGAAGATTATGTACAAAAACTGATCTATACTGATCACTAATAAACCAAACGAAAGAAGATTACAAGAAGAAAGTTAAACCAATTCATACATTGTATCCTCACATAATGAAACAGCAATGAAATTGCCAAAGACAGAAGAATAATAAATTAAAATTACTGCTTTATCTAAAAGTTGATAAAAGTTAAGTACAAAAAAAAACTGAACGATTTAATAAACAATAAGAAAGAAGATTACAAGAAGAAAGTTAAACCAATTCATACATTCTATCCTCAAATTATTAATGAAACAGCAATGAAATTGTCAAAGACAGAAGAATAATAAGTTAAACTTACAGCCTTTATCTAAAAGATTATGAAGGTTATGTAAAAAAAACTGAACGATTTAATAAACAATAAGAAAGAAGATTACAAGAAGAAAGTTAAACCAATTCATACATTCTATCCTCACATAATGAAACAGCAATGAAATTGCCAAAGACAGAAGAATAATAAATTAAACTTACTGCCTTTATCTAAAAGTTTATGATAGTTACGTACAAAAAACTGAACGACTTAATACACAATAAGAAAGAAGATTATAGTAGTATCAAATAGCGAGTGCAGCTAGGCAAAAGTCAGGCTCACTCACAAACATGCAGCCCGCACACACACAAGCGCAGGGGATTAGGACCAGCTGGATTCTCGCCTCATTAGTCACCTAGTGGACTTCAGTTGATCAAACTTTGATTTATATTATTTGACATTTTATCTTAAAATTTTTAATATATATCAATTCTACACACCATTACAAGAGAAATGATACCAAGCAATCTATAATTTACTGAAATGGAGCCCAAAATATTAGCTACGTTTGGTACAAAATTATTGACTGTAAGATGATTCATAGGTGTGAATCATAACGACAGTGACATTGTGTGTGTACGGGTTGCGTGTTTGTGAGTGAGCCTGACCCTCACCCAGCCGCACTCGCTATTTCATAATACTATACAAGTAGAAAGTTAAACCAATTCATACATTCTATCCTCGAATTATTAATGAAACAGCAATGAAATTTTCAAAGACAGAAGAATAATAAATTAAACTTACTGCCTTTATCTAAAAGTTTATGAAGGTTATGTACAAAAAACTAAACTATTTAATAAACTATAAGAAAGAAAATTACAAGAAGAAAGTTAAACCAATTCATACATTGTATCCTCAAATTATTAATGAAACAGCAATGAAATTGTCAAAGACAGAAGAATAATAAATTAAACTTTCTGCCTTTATCTATAAGTTTATGAAGGTTACGTACAAAAAACTGAACGATTTAATAAACAATAAGAAAGAAGATTACAAGAAGAAAGTTAAACCAATTCATACATTCTATCCTCAAATTATTAATGAAACAGCAATGAAATTGTCAAAGACAGAAGAATAATATATTAAACTTACAACCTTTATTTAAAAATTTTATTGACTCTGAAATAAAATTGTTTATTTTGGTTTTGTTGAATGAATGTTAGTTACAGAATTTTAGATAGTACAGCAAGATCTGGCAATATTTTATTAAAGTTTATGTAACAATCGATAATATGTCAGTAGAAGATGTAATGAGAATTAGCCGAGACAGAAAACTGGATTACATCAAGTGTTGTGTAGTAGAATATTGACAGAATGTTAGTTTACGAACAACGGCAACTAAAGGTAAGCTTATTTATTATAATTATTTTATTTATTATTTATATATTGGTTATTCTTGCATGAATGTTATTTACAGCATATTAGACAGGACAGCAAAATATGGCAAGATTATATTAACGTTTATGAATCAATTAATAACATGTCAGTGGAAGATGCAATTAGAATCAACAGAGACAGAAATTGTAGAATATCAAGAGTTCTGTTGATAGAATGTAATTACATTGTTAGGAAACAAACAACAGCACCGAACAAGAAGTAAGCTTATTTATTATATTTATTTTATTTAAATATTGGTTTTTCGTACATGATTGTTAGTTACAGCATTTTAGACAGAATAGCAAAATCTGGCAAGATTATATGAACGTTTATAAAACGATTAATAATATGTCAGTGGAAGATGTAATGAGAATTAGCAGAGACAAAAAATGAAGAACGGCAAGTTTTCTTTAGGTAGAATATTGTCAAAATCTTGGGAAATGAACAACGGCAACAAAGAAGTAAGCCTATTTATTATAATTATTTTATTTACTATTTATATTTTGGTTTTGTTGCATGAATGTTAGTTACAGCATTTTAGAGAGTACAGCATAATCTGGCAAGATTATTTGAAAGATTATGAAACGATTAATTATACATTAGTGGAATATGTAATGAGAATTATCAGAGGCAGAAAACTGGATTACATTGTGTTTTGTAAATCGAATATTGCCACAATTTTAGGAAACGAACAACGGCAACAATGAAGTAAGCCTATTTATTGTAATTATTTTATTTATTATTTATATGTTGGTTTTGTTAGATGAATGTTAGTTACAGCATGTTAGACAGAATAGCAAAATCTAGCAAGATTATATGAAAGTTTATGAAACGGTTAATAATACGTCAGTGGAAGATGTAATGAGAATTAACAGAGAAAGAAAAATGAAGAACGTCAAGTGTTCTGTAGATATGCTGTAAAGCATATAATCTTGCACTCGTGACAGTACAAGTGTATTGTCACAATGCTGGGAAATGAACAACGTCAACAAAGAAGTAAGCCTATTTATTATAATTATTTTATTCATTATTATATTGCTGGTTTTGTTGCATGAATGGTAGTTACAGAATTTTAGACAGAATAGCAAAATCTGGCAAGATTATATGAAAGTTTATGAAACGGTTAATAATACGTCAGTGGAAGATGTAATGAGAATTAACAGAGAAAGAAAAATGAAGAACGTCAAGTGTTCTGTAGATATGCTGTCAAGCATATAATCTTGCACTTGTGACAGTACAAGTGTATTGTCACAATATTGGGAAACGAACAACGGCAACAAAAGAGTAAGCTTATTTATTATAATTATTTTATTTATTTTTTATATATTCGTTTTTGTTTGTATGAATGTTAGTTACAGCATTTTAGACAGTTCAGCGGAAGATGCAATGAGAATTAGCAGAGACAGAAAACTGGATTAAGTTGTGCTCTGTAGATCGAATATTGCCAGAAAACGAACAACGGTAACAAAGAAGTAAGCAATTTATTATAATTATTTTATTTTATATTTATATGTTAGTTTTGTTGCATGAATGTAGTTACAGAATTTTAGACAGTACAGCAAATTATGGCAATATTATATGAAAGTTTATGAAACAATTAATAATAAGTCAATGGAAGATGTAATGAGAAATTCCAGGGACAGAAAACAGGAGAATGTTAACTTTTCTATAGATAGAATTTTGTCACAAAGTTAGGAAATGGTTGTCAACACAAAGTTAGGAAATGGTTGTCAACAATAAAGAAGAAGTAAGCATAATTATTTATTTTTTATTATAATTATTTTATTTATTATGTTTATGTTGGTTTTGTTGCATGAATGTTAGTTACAGTACTTTATAGTGTACCATAAAATCTGAAAAGATTATACGATAGTTTATGAAATGGTTAATAATACGTCAGTGGAAGGTGTAATGAGAAATTAGCAGAAATGGAAACCTGGTGACTGTTAACTGTTCTGTAGATAGAATTTTGTCAGAATGTTTGGAAATGATCATCAACATTGAAGAAAAAGTAAGCATATTAAGTAAACATATATAAGTATTTATTATATAATGTTTGTTTTTTTGATAAAGTCATTTTGATTACAAAATATAAATATTTGGCGACAAGAAAAGAATTTTCAGTTTTCAAAATTTAAATACATTTTTATTAAACAACGGGTTCTTCATTGAGGTGGGGACCATGTCACTCACTCCATCTCAAGCCTCTCCCATTTTGCAGAAAAAGAGGACCCTGTCAAGGCTGATACTTTGACGACAGTGACAGGGCTTTCCACCAAATTCAGGTAGGCCCAACTCTAATTGGCTCCTCAGATTTCCCCGGCTTTAGTATGTTCTATGGAAATATTTTATTTCGAAAATGATTTTAAATATAAATCTTAGAACATGTAAGTCATGTATGGTTCTCCATACCGATATGACGGGTAGTTTACCATATTAAAACAGAATCACATACTTTTTTGCATACAGCTCTGATTTGCAGAGTACTCAAGAACTATTGTTTTTGGTGAAGATCGGTTAAGGGAAAGGGGTAGTTTACCTGCAACGTTTTTTTTATCAAGGGTAATTTTCTTCTATGGCAAACGATAACAGACGCAAATTAAAACAGAATCAAATAATGTTTTAGATGCAGCAATTCTTCTGAATTGTTGACTTCTCAAGATCTGTTGGTTTTGGTGAAGATCGGTTAAGGGAAAGGGGTAGTTTACCTGCAACGTTTTATATTTTAACAAGGGTATTTTCTATGGCAAACGATAAGAGCCGCAAATTCAAACAGAATCAAATAAGGTTTTGCATACAGCCCTGTATTGTAGAATTCTCAAGAGCTATTGGTGTTGGTGAAGGTTGGTTAAGGGAAAGGGGTAGTTTACCAAAACGTTTTATGTTTTAAAAGGGTAATTTTATTTTTATGACGCATGGTAACTGCCGCATATTAAAAGAGAATCAAATAATTTTTTGCATACCTTCCTGAAGTTTTATGTACTCAAGGTCTGTTGATTTTGGTGAAGATCGGTTAAGGGAAAGGGGTAGTTTAAGTCCAAACGTTTTATGTTTTAACAAGGGTAATTTTTTTATGACGAACGATAACTGCCGTAAATTCAAAGAGAATGAAACAATACTTTGCATACGTCCCTATATTGTAGAGAACGCAAGGCCTGTTGATTTTGGTGAAGATCGGTTACGGGGAAAGGGTAATTTACCTGAAACATTTTTTGTTGTAACAAGAGTAAAGTACTTAATTTTGATAAATAAAGTATCCTGATAATAAGATCTTAATAATCAACTGTAGAAACGTAGATGAAATATCTATAAATGAAGAGGCTAATTGAACGGGGTGGGGATAATTTTCTATAAATGAAAATTATAGTTGAAGGGGGAGGGGATAATTTTTATATGTGTACTACGTTATCGGCAACAAAGTAGTAGTTTGTTGTTAAAATTCCTTCCCGGGCTGTTTGGCCGTAGTCCAATGTTTTCTACAAAACCAGACGATTCGGCAGTGCCGTCGACTGCCATCATCAGTGAAAATCGAGTGCGATAACGTGGGGTGGTATACGTTAGTGACCACAATACTGTGGTTAAGGCTGAAGCAATAAGTGGAAAGAAGTAGTTTCTATGAAAACATTTCATTTCGTAAATGATTTTAAATATAAATCTTAGAACATGGAAGTCATGTATGGTTCTCCATAGCGATATTAGATTAAATTTTTTTGCAAGTTATTTAACGAAGACTGTGACTAGGTAACGGTTTTAGGGGGGTGAAAATCACCATTTTCATCTCCCAATAACTCAAAAACCATTAGCTTTCATAAAAGAATACATACTAACTATTTTTATTAAAATTTCATAATCAACCCATTTTAGGGGTTTTTATATTTTTTTACTTCTCATCCACTGAGGAGGGATGGGAAAAACCCGCTGAGGGAGCTCACCCAAAACTTTTCTTAACTTTTATTTAGACAATATTTAGAAGATATTAAAAAATGTTTCATGTCAATTTGTTCTATTGCAGAGAATTCCAATTTAAACTGTTTCACTGGCTCGACTACTTGTTTATTTCTGGAAAAGACGGTTTGTTGTGCACTAGTATAGGTTACACGTGACCGTAATCTTCTGACTCGGGGATTTACATATTAAACTTCCAGTTTCATAAACTCTAGATGCTGTAAATGTGCAGAATGTGCTTGATATGTTTAACTGTGGAAGCAGTTAGACATTTAAAATCCATCACTGCCATACTGACATTGAAAAATCGATTGAGATTGTGAATAGAAAGATTTACTCTCTCCTAAATAATTTTGTTTCTTTATATGTGATTATTATTCTTATGCTTTGCATGTTACTTTTATCGTTATCGTTTTAGTATCAGGTACTGTTGTGCTAGAAGCCTAGCTGACAAGTGAAGAATTTGAAAGTTGTTTTCTTTCCAAACATCTGTACTTTGTTTGACAAAATGGTGAGGCTAGTGGTATTTTGCACAATTACGATCCATGTGAAAAATTTTAAACTTGTTTTTTACATGATTATACAATGTAGATCATGTATCATAATATTATCATGTATTATTATCATGTACATATAATATACATGTCATATATGTATTTCCTGTACCATGTTTAGAACATTCATTCTCGAAATTGGTTTATTAGAAAAAATATTTTATGACAGAAGTCACTTCTTTCCGTTTTATCCAACCGGAGTGACAAAATGGGTATTAAATCTCTGAGTAAAATTAATCAACTTCAAATTATATACATTTCTCAACATCAACACAAAAGGAACCTCACAAAAATAAATTTAAATTTTAACTGTGTTTCCAGAAAATATATTTTAAAAATATAATAAAACTAAATAAAAGTTATAAATAATTAAAATATTAACAACATTTTTAGAGATAGGTAGATAAAATAGGGAGGTTGGACAAAATGGGGATCCCTAATTTGTCAGACTCCAGGCCATCACCGTTTTATCAAACCTCGCCATGTTGAAAGATTCTGAAATGTATCGTTTCACCAGTTGGTTAAACGTCGTTAAAATATAGTGATGTTACTGATAAGTAAACGTAGTTTCTACTATTATATTTACATTTTCGTTTAAAGAAGCACAGAAGATACCCGAAGCACTTGTTTCGTCAAAGTGAGTCAAAAATCGAGAACGTCCGACAAAACTCACATTTCTTAAAAACGGTCTGAGTTTATTGACGCACCTGAGTCGCTGAACACAATCCAACTAAATGTACACGCTGTTTGGGCACAGTAGCAAATAGATTGCTACTCATCCGCTAGATTTTTTTGCTAGTTTACTCAGAACATGGCCCCATCCCGCTTTGTCAAACTCTTCCTTATTTGGAAAAGGGACATTATATGGATATTATTTTAAATAGAAGCATTTGACGAAAAATAAGGAATATACAGTAAGTAGAAGTAATTTTATGAAGTTTATCATTTTAGTAAAAAATGAATTCCAAAAGAATGTTTGATTTTGGACACCATGTTTGTAAACACGATGTGTAATACTATAATAATATAAAAAAATTCAATTTCTCACTGCCAACTAAATATTTTTCTTGGGTTTATACAAGTTACGTCTGACAGTAATTAGCATTTAAGGGAAATAAAACAAAAACTGTGTTTAATGCAATTTTATTATAGAGATATTATACATGCCTTGGAGCAACTATAACATACAAAATAAACTTACATGACATGTATTAGTAATGAGTATTCTGATTAACATTACATTTGGGATGATTACCATATAGAGAACACAATGCTTGTACTGTGTAGGAGAGTATCCGTTGTGACAGATGATTGTGATCTGCATGAATTGCGCCTGTTCACTCATGTAAAGACAGAATGTTAAACAATCACTTTGTACGTCAAATATTGCTATGATTGTACGTCAGATTGGTTTGGAATCCAGAAATACAGTTTAATTTGCCTAGTAGCGAACTGTGTGCCATTTCAGAATCTGCTACAGTAGAATCAGTAGTTAGGTATCTAGCAGAACTGTTTAACCTTGTTCTAACAGGCGATGCGAAAGTACAGATCAGTAGTTATGAATTTACAAGTTTTGTTTAATTTGGCTAGTAACTGACTACAGGTCAATGGAGAAAAATTCTATAATAAATAAAAATTTAGTGTTTACGATAATCTCAGCATTCTCAATATGTCAGTGATCGCAAAGTAGCAAACACGATCACATCCTTACATATTTACAACATGCTGAGCTACACAAACCCCACAGTCTTAACAAGAAATATTAACGTACCTCTTGCAAACAGCCTAATCTCTATGAAACACAAAAAAGGCAAATCCATTATAGCTATTTTGTTATATGCAGTTTATTTTTAATGAATCTATTTAGTATAAAGTTAACAAAGCGAATCGGTAACATTACAGATCGAGAGGCGCTGAGTGTACGTTGCAATTGTAACGTGTGCATTAAATGTAATATAAGTGCAGGAACATAGCAGTAGATAAACTTGAACTGCGTTTTACTGATATTAAACTGTATAAAGTCACATTGTGAGAGAGCTCATTACTATCATGTTTCAAAGGAAGCCGTAAGTAGAATGAAATGTACTTACTTGTTGAAGAACAAGATAAGTAGATATTATTATCGTATCTAGTGCACCTACTTCGATGAGACGTAATACAGTGAAGAATATTTGCATCGTGTAGACTTTATATATTAGTTTGTTGTATAGGCTATTTAATTATTTAGTGAATTTGGATACGGTACTGTTTCGAAGTTCCGTTTCGATCAATAGTGGCCTTTCATCTGAACCGTTATTATTTTTATACACACTTCTTATTTAACTATATGACTTTTATGTGTTGATAAAGTATCAAATTCAAATAATTATATACATAAATTTTAGAGAATTATATTACAAAAGTACATTTTAGAACTAGTGTATTATAGACTTAAAGTATATTATAGAACTATATTTTTTTAATTCAGTACTTGTGAATTGAAATGTAAGAATATCACATAATTTGTATAGATGTAAATGTTAATAAAATCAAGCTAAAATTAAAACTCCGGAAAAATATGATAAATTATTTTGAACGATACGTCTGTAGCCTGGCCAGACGGGACAACTGCATGAGAAAATTAATTAAAAACAGAAAAAAACCCCAGATCATCGACATCTCCAGGTACTTAACTCCTCCAGGACCACGGGCCAGAAGCATCAAAGACAACGCCAATCCCTTTGTCAAAAATCTTTTAGAAGAATTTACTCCACACCCTACCATACAACATAACGATCACGACCTCGAAGTGGAGCAAGACCTTTCCACACACATTCAAGTGGAGGACGCCTAAAATTATTTACTACAAAATAATCGACGAAGTTAACATACTAAACCAGAAAGAGACACCGTGCATCGATCTTATTATTGCAGGGATGTTGAAGAAAATGAAAAAAGGACTCATAACACTCATGCAGACTACATATTCAACTCAATTTTAAGCCTTGCATAATGGCCTAATTCACTAAAAATTGTAAAATAACAGTGATAACGAAACGTGGAGAAAAGTCACGGATGTTTCAACTCGGCCGCCCTGTACACAGTCATATTTTTCAGCTAATGAAGACACTATAGTTGCTTCAATCAGTCTTCAAGAGCACCTCAGTGTCATTGAGGAATGGCTACGAAAATAGAAAAATTAAGGCCAACGAATACTCATCGTCACATATTGCATTGACTCTACGGAGAGTCGTACAGTTCATCTCGACTATATCAAAATACCACAAGCAGTAGTCGAGAACCTTGTCCTACATTAGACAGAATAGAAATTAATTAATAATTATAAATAAATAATTATTATTAATTAATTAATAAGACTTGAAGAAATTAACTTCCAGTTAGGGAGAAGATCTCAGGTATCTATAAGCAATGAAATACTTACCTCTAAAAATGTCCTAAAACCCACGTGGACTTATGGAATCGATCTCTAGGGATGAGCCACCAATTATAACGTAGCTACCCTGAAAGGCGTCAATTAAAAATTCTAATATCGTGGATGCCCCATGTAACCACATTTTACATACATGTTTCCTAACCCATATGTCAGTGAAGACATTCACCAACGAGGCACCAGATATCATGCGAGACTTGACGACATTAGCATAGCCCGGACATCTAACTCAGGTGTTACTGTCAGGTTTTATTTATGGAGCGGATTATTGACAAGGATTTTCCTGTAGAGGGTTTATTCCTGATAAAGGAGGATAGAGGCGTTGGTGGTATATATAACAGAGGATTTGTCTTTATTATTGGCTATTATCCCATGGGAGGGGAGTGAATTGTCCCCCCCTCCCAGTGGTTTCTTAGCTATGCCACTGCTTGACGATCATCCTATACTTTGTTTCAAATTGTAAAAGAAATTTTATTATGAAATTAGCAATAATAATAATAATAATAATAATAATAATAATAATAATAATAATAATAAAATAATTGGTAATTATAATTTTTCATTTACAAATAGTTTAATACTACTGTAGAGATATTTCCGTCGGTGCGTATTGTCACGTAGTTGTAAGTAGTTCTAAAAATAAAACCTGAAATTAAAAAAAGTTTGGACTTTTTCCTACAAATTTTCCTCTAGACGTTTTTAGCAGTGCAAAAAAAAAACTGCCGCTTAAGTTATTTTTAATGTTAAATTTTTGTACAATATAAAATATTTCACCGTGCTATAGCAATAAAAACATGAAACTTACATCATTTAGTCTAATATTTGTACTTTAGTAACCCTCTTAAAAAATTAAACAAATTTTATATACCTTAGACCTGTGTTACTAGCAAAAATGCAGATAAGCGATACTGGTTTTTTTTTTTTTTTGATAGATTGTTTGGATCTTTTATGTTGTTTTGAATACCCTGTGTTGTACAACAGCAGTCAAATTGCATTTTACGCTAAGAACGCAAATGGAAGAATCTGACAACATTGTTCCTTTCCGATTTAAATGGAACTATACCCGCTACTCTGCCACTTCTACACACCGCAGTTAACAGAAGATTAAGAAGATTTTGGCCGTCTGACCTTAGAAGGAGGTGATATCGTTGCTTGGAATACCTCATCACGTCACTTAGTTATACATTACTACCTTAGTCTGTGCAGTGAGCAGATTGCTGAATGCTAATAAATAAATTTAAAAATATCACAAATAAAATAAAGAAATCCAATGACCTTTCTTTGGATACGGTAGAACACAACCAGTTACAATGTTGCTTAACATAGTATGTCTATCAGTATTTATCTCTGTCAGTTTAGTTCATGAATGAATTATGACACATCTATTGAAGGGGATAATTTTTCAATCTTCAGACACATTGTGAAGCGGATAACTTCGTTGTTGATAGTGTTACGAAAACTTGCTGAAGTCTTTTGTAGGTTGTGAAATACAGCTTATGAATTTTGTAGGTTGTATGGAAAAAAATTGTTAATTCCATATTGTTTAATTTTTTAAGTAAAAACTACATCGTTTACAATCTTACTTTTAGTCTATTATATGGGCCTATAGTCATATGCTACACAGTGGATATAGTTACTTATACTGCTGCATGGTTTGGTTATTAAATTTATTAGCATTCAATGTAATTTTTTATGTGCACTCTACGACCGCTGCGCTGCCACAGTGGGTAGTTGCGATACACAGTACATTGAACTCTTATTTACATTTTGCGAATTAATTACTTGTACAAACTATGCATATCTACGTTCAGTTGCTCAGCGGCATACTGCGTATTAACGGTGTAAACAGCGTCCCTGGGTTACCTAATCCTCGATACCCTCTGTGTGTCACGTTTTGTGTACCACCTGTAGTCTGTACCTCAACGAATGCTATATTTTTACCTGTACGCTTAGAGTCCTCTAAATTTTATTCACTCATGCGATATCTTGGTCACAGTCTGCGAGAACGAAGTACTCAATGTCACAAAAACATGACTAAATATGATACAAAATGAAAACAAGCATAATTCTCGTAGCACAGTCAACTACACTTGGCGAATAAAAAAGAATTAATAAATCGAGAGGCGTTTTTTCACAGTTGTATTTAGAAGTAACAAAGAAACTAATTGCGTCTATAATGAATAGGGTTAAAATTAAGTGAAAATTGGTTTTACGTTCAAAATAACTATTTTGTAGAATAGGCCTACTTAACAGGAATACCGAAGGTACCAGATTTTCTTGCTGCGGTGTGACAGAATTTTTTAACATTATGTTTTTTAAAACTTTAAATTTAAAACTTTCAAGCATCATTTTCTGGCTTTACTCAAACTGATATAACAAATTTGAGATAATACCATCATAATTAAGGTCAAGTAGACAGATAGTTCAAGCATTTAACAGGTCACCTAATAGCTATACTTTTACGTAGTATACTAAACCATTTAAAAATTATAAATTCTGTATGTTTGCAATAAATTTTAGTACCAGCCGTTTTGCTTAATTTACCTTATATCGAATAATTTATTGAGTTTGAGTTTAGTTTTATTTATCACGTCACTTCATTCATTATTGTTACGTTTTGTTTTTAATTGTCACATGTACTTTGTACGTAACTTATATATTTGTGCTATCTCCCAGAGTAATATTTAGCTCGGTGTGTGTAGCTGTAATAAACCACATTGTCACCACGTTATTTATAGTCGACCACAGACATCGCCTGCACACCAGATTTACGGCGTTCGTTGGCATTGCAGCACATTGTATTTCATTAAACTGAGACTGTCTCTACTGAACAAGATACTCATTGTCTTTACTCACAGTAAAATCATAATGAATTTTATCTGGAACACTATTTCATTTCTCGTACAGTAGATGTGTATTAGGAAAAGCTTATAGTAAGATATTTTAATCTCACTATGATGGTTTAATAAAAAAGAGCCTGGCTTCTATCTAGCTGTACAGAAATTGTGAAGGTAGAGATTCTTTTGGGCTCTCAATTCTTTTTAAACAAATTTGTCTATTGTCTATTGTCTACTCGCCCATATTGTCTATCAAATCATCAAGAGTCCACACCTGGTGGATATGGGTTTAGCACATCCGATGTATCAGAACTGGATTTTCACCTTGCTTCAACCTGTCTTGGATGGAATCCCTTCCTTTAATATTTCCTGTCTGGTCTCCCATGATCAACTCTTGGTCTTTTTAGGGCTAGATAGTCTTTCAGTTTTCATACTTCAGCTTTACTCTGTAATTCTTGTTTTCTTGTTTCTTTCTCATACTACCCGATAAGGACCCGGGTGGGGTAAAGGTGCCGGAAGAGAAAGATTTCCCAACGGCACTAGTGGCTGAAGAACCTAGGAGGTAGGTATCCGAATGAATCCAGAGGAAGACCAGAGGCTCAAAGGTAGCACTCCTACCACTGGTCTTACTGTACAGGTCGCTAGTAACGTCTTTAGAGGACATTTATCCTACTCGAAAGTCACAAAGGAACAAGTCGGTTTGAAATAATGGTTCCAGACAAGGAACGACTATAGGTAAAGGAATTAGGATTTTGGACATATTAACTTGGTGTCGCAAAAAAAGCGCACAGCAAAATAAACGGACAGTAAAAAAGGGCAGACTTAATTCTGTCTGGGTTCTGAAGGATTTATAATCCTGCCCACCTGGCAGTCATAATTATTCCGGGTGTAATTTAAATATTTGTTTTTATGTATATGTTTCAAGAGTTGATTCCCATCACACTTTTCCAGGCTTTGGACTGGCTAAGTGATTTACATGCACAGATGTTACAATCATGTTACAATCATCTTGATTTAGGTTCGTCAATATTTACATTCTCTATTTACATTGGTTGGTTTCTTGAGCAAGCAGATCTAGTCTAGCTTTTGTAAGTAGAACATAGGCTTTAAGCAAGACTTGGTATCGCCCGTTTCATCATAATTTTTCACAGTTCTTTCTATATGTTTATCCAATTTTCAGTAGGTTTTTTCCTCTTTTATCCTGCAAGGTTTAGTTTGGATCACATGTCCATGAAGGCTGTTTTCTGCTTCTCTCTTCTAACAAAGTTTTACGTCTTTGATCCGGGGGTTTGGTCTTTCAAGTGGGTTGTTGATTTTGTTGTCTCTCAGTCTTCAAGACGATTGGTTGTGGGACGTAGCAAGTCCATAGTTCAAAAGGAATTTCTCCTGCCAACTCTCTACGAAATAGTCAAAAAACTGAGACAGTTTCGAATTGTCAGGAGCTTGCGAGTGGATTTCACCCATCTTAGACGTCGTCAGGTTTCAGGAAGGCCAGCGCTAAACACATCAAAACGTGTAGTCGAAATTCCTAGTTTTCAGTCCATGTTGAATCACATGCACTTTTCTCCAGAGACATTTTGTCATATGGAAGCATCATCCGTTTATTTCCACGGACGGAAAAGCTTCTTTAAGGCAGAAACTGCGGCTGGCTCAAAATCAAAGTTAACTTTTCTAGTTCCCATTCTGGAACTGTGTGTACAATATGGTGGAAAAGTACGGATACGGACCATATCCATACGGATACGGTGGAAAAGTTCCATCCTTTTTCATGTTTAGTAACAGGGCAAACACAACTGTATAGAAATTTGTTTCTTCACCGGACTTTCCAGGACAAATTATTTTGTATATCTTTTTGAAAGTCTCATCCATGAAAAAGGCCTTGATGGCACTTCAGGCTCTCGTTCTTTCTTCCTACTGTGAATTGTTCATTCTTCCTCCTGGGATATCACCATCAAGTGAAAACTGGTACCGTCTTCCATCTAAAGTATTTTATCTAAAACAACTTTGTCTTGGCTTTTCGGCTTCATTTGGTTTCCACGAGATTTGGTTCTCTGATGGTACAAAATCCTCTTAGTCGTTAATTGGTGGGGCATTTCTGAGACTAAGTCGTAGCTTTTAATTCTTGAATTGTGTAGTTCTCTGTAGTTTCTTGAAATGGATGAGAATTCTTCGCGAACTCGCTTCTTCGTTTGATTGATACAATTCACAGCTTCCAAGCGGGCTGCCTTCGGTGATTGATATAAATGGTCGGTCACATCCAAAACTTCGCCATTTTTTGTATTAAGTACTCCACATCTTGTCAACATTTCCTTCCGGCATCGCCAAATGGTTGTCCCATCTTCTTTTCTTCAAAATTCTCCATAAGCGTAGCCGTTGTAATGTACTGAAGGTTTAGTATTATATTTCAAAATGTAAAATTTGTAATTTTAATGCTGAAAAAGCGTTTTTCAGGCGCAACGCGCGACCAATAAATGTTGAAATATCTATGATTTGTGATATTTTTTACTTACCTAAAGCTGTAACATTTGACTTACATAGAAAACTTTTTTTTATTACAAAAAAAATTGTTCAAATTGATCGATTTTCATGATTTTTGTGAACGATCGCTACCGGAAGATATTAACCGATTTTTTATTTCTTTTTTTTTATTTTACTTACCTGTCTTAGGGGAAGTTTTCCGCGGTATAGCGAGTCAAAAGAGAACATAAAAAATTTTTCGGCCCGCCCTAAGGTATACTCTTATTAGTCGTCAGTACTTCCATGACTACACGTTCTACTGAGAGCTCTTACAGTAGAAGAGTATAGCACAAGCGAGAGTGCTAAGTACAAACTGGCTTGGGGTGAGTGTACCTAGAAATTTTCCGGTGCATTATTCCCAGTGATGAATCAACGTTGCAGGTGTCCGGCCACCCGGGAGCAGGTAAACGTCCTTCATGTGCGATTATTTCGCACATTCGATGCGTTTATTTCAGTGTGCTTTATTTACCTATATTCAATAATTTTGGCAACGTGGGGAGCCTTGCTCATAAAGCCATAGAATTGTGTAAGAGTCTATAGTCTATTACGTGAGGAATTTTCTGCCGATTTTGAGTCATTTTCCATGGATTTTGCAGTCATCATCCATTGGATTTTCTGATGTTTTGCATTGTCATAATAAAAGGTTATAGAATAAAGTTCAGGAAATTTTTTGGCCCGCTCTTAAATTTAGGGGTTGCTTTCACCCCTTTTTCGGGAGTTAAAAAAACAAAATTTAATTAACCCTGGAAACCGATAGAGAATCAAATTCTAAGCAAAAAGGTGATACATACTTTTTCAGAAAAAATGCGTTAACTACAAGGGTTAGTTTTGCGAAAAAAGGTGTTTTTTAACATTAATTTACAAATAACTAAAAAACGACGCCATTTTACTAAAATTTGTATAAATTAAAATTAAAGCTTATTAGCAGACAAACATTTTCCTCTTTGTTTGGTTTCATTTTGTCAAATGATTATTGAGATACAGCCAAAGCAAGATGACGATTCACCGTTTTTTGATCAAATCACATGATTAAAACTTATATAACTCTGTGAAAAATGGTTAGATTGTAATTAAATTAATATCAAATGAAAGCTCTGTTAATTTCCTAAACAATGGTGGGTTAATTACTTGATAAATAGCTTGATAAATAACGACATTTTGTAGAAAAATATTATAATTTTTGCAACTTTTTTCCAAGAAATTTAAGAAAGAACGTCCTCTATTTTGTCAAATCTGTATATTAATTCCAGATACTGTACTTTTCGGTTGCCTATTATATTAGCAATGTCCTCAAATTTTTTGAAGCATATATGTATTGCTGTACAGTAACGCGTAACATTTTAAGAAAATTCAAAGTTTTGAATTTTCGCCAAAATTCGCCTTTTTTATTAAATATCTCAGTAACGATGCATTTTATCGAAACATTGGTATAAACCAAAAATAAAGCTCATAAAAAGTAAAAATTCTGAATTTTATTTCATTCCTTTACGACTAAAACTCGATTAGTTAGAGCAGTTTAAAAGTGTATTTTGCCGACATCGTGTAAACAATTTTTGAATTCTAGGCAAAATATCTAGTGTACAATAGATTTTTCGACTGTAGTGTATACGACAAAAGTTGTATCTCTTTAAATGTCCTATAAAATGCATTTTGTTTGAAATTTTGTTTCTAAAAAATTGACCAAATTATGACCAAAAATATAACCGCTCTCCAACAGTTAGATTTTGGTATCGTACGTTATATGTTCGGGTGAGGTCCTGAGAGCTTATTAATTTATACTAAACTAAATTTTTTCAAATTGACAATAAAATTAAGTACCATTATTATTGTTTAACGTCTATTGTAAACAATACAATATCTGTTGCAATTTGTCAGTGTCTGTACTGCTGGTTCGTTATATCAATCGAATATTTAATTTAATAAAATAGTATAATGTTTATGGTTCGATTTTTCTTTGATTGAATTTTATAAGCATGGATGAAATATATATTTTTTCGACTGAATTTCGAATTATGACCGCTAAAAACACGGACCATCTAGCGGAGACCAGAAGATGCGCTACCTGATGCTCACTGCTTACAGCTGACATATGGTTTTTGGAGTATCACCTGAGCGTCGGAGTTGTTTTTTATTGTGCAAGGGTTGTAATATTTTGTTAAATATTATTACTGTTGTGATGCTTAAGTAATTGTAGGTTAAACATCCCCCAAAAGCCTGTAGGTATCAAATTTCAGGACTTCAAAGTACATCTTCCCGTTTTTCAAGTTTTCAACACTTTCAAGTCCAACCCTTGCGTCGAATGTATCCCTTGATGTCAAAATCGTAATCACCACTCCATACCTATAGGTACTCACTTTAGAGGCTTTGGCCGGCATTCTTGCGAAGTTTAATACTTACACCTACTGATTATAGTCTGCTTCAACCCTTTACAAACTATCCATTGCGTCGAATTTTGGACGTCAGAATTGTAATCAGCACCCCCCAAAAACCTATAAGTACCTAACTTCAGGGCTTCAGAATGCATCCTCGCGTCGTTTCATATTTTCAACTCTGTAGGGGTGAGAGCGGGCCAAAATGTTTCCTTAACTTTGTTCTAGAACCTCTTAGGAAGCGATAGCAAAAGGAATCAAAAAATTACATGGACGCTGACTCAAAATCGGCAGATAGCCCCTTTGTCACGCCTCAGGTAATAGACTACTAAAAGATAAGAAAATAAATATTGCAGTTTTTACAGAAACCAAGAAACAACTCAAAGGCACAGGGTATATTATAGAAGACCACATGTTGCTGAAAAGTGGGATTTTCACAGAATACAAGAGCTTGTTCTTGAGCAGGTATATTGGTTGATCAACAATGGAGAAATCACATTAAATCGTGTAGTATTGTTAATGGTAGAATTAGAGTGATTATATTCTACATTATAGTCTTTGTGTCATTCGTGTATATGGTATAATGGTAAGGAAGGAGGGTCGGATTTATTTTACGATGAGTTGTAGAAGCAATTAGATTTGTTCAGTAACACGGATCATGTAGTTATAACTGAAAATGTAGTTATCAGTGCTAAAATTGATAAATAAGATATTGAAAATATTATTAGTGTTTTAGGAGAGGCATCTATTAATGAAATGGGGTAAGACTGTATGAACTTGCTGACACAAATAAACATAAAGTAACAAATACAGTTTTTATAAAAAATACATTAACAAATATAGCCAGCAGACTTCGATTATTAATTGATTATATAATTGTTAATCGAAAGATGGCTTCAAAAGTTAGAGATACGCATGTTTTTAGAGGTCCAGAATATTAAACGATATCACACTTAAGGTATCCAAAGATTAACAATATGAAATTTTACATAGGAACTAAAATATGTTTTTTTATTTTTACTTCCATGTTCCATAAGGAAATGGAAGTATGGTCATGGCGAAAAAATCGTGTTCGAGATAACGGCAGATTCTGATTGTACTACCATCAAAACATGAAAAAAAGTCATTTTTCGAAAAGTGTCTATGTGTGTGTCTGTCTGTCTGTCTGTGTGTAGAATTTTTTCTATGGCAAACGATAACAGCCGCAAATGCAAATAGAATCAAATAATTTTGGGATTACAGCTCTGAATTGTAGAGGACTCAAGGCCTATTGATTTTGGTGAAGATCTGTTAAGGGAAGGGGTAGTTTACCTGCAACGTTTTACGTTTTAACAAGAGTAAAGTGCTTAATTTTTAGAAAAGTATCCTGAAAAGAAGGTCATAACGATCCACTGTAGAAAGGTAGATGAAATGAAAATAAATGAAAAGGGTAGTTGAAGGGGGGAGGTTGTAATTATTTTTATAAATTAAAATGGTAGTTGATGGAGGAAGTAAATTTTATAAGTTTTATATGTGTAATACGTTATTGACAACAAAGAAGTAGTTTCTATGGAAACATTTCATTTCACTTTAACAAAATTCTAAATTTTTTCATTTTAATTTAAATCATATAAGAGAGAAAATATATCGTTCGTGGCAGGCAAGCATATCTCAATTATGTAATGTTTACGTTTCCATTTTATAATTATGATTACCGCAATAAAAAGGAAGGCAACACACACACACACACACACACACACACACACACACACACACACACACACACACACACACACACACACACACACACACACACACACACACACACACACACACACACACACACACACACACACACACACACACACACACACACACACACACACACACACACACACACACACACACACACACACACACTTCGCGTTATTTATGGCCTCACTCATGTTTATTTTCTTACATTTGCACGCTTTTTAAATGAAAAGTGCCAAAACCCATACCAACACAACGCGTGCAAGCCGAAAAAGTGTCCAGCGTGGATAGCGATTTGCTTCCTGTGGATCGCTGGGCAGTGTAACTGCACGTGTTTACAGAGGAACGGTTCACAGACAGACTTTTCGTCTTTAGGGAATGAACCCTCTGCAAGATGCTCAGGGTCCATGAGTGACTTCGGAGCGCTTCGGAGGAGGGATGATTATCTGCGGAGTTCGGTTTCTTTATAACAATAAAGTAAGCCTACCTAATTTTTATGGATAAAGTGACTGAAAATAACATTATATTAAACGACTACCCCATAATAACAAAAATATCTATAAATAGTGAAATTAGTTTGAGGATGGGCGATATTTTTTTAGAAATTAAAGAACCGAATTCAAGTAAATTATTTTAAACATAAATCTTACAACATGGAAATCATGTATGGTTCTCCATACCGATTTTACTTCCATGTTCCTTAAGGAAATGGAAGTATGTTTACTTCCATGTTCCATAAGGAAATGGAAGTATGGCAATGGCAAAAAAAATCGTGTTCGAGATTATTGCAGATTCTGATTGTACTACCCTCAAAACATGAAAAAAAGTAATTTTTCGAAAAGTGTGTGTGTGTGTGTGTGTGTGTGTGTCTGTCTATAGATTTTTTTTTCTATGGCAAACGATAACAGCCGCAAATTCAAACAGAATCAAATAATTTTTTGCATACTGTCCTGATTTGTAGAGTTCTCAAGATCTGTTGTTTTTGGTGGAGATCGGTTAAGGGAAAGGGGTAGTTTACCTGCAACGTTTTATGTTTTAACAAGGGTAATTTTTTTTTGGCAAACGATAACTGCTTTAAAGTCAAACATAATCACATAATGTTTTGCATACATTCCTGAATTGTAAGGGACTCAAGGCTTATTGATTTTGGTGAAGATCGGTTAAGGGAAAGGTGTAGTTTACCAGCAACATTTAATGTTTTAACAAGAGTAATTTTTTCATGACGAACGATAACTGCCGTAAATTCAAACAGAATCAAATAATTGTTTGCATACCTTAAACCAACTCAATCACTATGACGAAGAATGAGGTGAAATATAGAATAAAGAAAGAGAAGACTATGAGTTCAATGTAAAGGAAATAAGTACCCAATAACAAATTAGGCATACTGAATAAAATGACAGTAAAAATTACTTAGACTTAAATTGACATATACCCAACTAGATTAGGAGAGTGAGATAATAACAACATGATGGGAATTGGTAGGATGAGATATAATATAAGAAAATAACCTTGTGTTTTATTATGTAACAATACCAGTTATGGAAAATCATTGAATATCAGAAAGAACTGATTGTTAACTAAAATATAATCAAAATGATAAGAAAAAATTGGATAATTATATCCAAAAGTATAAATAGTAAATAATACTATACTTAAGTAATCAAATGTGAATATAGTAACTAGTAAAAACAAAGCAACATAACCTAACCAGCAGTAAATAATTACTATTATAATGACACAAGATAATATAAAATTGAAGGAAATCTAGTGTATGTTGATTTTGTATGAAACTAGATCACTTAAAGAAAGTTCTGAAATAGATTTTATGACAACAAGTAGTTGTAATCGTTGTCAGTAATATAAATAACATGATAAAATCAGATGTAATAAAAAGCACTTTATAAAGCTACTAAAATAACAATGATTAGTGCATATCAGTATTACTACTGATGTATGACGAACGATAACTGCCGCTCATTCAAACAGAATCAAATATTTTTGTGTGTACGTTCCTGAATTGTAAAGGAATGAAGGCCTATTGATTTTGGTGAAGATCGGTTAAGGGAAAAGGGTAGTTTACCTGCCACGTTTTATGTTTTAACAAGAGTAATTGTTTTTATGACGAACGATAACTTTCGCACATTCAAACAAAATCAAATAATTGTTTTGCATGCATCCCTGAATTGTAGAGTACTCAAGGTCTGTTAATTATATATGTACTACGTTATCGGCAACAAAGAAGTAGTTTGTTGTTAAAATTCCTTCCCCGGCCTGTTTGGCCGTAGACCAATGCTTTCTGCAAAACCAGACGTTTCGGCAGTGCCATCGACTTCATCATCAGTGAAAATCGAGTGCGATAACGTGAGGTGGTATACGTTAGTGACCACAGTACTGTGGTTAAGACTGAAGCAGTAAGTAGAAAGAAGTAGTTTCTATGGAAATATTTCATTTCGAAAATGATTTTAAATATAAATCTTAGAACATAGAAGTCATGTATAGTTCTCCATACCGATATTTTAAATACGATTTCAATCTGTTCAGCAAGAAACAGTTTGATTGATGTCGATTTGCATTAGCGCATGCAACTGACATTTGCTTTCGAGAAAGAAACAACATATGAGAAACATGTACATGGTATTTAGAAACCTGTGCATGTACGGAAGTTATGACGTTCGATAATTAATTAAAATTAACACTCCAATTGTTTATTCGTAAAAGTACACGTTATTAATTTTGAATTACAAAATTTAATGGTTTTGTATAGTTTTATGTGTTTGTATCATGGCCATTTCTTAACTGTATCCTGAACACGTAATTTTACTATTTGTACTGCTGACGAAGATTATTTTAATTACAATATTTTTTATTACTTCTTTTGCCTCAGTGACAGAACTGTTACTGATCGTGTTGGCTGTGAAGTCAGTATTATAACACATCTTATAAATAAATTCGTAGGTTTTATTAAAATTAAAAATTTGATTAAAAATTATCTTATTATTTAAACGTTGCCTAAACTTCTGTATGAAAGGTATGTCAACTTTCTTATGCAAATGTCAATGGTTTGTATCTCTAACTTAGTATCCCCAATATAGTTTAATTCTTTTTACTACCTACGTAGATTTAAAAAAATGTATCTCCTGTATAAGTTATGTTCGTGAAGTTAAACTCCAACACTAAACTAGTATTATACGTTACTAAATACCAAATACCAATATTACGTGAATGTTTGTGTGTTTTTATGTACCTAACCTATCTTTGACTTAAAGTATCATATCGTATTACAGAAGATGAATATTTTCTGTTTATTGAACAAGTGGTAACTTTTACCGTATCTCCAACAGATGTGCCACTGGCGAATCTGAAATTTAACTAAGAGGAAAGTAACTTTGTAGACGCATAGTTTGAAATGACATTGTTCATAAAAGAGACGAACAGTATGCTAATAGACAAGTTTCACGTTTGGAAGACAAAACGTGTCTTTTATAAAGATATATATAAAGAACTAATAATAAACTTGCGGATATAATTATTTATAAACAATTTAATAACGTGTATCAAAATAACAGGTAAAATACACAACAGTAAGTATAATAGTAATGCTTTTGGTTTTTGTAACAAGAATAATTGTACTATCAATATCTCAACATCCCTAAATAAAATGTTGAAGGCACGTTATTTATACATCTAAATAAAACCAAATTGAAAGGTTTTACGAAAATATTGAAAAACAAATTTAGATATAATAAAAATACTGTAAGGATTCTCAAAATTGTACACTTCTTAAGTAAAAGTTAAAACTTTAATAACCTGGCTTAATCTAGAAACAGGAAGGTTTATGTTTATTTCGTAGAATGGAATTCATAGTTTACAGTGGTCACTTACCTTTCACTTCTCTAAACTGGCTGAATTTGATTGAGCACTTAACCTCTTATTAAAGAAGAATGTTTTGTGATCCCTCACTCCCTTTAAGCTACGTTTACACTGGCGAGAAATCACGCAATTTTTCTGTCCGACAGACCAAGTTGCTAATGTAAAGATTCCCGCGAGCAGTGTCGCAAGCGGTGTCGGGAGTGATGTCGTGAGTAGCTGGGAAGCACTGTTCGACAGTTCAACTTGCAGGTGTAAACATGTTACTGGGCTCTCGCGCTCAGCTTGCGCTCGCACTGTCGCGATATCAAACAGTGGGAGATATTATTGCGACAGTCCAATACGAGTTGAGTGTCTGGAGAATAGTACTGAATAAATATGTCATGTCGGAGGTGAATAAAGTAAACACGTTAAATGAATCTGATACATTAAATAAAGAGCCAAGTGACAGTGCTAAATATGGTCATATATTTAAACTCGTTAGTTAAATTTACTGTATAAGGCTGGAATTTTAGTATACTATAATTGTCAGACATAAGAAAAAAGCTTAACGATTATTTGCCTTAACTAATCCTTTGAATGATCCAGTGTATTAATTAAATGCATGGCGTATAAATTTCTTTACTAATATGTATTGGTTACATCATTATTACAAGTAGTATTATTTAAATTTATGTAATACATTAATTTTAATGTCGTTATAATGTTTTTTACGTTTAATTGCAAAATAAAAATAATTTAGAGTAACATAAATATATTAACATAACAGAAAAGGAAAAGTTATGACAGGGTCGCCTGCTGTAAAAATTTTGAAGTGCCTGGTTCACCTTACTTGTACTTCTCAGCTGAGTTATCCAGTATCCAGAAATATGAACCTTAAGGTATTTGTGAACTGATTCACAGTAAATAAAACGTGAGATAGGTTTCACCATTACCAATCATTTAACACATTCGGGTACGAAGTTATTTCTTTCACTGTTACACATATTTATAATAAAATGACATTTGTGTTGCTACTTGGAAGTGTGAAATGCGGTATATTTTTCTCAGAAACAGGACAGTCGACATACATATTTATGATAGTTATAACTTGTATTTGCATTAGCATTATATGCCTATTTTTTGTATCATAAAGTTATTGCTAATTTTATCATATGTTTATGGACTCTAAGTGTGCCTTAACTATCCTACTCAAAAGCCGGACATTCCCCATTTTTTGTGAAGCCTGCCAGACGCCGGCCCGGACATACTTGAAGTCCAATGACGAATCCGGAAGTATGATAAACATTAACCCAAACCGAACGGAGCGAAAAATATCTTACAGCCTAATGTTTTTTACTCTTTATTTCATTAAAGTATTACAACACAATATTACAACACAATACAGTATGAAAAAAATAGGGGCCCCTTAGAAAGAGCCGTGCATGGGCTTCCTTCACATACGTAAACATAACTAGGACCGTTTGCCGCTTTACAAAATCAGATAAATTTCTTGATTTACGCAAAAAGATTATTAAAATTAAAAACACAACTCCAGCAACCTGCATTAAAGAAATATAATAATATAAAGAATTACAATATAATATAAAAGAAATAATAGAATTTCACAATAACAAAATTCCATTACAATTTTTAAATTAATTTTTTTAATTCAATAATTTTTAAAATTTCTTCAATATTTGAAACTGAAAGCAACCATGTTTTCAAAAATTTCATAAATTTGCTTCGTGTATCCCGAAGACTTACATGGCATTAACAAATTAAAGTAACGTGGAACACTACTACTATAAAACTGCTGATGAGGAGTTAATTTTGACCGAGGAACAACATTATGGATCTTTCGTAGGCCATAGTCTTTACTTTAAATTTATATTTATTTTCACTTCTAACATAAAACAGCCTATGAACTTTAAAAACATATGGATGCCTTAAAGGAAGAATTCCATACTTTGTTACTAATTCCAAAATTAGTGACCAAGAGTGTTTAAACTTACGTATATCAGAAATAATTCTGATATAACTTTGTGTTATACCAACTGGGCTTAACTATGCAATATACGTTCCTCTCCAACAACTAAACCCGTAATTTATTTTAGATCTAACCAGTGCATGTAGTTTGTGATCACAAGGGCGTATTTACGGGTGGGGACGAACGGGGCCGGACCCTCCCCCAGAGGGTCGAAAAAGTTGACAAATTTTGTTAATCTCTTAATTTTTAGGCTGTTTTTTTAAATTTTTTCAGCTGTGTACGTTAATATAGATAGTAGCTCTTGATTAAATATACAACCATTATACTACACAGAATTAGGGTACACGTTTGAAAAATGAAATAAAGGGAAATCAATTTTGTCAATAAGTATCTTTTAACAATGTTTCAATAAGGCGTATTTTTTTGTTTAATAAGACTGATTTCAGGATGTTATCACGCGTTTTTCAGCTACTTAAAAGGATAGTAATGTTCATTAGACTTAACTGGTTTTTTAATTTTTTGTAAAGCCTCCCCGACCGCGGACTCCCCCAAAGACAATTTCTAGATACGCTACTGTGTGATCAGCAAGTCTTCGGGATAAAAAATCTCATAAAAAATATAGAATTTTCGCAACAATGTATACAAGTCTTTCTTCAGGTTACAAATATGACCTTTCCATGAGAAATTACTGTTTTTATTAAACCAAGATATTTCATTTGTTCAATCACCAAGCACCTATAGTCAAATTCTTTTGACATGATGACCCATAACAGACGACATGAAAATTCAACCTTGTGTCTCAAAAAGAAAATCATATATTTTATTTTTCACTTAAAACCATACAATTTTTATTAAATCAATACTTTAATTTACTCTAATCAATACTCTAATTCGACAATCATTTAACATTGCTACGATTTTATTGCTTTTTTTTCTGAGGAATTAGAAAATAAAAAAAACACATACAATCGTTATTTATTTTTCATTTAATGTTTTAATAAACATCGTATCATGGCAGACAACCTTGATGAGTGCTCGGCTGGAAAGTTGCGACAGCACCACTTGCCCAAACTTATTGTCTAGTGTAAACGGAGTTTCATACACCTGTCGGAATAAATTGCGACATTAGCTCTCGCAAACACTTGCTGAACACTTGCACTTCCTCTTGCCGTAAAAATTGCGCCTCAGTGTAAACACCTACTCGACACTGCTTGCGCATTTACTGTCGCAATCTTCTCACCAGTGTAAACGTAGCTTTAGATCCGTTTCAGTGCATATTCCAATTTAAGTCTTCTGTGCCTTCACTCTCTGGAACATTTCGGTTTAGGAGAGGATCTCACTGACATTAATTCCGACTTCACTGTTTGCAATTGTACCTACCGTAAACAGCGACTGCATAAGATCCGAGCCAATAATATCTTTAATGTGAGTTGTTGTAGCTTACTGAATGTAGATTTTTCTGTTTACGGCTTCATTAACAAGCGTATCCATCTAACAGAATAAAATGAAATTAAACATTCTAATTCACTGATCATAATTCAAGATAATTACATACGTATGCATCAGGTGTTATCCAGCGGATATTCTTATCACTGTCGCCGACAGCTACCAACGAGTATTGAAATGTCACAACAATGACATAAAAGATTCCCGCAGATTAGCTGGAAAGGAATCCGAAGGAAGACTGTACATGATCATATTCACTGAATGATTCGTTCAGTTGTTTTCAAACAGTATGAGAGTGCTAAAATTAATGAAAACTATAGACAAAAATTCTCTTCCTTTCGGAGAAAGAGAATTTCTAGAACAGAGATAGCAGACAACAGTAGTTTATCAACAAGTTGCTAAGGTATCACAGTTAATAATTATGATTAGGAGTCATCAAACGTATAAGGTCAGTTTTGTTTGGGGTTGTTCATTCATTTAATCATATGCAGTAAAGACTTAACAGTAATATATCGTTTGCAACATTGTTTTAGCAGAAATTAAATCCAAATGCTGGCAACACTAACAAATAAGCTCACTCAAACACCGTAAATTGCCACCGTATTAAAGCAACTATAATATGCCATCTACAAATACTAAAGAACTGAGTTACTACTATTGAACTGAGTTATTTTGCTTTTGAACAATTATTTGTGAAATTTTTTAGGTACATGTCAAAGTTATCAACCAATTCAACTAAAACGAAGAGGGCGTGATTAATGCTGTATTCGCAATCAATGAACGACAATTTACTAATTAAATTATTGTTAATATAAAATATAAATGAATGAATGCAAAATATAAAACTAACTAAACTATATTTTGCATTCATGATTGTATTTAGTATTTAAAGACACCTGACCTTCCCTTGTCTCTTGCACACCCCCTCGCCATCTCAACACAGATGTTCCAGATACGCCCTAAACAGATGTTCACCACCTACA
Organism: Magicicada septendecula; assembly: GCA_034769895.1. NCBI lineage: Eukaryota > Metazoa > Arthropoda > Insecta > Hemiptera > Cicadidae > Magicicada > Magicicada septendecula. The sequence goes on from CM068367.1 coordinate 1,004,809,360, forward strand.
CTCCACTCACATCCTGGGTTTAGTAATTTTCATTCATTCGCCTCTTTGACAATGGCTTAGTTAGTCGAAGCAGCTGTCAGAGTTAATTAAAAAATTTGTGAAACTTACCAAGTGTTTTTATATATTTTACAAAACCTTTATATTAATATGTTTCACCAAGTGCCCAACGAGTCATCAATTAATATGGAGAATAAGATATTAGGATAGGATATTCAATATTGCAATAACACGTCACTTGACTGTGAGCAAAAATTGCCGTTATTTATATTGTTACGAGGATAGCGTGGATTTTAGTAGAATAAATCGTTAAATTCTATAAAAATTGATAGTCACAATTTTGATTAACGAGCCTATAAACATAATCACAGTAGTGTAACAGTAATATTCTATTATGTAATACATATAGGCATCTAATATAAACTATACACAACTGACAATAACAGCCACAAAGTTGGTAAAGTTACAACATCGCAAAAAATTTAAACAATTATAACAACTAAGCAATTGACGCTTGTGCTAACATACCATTCTAATTGCTGCAAAAGAATTCGTAGAACTAAGTGTCTAAACTGTAACTATTTGTCCACATTTAAAGGATCTAAATAACGCTGTGATAGCCGAGAAAGCACTAGACTCGTTTACTCGATTTTATAGAGCGCTGTGGACTTACCTGTTGGTTCATGATATTACTGAAATGATCCGTTTTCTACGCATTGTTATTGAACTGCATGCAACAGGCCTCACTTATGCATGTCGTCGGTCGTCGTAACAATTAAAGCTGGAATCAGAAATGGCACAACCGGTCATTCGTACTTTCAGCTTCTGCGCTTAATAACTTCGATTATCCACAACTTATTCTTCGGATAACAACGGATATCTCTTTAGTATACTTACTATATACGTGACGTAGTAGAAGTGAAATACAATTTGCTTTGGATAACGTTTGTCCTCTTACAACCACACACATCCACATGCGTGCACATACACAAACATTACTCTGATACACAGCTATAATACTAGCCTAACGACTCCGTGTTTTCGTAAATGGGGTTTATTTAACAACACGTAAGGGAGAAACATTCAAAACAACCTTCTATAGGCCTATACTGTCATGATGTTGCAAGTATCATTTGAAGAACCAGTATAGTTGAATTATAGGTAAAGGAACCCTTTCCATTCATTACATAACGAATAAGCTCATAGGACGTAGCTTTATAAACTAATGTATTACGGTCTCAAGGAAAATGTAGATATCCGAATTTCTTAATATTAGTAGTTGTTCTAATTCCGTACAAATCAGTAATGGAACATAACGTTCGTCCAATCTGTAATCGTAGAACATTACATGTGCGCTCATAAGCATGGACGTACGGACTGAAACAAAATACATTTGTATGGGCGTCATGAATATTTATGTGCTACTACATATTAATAAAGGCTTCAGCGTTTCGAGTGTTCGCTACAAGTACGCGAAAAATTCAACACAAAACCTGAATTGTGTCTGCTTGTCGTAGATACTGTGTACACGGGGACTAGAATTTATGAATTGTCGTTATTTCATTGTGTATTGTTTTAGTGAAGTACCGTAGGCCTGCAATAGAGATAAACCACATGACAGATAGTTATTTATAGCGTACCACCGCATAGGTTCCACTGACCCGTGCACTAGTACTCTTACACAAACTAACTTAGTACTGTCTTCCTTTGTAATATATAAACAAATACATTGGTCTTGTTATATTGTAGGGTATTTGGAAAAATTAAAGTTAGTGTATTTTATAATTTATAATTTAGTCTATACGTGTTTCGTGTTTATGTGTTTATTATTATGTGTTTATGTATGTTGAGATGTAAAAGGAACGGTTGATACGGTACGTTACTAACAAATTATTAATATCTTCCATTATCAGTTTATTAAGCGATTAAACAATTTCTCTTACACCTTATAGAACTTGGTAACTGAACGAAAGAAGAGAGTTTTAAGTTTTAACTCTGTCATTTGCCATTTGTTTGACTGTCTGCCTATCTATCTATCTATCTATCTGTCTATCTGTCTATCTGTCTGTCTGTCTGTCTATCTATCTATCTATCTATCTATCTATCTGTCTGTCTGGGGTATGTCTCACAATAACTTTTGAACGCATCAACCGATTTTCGTAAAACGTTGCATGCGTGTTCATACTTTTTGTCTATAGAGTCCTATTGTTTCTGAGCTTGATCTCTCAAAAAAAAGGAGGCGGAGGCAAAAATATGAAGGTCAAAATTGTGAAAAATCTCAAAATTTAATGCGTGGTATCAAATTACAGAACATTTCAGCCACAACAGAAATATAGTGTTTATTTTTAACATTGTAAATTCTGGGACGCTATGGCTGAAAATGTGGATCAAAATTTTGTGGTGTGTAAAATTTTATGATAAAAAAAATTCATGTGGGGTGTCAAGTTAAAGAGAATTTTGACCATAATCGGAATATACTGCTTGTTTTTGCAAATTTCAGAAATATATTTTTGGACATCCAGGTTCTAAAACTTGAAAAATTTTTAAAATCCAGCGTGGTGCAAGACTAAAGGGAATTTGAACACAAATTCAAATGTAGCGTTTGCTATGAAAATTTTATAACTTTAGGAACATCAAATTCCCACGCTTGTGATAAAAATGGAACTCAAAACTTTAAGAAAATTTTGTAAAAGTCTATGTGGAGGATCTAGTTGTGAGGAGTTTATTTAAAATGCAAACTCGGGATCTGTAATAATTTGTCAGAATTAATATCTTTCAACACTGCATGCAAATTTTGGATCACTTACGAAACGTTCTGTAACTATTGTTTTTTAAAAAAGATTTATTTATTGTTACCAGTTGTGTAGATTTGTGAAAAAATTAGATATAGGGCCTATGCATATTTGTCGAAAGATACATAAACTAAAAACTTGGGTTAATTTTTTTGTCATTTAGTCATTATTATGTAACGTGACATACGATAAGACTTACACACTTACGATAAGATTTACAAGTATAATTAATGGGAGAAAAGCTGTATACTAAAGGAAAATAAAAAATTATTAAATGAGAAATGATAGAACAACCCTACTAACTGATTTTGACTTAGACAATGACGATGACTAGACCCAATAGAGTGGATAAGGTGAGACAGAGAAAATAATTCAAGCCACAATATAACAACAGTTATAAGCACCCAAGTGTTAAAAAGAATTATATATAAATAAAAGTACAAAATTCGATAGGAAAATAAATAATATGTAACCTATAGGAAAGATAAAAAGAAAATGAAATGTAAAAACAAATATACTAATAAAATATAAAAAGAATGTTAATAAATCAAAAAGACACTAATATAAAATGAACCTGAGTAACAATAATTCATTAGCAAAGAGGTATTAAATAATAAAGATTGATAGGACCCAGTGATCATAAATACATAAAATCTAGAATAAGATGTTAGGAGGTGAACACAAAAAGTGATAAATGAATAAGAAAGTTAATACTCAATAGTAAACCATTATAGGTAGGACCCAGTGATAGTAAATGAACTACATAAACACACTAGTTAAGAAAGTGCAGTGTAGTCAGAAATAAGGTAATGAACTTGTAATAATAGATTATAAGTAATATATTAACCCAATTATAATAATTAAACAGTATAAATTATAATGGACAATTGTAAGTAATCATGGGCCTAGAGTAATGAAAAAAGGAAAGAGTGTATTAAAATATAAGAATATTTGTGGGAAACAAACCATTGAGAATTGTTTTCCATTATATTAAAGAAGTTTGTTAGTATAGTATGAGAATGATAAAAGGTATATTGTTTTATTGTTAAGGAATAAAATTAACAAAGGTATATTAACCATATTGAAAATAAGTATAAAAATCTAATATGTTAGATTGATTACAGTAAGGGGAGTTAGACACTATATTCTCTAAGGTGAGTTTATAAGGAAATATTAGTGCATATTAAGTGTTCAATTTTATTATAGGTTTCTTTGATTATAATTAACCAAAATGTTATTATGTTGAAAATAATGTTAAACAAAACCATTTAAACAAATGTAAACTTTAAATTCAGGCATGGGCCTAAAAAGAGTTATTAAGTAGTTATATTATATTATATGATGGTTAAAAAGAATCAAGTGTTATGATGTAAGTTAGGTTGTTACAGTATTTATGTTTAGTAACATATAAAATTAAAAAAATTGATTATAAACAATTGTAATGAGTATAGGGTAGGTGAATTATGAACTCTAGGCATTAGGCCTAGAACTGATAAACCAGAAGTTTGTGAAATTTAAGATGAAGCAATAGCCATTGATAAAATAAAGTGTATAATCTGTTTAGGTTTCATAATAATAGTGTAGGATACAAAACTGGATAGAAAATAATTAGTTTAAATGTAATTAACAAAAGAAAAACCAAAATGGAAAAATTAGTAATATGTTATAAGTTGACCAAAAGTAACCTTGTGTGGTATCAAAATAATTTGTAAACAAAAAGCAAACTAATGGTGTTATTGTATTTAATATTACAGGCAGTATAAGGGAGTTATAATAACTTAAAGATATTTAATAATTTTGAATAGAAAACGTTAGTTTCATATAACAATGTTATAAATTATCAACCAATGGGAACTAGTGTTTGGGATGAGAGTTGCCATAACAACCAAACCTTGTTAGAAAGAAACCGTTAATAAATTGCATCATTCCATTATTAGAGATTGACGAGGGCAGATGTGTTAAACCCACAAAGAATAAAAAGAATCAATTCAAACAAATTTAACAAAAGTAATGTTAAAACTAATAAATTAATTAACAGAAGTGACACTAATACTAAACAAATTACTCAAATTAACCAGAAGAATTTAAAATTAACCAGGAAGAATTGCTGAATAATCCCAAGTAACGGAAAACAAATATCGGAAGGAAGAAAATATATGAAACACCTAAATGAACAATGGAACTTGCCATAACCAGGATTACTGATGGAAAATAAATATCTTAACCAGAGAACTACGAAAACCGAAACCTGGAATTAACCGAAAACCCAAGAAAGGACAAACAGCAGTATTCGTGAGAAGCAATACCCTGGATAGCAGAGACGAAGGATTGTTAAGTATATTTCAAATACGACTTCACAGTAAAAACACAAGAAAATCAACTATAAGTGAACTACACTTTCCACATCACTTATCACTTTTAATAAACATTTGAACTTTCTTTTATTTAATGAACACCTCAAATTGAATAACTGTCTCAATCCAACATTGATTTTTTAAGGAATATGTTTTAAAAACGTGAAGTTTACTAACCGAAAATAACCTACAAATGCTAATTCCCATAGCTATAATTTACCACTGTAATTATAAGTATATCACCTGTTCTATAATATTTATATGGTATTTGTAAAATTTTTGTACTTTTATTAGTCCATTTAACAACATTTTCTGTAGTCACAAAAACTTCGACCTGAGATTAAAAATAAACGAAATTGTCAACAACCATAGCGAGAATCTCGATACACGGCTGGACAGAACAACCAACCGCGAATAATTAAACATGACGGCGCAAAAAAAAAGATTTATAATTTGAAGGAAATTGTAGAATTTTGAACCCAATAAATAATTGTTAATAAAAATAATAGAAACGTTAAACTGTATGTTTGATATTATTCAACTAAATTTTAAAATTTGAATATACAATATAGAAAATTAAACTTTACAATTTTGGTGTACGAAGAAGAGTTGGCCAATCCGACGGTGAGGCAGTAAATACGAATTTGAACGGCCGAACTGGTGAGTAGACACTCGACACTAATAAACACGAATTATCGATCGTTACAAATTGACGACAACAACGTAGGGCTTTAACAAACATATATTCATACTATTACAATGGTTATAAACCCGACTAAAGGAAACTTTAGTATTTTATTGTAGACCTATGATTCTCAGCTTTACATTGTTATTTGACTAAAAATATAGTACCACAGTATAGTTTTTAAAATTTTTCTGTTAACTTGAAAAATTCTCTGATATTGAAAATATTATAATTTAATAACAACTATATTTCGTTCAAAATAGTGAGCGAGTTCTGTAGCTCAGGGAGCTTAGTAGTATTGAATACGTCGTTAAGGAATAGACATTTAATTTTACTTATATTATGTTTGATGCGTTTTTGTTTCAAGTAGAAGTGAAATAATCTCAGAGGTAAGAGATAAACAGAGAGAAGTCTCGCAACTGTTATTGTTGTCCTGTCCAACGTGACAAAAACACTAGCGTAGTTACTAATGACCTCAGTGCGTAGACTGGATATTTGTGATTTAACGATTCTGTAGCCCAGTTAACTTAACAGTTTTATAATTGGCTGTATGTGAATTGTGGCAGATATGTCCGTGACAATGTTTTTTATTCACAAATAAATTGCAATGTCTATGTATAAACTAAGGACACGAAGACAGATGAATACGTGAATCGTAAGTACACTCTTTCAAACAATGTTTTTTGATACTTTTCTTTTTGTTATTTTTTACAATCTTCAAATTAACAGCTCATAGTCGTTACTCTTCCTGTTCCGGCAATCAACATTGAAGATAGACCAGGAAGACCTGTCTGGAGACTCATATTTTAAAACCTGTATGTTATAAACTGCACTTACCCTATACATTGGGTACCGAAGGATACGCCTCTCTTAATATCCCTCTAGTGGGGAATATGCCGCTAAAGTATGTCCAGTTGTCCACCAGTTAAGTAAGTGACAAGGCGTGGTTTGAACATAATAAGTAAGTCATTCAAACGAGAGATTTAAGAGAAGACAAACAACAAGTTTCACTTTGTTTAAATAACAAAATAGAATTTGAGATATTTAGCGGGAACAGGGATCTTCTCACTGACTACACTGCAGTGCATGTTAGTTAGTTCGTAGCATCAAAACTACATTAAGTATTCTTGTAAACATGATAATAGGCGTACTGATTATCAGACGATAGACGCTTCATAAGACCACAGGTATCCCGATTGTTAAAAGATTCGTTATAGACAACTCAGCCGACATCGTGCGCTCCGATACAGTGAGCCACATCCAACCTCGATTCCGTTTTTCACCACACGGTCTGCGACAGGCAGCCTGGTCAAAGTGTTAGGAAAGTTGATGTACGCTTATGAGTGGGTTTCTTGAATTTAGCCAAGTGCCTGTTGCAGTCATTGTCGATGGAATGATTCTTGCCGCGGAGATTATAAAGCCTATGGGTTCATAGTGGATTTAAAAGAGAATATCCTGAGGGTTGGCCAGGAAAAGATAGGTACGCCCACAGCGGAAATGGTAGTTACGCCCAACCATTGATTTAACAAGTGACGGTTGCAGAAGAAAGAGCCGATATATTCGGTGAAGAGGGACATTTGATGTCCGATGCGGAAACGAGGTAAGAGCAGTACAACGATGAGCCCAATTTTGTGACGAGTTGATGGAAAGTTAACTTGTAGTCGTTCTGGAGAGATTCAAATTTCCTGAGTTAAGGAAGCGCCTGTGGAAGAACCTACTGGTCAGAAGGAATTCGCTGCAGACTAACAAAGTGTGGGAGCAAAAAAAAAAGGCGTGCAGAAGATAGAAGAGCTCGGGGATGGGAAAACACTAGAGCTTCAGGCAATTCAAAGGGTGCTGAAAAGATGTTTACACACTCTTGGGATTTGGGGTGAATTATGAAAGCAAAATATAATTGACGAAGAGGCGTTTACGAGTGACAGTGAAAGTGCTGTAGAAATAGGTAAAGAAGTTTCCAGAAGCAAAGTTAAACAGACGAGCGTGAAGAGGAATCGCCAGTTCAGTACGAATAGGCTTAAAGACGTCAACCATACGCCTACAAGATAGGCAACTACCGTTGCTGCTCTGTACCTCCCAACCTTGGCATGGTATAATTAGGAGTGTTTTAAAAGTAGCTGGGCAGGTGTAGTTGTGAGTTTGCATACTGCGAATGGGAGAGATAAGACGTGTTATAATAAGAGCAATTAATTAAAATTAATGAAGAACAAAACCAAGCTATAAACGGGCCGGATAAGTGTGGAAGACTGCAGGAACAAAATACTTGAGACAATAATAAAGTCATAGGTAGAAATAACTGAAGTAGTAATCGACAGGAATTCATAAATATTATTGTAGACAGAAAAGAAAAGAAATTAAATTAAAAAAATAAAGTAACAGACGATGAAAAATTGAATGTATATGTATATTGAAATCTGAAAAAACATAACAAAATATATGAAACTAATGTACTAAGTTATAAGTGCAGAAAAATTCAAATTGCTGTGAAAGAAAGAATATGAGAATAGAAAGTGTACAAACTTTTATGGGCCGTAAGGGATAAAAGAGAACTATAAGAAGAGTCAAAAGGCAATAGTAAAATGTGCGGAAGGTTAAATGAGCAGTACCACTGAAGCGGAGACAGAACTTCTGATAATTCAGACTTTAGATAATTTAGATAAATAGCCAAATGAACTAATAACGAATACTGACGTTTGAGATACATTACAAGAATTTGTCAAGAAATATAAAAAATAAAATTCTGAAGTAATGAGGCATCAGGGGAGGTAAAAATTTAGGAATTGCAAGTGATAAAATGCTAGAGGCATTTCAATAAAAGTGTTAGAATTAAAAAGGTAAAACATAATTAGAGCGTAAACACACTCGTACTGTCGTAGACAGTATATAGACAACTTAAGGACAGAATTTCTACTTCAACATTAATTCCATTTTGAAGGTGATTTAGTGTTAACTTTGGACATACATTAGTTTGTTCTACAATCAGAATTGTAGACTATATCTCTGTCACTGACACAACCTGATAGAAGTAATTATCTTACAGAGAACAATATTGAGTAAATTAATAATTGTTTTACGAAAACTGATATTTTATGATATTTTATAGAATTAAGATGAACTTTAATGTTGTTATTCTGGCTGGAATTAAGTATAATAAGCACTTATCTCGGGCCAATAAACACAGTTAAAAAAACATATATATTTACAGCACGAATCTCTAGAACTCTAGAATTATCAGGTTGATAATTGTTCCGAATCGTTGTAAACTGCAGAAATGTGTTGTTCAATACTGGAACTTACTGTGTTTGGATTAAGACTTTTTGAAGATTTAAATATTTAAACATATTAGCTTATATTATCAAATAATAAATTGCAAAGAATGTAAAAGATAAGAGAGAGAGAGAGAGAGAGAGAGAGAGAGAGAGAGAGAGAGAGAGAGAGAGAGAGAGAGAGAGAGTGAGAGAGTGAGAGAGAGAGAGAGAGAGAGAGAGAGAGAGAGAGAGACAGACAGACAGACAGACAGACAGAGACAGATAGACAGAGAGACAGGAAGATAGGAAGACAGATAGACAAAGAGAGATAGAGAGGAAGAGATCTCTACAGTTTTTCATTTTGTTAATCAGATGATAATGACACCAAATAAAATAAATCTAGAACTGGGAAAAATACGATGCTGAAGCGTCAAATAAAATAAAGAAACTATTTATAATTAGAGTTCAAATACAAAATTTTAAAATGACTATTACAATTGTTTAAAGAGATTAAATTCAAGTGGTCGGAATGTTATTTATAAATTTAGACATTACTAAAAGTATTGGAAGGTATTTTCAACGCTTTATAACAATTGGTTCACAACACAAAAGAACGGCCAACGACCAAGAAAAATTAATAGGAAAGTTAACCACGTGGAAAATCCAGGTGAACTTCATAAGATGTATTAAGATTGTAGGAAGAAATATTTGGGAAATAATGAATATATCTTTAATGTATTTTAAAGGTTCTTGTAGAAAAGAGAATTTTCTGTGTTCAATAAAAGAGCAAAAGGTTTTTCAGATTCTAAGAGAAAGGTAATTTGATATTGAATTTCAAAAGTTACAGACTCGGACGACAGGTAACTCAATTGACGTCGTTGACTTTTTTATGACTGGTTGTGTGGTTGTAACGTATGGTAATGCGTTAGAATTGGCACAATTTTAATAGATAATGAAGCAAATTTATTCAAGTTTTCTTTACAAATAATCTGGGTGATTTATTTATTTATATTTTTACTTCCATGTTCCATAAGGAAATGAAAGTATGATGATGGCAAAAAAAATTGTGTTTGAGATAAGGGGTGATTCTGATTGTACTACCCTCAAAACATGAAGAAAAGTTATTTTTCGAAAAGTGTCTGTGTGTGTCTCTATGTAGAATTTTTTCTATGACGAACGATAACTGCCGTAAATCCAAACAGAATCAAATAATGTTTTGCATATTTGGCTGAGCTGTAGAGGACTCAAGGCCTATTGATTTTAATGAAAATCGGTTAAGGGGAAGGGGTAGTTTACCAGCAACGTTTTATGTTTTAACAAGAGTAAAGTACTTGATTTTGATAAATAAAGTATCCTGAAAAGAAGGTCATAATAATCCACTGTAGAAAGGTAGATAAAATATCTATAAATGAAAAGGCTAGTTGAAGGGGGTGGGGGTAATTTTCTATAAATAAAAATGATAGTTAAAGGGGAGGGGATAATTTTTTATATGTGTACTACGTTATCGGCAACAAAGAAGTAGTTTGTTGTTAAAATTCCTTCCCGGGTGTTTGGCCGTGGTCAAATATTTTCTGCAAAACCAGACGTTTCGGCAGTGCTATCGACTGCCATCATCAGTGAAAATCGAGTGCGCTAACGTGAGGTGGTATACGTTAGTGACCACAGTATTGTGGTTAAGGCTGAAGCAAGAAGTAGAAAGAAGTAGTTTGTATTGAAATATTTCATTTCTAAAATGATTTTAAATATAAATCTTAGAACATGGAAGTCATTTATGGTTCTCCATACCGATATTTTATAAGAATACTACGTTATGGGCAACAAAGAATTAGTTTCTGTGGAAATATTTAATTTCAATTTGTCAAACTTGTCAATTTTTTAATTTTATATATAGGTCTATTTTAAATATAAAAATTGAAATATATATATATATATATATTTATATTTATATATACAATTATATATATTACAATTTAAATACATTTTAAATATAAATCTTAGAACACGGAAGTCATTTATGGTTCTCCATACCGATATTTTATAAGAATACTACGTTATGGGCAACAAAGAATTAGTTTCTATGGAAATATTTAATTTCAATTTGTCAAACTTGTCAAATTTTTTAATTTATATATATTTTAAATATAAAAATTGAAATATATATATTTATATTTATATATACAATTATATGTATTACAATTTAAATATATTTTAAATATAAATCTTAGAACATGGAAGTCATGTATGGTTCTCCATATCGATTTTTACTTTATGGCCTATGAAGCATTTCGTCTCGATACCTGAGTCCGTACAAAGTTATTTATTCAACCGTTATTGTCATACACATGTGTTTAAACGTGTATGTATAAATTTGTTCATATTAATTCATGTAACTTGTTTTCTTTCTTTCGGTTATATAAATAATACTAATTACTAATTTGTGTTTCTAACTAAATATCTGTACAAATATCTATGATATAAAAATAGCCAACTTACATAAGCTTATTACAAAACAATGTAGACTACAAGACGCAATAGATAACTATAATATTAACGCGTTGATTTTATGTATGGAATTTTTATCTTCTGAATGTAAGCACTAAAACTTATGAGTAGCCTACTGTTGCGCGTAAGTAGCTAGAGTCAAGTAATTTCGAGGATTTGTGTTCAAACTTTAACTTGAATACGGACATTTAACTTTTTAAATGAAACGTTTAGTGTACACTAAATATATCAAAACGTGAAATTATGATGTAATATTGCTATTAATTAAATTTTAAATAAGGAAAAGATATATTTTCCTTGAAGAATTTTGAAGAAAAGACTGCAATAATGAACTGGCCAATAATCAATGGATAAAACTGCAGGGTACAGTCATCCGAATTGTAAATGAGTACAGACTATCATTTGCGTTACGTAATTTTTGAACGTAAAATGTTCAACCAAATTTGACACAAGTACCTAGCTTATACAAGCTGCTGTTCAGATTTTCGCATGTGTCTACTGTTAGATGAGCACTTTACAAACAAAATCGTTTATATCATTAGAAAATATTACACAGTTTTCTGTTTGTTAAGAAAATTGAAGTTAGATGAAGAATTCTATGATCAAAAGCGAAAAGCATAAGCGATAGTTCAATTCAGTGCAGTTCAGTCAAAGTGAGATTTAAGAACTAGGTTCTTTTTAAAAAATTTAATGTGTCTCGTTTAAAATAATTGGAACTCTGAATCCTTGGTTACATTTTTATCTGGTCACTGAAAATTTGGAAAATATTAAATTTGGGAAAGCGTTTCTGTTGATTCAAAAGACGAATTACTCGAAATTGGTAAACCGTATGAATGTGATCTTGTCACAGATTAATTTGACAAACATTACATATCATATTATTAAAATTCATTCCGGGCTGTTTGACCGTGGTGCATTGTGTGGTCTCTAACGTGTACCACCCTACGTTAGTACAGCTCGAATTTTTACACTGATGATGCAGTCGACGGTACTGTCGAAACGTTTGTTTTAGTACAAAACAATGGACCACGGCCAAACACCCCGGAATGAATTTTAATAACATTGACTCCGGCCGTGTAAGCCAACGAAGTATATTAGATTTCGTATCTCCGTTACAATAAAATGAATGTTAAAAACCTATAGTTGTTTTGAAATGGTGTTTGGTTTTAATAACGCTGAAACAGGTACTGATATTTTGAAGATTCATTTCCGTTAATGTCTTGTTAGTTTTAGTAATTACAGTGATGCTAAGACAGCAACAGACCAAGGAACTTTGTATAAGCCTTCATAATGATGCATACTGTGAGGTATAACCTTTTTCGGTTACTGTTATCAAGTTAACTGATACACAACCTCTTCTTCACAGTGTGCTGTGTGTATAACTGAAAAATGCTAAAGAAATGATTAGTAGGAGTTTATGTTATATTAGAAAAATCAATTAGTGTTATTAAACAATATGGCAAGAAGATTGATTGTAATGGAGATGATGTAGTTTAGCTGAGACGTTTTATCGCAAGAAAACGAAGCACTTAAATTAATTTCCTTTACTCAACATTTCATTCATTTAATAAATTTGTTATTACTGAGTTTTAAATTGTTTTGTTGATTCTCAAAACAACGTATAATTCTTCATAAAGACTTAAAAAGTAAAAAACAAATTTTTGGAAAAAAAAATTAAACCAACTTCAAAAAGGAGAAGAGTGTTTCAACACACCTGAAATTATTTTATAAAAAGCGGAAAATAATTTTTACATTCAATACTATGTGATAATGGAAATTATTAAATTTCGCAAAAAACTCGTACAGCAACATTTATTATTGATTTATATACTTAGTATCTTATGCTACGTGGCTGAAAAACAAGCTTTCACATAACTTTATCCCACTCACACTTATTGAAGTCGGTGTCAAATCACTTTTCGAAGTAAGAACTTTATATACCAGTCTATGGTGCCCGAGTCACTCCCGTATACCTCGCGTTCCTAGGGCAGTAAAGTTATTCAACGCGTAACGAAACAGATGAAACGAAAAAGCAGTGTTACCAATTGAACACTGAATGCTACAATATTTCCCCCTCAAAAAAGTTACCCTAAACATAAAGTAGAAAAGACGACTTCACATTCGTTGCTTCTCATATACCCTACCGGTCATTATTCTCTTAGGGGTGCGGGAACTACCTTCTCGCTAACACTGTTCACACTTTATGCGACTCGTAGCGGTTTCTAGCGTAACTATGACTTGGCTTTTAATTTTATAAAATGTTATTTGGCATTATGTTTGATGAGTTAGTAAGGTTAAAAAATGACTTGGCACCTGACTTCAAAAAGTGTGATAAAGTAATGTGAGAGCTTGTTTTCCCAGGCATGTAGCATAGATACTAAATACACAAGTTAATAATAACTTTTGCGGTACAGAGTTTTTCCGAAATTTAATAATTTCCACATTGCATAGCACTGAATATAAAAATTATTTTTCACTATTTAGAGCGTTTTGTAAAATAATTCCAGGTATGTGGAAACAAAGCGATCAGTGTGAGCATAGACTCAGCTTGATTCGTGATCAATTGGATCATGAGGCAGATGAACAACGCCAGCATCTCAACCATTTGAATCATCAGCGTCTGGATGATGAGCTTCCTCATGAACTAAATATAACATTGACGGCAGCACGGGAACGTAATCGAAAAGCAAGACAAAACGAAACAGAGGAACAAAGAACACAGTGCTTAGGAAACATGCGTGAAAATTATAAACGGCGTAATTGTAATAATGAAGATAATTTCATTTCACCAATGAATAAAATTGCTGATGTTCCGTGTGCTGTGTGTAGCAAACTATTATACACAAGGCAGCGTTTTAAACTTGAAACTTCGTCCTGTGCTGATCTAGCCAGTGGCTTAGTTGAATTGTCTAATGTGGTGGTATGTACTCGTTGCTCTAGCAATATAAAAAAACGAAAATTTCCTTTCAAGGTTTTGGATTAAAATGGACGTCATGCCTGTACCGCCAGAATTAAAGAATTTATTGTATATAGAGCAACAAATGCTGGCAAGAGTAATTCAATTTTTAAAAATCATGAAGATACATAGATTTAGCAAAAATTTGTGTAAAGGGCAATTAGTTTTATTTGCTCAAGTTATCGTAGAAGTTGCTGAACAAGTGCCATTAGCTTTGTGTAATGTAATAGTAATTACAGCAGAGTATCGCCAAAATTTACAGAAACACAGAGAATTCCAAACAAATATTGAACAACTAAGAATTGGACTTTAGTGGTTATTACAGAATAACAGTTAATATCTTGACGCTAGACTCAACTTTGCCATATATTAAATTTAAATATTTCTGAGATAGTCCAGGTGACAGAAAATGCGGAATACAGAGATGACATACAAATGCAGACTCGAGAGATCCAACAAAGATATATCAGAGCGTCGATTCATGAGTTAATAAAATATGTAACGGTATAACATGTCGATTATACGTGGTTTATTTCATCGAGGTGGTGAGCCTCATCGATGACCGTGGTAAACAGTTTACTGGCATAGCACCAGTTGCTTGTGTAGTTTTCTTCTTATTAAATACTTGGACTACAAATGACATAGATATTAGTAGGCGATAGATATTATAGAGAATGCATATCATTGCAAGCAGATCCTAGTACTCAAGAGCAAAATAGGGAGTATTTAGCGATGCGTGCCTTCACTCGCGATTTAATAATCGTTGGATAAGTTTGAGTGTACGTTTTGATATATCTACTGATGGTCATACTGATGAAGATCAAAGTAACAAAGGTTTTCCAAAATTGAAAAAGGGTTCGATCGCTTTTTTCGAAAATCACAAGTAAGGGATTCTTACTGCTAATTCATTGTCAGTAGCTGTGGCAATTACAGAACAGAGAGATATCAAATACTTTTAGTTGCTTGATTCACATACTGGAGGGCCAAAGGGTCATAGAGCAACATCCAGATGTGTATCGTGCTATATGCATTTTGTGTGTACTGAAGAACTCCACATAGTTTTACTTCGTAATTTGAGAATGAGAAAAGCTAGTGATACAGACGTAATCACAGTAACGCAGTAATCCCAGTCTATTATTGAATCTTCAAAGCACGAGTGTAAGTATGAAATACAGCACTTTGTTGGTACTGATTCAGTACTGGTCCAATACCAGTTTTAAATATGACGGGACCACAGTAGGTACATGGCTTTTCAACTAAAAAAACCGGTCCATCCGTTCTCGAATATTCGGATAACTACGTAAAAAAAACATAGGGACAAATGTAGAACCTCCTCCTTTTTGAAGTCGGTTAAAAAACCTGTAGAAGTATTTGTTTTGCTGATACTTAGTCGTTATTTAGAGGTCAGGTGTCTCTCATATTGACATCACTAAAGATAATTTGTCTAAGTACACGATCAACTAGCCAAAGTCGTTACGGGTGCAACACTACCAACAACATCCGTAGGAATCTAAAACATACATGAAGTTCAACTATTATTACTTATGATAAAAGATAAGGAGAATCAAATAAAATTAGTTAATGAACTAAACAGCTTTCGTGGAAATCACAGTGAAGAAACATTTGGAACATAACAGAAAAAACTGAAATAAACGTTCACGTTCTTTGCGTGTAGATAAAGTTCTGAAGCAATTAATGTGCATTTCTGGCCTGGTTAGCACTCCGATTGACAAACACAACTGAGTTGTGTGTAAGTCATTCACCAACGTCGTAAAGTTACTGATGAAAACAATTCTTATTCTGTCCTTTTCATACAGCCAGGACAGGAAGCTATTCACCTCAAGAAATTAGTTAACTTTCCAATACCGACATAGTCTAGTTATCACATGAAGTCGCAATAAAAGTGATGAGAGATACTTATTAACATCCCAACTCAGTCAGGACTTTACAAGTTCAATTTTCATCCTTGTACATTAATTTTATTAAAAATTTTAAAACACGCTTTACATCTATTTTAATAACAGTAAGCATTGTTTATATTCTTAAATAAACGTTGAGTGAAATATTCTTAATGATTCCTGATGCCATTATTCTCTAGATGCTTCTAAAAATGTGTAAGCTTTGTAGAAAATTAAACACCCATTACGTAAATTTGTAATTTTTTTTAATTATTAATATGCTGACAATAATAATTAACGTATTATTAATTATTAATAATAATTATTATTTCTGCGCCGTTGTAAAGCGAAGAAAAACGGTTGATTTAATAGTAACCCCCCCTTCGAAATTTGCAACTGATTGAGATTTTGATGGAACCACCGAGTTATTCGACTAGTTCGAAGAAGACTGGATGTGGAGATGCAAAGATAATGTCTTTAGAAAGGGTAGAATTGGTCAAGCTATTTTTATTAATCAAGGATAGAATTGATCCAGTAAGTTGCGCAATACAAGGCTCTTAATAAATAGTACATGCTGGCCGGAGCTGATACGCGTAGTTGCTTGTTGCTGTCTTGTGGACGATGATTAGAGAAACGGGGTATGTGCGACTGGAGTATTAAATGATTAATGATCGTTGACCGAGGCTGAGAGGTTTTGGCAGTTAGTTTGTTATGATTTAGAACGGACTGTGCTACGTAACGGAGTCTTGTATTAGTAAAAATTAATAAAACTTGTATCCAGAACTCTTATTTGAATTTTCTGCCATTATTAAAAGGTCCTATAAATCTAAAGTAGTATCCTACGGAACAATTTGTTCATTTTGAACAATAGATTTTTTTATATGTATTTATGAAGTGTTCATAAAATACTCGGTCTGAATACATTATATTTACAAAGCACTTGTGGTTACAATAATATGTAATCCAAGATATACAACCAGATGTAAGCAGATATTCGTTCCCCTTGGAATATTGTAACGTTCCTTTTTTATGGGTTACAAAAATAATATATGAATTTGTAAAAAAATTTGTTTAAATTTAATTAAAGAAAATTTTTTTTTATTTATTAGTTTATTTATTTATTAGTTTATTTATTTATTATATTAGTCCTTAATTCTTTTAATTACTATTTTAGTTGATATTGTGTTATAATAACAATAATTTGTTTCCAGCGTTAAATAGATTATGAAATGTAATAATCGATTAGTGGTATTCAGCTATTCAGTGATCGTACTCCTTGGTGATGTTATTCTCTTCTTCCTTGAAGTCCAGGTTTCAAGTGCTACCTGAAATTCTTCTAAATATATGTTTACCAAGAAATAAAACTCAAAATTGGAATGTTAAATGAATTTATTAATCTAATTGCGATTAATTGACTTTGAATCGAACTACTAATCCACAGCTCGAAAACTCATATCTCAGGGCAAATTGTTTTCTTTATATAAATTATTAACATTGAATTATAGGTTCTTTAGCTGTTATCATAAGTCAGAGAAAGGGTAATGCTGGAAAGGTACAATACTTACAATTAACAAGTTCTTAATGACAAAAATAGAAAAAATATTTAATATAAAAAGGTTAATAAAAATTAGATTTTTTCGAACCAATGGCTCTCCGTAGGCTGACGTCACCACACTGACTCAGGCTGGTCTGAGATTCAACAAGATGGCCGTCTCCTTGCTGCGTATGCACACTGAGATCTTCACGACGAAATTCCTCCAAATAAATGTTGATTCTGTTTGTGTTCCTCATCATAGTAGTAGTGATCAGTTTTCTTCGTCTTAGAGTGACTATTCCGTATTAATGATCCGTTGTTTAGTTCGGCAATAAGTGTTCAGAAGTGTCCTCGTTCAAATACCTCGTCCATAACGTTGTGCTGATATTTACATTAAATAATTTCTGATTAGTACCTCGACTGTTCTAATATCTTGATTACCTTCAATCTTCGTAAAGATAATAGTTGAATTGATTTTATTTGATTTCAGTGTTAGTAACTCATATTTTAAATTTCTCTTTTTTTATAGGTTTAGTTCTTGTCAAAATTATATTTTCTATCTTTTTTAATTTGTGTGAGATCGTTCTGATGTGTTCATCTCGACGTTTAACAATCAACTCTCGTTTTTTCTTCATCATACAAAAGGTCCTGGCTGATTTATTAGTAAATTTTCATTGTTTTAAATCAGCTTATTCTTAAGCCTCAAATTTGATGTTGTACAAAAGAATTGAATTTTACATTATATTATAAATTGCATTTTGCTTATTATTTATTCTTATTAAATGCTAATTACATAATCAAATTCCTTATTTAATTCTGCATCATTTAATACCACACATGATATATTTTATAGTATTTTTTAACTCAAAAAGTCATATTTACAGTACATTTGGTTATAGGCCTTACCTACGTTACTTCTTTCCACATTAAATGGTTGACAATTTATGTTAGATTCTAATTATCATTGAACAAGATCATTGATTGAATTATTATGGTTTGGGTTCTTTAATTCTCAGTAATTTGATGATTTGGTTAGCTAATTTGAATATTATCTTCAATTTAGGCTTTTCTTTAGACTCCAGTGTTATTACACTTGCATTTTTACTAATAATATCTTATACATTCCTTAATGACCTTCACTAAGTGTTGTTACAGTTATTATACATGGTTAGTGATTTACATTCAACAATTTTAATTCATTTAATTAATTTCATTATCTTATTTACTAATAATGTTGGTGAGAGGTACCATTTGCCTATTTTTTTATGTTAGTTCAATTACAAAGTTTACTATTATTTCAGCTTGCTAATACCCTTTCTGACATACAATTCTAATAAAATCTTAACTAAATTGCCCTTACTTAATTACAACCGTTTTTATTATTAATTGACATCATTAAAATGTAGTAAAGATATGTTACAAAAATAAACTTAATCTCAAGCATTCAATGCTTTGAGTTCAATGAACTGCTAACATAAACAAAACACATCTGTTTTTATTTAAACAGTTTATTAAAATCAATTATTATGCAGTCTTTTGCTGTTTTTGGTTTAATTTAGGGATTTACTCTCACTATTCATTATATTCCCAAATTTGATTTCTAGCCATTTTATCTAGTCATTGGGGAATGAAGAACCACTTAAATGGGACTATTATTTGTCATTTTTTCACAATAAAATTAAATTATCTTTGTACACTGTCCATCATATATCTAATATTTCTACTTATATTTAATTTACATAGTTTCTTTTTTTTCTACTGTTTTGTACTTTTCTTTGTTATACTTTGTTGGAGGTTTTGTTTTTATGTGCTTACTAGTTATATTTTTATTCGGTGGTTTTGGTTTATATATGGTTTTGTCTTAACTGCTCCTATTCTACCTGGGTATATATACTATATAAGTTGGATTATCACTTAAGTTGGTTTTAATGAACTTAACTTCTTTTAATTTCGGATTTCATTTTACTTTTATTCTTGATTAAATATTATAATACTTTTTCTTTTTTTTTCCCCAGTTTGGTTTTTTAATAATCTATGTTATATTCTATTTTTGCTTCTCTTTTGGTCTTATAATAAGATGGATTTTCTGTCATGCTACAATATATTCACCTTGGAATGAATATTACATTAGATTATTAAAATAAATTATTGAAATGAATTATTAAAATATCATTATTCATTAATCATTAATTAATAACATTTACATGGAACATCAATTGTCCGTTATGAATATCATCCTAAAAATTACATTTGGAATCAACCTAAAAAGTATTTTTGGATCGACCTAAAAATTACATTTGGAATCAACCTAAAAAGTATTTTCGGATCAACCTAATAAATTCTGTAAGGGAGGCTATTCAGTAGTCCCCTATTTAAAATTTTAAACCAATTCTTCCTCTAGGTCGATACATTCTTAAATTTCCACCACGTACATTTGGAAGCTTTTCCTCAACTTGATCTTCAAAATCATTTTTATTTGTTATAATTTTATGTAAACAACTTAAATACAATCTTTATCTTCGCTATGTAAACTAAAATATTCTGAGTTGTTTGTACTATACAAACTAATTTCTCCTATACCAATTTTTTTGGAATTATAACTTCTATAAATTGGGTTTAAATTCATCGTCTAATAGATTAATTAATTTTTGTTTTAGTGTTCTAAAATTTTGTTCATGAGTTTTAATAAGGTCGAGAATTTTGTTGTTTCTATCTATCACAAATTCGTTTTTGTTGAACTCCATTTAATAAGAACAAAATTAACAAAAAAAAAAAAAAAAAATACGAACGTAAAACGAGAACGTTAAACAGGAACATTAAACGCGTACTTTAAACACGAACATTAAACGTGAACGTTAAATAGCGCTCGAAAATATTGCTCAACATTAATTCTAGAGAACAATTTATATTGATTTATTGAGAACAATTTATATAAAATAAATATATTTTGTAATATATTTAAATAAATAGGAGAATATTCTCGGGTATTTAAATCTCTAATTTTAAACAAAAATTCTTAATTTCTCTCTTGAAAAGATTCCCTTGAAAAGAAATCTTGAAAAGATTCCCTTGAAAGAGAGCTCTTATATAACATTTGTGAAGTTTATTTTATAAGATATTTTAATGTTTTTTTTAAAATTTCTTCCTGAAAGTGAGCTAAAGAGAGCTCTTATATAAAATTTGTGAAGTTAATTTTATAAGATAACTTTTAATATTTTTTCTATAAAAATGTATTAAATTTCTAATAGCCTCAAAAGTGCCGTAGGATAACTTTGTAATTTGATAAGATATTTTAATGTTTTTGTCTATAAAATTGTATTAAATTTCTAATGGCCCCAAAAGTGTCGTAGGGTAGGTATATGTATGTTACCGGCAAAGTATGTAATCCTGGCATTTTTTAAAATACCTAGGTATTTCATACAATGCCTGGAGTTTTTTGGCAAAGTATAGAATAGAATACTTTTCAAATGTTTTTTATACTTTTTCCAGGTATTCTGTACATTGCCTAGGCATTCTATATAATGCCAGTGATTCTTTAGGCAAAGTGTAAATTAAGTTTACTAAGTTCAAAATGAAAACATTTTACTACAAAATCCACACAATTGTTTTGTTTTACACAAAATAGGACTTTGTATGACATTTCGAGATTATGTATTCTCTACTTAATTATGTTCAGATACTATTTTATTAAGTAAATTATTATAAATAAATCACCTTATATCCGTCGTGTGACTTCGTTACGTCGATTAAAATGACGCGTTTCGGAACATCTGCTCCATCATCAGATAAAATCGCTCTATTGAGGTCGTTAAACGTTAAAAACACATGTTACACATAATTGTCCGCTATGTAATTCACTTGCTTCCTAAATGGTGCGCACCACGACGAAGCCGATTGGACACAGCAGTCACACGACGGATATAAGGTGATTTATTTATAATAATTTACTGTTCATACGTGACTTGGATACCAAGAACTAATATGAATTTTATTTTATTAAAATTATACTGTATACAACTTTTTTAAACCAATCTGGTTAAAAAAGTACATTGGATATTATAGGTGTTTATTAATTCTAAACATATGGAATATACTCTACTTATTACAACAAGACAGAAAGCTGTGACATTTTTGGTGGTCTTGGGCATACAGTGAACTGCGATCTTGTGTACAGCTGCTTTAACAATCCGTTAGTGGTTCCAATTTTGTATAATCCGTCATCTGTCACACTCACGATGATTGCTAGAATGTTTCGAAAATCTCCCCGCCCCTTG
This sequence comes from Magicicada septendecula, assembly GCA_034769895.1. Classification (NCBI taxonomy): domain Eukaryota; kingdom Metazoa; phylum Arthropoda; class Insecta; order Hemiptera; family Cicadidae; genus Magicicada; species Magicicada septendecula. Next base: position 1,004,831,597 of record CM068367.1, read on the forward strand.
TCTACTTCAGGAATTGCAATTGAAATATTGGACACGATCAGGAGCTGGAGGAAATTTTTTGTCAGGAACAGGTTTCATCTTCTTTGCCAGAAGTTCTAGAAATAATTTTGACCTTTTTGATTCTTCAGTTGCAATTTTTATTTTGAAGCAGAGAGTACACAGCTTCTTGCCATCGTCACACTTATCTCCACTATTGGCACTTGTGTTCAAAAATGTCCACACGTACTATACATATCTCTGCAGCACTCTACACTTTTCAGATCATGAAACCATAGCGCACACATTGTTTTCTATACATTACCTAGAAGACGTTAGGCATTCTATACAATGCCTAATGTATGAAATGTGTTTTAATTCATACTTTGCCCGCTGGATTCAGGCATTGTATGAAATTCCTAGGCATTCTATAAAATGCCTGATTTTGTAACATATATATCTACTTATATAAATATATATATATATATATATATATATATATATTGCAACGTTACAAGTATTATACACAAATACAAATACCATGTACTCAACGCAACTATGAAGTGTATCACACCGGCCAGGTCGCAGCATTTTTTTTATTCTCGTTGCGTCAAGTATATGTAGTTGCACAATAAAAAATAATTTTGAAAGAGAAGTGAGATGTTGATGACATGAAATAATTAATTAAAACCGTTTCAAAATAATCATTCTATGATTTATTAATATTAATCAAAAATATGCAAATATCAAAAACTTCGAATTAAAAATAAAAAAATATTCTCTTTTATAAGTTTACAAAAATAAAATATAACCTTTATGCTGTTTACGACATATAAAAAAATAAACAACCATATAATCTTACTAGCTAAACAGACATGTTAAACAAATTATCTAAACACTTTTTATTTCAGTGTGTCTGACTTTGACTCAAATTTTAAATAATAATAGCAATTCATTTACAAACAAAAATAATATTAAATCTCAAGAATAAAACTAATTGTTGTTCTAAACAAAATAAAAAATATAACATTTACTTCCAACCTATTATCTATTTCAACTGACACACCCAAATTTAAAATACAACAGAAGATTAGTATTTTTAAAATTTTCTTGTTATATTAAATTATTTTCTTTAACTGCCATTTAAATTTATGTACAGTGATTATATTTCAATCTTTAAGTCTTTACTGTTCACATATAAGTTTCTTTTTAAAAGTTCTTTTCACAAACAAAAATATAATTGTTTATTCATCACCTGCGTACTGCCGTCGTTACCGTTGCGTGTGTGTGTCCCGAAACCTGACAATTTGATGATGATGATTATGCTGATGCTGTGTTCTCTGTCTCTACGGTTTGTTGTTTGTGATGGTCCAGAGTTCCTCCATAAGTCTTGGTGTGTGTGGTAAAGGTTCGATCGGTCGGCAGACCAGCAGCGTGACGTTGTGTGAAGATATCTTAAGTCTCTCTGAGATCGCTCCAAAATTGCCGGTGGTATTTATACTGGACGGCGATCTGACAAGTCCAGAACTGTTTTCAACCTGTTAGATATTGTCACTTAGTGCAAAGCGACCTTTTAATTACAAATCACTTTTTGGTTAATTTTCGCCATTTCGTAAACATACTCGTAGCACAAGCGATATCATCGTTTGCGTAATTTTTTTCTGGTCACTCACATATAACACACTTATTAATTACTATTTAATTACACTAGTAATTAACATTAAATTACCTAGCGTCTTTATTATTGCAAATTTCTGCAATACTTTTACATCACTATATTCGTTAAAAATTCCTTAATCTAATGGTGTTTTTATAATTGGGGTAAGTCTTTGTTCACAGGTTTAAAATGTATTAATTAGTTTATTTTTATCCGGTTAAAACCTGATTACAGACAAACCAACAATTTGTACGCATCACCCCATCGTAGACTTTGCCTGTCGTAGCTTGCTTTCACACACACAAACACACAAGCGCTGTATTCACTCGTGGGGCAGGTGTAAGCTTTCTGACAATTCTAAGCCTGTATAATATTGTTAAAAACTGTTCACCATATATTTTCTATGCTAAATATTTACAAACATACCACCCTGGGCAAATATGCAAATATATGTATTGTTGCATATATATATTAACAATATTTGATATTGACAGAAATTTTTACACATTAAACATTTTAAAGATAAATTTTAATTGCGTTTCTCAAAACGTTTGCTGTTTTTTAAGTGATTATGTGGGTCAAGTAAGTACTCGATTGTGTTCCTCTTCAGCGATCAGATTCACTGCATGACAAGGAGTGAATGTAATGCGTTGCACGAATGTCTGCTTTGGGGATGGCTGTAGCTTAATTGTGCTCCTCTAGACGCTTGTTAAGACGCACACTGTTCTGCTATCAGTACTGTAGGCTCGTCACATTCAATTATGTAAAGCAGACAACCCTTATATGACACCCTTTATTACGTAGAAAACTACCATTCTCTAATTTGGAAGAAAATGTACCAGTATCTTTTCATACTGTATCACGACAATTAAATTTTATTGTATACTTTAACACGGAGTATATATAAATTTAAATTGTTTCAATATAAGTCTATATTAAATTAACGTACATTAAACACACGATACTAATAGGCCTACAGTTTATAAAATGCGTAAAATTTTTGAAATTCTTTTGAACATTTTCTTTTTTTCATTTAAAATCGAGAAAAGCTTTCCTTCGTGTTTTAGACTCGAACCTAGATGTGGTAGTAACTAATTCAAATTTTTCGATTTGCTTAACCGCCTCTTTGGGCTACAATCGCATGTTGCCTGACCTTGTGGAAGAAGTTACTAAAAGCGGGAAATCTAAAAGAAAACGTACGCAAAATTCGATAAACAGTTTTTATGGTATTAGTCAGTCTCATGTGATTAATTTCAGAGCAGTTCAAGTCCGATGAACACAGTTTAAAAACTTAAATTATCGGACAGATGAGTTATAAATATGGACAGGAATCCTAATGCTTCCCAAAGTATCATTGAGCAACGAACATTGCTTTGACAATTTGTATAATAACATACGATTATAACGTTTTACACGCGCAGCACACTTTCAAAGTGTTACTGAAAATTATTCAATATTCATTTTTACCTTCATGTATTTCACTATCACAACATTTATTTATATGCGTTTTAGAAACACTTTTTTACCTTTAGGATACGCAGAATCTGCATCCATCATTCTTGACATCTGTCATCTTTCAGAAAATAGTTTTAACAAGTGATCGTTTCCATAGTCACATGTTATTACCTATGAGTCTTGAAATGTTTCAGGAATTATGTCACTTATTAGATATAGGTAATGTCAAATGGTATCTGCGAGAACTAAACTGTTGTCCCGATTCACCGACTTCTGTTAAGAATTTAAGGGCAGGTAAATAATCCCTGAAGGATTTAACGAGAGATAACCCGTTTCACAAAGCTCAGTTAAAGGAACGGCCGTTATAAACGTCGGTTAATTTAACTGGAGATATTTGACCTGCTAGGTAACTAACGAGCCATTAAAATAACCTTAACGAGAACTAACCTTAGAATAAGGTTTGGCGTCACTTCGCATACTTTTGTTTTCGTAAAGCGGTCGTTCCTGCAACGTAAATCAAATATATACTCACAGAGTTGTTCAGTTTCTGAGCGCATATACTGCATTTTGTCTGTATTACCTGTTTGTCATTAAATAATTTATTTTATTTTTAATTCCTGAGTATGCGTAAATTGTATGAACTATTGTGAGAAGAAAACTCGATCAGAAATGCCGATTTCGTCTTTCTGAGTGAGCCAAAATTGAAAGACACATTTAAAAAAAAATTTAATATAAAAATTATTAAAAACCTAAGATTAAATTGAAATATCTGAAATACAGCACCAATAGAATAAAACAAATAAACACTTGAAATTGAAATAAAACAATTCAGTTGAATAAAAAATAGAAACTTCAAAAAATAAAAAGCATACGAATACATTTAAGACATTTCATAAACAAAACTCATTCAATTTCCATAAATTCCATGCACCAAATTCCTGCAGCGCAGAAGAAAAAGAAAAAGAAGTAGAAGGAGAAGAAGAGGAAGAAGAAGAGGTGGAGGAGGAGGAGGAGGAGGAGGAGGAGGAGGAGGAGGAGGAGGAGGAGGAGGAGGAGGAGGAGGAGGAGGAGGAGGAGGAGGAGGAGGAGGAAGAAGAAGAAGAAGAAGAAGAAGAAGAAGAAGAAGAAGAAGAAGAAGAAGAAGAAGAAGATGACGATGAAGAAAGAGGAGATGAAGATGAAAAAGGTAGAAATAATTTTTAAGAGCTTAAATTTAATTTCATATGTGATTACATACATACAGTGATTTCACTGTTGTTTTTATCACAGTAAAATAGTGATTAGGCCTATCCGTATTACTCTCAACGTTTCCTGCTTACAAATATTTTATCCTAAAGTGTTATCCTAAAAAAAGGCAGTAAACTGTGTTAGATAAAACGTTGTTGATACTTTCGAAGCGTTGTTGGATAACGTTATAGGGCAAAAGTCTCCGTGTATCTACAAAAGCCTTCATGACGCACACTTGGCAATAGATTAGAGTAGAGCAGATAAAAATTATTACAAATTTTTTAGTATAAAACAATATATTAAGTATATTTTATAGATGGCGCGTTAGTGTTAAAATTTTTAGTGATTTTTAGATGTATAAGTACTGAAAAGCATCTAACTTTTAATCGTTGTCCAGTATGATATGTTAGTTCCAGCATTGTCTTTAGTACAGAAACTAATATAGATTGCTTTAAATTTTATCAGTTAATCTCAAGACAAGACAATAATGCTTGTAATGTGGTATGGTATATATCGAATCCAGATAATTCTGTACCAGTGAGTGATGAATAATGGCTGTGCAAACTGTAGGATATAAGTAGCCATATTTGGCCCTGTATATTCTCGTAGCAGTAAGATGAATAAATTTCAGCCGGTGTACAAGGTGGACAAACCTATAAAACAGAATGGCTCCCCGTAAAAATAGGATTAGACTTTAGTGTTATTACCGCTACCTACCGCTATGCTACACACATGAGTGATAATAAAAAACACGTTCTTGTTCCTGCTCCATGTATTACATTCACAAATTGATAGTTACATTAAATCTTCTGGATGCAGAACATCTCTGACATATATTCTCCTTTTTACATGTTTCAGTGCCACAGAAAATCAATTCATACGAATCGTAACCTGTCGTGTTACTTTCTGTGTAATTCTGATGTCTTTCTGATGTTTACGTCTTCTTTGGGCGTAAATTCAGTTTTGGATTCTTGGTATTTGTCGTGATTAACGAAGTATCTCTTTCAAAACAAAGGTAGTTTATCGTTGCTGTTGGGCTTATTAATTTTCAGCAGGAATGTTTACTTAAGTAATCTGATATTCACTAGTCCAATATATTGCTAGTAGTCAGTTTGCTTAGAAGAAATTATAAAAACTGTCTAGTGCAGCATAGATTTTCCGATTTTCCTTCGAATATTTATTTAAGGTGTGACGTAAAATTAAATTGAATTTAAAAAAAGAAATGTGTGAGAAAGAGGTATAAATATTTCCATTACGTATATTTACGTAGCAAAAATAATATTACTATTACTGTCACATAAAAAAATCTGAATTATCTAACACGGAGAATAATTTTAAGTAAGAAAACGTTCATTAAATGTGTAGCTGATTCGAAACTTTAGACAATATAAAGTTTGCGGTACATGCTTTCCAGTTTATGGTGCGACTACATAAACTTGAAAGTTTAATGCAATAAATAGATTAATTCAGGGAGATTAATATGTTTATGTTATGCTTTCGTGACAGGAACTGACTACACGCTGTAGTATACAAGTTATCGTGACTAGTATTGTTATGTATATCTTTGACGTGTTCTATCTCTGAGGAAACTGTATGTAGTTCGCTGCAATAAACAGACAATATTCTCGGCACGTACAGTTTTTACAGATGAAATAATTAATAATAATTACTAGTTGGGTGCAGCTTTCCCGTATTAGTTTTTTTATATGAAGCGTAATGGAATATTTTTCTGGTATGAGCATAGCGTAGAAACAAAATTGTCAGTGTAAACCACACTTAACTAAGGAAACAGCTATTAAAAATTCAACTGTATTAGAGGCGATCAGACAATCTTTACCACGCATTTTTGAAAAAATGTTAATGCTTAGCTTAATAAAACGATGCTCTAAAACACCGTTGTTCCATTAGATAAAGAAACTACCGTTACTACTGAGTCCCTACTACTGAGTTAGTCCAGCTAGAGAGTAGGAGGGGCCATGTCCATTTTCTTTCATGTCATAGCAAACGCCATGACAGTATAGTGTGTTCCGCCGTATATGTGAAGTAAATTATACTAAAAATTTATAAACGAACAAATAATAAATTATGCGGTTTCTTAAAAGAAATAAAAAACTAAATATTTTCGAGTTTAAAAATATCTGAGAAGACAAGATTAAAAAGACAAGATTAATTTTCTTAATTTATTATCATTTCTTTGTTGTTTCTCGTTGACAAAAAGTATCTTATACTTTACAAAAATAATGTGTTCCACTGTTGATGGTGCTTTGTAGAACTGTGATAAACGTTGCATGTTGTTATACAGTTTTGTCTGTAGATCCATGTAGACTCTCTGATCAACTACATTCATTTCACATAGACGTAAGAGTAAAGTTGAGGGAGATAGTCTGTAAATTTTCAAATTTGCAAAATATTGCTCGTAACTTTAACCAAGTTACTGAAAAAAGTTTGTAATATTTCAGATGTTAGAATGTCTAATTATCCAAAAATGACAATATCTGAGTCCTGATTAAAAATAATTTAATTTGAGTTACATAGAAGCTAAATGGACTAAGCCATTTTCAGAATGCAGTGAATGTTTCAGTGTACTTTATTGTGAAACTCAATTTGGTAATGAAGCGGTTCGATTTCGTCTATATTCGTCTACTCGGTAATGTAGTTGGTTAGTTACTAACCTACAAAAAAAAAAAATAGATAGCTATTAAAATGTTTTGAAATTCTAATAGTGAATTGTTTTTATTATGCTTAGAAACACTGAGTGTATAGTTACAGCTTATTGAACAACAGAGTTTTCAGTCTTATTTCGACGTTTTGACAATAAGTTGTCTGCCTATCTGACTATCTACATATCTATCTGTTGTCCGTTTGGGGTATTTCTCATTATAACTTGTGAATGCATCAACTGAATTTTGTAAAACATGACTCGTGGATATATCGTTTACACCAAAGGCCCTTGTTGTTTTTGAGATCGACTCGTCCAAGAATAGGGTGGCAAAATTTAGAATGCAGAATTGCAAATATCTATTTGAGGTGTCAAATTAAGGTGAATTTTAACGAAAGTAGATATAGTGTTCACTTTTCGAAATTAAAAAAATTTAGGGCACAAATAGGATCAACAATTTGAAAAACTTGTAAAAATCTATGACGAGTATCAGACTAAAGACAATTTTAATTCCCGTCTGAATTTAGAGTTTACTCTTAAAATTTTTTAACTTTAGAGATAAAAATTTAAGTCAAAATTTTACAAAAACTTGTCAAAGTCTACGTAGGGGATCAAATTATAAGTAATGTTAGTCAAAATACTAAATCGGTTTCTTGTAATTTACAAACTTAATTACAGTGATAATCTTTCAACACCACATGCAAATTTAGGACCTCCTTCAAAACATTTGTAAGTTATGTTTGTAAAAACACTTTACATATTGCCATTACTAATGTATATTTGTGAAAATATCGGATAGAGGCTGAAAAACATTTATGGGAACATAAACGAACTTACAAGATAGAAGGTCGTAGTGATTAATTTGTGATTTAGGCGTTATGGATGTAGTTGTAACTAAAAAATGAATATTCTGGAGAATTGTTTGTGGTTTTGTTGTATAGTATTATACAACAAAACAGTGTCATTGCAGCATTTATTGTATGATTGCCTGCTTTACAATTGCTATTTTACTAAAAAAAAGTAGAGTAACCGGGTTTTTTGTAATTTTTCTTATCATTGAAAATGATCTAATAATGAAATTCGCATAACAGTTAATGTTTCGTTCAAAACACCAACGAGTGCAACTCATGGAGCTAATTAGTTTGCAGATTATTTTCAATTAAACAAGAAATTAATTTTTGAAATTTTGAAGAATTAGTATTTATTTTCTACACATTGTTACTAACAGTTGATTAGAAACAAGAGCACAGACATTTTTCACTACTACTCTTTCCATTTATCTACTTCGAGCGGAACCTATTTCAATAAAAATTTAATCAACAAATAATGTTCTTAGCGTTCAATAAAGTCTTTAAAATATTTGTAAACATAACTAGACGACTTTTTTTTTGCTGAAAACCTTAATATTCATCTCTACTGAGAACTGAAAAGTTAGGTCATAAACAGAATAATTCAGGACACATGTTAGCATGTAACTCATGGCCTGAGAAACGGAAAAGAAGTTGGATCCTGGTTTATAGCTTGTGGTGTTGTGTATAAAATATTCACGTGTGAAATATTAGGTGCCACCGACTCAGACAACCACAAGAGGCATTTAAATTGTTACTCACGTGCGGACATTTTGCCTGTGCCTCAGGGAATTCCTCTGTTTTGGAAGAAAAAACAATAAGTGAACAAGAGAACAAAGCGGTACAGAGTGGTTCGTGATCTGCATGAATATTGGTATGAATACGCTGGCACTTGTATCTTTCTGGTTAGGTTAAGGTTACGGTATTACTAATATAAGACTTTTGTAGTCTGTTCCTCAGGCTTTCACGGGCGGCGTCACAATTATTATCCGGCCGTAAGGCCGTGGTCTTACAAACTCTTTTCACGCCGATAGGTGTTAATCGCTTTATCAGACATGTTCTCACGACGACATATTTCCAGTACAGCGGCATGTTCTACGAGATGGTTGACGGTGTTGCTATGGGTAGCACGCTCAGTCTGGTAGTGGCCAAATTCTACATGGAGAGATTTGGGCGGCAGGCCATTTCAACTGCTCCGCTGAAACCGAGATGATGGTTTTGCTACGTAGACGATACTTTTGTTGTCTGAAGCCACGGCGAGAAGGAGGTCGGGAGTTTTTTTAGCGCACCTCAACAGTGTAAATCCGCGGATCCAGTTCACCGTGGAAAGAGAAGCGGACGATCAGCTGGCGTTCCTTGACATCTTGGTCCTTAGAAGGGCCGATTTAAGTCTTGGCCATAAGGTGTTCAGGAAGCCAATACACACTGACGGATACTCCACAAGCTGCCCAATCACCATACTAGAGAGAAGCGGGCAGTGTTGAAGAGTTGAAGACCTTGGTGGACCGGGTGAAGAGGATCTGTGAGCCCCGGTATATCGACGAGGAGCTGCGGCATCTCGAGCATGCGCTGCAGGTAAACGCGATTTTGTCGGGGAGGTGAGATGTACAGTAAGGCCGAGAAGAGCTGCCAGATGAACACAGCCGCTGTTTCCGTCTGAGGCAGCCGGAGAAGTCTGCTGTGGCAGAACACGATCTCGCTAACGCTGACCATCGCGTTCTCTTCGAGGAAACTAAGGTCCTGTCCTCGATCAGTGCGTAATTCCTTCGCTTGCTTATGGAGTCCGTTCAGATACAGAAGCATGCTGCCGTCGCATTGAATCGGCTGACTGACTGACTCTGGGCTGCGTGGTTGTGCGTCGCAGAGATGAACCACTAAGGAATCAGAGCTGCCTTTAGGAGCTCCTGCTTCATGGCCCTGCTCAAGTAGGGCGACTTGCTCTGTAGCAGGCCTTTTCTCGGCTGTTCTGCTACCCTACATTCGTGCAGTATATACCGAGGGCGTTTCCACGAATCATCTTCATCTGCCTCTGTGATTCGAAGGAGCAACATCTCTACTACAGCAGCAGCTACAGATCAAGACCAGCCATTTGTCTAAGTGTTTGGAGTTTAGTCCGAGTGGAGAAGGTACAGTCAGTGCGCGAGCAGTCGTGTGCGGGCTATTGTTACCTACTTTGTGCGCGGTGTTCTTTGTGCCGAAGTGTGGTGAGTGCCAGTGAAGTGCTTGTGCAGTGCAGTGCGAGAGTTTGTTCTCTCCCCTCGAGATCGGACTCGACACCCGTTGTCGGCGCCGATGTCGGGATGTTTCCAATGGGAACCCCTGTCCTCGGGAAAATGTGGTCCTGATAAGGGCCGCAACAGAACCGATTACAGGGTAACCTTTTACCTGAAATCCTCTGTGGGACGAGGCGTTGTTACGCTAATTTCCACAGACGGTCCCTCCATCTGCATCCCTATCAAAACCCCCACTCACCCTTCTCCAGTTGCGGTCCGCGACGAAGATCCTGCTCAGGGCCACCTAGCATCTGGCGCTCCTTACCAGGCCCAGCCTTTCGCTGGTCGTGCTCAGGACCACCAACCGCCTACTGCTCTTTTGCAGGCCCAGCCTTCTGCTGGTAAGGGCCACCATGCATCCGACGCTCCCGCGGGGGATCAGCCTTCTACTGATGTTTCTCAGGACCGTCTAACCACAGCTTACGCTGCTGCACTCGGCGTATTGTCGTCGGACTCCGAATTGGAGACGGAGGACGGCTTCCAGTCCGTTCATAGCCGGAAACGGCGAGGTAGCGGTGGAAGCAAGCAGACGTCCACAAAGCGGACTGTCCCGGCGGCACAGGCCGTGGCTATAGCATTGGCAGGCCGCAGTTCACCTAGCCCAGCTCCTTCTCACCCAGCACCTAAACCGCCCAAGATACCGCCAATCGTCGTGCCTGAGTGCGGCGATTGACACTTAAGCAAGTTGTTCCATCTGGATTAATCGACGCCAAGAGCCGAGGTTCGTCCATTCGGTTGCTACCGAAGACGGTGCAGGACTTTCGGGCTTACCAGAAATCCCTGGCCAACTCCGGTCGCGCCTTCCATACGTTCCCCCTCCCTGAGGACAGGGAACTCAAGATAGTGGTGTCCGGGATTCCCCACGATACCCCGATCTTGTGGATCTGGGAGGATATGGCGGAGAAGGGGTTCTACCCTACCCCCGTCGTCCCTCTTCTCTCAGGAGATCGTAAAAGGAAAATGGATTCCTTTTACATTAGGCTCCAGAAGGTTGGTTCCTTTGCGACAGTCTATGATCTTGAAACTATCCTGTGCCTCCGGGTACAGATTAGGACATTTAACAGCAAGCCTGGGCCCTCCCAGTGCTTCCAGTGTCAGCGCTTTGGCCATTCATCGGCCTTTTGTAAGATGCCGCCGAGTTGTGTACACTGCGGCGAGGCCCATAACGAGAATTGTCCCGTTGTCAAGCCTCAACCTGCGACGTGCTGCAACTGCGGGGGCAGTCATCCGGCCAACTTTAGGGGTTGTCCTCATTGAAGAAGGCCCTCAAGAACCAGCAGCGGGAGCAAAATCGTCAGGTTGAACCTCCTCGCCCTGCTCCCCAACCCTCGAAGCGGGCGGCAGCCCAACCACCCGCCTCGGCATCTACGGCTCCTTCTGCGGCACCTGCCGCTGGCGAACCATGTCTTACGCCGCAGCGGTCGTCTCGGAGCCCATTGCGGTCCGCCGGATCTTGGCACCTGCCGGAGTGCCGTCTCCTCAAGCGGCATCGCCCGCAGTACCCCCCCTCACAGACCCAGCCGCCTAAGAAACGGCGCTCCAGGCGTAAGGCCCGCCTGCCACTAGTGGCCAAACCACTTTACACGGAGGAGACTAGTACTCCTCCAACTACTCAGAATCGACCTGGCCAGGAGCCTGCTCCTGTCGCCCAGTCCCCTGCAACTTCCACGTTAGTCTCGTCAGCCCCCGAGCAGCCTGCTCCAACTACCCAACCATCCCTGGAGGCGGCATCTGCACCTTCCGCGGCCCCAGCGCGAGCTAGTCAGGCCCTAGCGGCCAGTGGTTCGCCACTGGTTACTGAGGATCAGCTGATGGGCTGGGTCAGCGCCATTGTCCCGCAAATTCTTGCTGCTCGGGATGTCCCGTCCACGCTAACGGTCATCCTAACCTCGTTGGTAGCATTGATTGTCCCGACCCCTCCCCATGGCTAGACAGTTTCAGTTCGTCGCGTGGAACGTCGATGGCGTTCCGTCGCGTCGGACCGAACTGCCAGCTTTCCTTGTGGAGTATGATGCCGATGTTGTACTCCCCTCCGAAACCCACATATCTTCCAATCGCAGATTCTCCCTGCCAGCCTATGTTTGCTATAGGAGAGACAGGAATGGTCCCTATCGCCCGTTTCTGGCGGCGTGGCGATCTTAGTCCACAGGCAGAACTCACATCCCGAACTCCCAGCCCCTGCAACGACCCTCATCGAAGGGTGTGCTGTGGCGCTCGATGTTGCTGGCCTGGAGGTGCGCTTTGTTTCTGCGTACTTCCCGCCCGGCCATCGCGCTCCACCACATGAGGAGTGGGACGCCCTCCTCGACAGCGATCTCCCGACTATCGTAGCCGGAGACCTTAATGCCAAGCATCCTTCGTGGAACAGCAGGATGTCGAACCCCTACGGTAATTCTCTCCGTAGGGCTGTCGAAGATGACGCCAGTGTCCTCGTCATCGGCCGTCTGAACCGACATACTTTTCCCGTGCGGGTCATCCGCCGGACGTCCTTGATATTGTACTTGCCAATCCGTTCCCTTTCATCTATAAGTCAGCGCGGTGTCAGACCTCTCGTCCGATCATGACCCCCTGCTTGTAACTATCTTGCCGCCGTCGGCCTCACCCCGACTTCCCGATCGTCCTGTTAGGACTATCAATTGGCGATCCTACCACGACACGATCTGGCTAGGCAGTTGCCATCTGTCCCTCCGGACCCACCCGTCTCTTGTGACGATGTGGATCTCCGGGTAGCTCAGCTTCAGGATCTCGTCCAGTCCGCAGTGGACAGACATACCTACACTGTTCCGGTAAGTCATAAACGCTCTGACCTTCCTGCAGAAGTTCTCCAGGCCATCCGACTTCGGCGCCAGCTTTGCCGCAGATGGCAGCATACCCGCGACCCCCCGCCGCTCGACGGCGTTTCGAGCCCAGTCAGAACACATCTCGGAGCTCCTGCTTGACGTCAACGCGGATAGTTGGGACTCCTGCTTGGAATCCTTGGAAGTCGACCACGCCTTCGTTTGGAGAGCTGCTGGTAGACTGAAAGGCGAAAAGAGGACTCGCCATCCCTTGAATACCTCGGACGGCACTGTGTACTCTGCAGAAGGCAAGGCGGAAGTCTTCGCCGACTGTGTTGAGGAACAGTTCACTGTCCATAGAGACATCTCTGACCCGGCTCACACGGTCGTCGTCAGAGATTTCCTGTCTGGATACTAGAGTCTGTCCTTAGCCGGCTGAAGAAGAGAAAGGCCCCTTGCCTTTCGCATCGATGCTGCTGCGTTGCAGAATCTCCCACCTTCGGCAGTTGACGTTCTTCTTGAGCTGTTCAACTCCTGTTTTCGGCTGAGGTATTTCCCCCGCCTGTGGAAAACCACCAACGTCATCATGATTCCGAAACTCAAGAAGCCGCCCATGCTTCCTGGAAGCTACCGCCCGATATCGCTATTGCCAGCAATCTCGAAGGTTTCCGAGCGTCTCCTCCTGGCCCGTATTCGGCCCCTGGTGGATGGGTTCATCCGCGAGGAGCAGTTTGGATTTAGACAGCAGCACTCGACTACTCTTCAGCTTGTACGGGTCATCACCTGTCTAGCCGACGCTGCCAACGATCATCAGGCAACAGGCGCAGTCATGTTGGATGTGAGCAAAACCTTCGATAAAGTCTGGCACGAAGGCCTGCTCTACAAACTGGCGCTTTCGCCACTCCCGGCATCTATCGTCCATTTGCTCCGATCCTACCTGACGGATAGGGTAACTAAAGTCTGGCATCTTCAAGATCAGCGTCGATGGGGCGTTCTCTCGGGTTCGCCCTGTCGCCGCCGACGTCCCTCAAGGATCTGTACTCGGCCCCGTTCTGTACGTCATGTACACGAACGATCTGCCTGTTTATCCCGGGGTCAGCTGTCCCTATTTGCCGACGACGCGATGTTTGATTTTAGCTCGCTTTCGCCTTGGCGGACGAGCGTTATGTTACAACGCCAGTTGGCTATGCTTCCGGACTGGCTATGGAAATGGCGAGTAGCGATCAATACGGAGAAATCCGAGGCGATCTGCTTTACTCGTAAGTCCATTTCCCGAGCCCAATCCCTCTCCTTGGAGGGGAGACCCATCCAATGGACCGAGACGGTGAAGTACCTAGGCGTTCGGCTAGATCGGCGCCTAAACTTCAACGCCCACGTGTCCGCAACCGTTGACAAGGCTCGCGGCGTCAGAGCCGATCTATCTCCTATGCTTTCGCGGAACAGCCGACTGGCTGTCCGTACCAAACTGACAATCTATCTACTGTTCCTCCGGACAGTACTAACGTAAGCGGCGCCCGCTTGGTGGCCTCTCCTGTCGGCCACCAACAGGCGTAGGCTGTCGACGTTCCAGACCGGACCCTTCGCTCCCTCTTGGGGGCCCCATGTTTCGTGCGGTTAATTACACTTCAATTAGAATTTTGATATGAAGCTCTTGTAGTATCTGCCGTGATGGAATTCAAAAAATGTGTGTTTTGCTTCGAGTGTTCTGTATAGTCGCCTTAGACTCCGCTTGGCGGTGACGACGAATTTTCGTATCTAATTTTCTGATTGGTCCAAAATGACGTCATGATGCGGTCATTCTAAAAATAACGTTTACTTAATCGTTTTAAGCGTGGGTCAACGTTGTTGATAGTATTCACTGTACCCTTCCAAAATTCACAAATTTTATCTTATTTATGTCTGTTTCTCATTTATTCTAATTAGATTTTTTTATCTATTACTAGCACCGTATTGCTCGTTCCTTGCTGGTTATTTTGAGATGAATAGCGGCCAGTTTGGATACATTTTTCATTAATAAATTACATTGTATTGATAGCCTATCTTGAAAATTCCTTTATCTCAAACGTCTTCTGCTACAATTTGCAGATTCTATTGCTGTATTTGTAACATTTGATAAACAATCATGTTTTACTACTTTGAACACAATTATAATATTTAAACTAACATATTATTCTATAAATTTGCTGTATCCAGCTGAACATTAATAATTCTAACAACATAATTGATCATTACCATTAAATGGCTTGGTCTTTTTATTATTGATTATTCGAAATTACTCTTACTCCCTATACTGATTTTAATTGAACCGGTCTGGTGATATTACACCTTTTCTTTAATGGTTATTCATTTTTTTCTATACTCTGTATAGAATGGTCTCTTTATTATTTATGATTATTATTTTCATAATCTCATTTGTTATCATTTATCTGTCTATTATTTCATGCTTCTTTTTATAATTACAATACTTCTTTCAGTGTACACTCTACATAGGTTGTTGTGAGTCATATTAATTGTTTTGTCTTTATTTATGCATTTATTACAGACATTTTACTATTTGTTTTGATTTTCTTATAAATCATTTGCTAGTTATAGCACAATATTATTTTTACTTGGCATATTGGCCCTAGTCATTATTTGATCTTTTATTACATTATTTATTATTCATTAAGTTACTTTAACTCATCTTAGGTCATTCCCTTATTCTTCACAATTCATAATAAGGTTTTGTTCACCTTACCTTATAATACATCTTTTTACAAAATTAACAAACTTATAACATTTTTAATAACATAAAGTTCTTTACATTGTTGATTACATTTGACATCATTTACAATTAGAACACATACAATTTGTTCTTTCATTAATTTTTCTTTAATTATTATTTATTATGCCTTAGCATACCTTTCTTTCAATGTTGATCTAACATTGTGATTATACTGTTAATCTCATTTTAATTGCTCATTTATCATAATTCATCTACAGTTTATTATTATCTACAAGATATCTCATTTTAATTCTTATGCTAGTTATTACTTTTCAATTACTCAGCTAATGTGCTGTTTACACTACTCTAATACATTTTGTAAATATCAGTTATTTCAACTTTTATTTTATTTATGGTGTGTGATTTTGTTTATTTGTTTTATGCTCACTGAACTAATCTATTGGGAACTAGTCTTTGTCAATGTCTCAGTCTATTAGTCAGGTTATTTTGTATTGTCATTGAATGCTGACAGTAGATTTACTATTTGTTATCATCACTTCGTGTTACTCAGCTAGTTGATTTTTATGGAACAGTTTGTACTGTTACAATATATACATATATATATATATAGACAGTAACGGTAATGTGTTTTGGACAATTGTGAAATTGAAGATTGTTGTGTATCTCACTTACTTAAACCGTTACCCATTGGCATCAAACAACTGGTATCAATCGTAATTAATTTTTTATCCAAATCCCTGTGCAGTTACGTTGTTGACACGTGTCTGTACATCATTAAATAACGGCTACCGACAGCAGAATTACGACGACACGACGGGTCGGTCCCACTGAAGGTCATAAATTTCGGTTTATGAATACTAATCGCATTCAACAATGGCTTCAACGTGGAAAAACGGTAATCTCATCATCTTACTAACGGTCTAATCCGATTGACACACAAAGACGGTGTTGGTATGTGCCGAAATTTAATGAACACAATATTACATAAAAAGCTTCCGACTGTCGTCCTTTTGGCCGAGGCGTTATTACGAGTGTTACTTTTGTTTCGTTTATTGGACCAATTATCTATAATGAAATATAACAAATTCAACTATTCGTGACACACAGCTGTGATAGAAAAATTTCAGTATGTATAAAACGCTAGCAAGTCTAACAGCCTTGTGATAATCATGTGTGCATGATATACATTCGGTGTCAGGATGTTTACAATAATTTTCAAGGATTATAAATTCATAAATAACAAAGGTTTATGTTGATCTTCTCTTTGTTGACACACGATTAATACAGTGTTTGTCAGTCACACACCGTACTATATGTTTACAATCAATATCGCTCATATTCTATACCTTACAGCACCCCCCCCCCCCACACACACAACATAAGTGAGTTATGAAACTCGTTACCTTATACTTACATAGCCTTCTCACAAACTCTCTTGGACAGTAATCTTCACCTTCAATTGGCTCAACCACTAGATGTTATGCAGAATAAACTCAACACCGAAATGTCACGTCTAGATTGGCGAGGTTCAAAGTTGCATGTGAAAATAGCCATCAATCCAGGAAATAGGAAATGTCGGTGGTGTCCAGTAGTAGTAGTAGTGTCCATATGATGTGACCGACCGCTCGCTCCTATTTCTCTTGCCACCACTCAAAATGAGTGGTCGATCAAGGCGAAACGGAAGGTTCTTAGACGACAATGGGGGTAAGTTAGAGCAGGGGAAACGAACAAAGCGAATCGTTCCAACGGCGAATTAATCGGCCAGGTTTCTCTACCGTACTGACTCGTATACTGGTCTCAGGTTAAGGGTGTGGTGGACATTTAATTTGAAGTGGTAAGTCTAATTATTGGTCTATAGGTCTATATGATAATATATGATACGTAATTATTAATATAGTTAATATTTGCCACAATTATATTATTCATATATTTATGAACATCTTCTTCTTCTTCTTCTTCTTCTTCTTCTTCTTCTTCTTCTTCTTCTTCTTCTTCTTCTTCTTCTTCTTAATTTGCTCTGTAGCTCTTGGAAAGCCTTGGGCTCCTGGACAATCCGTGTCCAGTCGTCTCGATCCTCTGCTTTCAGTCTCCATCTTCTTACACCGAGCCTGCGCAGGTCGTACTCAAGATCATCCACCCATCGCTTTATGGGCCGATCCCTCCTTCTTCTTCTACGAGGTCTCCCCGTAAAAATTTTTTTAATGTGGGTGTCTCTAACATTTTCTGGACATGCCCTGCCCACTGGATTCTCCTTCGCTTTATGTCAGTGACCATATATGTACATACGTATGTTAATAATTTACAAAAGTTAACTTCATATAACGATGTATTGATATATTATCGATCTTAGTATCGATAGGAATAAGTGAAGCTTACACCACTTATTCCTAGTCTTGTAATCAACATAACAGAATGTGTGAGTAAGTCTACTTAATGTCGTCTGTCTTGTGCTGACTCAAGAATATAAGTTATAAAATTTCTGTTATTATCGTCTACTGTCACTTAGTGCATTATTTTATGTTGTTTATCATTTTATATGATAAATCCTTATTTTTAGTGTTTAAAATGGAAAACATTATTTGCATCCACTACCATGGATTATAACATCTATAAGAACGAAATGTGTGGTGGAACTTCTAAAAACGCTAAGATTGTAATTTAATAAATAATGCAGGTTAACACACTTGGGTTGTTAATATTTACATTAAATTGAATCACCTAAACAAAATGTAAATATTATTTTGAAATAAGTTCGTTCCTACATGTAGATGTAGCACTGCTCATGATATAAGCCAATACGTGGTCGTATACAAAGAATGTAGTAGATATCAATAGGTTTACAACATGAAGAAACTGTTTATGTGTAAACAGTGTAAGGTACGATAATTAGAATGATCAAATTGGTGAAGAGAGTGAAGGAATGCTCAGTTTCAACTAACAGATGAAAAATAAGTTTTATTAAAACTGCTAAGAGTATAAGCAGTTCTTGAGTCCAAACGATTACATGAAATAGGAATTTATATTAAGTTTTGTATCGATGCATTTTAAACTTTACAAAATGATGCAGATCAAGATAAAAGCAGTCTGCTTCCATAGCACACGGAGTTGAAAAAAAGAAATATTTACTCTAACAGAAGATGAGAAATACGTTCCGAATAAACTGCACACTCATATAAACTAATCAACACAATTTAAGCTATTCAGCATATTTATATGCCCTCAGACCCAATAAAAGTAGTTTCATAATATTGTGGTGTTGCAATGTTTTTTCAGATGTCTTCATTTTTATTGTCTTTATTTGAAAGGTTTTTAAAAGGAGAGATTGTGAACTCTTACAAAAATACAAACACATTTGAGTAATTACTCTTAAACCTATTACAAAAAAACATTTGTCTCAGAGGTAGACTTCACGAAGGTTTTTACATCAACAGAGAAACACTGATCCTGAAAACCCGAATACACAACAAGATATTATTTTAGCCACACAAAATTGTTGCGTGGTGTGGTTGTACAACTGAGTAGTGTTAGAGATTTTATTTTCTACGTTCCTAAATATTCATTATTACTATACAGAGTAAACTGTTTAAGGACATAATGCTGCATATTTAAGAATAGATACTGGTATCGGTAGGTCTGTGTATGTTGATTGGATACGTGCGTACGGCGGTACACGCCTTTGAATGGAAAGACAGCTAACGTATAGTGTCTTGTGTTACTACAGTAGATCAGCAGAAAGTAGCTGCACAATAGAAAGGAGAAAGTATGTGACTATGTACAGAAAACTACAACGTAAATAAAAAAAGAGCAAAAACTTCAACTGCGATAAATAGATTAACGTGCAATTTGATTATCTAGTAAGCCTTGTGAATCAGTTTGTTTGCAAGATAAAGTAATTGAATTTAACGCACCCCACACAAATTGTGCATATATTACAAAATTAAAATTACAGTATATTAGAAAAATATATTACAAAGTCTGATCACCTTTAACAGTAGAGTTACCTAAACTTTTAATTTATTTGTTCTTAACAGTTTTAATTTCATAGCTTTGTTCCAGGACAAACAGCAAAAAAATATATATTATTTAATAATGACTGTACAAAGTAAGTATAAACATCGTAAAACAGACCTTTTACCGTAATTGGTCACGTTAGGTAGACCAACTGTTTGCACTGATCATTAAAATTCTCTATACACTCGTTTTCTTGACGTTATCATTTTGCTACTGGTAACTTCACATTGCATTCTTTGCTTGAAACATACGAGGATTACCAACAGAGTAATGGAAAACTTTGAAAACTGATGAATGAACGTGTGGTATATAAATGTTAGCAGTGTGCTACAAAAACCACAAACTGTAAACTCGGACAAACTCTCCCCGTATCTATTTCTAAATAAATCTAACAGTCAACGTCATTGTATTAATAAGTACTTACGTTAATTTACCATCATACAGTAGCGAATTTAATAAAAGAAGATTAGCTTTAATATACTCAAATTTGATTTGAATACAAAATCGTTTTCAAAACAAATAACTCTTTTTAAGAAACGTTTACCAAGTTCTCTTTCTTCAATTTTATTAATTTATTTATGTTATGTACAGTAAATGAAAACGTATGGTAAGCTCCGAAAATTTTCTCTAAGGTATTCAAAAGCAATTGATTTGTAAAGAGAAAATAATAATTTCTACGAAAGGTCACAAAGTCACAAATACTGTAAATGAGACTCTTTTCCCCATTCGCTTTGTTTCTTTCTTTGTTGCTAAGCGACATGAGATGAAAGCAGAACAATTTTGATTAATGTGTCTTTCAAGCAGTTTCCAGTCTTCTGTTAATTTCAGTTCCGCTCTCCTGGGAACCTGGCCCGGTTCAATCGACCGTTGCTGTTGGGTTAGTACAGTAACTACAGTCAACATATTGTTATCTTCAAGTTCAACTGTATCTTTACACACTGTTAGAGTACGTTTTAATTATGTGCCAGAAAATTAAGTAGAGAAGCCTGGTACATAATGATTGTAATAATAAACCTTAAAATTACCTTTACGAATTTTTTTTAAAAAGGTATTTTGAATTCATAAAAACATTAGGCTTATTTCTGTCTGCATCCAAAAGTAAAAATGTAACTGCTCATTTTATTTTGTACTCATAAGCCCTGTTGAGGAGTGCAGGCTTTACGGTTGAAATAAGATAAACTAACTATAGTAGCAAAAAATAGCTGAAATCCTAAGTTAAAATGGATATTTCTACAAATTCGTCTAGAAACCTAAGTTCAATTCCGGCATGGTGACAATCAGATAGAATTGACTGTATTACTATAATCGTATTACTTAAAATGTTTTTAGTTTTTAGATTAAGCTATCGTGAAGTAAATAATACTATATGACAATGTACGATAATACGGACAGCACAGATACGTTTTATTCCTATAGCTGTGTAGTTAGTTATTTAGACAGCAGGGTATGAGTAGTGTTAGTATGGTATTGGTATGTGTGTCGTAATATACAACGTGCACTAACCTACTGAAGTTTGGCAAACCAAGTTCTGTTATGTTGATGTAAGAGTGTGTTGTATCCTTTATTAAAAAAGAGTATTTCTGTGCGATGATGAAATTTTTTTAATGTTGACGAAGAGCATTTTAATTCGGAGTAGTTTGTTCGTATATACGTATAAAATAATTTAGGCACCAATATTCAAACAGTGCAACTGTAGAAGACTGTTTTATTTGCAATGTCAAATTTAGAACAATTGTATTAAAAGGTTAAGCCACTTTTAATACATTTCAAACCGCCATACATTTCAATAAAGTAATTAAACTAGCAGGTAAGTATGAAAATATGAACTAATTAATTTTTAAGTATAGAAACGCTTCACTGTTGTTTGTCGGTCATTACATAAAAAAATTGCAAGGTTTTCAAAAGTGATTTTAAATATAACCAACCCATAAATATAATAAAGGACGAAATAATTTGGTATTCTTGGCAGACAATTTCCAAGAATTAAAGAATTATCATGAAAATGATAATGACAATAAATCAAGTAATTATTACAGACTTCTATAGATAATCACCTAATAGAAGCGTTTCTATTTTACACGATTATAATGGTGGACAAATTTATTATATTCTTTTTATTCAGAATGGAGTGCCTGGGAATATTGATAAGCTATTGAATATCTGAATCGTGATCTACAAGAAAACAAATTTGTTAGTTAACTTTCTGTGTAAAATTACTATTAGAAATACGTTTTAATGTGAAATCTAGGGAGGGCCGTCAGGATTACTCTGCATATTCTTACGATAAAATAACGTAGCAATAATTTCATATGGAAAAATGAGCATTTTTTCCAGAATTATTTCTAAGAATAGTAGTTGAGAATGGGCTGTAAATAATAAAAAGTTAGATATTTATTCATCGAATGATTCTATTATTTGTTCAAGAGTAGGATGAGACAATGGTTATACGTATAAGTGATTATGTGATGCGTTTAAAGTTATACGCGTGTAATTTTATGTTACCTAGTAGCCTAGTAGGCCTACGCGAATTGAAAACGTGGGCATATTACAATGAAATACGAAGTAAGTAAACGAAATGTACACAGTAATGTTACTATTAGAATTATATATATATATATATATATATATATATATATATATATATATATATATATAGGTATATATTTTATATGCGAAACTGAACAGGAGAAAATTAAAAAAATGTGTATAGGCTATAATAATCGCATAGCCGATTTAGCGTTTTGAAACATAAATTGTCCTTATGCATTATGTATTTAATTCTTAACAAAAATGTTTTCCCCATGGTGACGCTGGTGTTACTTAAATTTTGTAATATTCAAATTAACAAAAATTAAAATTTTAATTCTTTTGTTGTCGCGTGGGAAATAATGTAGGCTGCGAGAAACTTTATTTTTGTCCAAGATAGAGTTATACATTAGGGGTGTGAAATGTACGGAATGTGTGAAATTTAATTTTGCCAAATTCATAATCTTGATTAGTTTTGAGCATTTCGTTCAAACGTATTTCAGTTGTTGTGTCAGTAGCGTTACTATGTTTACCAGTGACAGTAATTCGCTCTTTAAAATGTGGAAGCTGTTTTTTTCTACATTTATTATTTGGGAGGGTGTATTTTCATAATTATAGCACTACTTTTATCCAGATTCTACTCTTCCAAAACCACTTTTCAAATAGATAACTGTCCATTTTATTGTAGTAATCAGTGGATATCAATACTTTTTTGCACTTTTTACAAATTCGGTTCTCCTTCCAACGTGCCAAAGAAGAAGAAATCGAATCTCGCTAACGTTTGCTGCCGAAGGCCGATGATCAGACCAGCTGGAAAAGCATGTTTGAGTGCGTTAAGTTTTACATTTCTCCAAAGTTTCGTTGCAGAATAACTTACTTGTACCCACGGTTCGTCTAAGGAAACACTATTCCTGTTTTCTAGCCTAAAAGCGATAGGGGTTTCTCATATTCGAATACAAGATAATTATATTATCCCGTTCAAGTAATGTAGCTCTGAAATAGTGCGTCAATTTAGAAATAACGATATTTTTAAGTGACATTGTATTTTAAGGATTAATTTGTCTGTTAGGCGCTTTTGTAGTTTGTACAACTATCCTTCATGTCAAACTTTGTTGAGTGCCAAGAGAAAGTGTTGCACATACATCCTTTTTTCCTAAGCCCTCCCCTCGTTTTTATCAAAATTCTGTGACATCGTTGGACGGTGGAATAATTTTTTCTAAATTCAAATTGATATTGCGGGATTAATATATTTAAAAACTTTGGCTGACTTTGCTACTTATAAGTCCAAATACCTAATATAATGTAAAATGTTTAATATACTTGGTTTATGTGAGTGAAAGTCACGAGTTTCTCAGGTTTCACAACCATATTAATTTGTGCATATTTGCATTGCATATGATAGTACACAAATGTATCATTTTGTTACAGATGGTGGTTTTTTATTAATCCGTCTGTACAATGTTTAGACATTTTCCGGAACCAAACATTACAGAAGTGATTGAATTCTCATCCTCCACTGCTGCTTGTCCATCCAAAGATCTTCAATTTCTCGTTCCCTCAACATAGTCTCGATTTCTTCTATCCAGGTGATAGGTAGTCTTCCTCTTTTCCTTCTTTCTGGTGAGGTCCATTCCATAACTCTCCTTGGCAATCTTTCCTATGTAATTCTTTTCGTGTGTCCATACCACTGTAATTTTTTTGCTTGGATAAAATCAACAACTGAATTTTTTACATTCATTCTGTCCTTAATGATTCATTTGTAATTTTCTCACGACTGGATAGTCTTGCCGAACCTCAACTTCGGTATAGATTACCGAACCAACTAAGTATAGATGGTGGTTTGCAACGTAAAAAGGTTCTTGGAACGGTTCTTCAGAACTCGTCCACCTGTTACGTTTCTGGTATCCAAGAGCTTTATCTGGGTTAAGTAGACGTATTGCTTTTCGAATGTACGTTGTTACAAAGGCTTTAATAAAAGTTCACTTATTTAGTTTGTACACTATTGGTCGTATAAATTTCTTCGAGATTTTCCACAGACAGTGTTCTTCAGAAAATAGACTAGTAGGATCTTTTATATCTCCCTTTATACGTACTCGATTGTATATCCATTTACATAAGGGATATCTGGTCGGTTGCCTTCCGTATTTTGCTTTACGGTTTTCAAGAACTAGTACTTTAATGTGAAGAGGAATATTGTCGCTTTCCGGAAATGTCTGTAGATATTCAGAACAAATGCTGAACTAGTCCTGTTATATTCTGGATAAGTTCTTCTATTTGATAATATTTAATTTAATTTATTTTAAATATGATATTACTGTTCGTGTCCGATATTCCTTTAGTGATTTGAAGTCCAGTAGATGCGTGCCAGTAACTTGATTCTCCGGTTGATAAATAATTTAGGTTATCATGCTGTGTAAAACGAAATCTTGGAGTGATTCGTGGAAATGTGAACCTAGAAGAACGTTCTTAATGGATTGAATCTTGAACCAGAGTAGTAGAAATTATCCAGACCATAAGACTAATATTCTGTCTGGTTTGGTTATTTACATGTACAATAATACCTTGCTGTCTGTCTGTAGTTTGTCCTTGCGTGTGTGTGTGTGTGTGTGTGTAGAAACTTTCACAGACGTCCCTCGGATAGTCTACTGCGAGAAAGGTCGTCAGTTGTCTACTGTGAAGTTTCCACTGTGATACTATTAGCGTTTTTATAGGTTTAAATTAGAAAAAAAACAAAACATTTTCCCACTGAACGCATTGAGTTACAAAATCATTTTTCAAACAAGTTGTGGGATGGGTGGGGACAGTAATTTGTATTAAACAAACGTTCAGTAGGTCAGCCTTCATTGACAGTTTTAAACAATTTTGTTTCAATATGAAAACATATTCAATTCAAGATCTCTAAAGCTCAGTTGACGTGGTATGGAAGTTACACTCGTTATAGGTACATAGAAATAATTACAGGGTCATTACAGATAATGGAACATCTACAAGTGACGGTGTTGACACAGACTGAATAATTGAGTGAGGTTTCGACAAATGATAAGTGAAGCTGTGTTTATGATATTCACAAATTCGGAACAACTCAAAGTGAAGGCAAAGCTTGATAGTATATAATTAAATTAGATTAAATTGAACTAGTAAATAATAAAATTATAAATATTGATTGATTTGTACCTGGTTGTTATGAGAAGATTTATCCCCATGACATGTGGGTTGAAAAATTTTTACATGCCTTTATGTGATTGTAAATGTTGTTCTTGTCACACGGGTCACTCATAGACATAGCTACTAAATTTTTTTCCAGCCGTTGCCAAAAAATTCTCAGTGATTATTTTAATGGTAATAGAGATTTTTTTCTATCAAGGATATTGCCATTCAAGAATATTGTACATGGGGTGTTTACTTGATTTGAAAAATATCAAGTAAATAAAAGGTGATAAAAGTTTTGATATATCAGCGCTTCATCAAAAGTTTTAAGCTGCGGTAATTCAAATAAGAACTGGAATTTACTCGTAATAATACTCTAAAGGAAACATGTGTTGGTACGGGAACAAAGGGATACAAGTAGATGTATTAAAGTAAAGTTTAAGTACATGTTTAAGATAAGAATTCATAATAAAGAAAATATGCAAGACGTAACGCGAAATTTTAAAGATGTTTATAACGTTCCAACGTGCCTGTTACGTATACCTTCAGCTTTATTGTTTTCCGGAAGAAAATACGCAGTAGGCTGAAATTAGCGTACACTGTCGGCGGGGACGTACATTGTGTTCAACAATGGAGCAACCAAGTCACCGTCAGTATCGGGTTGCTCGTTATTACGAGTGGATTATAACAGCGCGTGAATGCCTGCAGTATCAGTAAATCCTAACGGAAAAACTAATTGATAGGTGTCGCTATAATATACTCATTAAGGAGAGTATGATGTTCTGATACGTTACTAGGCGACTATTATAAGTTGAGGTTTAAGTAACTAAGTGCCACTTTTTTATCTATTTTTAATAATAATTTCGTTCAATTTTCATTAAATTCTATAAATAATTTTTATTAAGTTATTTTAAGTACCGTATATAGAATGTTTTTAAAAGTATTTAAATGTATTTATGATTTATAGGAAAAACATTGTATACATAGAAATTATTGTACAAATTATGAACGGGGAAAATGATATGAAGGTGGCCTTTACCAGACGAAGCTCAGAATACGAAGTTGGTGTTTATTCTACAGATGTGCCAATAATTTTTTTTATCTTTTATAATTTGAAGATTGTCTGTACTTAGCTGTAGTGTTTCAGCTTCCATGTGAAGATAGACAGATTTTACTTTCTTAACGGATAGTCAACTGACAAAAGGGTGGTACAATTGCATTTTCACATAACATTAAGATACGAGAACTCGACATGCTCATTTTTGTATACATAAGATTGTATACATGAAAAAACAATCTCGTTTTTGTATTTTTAGTCGTACAAAATGTATGAATTTTACAATTACAATTATAATAATTTAACGATATTATTGATGATTAAACTTACATTAATCCAAAAAAACATTGTAAGCCACTTGTCTAAAAATCGGATTGAAGAACGA
Source organism: Magicicada septendecula (assembly GCA_034769895.1). NCBI lineage: Eukaryota > Metazoa > Arthropoda > Insecta > Hemiptera > Cicadidae > Magicicada > Magicicada septendecula. The sequence goes on from CM068367.1 coordinate 1,004,858,320, forward strand.
GAAGGAAACACACAACACCTGGTTTACGAAAATCAACTTTATCCATGTCAGAGAGCTACTCAAAATTGTTTACTCTATACTGTAGAGTATGCCTCATAAGTAATTCCACTCTACAAAAGATTAGTTTTTTAAATTACTATATATGCCTAATAATTATATTATATCAGTATTAAAACAATTAAACGAATGATATTGAAGTAAATAATAATGAAATAGTGATAATATTTAAATAAACATCAACCTTTTTACACTGTATTGACACTGTTATTGCGCTCACATTTGTTGAGTGTCCTACTAGCAAAACTGATCACCTGATGGTTGCCTTTCTCGTCTTCTTGGTATAAGATGGATCCCAGACTTACGTCACTTGCGTCACAACTCATGTAAAAATTTTTATGAAAATTTGGGTGGTGTAACATTACGGTTTTGAGGAACTTCTCCTTTATCATTTCGAAGGTTGTGTCCTGTTCGGGTCCCCATCTCCACTTATCTTTTGATGACAATTGTTGGGAAAACTTAGATGTCAATTCCGAATAATTATTTGGAAATTTTCTGTAATAATTGCAAATCCCAAGAAACGATTGCAACTGTTTCTTGTTTTTGGGTACAGGAAAACGCTGTATAGCTTCCATCTTTTCTTGTGCTGGGGTTATGCCCGTTTCAGACAAATTAAAACCCAGAAATTGCACTTCATTGGCTATGAGTTTGTATTTCTCTAATTTTAATGTGATGTTGTTCTCATCCAATTTTTGCAATACTTGTGCCACCCTGTTGCAGTGTTCCTCCCAGTTGTTGGAGGTAATGAGCAAATCATCAACATACACTGTAGTGAATTGAAGTGTAAAGTGTATTTTGACCTAAAATCTCATCCATACATTTTACAAAGACTGCTACGGAATTTACTAGGCCGAAGGGTAACCTTTTAAATTGGTAGTTACGCCCTTCAAATATAAAGGCCGTATACTTTCTGCTGTTGGGGTGTAATTCCACCTGCCAATACCCACACACGGTGTCCCATATACTGATGTACCTTATGCCATGGAATTTCTTAAGTATTTCGTCGATTTCTCCAGGCGACGTCCTGTCATTTATTATGGCCTTGTTTATCTCCCTGGCGTCTAAACAAATCCTTACTGCGCCATTCTTCTTTGGTACTGCTACAATTGGATTGGTGTACGGGGAGTTACTTAGTTCAATGATATCGTCTTCGATTAACCGTTGTATTTCTAAACGGACTGCTTCTTTTAACGAAAAAGCTATAGGGTAAGATTTTCTTTTGAATTCAGTTTGTTCCTTGAATTTTATTTCGCACTGGAAATTTATCACTTTCCCTGGCGTATCTGAAAATACATGCCTGTATTTGTTGTAAATTTGGATTAATTTCGCTATCTGTTCATCCGTTAGAATCCTGTTGACTCTAGCTGTTTGGAATTTCTTAATTTCTTCTAACTTTTCCATCCACAACGTGTCTCCTTTGCTATGGCGAATCTCCATTGATCGGCATTTGTTCCCTCTGGTTGTGGCCTTCCCGGATGTAATATATGATGTGTTCAGGAGGGGCCTTCCTGTTTTCGATCAACTCTGCTGTCCATCTGATGTCACCTGAGTTCAGAGATACCTTGGCTCTGCTCATATCAATAATGGCCGCATATTTTCTTAATATGTCGCAGCCAATTAACAAGGTAAAGGGTAGCCCACTCGCTACTAAGAAAATCATTGGGATGGTTTCGCCGTTGCTTGATATCTCTAATTGTACTTGGTTCCGGATAGTTTTATTCTGCCGACCCGTTGCTCCAATTAAGATAATATTGTTTATTAGCAACGTCGGTATTATTGTTTTATTTCCTGTTTGTATCCGGTTTAATTCAACTCTATCAATTAATGATACATTGGCCCCTGTATCTATCATGGCCGTCGCCTTGATCCCGTTGACGTTAACTGTTATATAGGCGATTTCGCTGTTCACGGCGTCGTCGACGTTATTTTATTTTTCTTCCATTAAATCTTTGCGAATATTTTTTAAGTAATTGTTCTGGAGGATAACAATTGATTCCGTTGTGTTTCTTGATACGTTAGACCCAATAGACCGGTTCAGTGAGGGTGATGTTGCGGTTTTCACTGCTGTTGCCCATTTAAAGGCAGGTCACCATTGTCCGGGTGCCTGTCTGATGAGTTGGATGCACTCTGTTCTTGGGGTCCTGGTCCATTCCCGTTGTGATAAGCTTCTTCATTTCCTTGTCCCCGCCGATTGTCTTCGCTACTGTGGCTTCTGTTAGTGTTATATCCAGATTCATGATCTTCCCTATCGCTGTTGCTCCGGCTGTTATTACTGTGGTAACTCCGGCGACCCTGGTAGTACGGTCTACTATTGCCACCTCGACTGGCATTAGCGTAGTGTACCCTCCTAAAATTATTACCACCGTTATTTCCGTTGTTTGGTCTGTAATTATTATTATTATGATGGTTATTATTATACGGCCGGTAGTAATTGTTGTTCAGTCGATAATTATTATTTCCCTGATAATTATTTGGCCTAGGGTTATTTTGATTTCCCCGGTCGTTGTTGTTGGTATTATTACCACTGTTATTCGGTCTGGGATTTTGGTCATTATTGAACCGCGTCGGGTTGTTGAAGTTCCCTCTGTAGTTGGGCCTATCATTGTTGGTATGGGGATTATTATTGCCCGGTCCACCCCGGTCATACTGTTGTCCTGGCCTTTGACGGTTTCTTTGATAGTACCGCTCCTGCTCGTGGTTCTCCAGGAGCGCGGACATCCCTTGTACTGTTTTTATTTGGCATTCAATCTTCCTTGTGATACACCTTGATTAAAGTGGTATGCCAGTTTAGTTACCAGGCACTCTTCCGGTATTGCTGGCTCCAAGTTCCTCGCTAGGCATATCTTTCCTAAAAAATATGCTGTCATGGATTGTCCGGCGTTGGGGTCGTACTTGCCATTACTTATATCGTCTCTAATGATGTTTTGGGTGGATTCTGACCAGTATTTCATTTTAAACGCTACCTTGAACGCTGCATAGCTATTCACTTCATGCCTGGTTACCGTCCACCAATTGTCAAAAACATTTCTAAAGTATTCGTCGAGCATTCCTTTTATTATCGTCCATCGATTCTCTTTATTCCGGTTCAATATCTCGTCAACTCTCTCCAAGAATTCGAGAGGATTCCTCTTGTAGGCTCTGAAATCTATGCTCTCCCGTCCATCCAGGTGTGGTAATCCCGTTATTACACTTGGGTATGTTCTCAGACGGTTCATCTCGTCCCTGAGGTCGTCGAATTCTCGTTGTTGCCTTTCGGTTAATCGTTCTCTGTCGCTATTTACCTGGTTCTTTACCGCGTCTACCGTTGTTTTCATCTCTTCACACTTCTCCCCTAGTGTGGTGTGTGCGACTACCATGTCTGCTTGTCTACGCTCAACTACCTCCGTTTGTTTAGTACGGGTTTCTTCGAGAATGTCAATACGGTTGTGGAGATCTGCTTTGGTTTGCACAATCTCCTGTTTGTTGATTTCGCATTCTCGTCGTACGTCAGACATCTCTCCCTGGATTTCCGTCGCTATCACTGCCATCCTCTCCTCCGTCGCTTCTAGGTTTTCTTCTATTTTCTTATCTATTGTTTCTATGGTCGTTCTTGCGATCTCTTCCGTTCTGCAGTTATTATCGGTCATCTGTTGCCATATCTTCTCGTTATCACTCTTAATTGCTTCAATTTTCTCGTTAATTTGCTCGTTCAATTCGTCTATCTTCTTATTGGTTTCACCGATTTTGACTCCCAATCCTTCAGATAAATTCTCTCTGATTATTTCTATATTTTTTGTCAATAACTCTTCCGTCTTCTTATTTGTTTCATCTATCTTATTATTCATATCTTCCTTCAACAATTCCATGTTCTTCTGGCTCTCCTTCTGGCCTTCTTCCATTTTCTTCTGGCCTTCTTCCATCTTCTTCTGGCCTTCTTCCATTTTCTTACTTAGCGATCGGCTGTCTTCCTTCTGGACTCTATTTTCAGGTTCGTGGATAGACTATTTTCATCCATTTTCTTATTCATCGACCGGTAATCTTCCTTCAATGATTCTATGTTTTTGCTCAACTCTTCCTTCGTGGATCGACTATTTTCATTCAATTCCTTCATCGTCCTTAATATTTCCAAAATGTTGGCGTCTACTGTTTGCATTGGTTTCTCCGGTTGGTTTACCTCTGGTTGGGTTTCCGGTTGACCTTCTGGTTGCTGGACCTCCTCCGTCGGTTCAGGTTGTCTGTCTTCCATCGTAAGTAATATTTCTTCCACGTCTTCTGCCGACGTCGCTTCCTTCTCCTCCATTCTAGCTTCTTTTTCAGCTTCCGCCGCTCGCCTCTTCGACGTCGATCTTCGGTACATCTCTGTAATCTTGCAATGTAATTGCCGCCGAATTAGGTATAATAATTATTTATTTATTTTGTTTTGTTGAATATTGTCGTCCTAATTCGTGCTCAGACGTTGGGCGCCACGTTGTAATCTAATAATTCTATTAATTGGAATAGTAATGTTTACGTTTAAAATAATGTTTATGTTTAAAAGGACTGTAATAACTGTTCTCTTGATGTATCTACCTCCCCACTTACCATCCGTGAACGTCTTCAATCTTCCTAATATGTTGCTCTATTTCACTGGAAAGACATGAATAACACACAAAATACTTCACCTTGATATTAACATATACACAGTACATAAAATGATAATGATACTTAATCGTGGATTGAATATTCAAATACTGACCGCTGGAATATTGCCGCCACCTTGAGAAACAATTGCTTCTAAAATGCAAGTTATGTGTGCCTATTTAAAAGTAATAAATACTCTCCGTTCACTGGTAAGATAGTTAGGCGTTTATTAACATTAGTTAAATTAAATGAAATCCTTTTTTAAAACAATAAATAAATCTTTAAAAACAACAAAGTTAATTATTTTCTGAAAATTCTTCAGCTCAGGGCTGGTAACACTGGTACAATATACAATATTATGGTAATTCTTGTTATGTTAACTTTGGTTATTATAGTTACCAAAATTTCATGGATTCTTTGAATTTACATGATGCAAGATACAAAGATGTTTGTTAAGAATAATATTTACTCATATAGAATGATCAAAAGATAAAAAATTAAAAATAGTTAACCTCAATACGATATTAAAATTACCGTATTGTCGTACAGCATGTGTGCTGCAGTTAGTTATTCAAAGCTGTGTAACACGTGTTATAAACGTTACACTATAAAACAATATTACTGGTTTAATTATTATTATGAACTGGATTTGATAAAGAATAGAAAAATTCTTCTTATTGAGTCTATTCAAAAAAGTATTGTTTATGACTGGCGTGACTCTCTGTTGGCAAAGAAATATTTGTTGGTTATAGGTTAGTTTACCTATAGATGAGAGTAAGTTAACAAAATAAGTTATTTAATATTATTGAAATCTTAATACTATTTTCAAAAACATTATTTATCGTAATAAGATGGATAATTAACGGCAGTGATTGTTCTCGTATGTAAAATCATTATTTATCAAGTACCACTGGGATTGTAGTCAAGTAAGCGACTATATTTTACAAGTGTTGTTTGCGGTATTTATCATTACTTCGACTTCTGTTATTATTTTTTCTTACACAAATATTCAAATATTTTAATTAAATACCATTATTAAATTAAACGAGTACTTTTATTCATTGTGCCTGATAATATATCATCGTTCACTAGATTAACTATGCATAGTGTGTGCTTGGCTAACGTAGTCCGCTATAATATTCGTCAACTGACGAAAATTATATTTTCATTTTATTTTAAAATTCATTAACTGATAGTACTCCCTGCATATTTCACTTAACATTGCCTTTATTATACACTGGCAATGTTTTAATAATTCACTTTATTATTCGTAGCACTATCACACGAGAAAAAAAATTAGTCTTCAGTTGAGGTTAGTTATAATTGTTTACTATCTGACGCGCACATTTCAAAATGTTTTCTTGATGACTGTCGCGGGCTCCGCTCGCATCGGTGGCTGAAAGACAATTAATTCTTCTCATCGAAGCTCCTTCTTGCGTCTGGTAAAATCAGATCATCCTATTGGTGTAGAAGTCTGTACTCTCTACCCCAAATGCCTTGGTTATATTAAAATTTTAATTTTTAGCGTCTATGCTTTGGGTTCGAGACTCAGCTATGACGCGTTCATTCCCATTCGGAAATGACAGAAATTCTTATAATATTCATAAGTTTCTTATTAATCGTCTGATCGTCATTTGAATAGTCGCATTGTTTTGCGGATACTTGTGTCTTTAATTTAAGTCCAAACAAGTAATAAATCCGTCCATTAACAACTCACTTCACTTTATACAATACACATATAGTGGCTCTTAATAAAAATAAGTTTTTTCCACTATATTTTGGTGTTATTATAACATAATGCTTATAATTAAACGTTTAGAGTCCATATCTCTCATTATCTAACACATAATATTAACATATTTGTGGTTTAAACAAAATGCATTCATGGCGTACAAGCCATACATGTCCAAGCATTTGTATTTGCTTATATCACCATTATTTCTTATACTATTACATACCTTTGGTATCAAAATGTTATTTAACACTTTTACATATATTTGCTGGTACTTTACTCCAGCAAATGTTATCTTATTTCCACATATATCATTGTTTAAAATACACTATGCTATTATTTCGCCATTCTGTCACTCTCATTTAGTAATTTTTATCACCTATTATATGCATTATTGATAATTAAAGTGTACACAGACATTGTACATGGTCTGTTTAGTGCACTTACTAACTTTTTGTTAGTTGAAATTTCTTTAAGTTACAGTATGATGGTTATTTACACCTAGTCATATGATTACAGTTAATTAGTTTATTAAATTATAGTTATTAAATTACTTATACAATGATTGTGAGGTATTCTCATAGTTGAATTGAACATTCTTCTAACTACTGGTAAACTTCCTTACTCTCTCTTTACAAGTTTTGTTATGGTTTTTTGATTAACTCTCTCGTCACTTGGGATTCTGTCTAATTTGTTTATTGTTATTATTAATAATCTGACTTATATAGTTGTGTTCTTCAGTTCATAAGGTATTCATTGTCTTGTACATTTGTTCTTATTTGGTCTCTGTTTGAAACAATTACTGGTAATTACTTTATCTAATTATTGTGTATGATTTTATGTTGTAGGTCCTGTTCAGATGAGGTTATGTGTTACTGAGTTGGCAACAATATGCTTCTTACTTTATTCAATATTCAGCTTAAATACTGTCATGTCATTATTGCATGTTACTACCATTGTTTATTACTATGTTTTACACACTTTGTACACATTTTACACTATATGTTTATACAATAATACTTGGTTTTTTACTTAACTATGTTACACATTTTGGTGGGTTGCATCTTGGCTTGTATACATTGGTTTGTTTCTTTTCAACAAATTGGTTTGTTTACTACATATTGGTTATAACATTTACCTACATTATGTCCTGTGTTACTATGACATTCAGGCACATTCCATATCAAGGATTATATAGCTTTTATTATTGGTCTTTTTGAGCAATTATTTCTCTTTTCAGTTCCATTAAATTGGTGGTCTTACTAAGTATGTTTGTGGTTTTACAATCTTGGATTACAATTGGTACACTAATTGTTTGTGTATTTCACTTGATAACCGTTGATTTCACTTATGAATTTTATTTCACTTCCCTTTGTCATAAACACTTCACTCATATTGTCTGTGTTGCTTATGTGGGGTAGTGCCATTACACTATTTATTTATTGTTGCACTTATATAAAGTATTCACTATTATTGTTTGTGATCACTTACTAAGGTTCAACACTTGGTTTTTATTATATTGGTTTCATTATGTCCTTCCTTGATAGATAGTTTTTATTACTATTAATCTTGTAATCATTATTCTTATTTTGGTTACTTTACTAGTTGTGGTGCCTTCCATATTTTGGGAATGCTGGTGTCTTGTTCTAGTTATACTTAATCTTAATTCTTCATGGTACATTTCTTCTTCTTCTTCTGGTTATTCAATTGTTTATTCTTCATTTTAATTGTTTGTCACTTGTAAGGCATTTTTTGGTTCCTCACTATTTGTGATAACTCAGGTTCATTTAATATAGTTATAATTTTCAACATTTTCACTCATTATTATGATAATCATTATCTTATATTTGTCTCACTATTATGGTAAATTAGTTTATCCTCTCACTATGATAATTACACTTAATATGTCTCTTCCTTATGATGATAGTAATTCTTGGTATATCCCCTCACTATTTTGATCTATTGGTTCGTCTCTTCCTTATGATGATAGTAATTCTTGGTATATCCCCTCACTATTTTGATCTATTGGTTCGTCTCTTCCTTATGATGATAGTAATTCTTGGCATATCCCCTCACTATTTTGATCTATTGGGCCTATATTGCTAACGTATTATATTGATCCATTGTATTCTCTCTTTCTTCTTTCTACTCGATGATATATTTTTATGATTCTTCTTTCTTCTTCGTTGGGTTGCTTTAACATTATTCATTTATAGATACACGTTTGATTTTCATACTTCTGTTCCTTCTTCCATGTTTGATGAAATATGCTTATGGTACACTTTTATTTGACGTATTATATTATTTTTATGTAACCGTTATTTTGATACGTTACAATATGTGATAGTAATGGATTTATATGGGAAAGTTTTTATACACTTTTGAGAGCACCTTTTTATGGTGAATTCTAAAAAATTGCTCAAAATATATTATGTGAATTTTATGTAAAATTTCAAATGACGGAATTTCGTAAAATATTAACAGTTAATTCTTTATTACATTCTTAGAAAAAGCTGCGCTATTTTATTATTATCGCATGCCATACCATGCCCTCGCATTTTCTTTAGAAAGTTAATACTATGAAGGGAACAACACCTGTCTATCTGATTTTATATTGCTTTTACGTTTTTCTACACTATGCTGAGTGCCATCCACTCTCTAATAACTTTCTTATATTATTTAGGTTTAAGATAAGGTAAAATATAATATATATTGTATTTTATTGTCTTTTGACGTCAGTACTTGTTAACAAAATACAGATTTAATGTGGTAATGGCTGTATAATTTAGAAAAAAAATGTTTAACCGAAAAGTTATTGAGATTGGTGTTGCACGCTAAAGTTTATTGCAAAGAGAAGAGCTTAAGTAAGGATACGTATGCAGAACACACACCCCTACGTCCTGTGCAGGTTTTATTTTTTGCTGACCGAATGCCTATCGAACATGCAGTCTTTGGACAAGAACTCCCAAAGGAGAGAAGAAAACGAAACAGACAGAACAATTCGTGAGGTAAACGTTAAACGTCTTCTTGCTACAAACGTAAAACGTTAGCCTACGTTACGTAATAAACGTAGAACACCTGAGATATTATTTAATACAAGGTTTTTGTAGAAATTAATTGACTATTTAGAACAAATTATAAATTTTAAAATAATTATTCTAAAAGATTACTGTTTTTCTATAACAATAATAATAATAACAATAAAACAGAAAAAATAATAATAGTAGTAATAGTAATACTACTACTACTACTACTACTACTACTACTACTACTACTACTACTACTACTACTACTACTACTACTACTACTGCTACTACTACTACTACTAATAATAATAATAATAACAATAACAATTAATTAATAAAACATTGATGTCTTTGTGATATTTCATGAAATGAATTTTATTCACTCATTACATCAATTTTATGACTAAATATGGTTCAATCTTGTTAAAAAATATTTTCATAGCAGAATTTTAAAAATTTATTCCGTAAACGTATTGTATATTGAAACGTTCAAATATATTTAGTATACTAAAGATATTGAATGTAGACTACCTGCCTGTTGTATCTTAATGAAAGGATTATACTACTTTACTTATTATACAACTGTGATCATAGGAATAGATCCTACATGTGCAAAAAAAGTTCATTCTATTCTGGAATTTAGAATTCTACTACATTTTAATAATCGGGGAAACTACTGGAACGTCTACTCAGGCCTCGCCTAGTAGCGGCAATTCGGGATGCAGGAGATCTGTCAGCGAGGCAGTACGGGTTCAGAACGGCCAGATCCACCATTGGAGCCATACAGGAGATCTTGGATGCCGTCCAGGTGGCCCAGCGGGGTAATCACTTCTCCAGAAGGATGGTGCTACTCGCTACACTGGACGTACGCAACGCCTTTAATTCGGCCAGGTGGACAGACTTGCTAGCTGCTCTGGAGGACGTCTTTCAAGCGCCGGACTACCTGCTCCGGATAATACGAAGTTACTTGAGGGACAGGGAGCTCCGGTACGACACAGCAGATGGGCCACGCAGCAGAGAGATAACAGGAGGCGTAGCTCAAGGCTCTATCTTGGGCCCCGACCTGTGGAATGCCTTCTATGATGGAATCCTCCGGATTGAGATGCCAGATGATACCTTTCTGGTAGCATATGCTGATGACGTGGCTGCCGTGATCACCGCGAGAGACGCAGAGGAGGCGCAGCGCATGCTGAACCAGGTCATGCGCAGGGTCCGCAACTGGATGGACGAACACGATCTAAGCCTTGCGACGGAGAAGACAGAGATTGTGCTGCTCACTCGTCGACGTATACCCACAATCACACAGTTCGTGGTGGGGGAAAAGGCGATAATATCAAAGCCAGCGGTGAAGTATCTAGGGGTGCACCTGGATACTAAGCTCTCCTACTGGGAGCAAATTCGATGTTCCTCGGAGAAAGCCGCTAAGGTCGTTGCTGTGCTAAGCAGACTAATGGCAAATGTCGGAGGCCCAGCTGCAGGAAGACGGCGACTGCTGATGTCGGTGACAAACTCGATTCTCCTCTACGGATGCGAGGTCTGGGCCGACGCACTGAAGCAAGAAAAATACCGCAAGCAGATGGCCGCGGTACAACGAAGAGGAGCACTTCGGATTGCAAGCTCCTACAGAACGGTGTCGGAACCAGCAGTGTTGGTCGTCGCTGGAGTAATGCCAATAGATCTGATGGCTGAGGAGAGAAGGAGGGTCTACACAACCAAGGAAGGCTTGGGGTTTGTAGAAGCAAGAGCAGTGGCCAGGGCACACTCCATGCGGAGCTGGCAACTACGATGGGAGCAGGAGAGTCGAGCTAGGTGGACGGCGAGGCTGATTGGGAACCTCCCTGAATGGGTGGACAGAACGCACGGCGAGGTAGATTATTACCTTACTCAATTCCTGACAGGGCATGGTTATTTCTGTGCATACCTGCGAAGGATGGGTAAGATGGAGGATCCGTCGTGCGTGTATGGCGACTCAGACTCTGATGACGCTCATCATACTTTTTTCGAGTGTCAACGGTGGGTGCTGGAGAGGCGAGGGCTCGAATCGGAGATTGGCCCCATGACGCCTGATAACATCATAGACGTCATGCTCAACAGCAAAGAGAACTGGGACATGGTTGTGACCTTCGTGAGGATGGTCCTGCGGCAAAAGAAGCCTGAACTGGACCGTCTCACAGGTCGATGATATAGATAAAGCTGTAGAAGCCTTGTAGGCGCAATACGAGGTGCCACCCTGAAGCCATACGAATAGTTGTTCCAGGGGGGTTCCCTGCCTGTAAAGTGGAGGTTTTTTACACTCCGGGTCCGAGTCCCACACACCGGGAGACCAGTCGGGTGTCTCCTGATGGTGCATAATGCATTTTTCCTCCCCCGTAAAAAAAAAAAAAAAAAACTACTACTACTACTACTACTACTGCTACTACTACTACTACTACTACTAATAATAATAATAATAATAACAATAACAATTAATTAATAAAACATTGATGTCTTTGTGATATTTCATGAAATGAATTTTATTCACTCATTACATCAATTTTATGACTAAATATGGTTCAATCTTGTTAAAAAAAATTTTCATAGCAGAATTTTAAAAATTTATTCCGTAAACGTATTGTATATTGAAACGTTCAAATATATTTAGTATACTAAAGATATTGAATGTAGACTACCTGCCTGTTGTATCTTAATGAAAGGATTATACTACTTTACTTATTATACAACTGTGATCATAGGAATAGATCCTACATGTGCAAAAAAAGTTCATTCTATTCTGGAATTTAGAATTCTACTACATTTTAATAATCGGTTTCTCTAGATTCAAGTATTATCACTTACAGATAAGTAAAACTAAACATGTAAAATAAATGTTTTCTTGGCTTTATTTGTAAATATTAAAACTCTCTTTATAACAGCCGTGAGTGGAAGACATGAATGCTATACTTTATCTGAAAGTTACACTATCAAGGAAGTACTCGATAAAGTCAGATTTACTTAAATATCCAGTTACAGCACGGTTCAGAAGAAAATGTAAATACGTCACTCTAAACCAGGTTAAATTTTACAAAAAATAATGTACTTATCTTTGAGCTAGAAAATTTTGAACTTCTTATGCTTTATAGTGGTATATTAACCCTATATATTCCTATATATTGTCAAGGATATTAGCCCTAATAGCATAAATGTCACTTTATCTTTTTTCTTGCGAATTACAAAATTAAGTAATAATTTTAATGTACATATTGTGCACACAATAAAATTACTGTACTCCTAGCATTTTATTACCCTTTCTTACATTTTCCAAAATAAACTCTATTAGAGCAATCCATTACCACTCTACCCTGTACATCTGTGGAAACTGCCGACAAAGTGGGGTCAGGCCTTGCCAGTTGACACGGGCTAAACAACGGTGTAGCGCCACAGTGATTAACATTAGGAAATAAAACACTGCATTCGGCGTTGATTTACGTCAGCAACTTTTAATTTTGTTTATCGCTTAATTAAGCGACTTTCCCTGTTTACGCAAGCATCATTACAAAACTGGTTTAACTCGTCACTCTAATTAAGTGTGTTAGTTATTAATTGAATTCGACATCACTGTTTGATCCTGCATTTGTGTCACGACGAGTTACTGATTGTATTCGCTGACTCTAATTGTTGTCTCTTTTACATCAACTGAATGCAGTACACACACTTTTTTTAAATATAGGCCTACTAGACAGTTTTTTGCCATTTTAATAATTAATTATTATTTCCCGTCTTATTTTGATATAAAATCTAAACATGAAGAGCGGCATCCTGTTGTGAGATTTGTTCCACAAGACTGCCTTGTATCGAAGAAAAAAAACTGCGCTTAGATTTCAATATTGGTATATTACGTATTCATATCTATTGTCACACCTAATTTAGTTGGCGCTCCAAGGTCAAGCAGCGCTCACTTGCCCCACTTCGCTGCTTCGCTACTCTACATTTGCTGATGGGATTTACAGCTTTCTCATCTGTCGTTTCTTGACTCATAACTGTAAAACCAAGCTGACGTCAAAAACAAAAGTGCGTATAATAATTATACAATTATTGTACGACGTAAACTCGCAAATCTGACACTGGCTATAAAATACTTTTAGAAAAGAAACAAAGGCTGTACATGACAGTATAGAAATTGTTATTGAAAGTCAGACAATATTGTGAAAATTAAGTTAAATCAAACACATGGCGAAATTAAATTTTCATGTTTCACCGTCTACCGATTGTATAAAAAGATATTCGATAACGTTAACCTTTAATATTTAATGACTTTTCAAAATGAATTATATATTAATATAACTTTCTAATGTTGTCAAATAAATTAAAAATAAAAGAAAGTTTGTTTTTTTGTAAAAAAATATTTATCATGTTTAGTTGTAAAGTTAAGTAATATTGATTATAACTTTTGTGGGTGGTTTTAAGTTACGAGAAGAATTACGACAACCCCACGTAATATTAAAATTACAGTTAATTACAATTGTATGATTTAATAAAGTTATTTAATATCTAGTTCTCTGGTGAGGCTCGATCGAGTGGAGAATTGTTAAACAAAAATATACAATTCATACATTCGGCTTACCTCTATAATAATTTCTCAAGCTGCTGAAGAAAGTCTGAACTGGTAGAAGCAGGTCCAAAGGGTTGACAGAAAAAGAGAGATCACGTACGTTGTAGAATAATAAAAAAACTTATAGATATTCTGGGAGGCCAAAAACTCTGGTTTCTCAAATTGCTGGTATGCTGGCCATGATCAAGTTTCAACTAAGAGCTACTCGTTGGCAGTTGAAGCTGGATTGAAAACGGCATGCACAGCATGGCATATAGAGAGAGCGCATTGCAAAGCAGTCGACAGGGGGGCGCGCGATTCGATCTAGGTATCTATAATATACTCGATAGTCGCTTCCGACTAGGTAAATATTTCGTGCACCCCAAAATACCAAACACCTTTATTTATTCCGTATGTGTTAGCGTCGAACCTCTTCATTTTGAAACAGATTTTTTGTCATCACGTAAGACTGGTCCATCTCTGCCACTCTCATTTTCTTGCAGGTTAATTACAACGCGTTTTATACTATCGTTGTGGAGACCTTTCACAAAATCTTCCTCTTGTAATTGCTCAGCATGGCACATACATTTTATCCAGACTTAATTAGTTACATGGCTGAGTGCATTTTCTAAATGTCCTCTTACGTCCTTCGGATCTACCACGTAGAGTCATGTCATCCGGTAAAACCTATTTTTTCTTTAAATGAAATTTTTTCTACTAACTAAAACTCGTGCGCAGCACCACATCCTTCCGAAATCTGTGAGGCGTCACATCCTTATTGTACCACATTCTTTGAGAGAGTCCTTCTTGTGTAGTAACAAAACAACAATAATGTATTGCCTGTAACGGTTTCAATTTTGCATGTCAAATATAAAATTGGTTGTTTATTTTCTTCTGACGCTATTATTATCTGGACACTTCGAAGGGTTACGTAATACACTGGCCGTGTTGCCTCTTTGGGTATTGGTAAACACTTCATTTATGGTAGCGTTTTGATTGATTCGGTATACAAGGTCGTCAAGATAATCGTTGTACTGAAAACTACTTTCTTTTTTAATTGATGTCTAAAATCCGAACCATTAAGCCATTTTAAATCTCGTGTTTAACAATTAAAAAGTACTGAAATATTACAAGGTTATAACAGAATACAAAACTACACTTTCCTGTCCATAATATATAAATTATTCTCTTAAATATCTTGACAAGAACGGAACAATATGGGCTGTTCGTAAATCAGCGGTTTGTAAAATAGGAATTTAGCGGGGTAAGCGGTCTGAGAAGTAGAAACAGAGCTTGACCTTGGAATGATGTGAGAATATGTGAAGATAACGTTGTATGCTAGTAGATCTTAGTTTAATTTTAAATAATTAAATTTATGGTTGTAAAATTTTCAGTCTCCTAATTTATAATTCATTTTTGTAACAATTCAAATAATTAAAAAAATACGTAATAATGGCGAAGAACGTTGTAAACTGTAGAGGTTTTGAAGTAATAGAATCAATATAATTCACCCGCTGGAAAATGCAGTTAATAACAATAATTTTACTTGCGGGAAAAGTGTACTATCGCCCTTGGTGAGACCTAGTATATAATTTAATGAAATAGACAGAAATATTTCTTATTTTTTCTTGATTGGGTACGTAAATTTGTGTGTACGTGAAGAGGGATTGAATGATCTGCCTTTAAATCACGTTCCGCTGACTCTCAAGGCTTCGTGACCCTCCCGTCGTGAATAGTAATTCGATGTAAAATGACGCACAATGGTATTTAGTTCTCATTTTCTCTTGTTCAGTTAACTTTTGTCGAACTGTTAACAGAAGCAAATCAACACATCCGCAAACGCGATAGCTCAAGTGACACTCATTTTTGATGACGTTTCATCATATCTAAGTCAAATAAAGTGATGCTGCTTGTTGCAAATTATTAGTTATTAAATATTTACACCCCCTGCGCATTAACTCATGATATACGTTAGGCATTATGGTAATGTCATTGTCTCTTTGTTATTATATTTAATCAGTAAATACTTCGGACTCTGTTAATGGAACGTATACATGTTTCATTAACAGAAAAATAACGCAGTGCTTTAAAAATATTTGAGACGGAACAGCCAATTTAATAATAAAAAAATAGAGATAACAGACCGTACAGGGTCCAATTAGCCCGCCATCCAATTACTGTCCAATATTTTCCAGAAAAAGAAAGATTGTACAGGAAGCACATAATAAAACAATATTTAGCAGTTTTCCTCATCGACTCCTGACCTTAAATACATAAAAAAAGGTAGCATGTAGGCCTACATTATGATTACATGATGTGATAAGTTGAAAACCTGTGTTATCTAAAAATTAAAAAAATATGAGTTAACAGTTATTTCAACTTCAGCGTATACTTCTCAATATGATTCCAACAGGAGTTATTGACAAAGTATGCTTTTCTTCTTATTCAGATGAGTAGTTGTAGGCGTATATCTTAACTAATAAACTCTAAAATAAAAATAGCAGCACAAACACTAAGTGCAGGGTTAGCAGATGCAATAGAGTTTTTAATGAATAAATATCATGTAGAATTTATTGGAGCCCAACCTATCATTGAGTTTATAGGAATATTAGATGCATTGTTTGATTACTTCAAAAGTAGGGATCCTTATGGAAAAAACTCTAAAGGACCCTTAAAAAAGTTAATGAGGACCGTGACATAAAAATGTTTGAAAAATGCTTAGAGTATTGAAATAATTTATATATTGATGGCATTCTGATATTAAAACACCCAAGGAAAACCTTTGCACTTTGGTTTATTACAAATATTTATTCTATAAAATATTTAAAAACCGTTTTATTGGATGAGTTACACTATAAATATATTTTGACTTACAAGTTTCCTCAAGACCACTTAGAACTCTTGTTTTCTTGTATTAGATCCAGTGGAGAACATGATAACAATCCTAATGTTAAACAGTTTCAGTGGGCCTTGAGAAAACGTATGTTCAGCAACAGTGTCCAGGTATCTAACAAAAGTATTGTTTAAATTTTGATTTCATTAACCAAATTTCAATAATGAATTTTTCAGAAGTAGAGAAAGATTTCAATGAAACGGATATTGAAGAAATTGAAAACTTTAAGGGAATTATAAATATGGTTAAAGACGTTAGGATATATGGTATGGTATGGTCATACCATAAGGATAACATTCTGTATTATCTGTGTGGCTTTATTGTAAAAAATATTATTTCGAAGTTAAGGTGTGAAGAGTGTATTCATTTACTGATAACAGATGACAATAACTTGAGCGTTTACACTTCTTTTACTGGTTTTGTGTCAAGCTGAAATTTAATTAGAGCGTCATCAGACGTTTTAAAGATTGTAAAATTTATGTGTTATAACTATTTTACAACTGCACCACATTGTGGCGACAAATATAATAATAATCTTTAAAGGCTCCCACTTTTGATCCTAAAACGATTTCACGGCACCAAGTTCATCAGCACATGGGACACTGTATGTGGTTACTGGCAAGTGGAGTTGCATCCACAAAGTCGTCAGTACGTGGCGTTCATTTTCGAAGGGCGCAATTACCAGTTCAAGAGACTGCCCTTCGGACTTGTAAATTCTGTAGCCATCTTTGTGGCCTGTATGGACCAAATACTTGGACAAGAAGCACTCCAATTTACCACAGTCTATGTAGACGATTTGCTCATTACTTCGGAAACCTGGTAGGAACACTGTTACCGAGTAGAACATGTACTCGAAAAGTTAGCGCAGAATAATATAACTCTGAAATTGGAGAAATCCAAGTTCATTGCGCGAGAAGTACAGTTCTTAGGTTTCAACCTAGACGATAGAGGTATTACCCCGTCAGCAGAAAAAGTGGAGGCAATTCAGAAGTTCCCTAAACCAAAGAACAGGAAACAGTTACAATCTTTCCTCGGACTCTGTAACTATTACAGAAAGTTCCAGCACAAATATTCCGAGCTGACATCCAAGTTTCAACCACAATTGTCTGCAAAAAACAAATGGACCTGGGGTGAAGAACAGGATACTACCTTCCAACTGATCAAAGGAAAGTTCTTAGAGAGTGTTATACTTCGTCACCCGGATTTTAAGAAACCTTTCTTTTTGAACTGTGATGCTAGCGACATCAGCTTAGGAACAACTTTATATCAGGAAGATGAGGAGGGTCACCATTTGGTGATAAGCTTTGCTAGTCGTACCCTGAATCAATGCGAAAAGAATTATAATGTGACCGAGAAAGAATTGGTTAGCGTAGTATTCGCATGCAGCAAATTCCGGACATATATTCTCGGGTATCCAGTCACCGTCCGCACTGATCATAAATCCATCTCATTTCTACGTAGGTGCAAATTGAGTCACGGCCGATTGGCTAGATGGGTACTCGCCCTACAAGAATACAACTTACAATGGGAGTATATTCCGGGGAAAAAGAATGTGGTAGCCGATGTGTTGTCACGGATCATTTGGAAGACCAGACCTTCGAGGGAGAGAAGGAGAGCTTAGTCAAAATTTATAACCTGATGAAAACAAGATCCGACTTAGAAGCTGTATTGATAAACATCCGTATCCACCAACAATCTGACCCTAAACTAAAAAACATTATCAATCGATTGGAAGCCGACGATGACACCATTTCTCAATACTACCACCTCAACAAAGGTATACTATTCGTCAAAACAGCCTTGAATGAAGAAACATGGAAGGTGATTATTCCGAACCAAATCGAGAAGGAGATTATAGTCGATTATCATGTAAGGTATGGCCATATGGGAGCGCTGAAAGTGATACAGGCTTTAGATGAGAATTGTAAGATAAAGAACATCAACCGAAAGGTAAGAAATTACTTGAAGTCGTGTAATATTTGCCAGTCCGTTAAAATTAACAACGAAAAGAAAGAAGGTATAATGATACCGATAACATCGAAAGCGAAACTGGAAAAAGTATTTTTAGACATCTGCGGGCCATTTCCCCGTAGTGGCGGTCGACACAGGTACAAATACCTAATCATAATAATGGACCATTATACAAAATACGTAAAGCTATATCCAGTTAATCGGGCAACCACAGTAAAAGTTCTTGCAGTCATAACAGAGTTTATATGCCAGAGATAGGTAAACCATCTTCAATCATTACCGACCATGGTACTCAGTTAAAAGGGAGAAGATGGCGGGATACATTATTATCACTTGGGATTAAAACATATAAGACGTCAGTCTACCACCCAAGTAGTAATCCGGCAGAGAGGGTACTGAGAGAAGTGGGTAGAATCTTGCGAACGTACTGTCACAACCAACAGAAAAAGTGGCAAGAGTACTTAGCAGCAACAGAGAAATTCCTAAATTTCGCCCACCATCCAGCTATAGGAATTACCCCTTACTCCGCCATGTATGAGAAACCAACCCCCCGAGAGATTGAAGAAATAATAGAGTTCCCAACGAACGATGGTCGTAAGTTTGACCAGGTGAAGTTCTATAACAAGGTGGCCGAAGACCAAGAGAAACGGCAAGCCAAATATCAAAAGGCAATAGGACGAATTATAACTTATAAAGAGGGTGAAAAGGTTCTGTTAAAAAACCGAGAACTACCCAGCACCCTAGAAGGGATAACAAAAAAGCTATAGTTACTATATACTGGACCATATGTCGTTGTCAAAAATAACAATAATAATACATACGAACTGAAAGAAATAGTTTCGGGAAGAGTTAAAGGAGTGTACAACCAAGCCTCCATAAAAAAGTATTATGAAGAATGAATTTTGTTAAAAACAAAAACCCGCAAAATTCAAAAATATAAGTAAGAACAACTTACTACCAAATATTTATGAGAAAAAACTTTATGGCAATTAAAAAGAAGAATTTGAATTTTGTTAAAACAACTTAAAATTCAAAATATAAGTAAGAACAACTTACGCAACAAATTTGAAAGAAAATACTGTGACTAACTAAAAGGAGATGAATTTTGATAAAACATCAAAATTTTAAAACAAAATAAGATCAACTTATTACAAATGATTTATGAAAAATGTTATGGAATTAAATAAAAAGAAGAATTTGAATTTTGCATAAAGCTAACAAAGTTCTAAAAATAGATAAGATCCACTTATAAATAAATTTAGAAGAAAATAATAAAATTAATTAAGAAAAAAGAATTAAAAATAATCCAGAATAAATGTGAATATCTAACATTTGAAGGAGTAGAGAAGAAAAACAAAAAAAGAGTGTGATATACAAGAGAAGGCAATAATTTGGAAACAAAGAGAAGAATCTGTTATTATAATAAAATAATAAAAAACTAAAAAAGCAAAAACAATAATAATAAGAAGACCTATGACTAACTACCTATGAAACAATTATGGAAACAGATAATCAAGGAAGATGATTATGATATTACTCAGTTCTGAAGAAACAAAGAAGAACAACTCATACCAAACATATGGAGAAGATGACTTTCAAAAAATAATAATAGCAAGACATATATGAAACGCAAAGAGAAGAAGTACCACAGGGAATATAATATAAATAAATTAATTTTAATGAATGCAAAAACGGATTGATAACTTTCTGAAAAAAAAAAGTTTAAATAATATGATCACAATAACAACTTGAATATCAATTACAAAGAAACAAATTGAAAACATTAACTAACATAAAATAAGACTATTCAAATAATAAATAAGAACCAAAGAGAAAATACATATAAAAAAGTATGCTATCATGTAAATAACCAGAAGAAAATGTAATGAGAGTTCAGATGAAAAAGGAAAAAGTTACACTATAACTAGTAACAAAAGTATTAACAAAAATTTCCAACCGTAATTAAAATGAATATATCAGACGAGCTAAAAGTTAGAAGAATATATATAATGAGAATAATAAATAGTAAGAAGAATCATTAAGATAGAAAATGTGAGATAATCTGAGAAACAACGAAGTGAAGAATCCACAGATATTTTTAAAAAATAGTCATAAAGTGGACTATTCTTAGATAATTTTTATTCGATGACTGTCTGTAGATAATTCCAGCAGCATTATGTTTTTGAGCAGAGATGAATTTGCCTCTGGACTCAATTTGAAGTGATGTATGGCCAGCAGAGTAGTGAAGCCTACAGTGCCCCTCTGGACTGCCCCAGCTCACATGTTAGGGAACGTTAGGGAATTAATATCCCAGGGATAAAACACGAAGTTTATAAGAAAAGAAAATATATAATAATAATAATAATATATCTCAGAAGACACTAACTATCCAAGGAGGATCAAAGTCAGATAAGTGACTATATAAAATTTATTAAGCTCAAATATGAAAAAGTCGATATAGAAATGGAGAGGAAAATAAAAAATAAAAAATAATAAAATTGTTATAAGCAATTATTTCATCCATAATCAAGTCTGAAATAATCACTTCTGGAGGAGAGCAATCTGTAGCATGACAGATAAGCCCATAAAAATGAATGGTATAATGATCATAAAAATAAGCTAATAACATTGTTAAATCCGAGAAAGCAAAATAAATAAATTAATTAAGAACCACCGTGGAATACAATCATTGATTAAAATAAAAGTTCATGTAAAATAAATGTTACAAGGAGTGATGAATCATCAAAACCAATTTAAAAAACTAAAAATGAGAAAAAAGGTAATACCCAGGTAGGATAGGAGTAGGTAAGGAAGAAACCCAGAACATGACTAAATCTACAATAAGAAAAGAAAATATTTTGTAAGAAACAAGAAGAGTAGGTGAGGAAGAAACACAAAACCTGATGATATCCACAAGAAGATGAAGGAAATAATTTTGTAAGAAACAAGAAGAACAGAAGGGATCAATGAAGAAACAAGAACAAGACAGCATCCACAAGAAGAAGGAATGCTCTTATATAAAATAAAAACCAAACCCCAATATAAACATAATAATAATAAATAAAAGTATAACAAGATATCAAAGGTAAAAACCACATGTACAATAGATGTAAGCCAGAAATTGTATAGAGTAAGAATTGAAAGTGAACCAATGTGAGATAATAATATAATACCAAAAAACAAATCTTCATTATACTCTATAAATAGATTTCTTGATTCTAGTAGAACTATATAGCTATTTAGAATTAAAATCAAGGAATATAAAGAGAATCAGTGCAAGTTTTAGTGTTATAGAAAATAAACCTTATGTTTCAATATTGATGTTCACAAACTGAGTAGATGATGAAATATTACAACTTTAAAGTGCTTTAATTTGTGTTAATGAATAATGTAAATAGAGTATTATCATGACCTATAATACATGTGTTTTTTGTAGATAACTGCCACTCTTGTTAAATAACATTCATTAGAATGAATAAAATAAAACAGAGCAGGCCAATATAAAAGTGAAGTGACAAGGTATCATTACCCCAAAACACCAAAAAACAGATGAAAACTGATATTCAAACCTAGGATAAGAAATATAGTATAAGATTATAATAATTATGTTTGTTTGTATAGTATAAGGTGTTAGAAATAATTAAGTTTAAACATGTCAGAACCTAACATTCATTATTTATAATATTTCTTATGTATTTTTATTAATCAATAAGTATAAAATGTCTGATTTGAAAAGACAAATGTTAATTTGATTTATATGTTATGTATTAATAGTATGAACCACATACTAATTGTTAACTTGTTAAAATAAGAAAATGTCAATTTATGTCACAATAGCAATGAAAGTCAGAGAGGGTATAAATCAATATGTAATATTTAAAAAACTTTGTATGTAAAAGATGTTAGAAATCTAGGCCAAATGTTAAAAACTAAACAGCATCAAATTTGATTAAAAAAGTATAGAAATACAATTAAACTGAAGGAATTTACATAAGGTAAATCAGTAATAAAGTCATGTAATTAGAAATATAAGTAAGGAAGATTTTGTAAAATTACAGCCAGAATTATTGTTAAGAATGGAAATGTAAAAACTCAAAATTCAGAGAGGGGAGTGATATATAACTGTATAATATTTTAAAACATAACCGATCAATCTAATTGCAAGAAATTAAGGGAAGATAAACCTTTTATTATAATCTGAAAATTAATATAATCATTAATATAACTTATAATATGGCTTCATTTGAAAGGCAAGGACAGGAAGTGATTTTTTAAAAACTTACCATTACAAAATGAAGTAAGAAATACCATTTTAGATCAAAAACTTAATAAAACTACATTATTTGGTATCAAATTACGCAGAATGAACTGAAGAAGAAGATTAAGTAGTTACTAGCTAATACATTTGAAGAATAACAAAAATATAATCAGTTATATAATGTAACTTTCTCACATGCACAGGATGCAAATAAAGTTGGAACAATGTATTGAATTATATTGGTTTGGCTAAGACTTTGGAGGAAGTACATCGGAGGAAGTAAATTAGTTGATTATTGAACGTTGGATGATACACTTGACCCGAGTAATTTGCAAACTTTAACCTAGTTGCTACTACCGTAATGGCGAACGTTTTCGAAGCCTAAAGTGACAAACGAGAGTTTCAGTAAAAACATATTTTAAACGGAAACCAAGTGAGATAAATACCTACAGACATTCAACTAACACTACACAGAACGGAACACCAGTGAATATAACATTTAAAACCATTAAAACAGTAATAACACTTAACCACAAAAGTGCGAATTTCGGCCTAACGGACAAAAGTGAGATTTACTTAATACTACACTATTTTTCCAAGTACAACACCAAAACTGAACCAGAGACACTCCACCAACACAAGAAGGAAGATTTGCAGCCACAAGGACGAAAATTCAGAGGGAAAACATCTTTATTTGAACTTTGAATCAGCGAGGTGAGACCATCTTTCAACTATACACGAAAAGCCGCCATCATTGATTACCCACAATACAACTCAACACTGCCTTCACAACGGATTGGTTTGAAAACAGCTCACTTACCATTATTATTAAATATTATATCTGTATTTTAATCTTTAAGGTGATATATTTGTAATGTTATACTTTATAAACTTAACCCTTATTTCTCTGTTTTGCCTAAAATAACTGCTAAAAGAATCTTTATATAAATAATTGTACGATTTAACAACACCCTGAGAATCGATTGACATATCGATAAAGAGTCAACAAATAATTAATTGTTAATAAAATTTCTTATATATTTCACAATTGCACAGTTTTTCATTCCTAAAATCTAAATAACATAATAATTAAATTTAATAGAATTAACCACCAGAATCTCACCACGAAGAAGGAAGATAACCTCCAAATAAGAAAAATAAACAAATCGATTGTTCTTGGAGACAATTCTATCAAGTGGCGAGTGAATTTAAAAATACAGAAAAGTCAGTAAAACAATTAAAACAATTAACAAACGATTCAGAACACCACAGAACATAATTAATTAATTGATTTTAATTAATTATATAATAATAAAAAAAAATTTATAAACCACAAAAAATTTTTTTCTTACACAAATATTATTTTTAAATTTAAACAAGTTATATAATTGTAACAACAAATTGGTTACAATATATATATATATATATATATTCAATATTTTAATTAACATATAGCATAATATTTCTTAACTAACATAACTTTTCTTAATAATTCTTATCTGCAGTACTCGACTCGTATTAGAATGCTATTCCTATGATATTTCGTTTCATTTCCTTAATTATACAATGATTCTACTAATTACCCTTTCTAGTATGTCATATCACATAAACTGAATTGTTAGTATCTGAATAAGTGTGGGTCTTTTGAGAATGAGATGAATTATACTTATGGTAGATATTAATTTTTATGTTTGTATATTAGAGCTGTGAATTGTTAAGATTTTATATGTTACTTGTTTGCCGGATTCCAGACTCTGATTAGTTGCTCTACGTTGCTCATTACACTTCACTTTCACTAAACATATTTGATTATCACTTCTTAAACTTGAACCACACGCTCGCGTTGTACTTAACGTCACGCACATAAAATAAATATACTTTCTCAACTCAACTTCACGCGCACATATAAAATTTCTTCCTAATACGTACTTTACGCGCACTTATGAAATATTCTTCTTTACGTACTTTACGCGGACTAACCAAATATTCTTCTTTATACTTTAACGTGTTACTTCTTGAGTTTTAATTAGTGAGGTAATCTACGCCTTTTAAATAAAAAACAACAAACTATTATGACATTCCGTTATATTACTGAAAGTTTGTACAGAGTAACGCAGATTTCGCGTGCTTGTCTTGAAATTTACTAAAAAAAAACTTTCGTCTTCACTTGCTTCTCTCCTTTTATAGTCTAGCTACAGATTCCATCACCACCTTCCTGGTTGATGATACTGTCATTGGCCAGGGTTTGAAATATTCCCCGGTGAATTTGAAATTCTCCATTCCTGTCTCGTTACTTCTTCGCGCGCTGAACTGACGCTATTGCTTATTGGTCAAACAGTTCGGGCACGTAGTATTTTACTGCGTGGCCGCTTTGCTGTTAAAAACGACGCTACTTTCTAAAATCGCAATAAATATTGGGGTGTCATCTTTTGTCTTCTGAAGGACACCGACCGGCTTTTCTAACGGTACTTGCCAGTTTTTTGCTGTTTCTGATACACAAAACATTTTATGCGTTTATGACATACTAGGTACAGTCGTCTATTGTATTTTTATTTCCGCTGGCGACAGACTGTCGGCACACAAGCCTCACCCTGTTCATTCTTATTCTACGTATTACTTACATCTATGTGTATTACAAATTCATATCCTACCATACCTCTATAATTATTATTAATAATTGAGTTATATATATATATATATTATATGTATATATATATATTGAATTAATTTTATAACGTTCCACAGTAACGTTACAGTGTAACTTATTGATTATATCTGACAGTAAACTTAATACTAAAAAAATGATTATATCAGCTTGCAAAAACTTTGCCGGCACAGTGTTTAGAAAATATATTTAAAACTTTGATTTTTCTGAAGATAGCCATGAAGTGAAACTTATCAAACTAATAGGGTCATTATTTTATAAAATCTTGTGCTATGACATTGCTAAGGAAAGAACCGCTGCAGCTACCTTCTCTAAGCTTTTTGTCCGCCAAAAGTTAAATAAATTTGTATTATTTAGTAATGTTTAATGAAAACAGTTTTTACACAATTAATATGTAGCTCATTAAATAAAATAAAAAATTTTAATGTAAATTAGCATTGGTAATTGAACACTTTAACGACCATGGCGAGCGTATACGCCAGTTTCTTTTACGCAATAAACATTTTAAAGTTTACGGCTCACGTCTTTTATTCTTTGTTTCCCTTATTTTTAATCTTTATTCGTCTAGCTTCAACATTAAATGTTCATAAATAAGTATTTAGGAACGCAACAGAACTTAGCGATAAACTGAAATAATGTGTCAGATTACTGAAATCTTACAGTGAAACAAATGTGTTTATTTTGGAAAAGAACTTATTAAAAGCCTCCCACTTTGGTGTCATTAATTAATGTTAAAATATGACAGAGCTATACCATTTAACGCAAAATATGCTCCGCTAAAGCAACAACAGCTAAAACAAAGCAGGAAAGTCAGGCTTTGTACAGGTACAGTGTACACGCAGGCATAGAGGTATACGCAGTATTCTTGCCCTTACTGGTGTAGCGGTCAGAGCGAATTCAATGAATGTGTTACTGTAAAAGTGCGAAGTAAGGTAAATCTTAAGATTTACCGGTATGTCCTAAGATTTACTGATGGTAAATGGTGTTTTATGATGGTAAATTTTCAAAGAACCTTTTAAAATGTTTGCGTTTCGGATTTTTACCAACAGTTAGTGGTAAATGTCAAGATTTATTACTTCGTTGTGGTAAAAGCTGCACTCGTTGATATAACAGTTACAACAAGGGGCATCGATACAGTGAAGCGCTTTCGAAAGAGAGTCGCCGAAGGACTTCAAAAACGAACAGAATAAATGACAGTCGTCTTTTGACGTATTTGTTTTCGTCAGTAAGATTACATTTTCACAAAATGTGTAAAAAGTTTTTAAATGTTCTTTTTTCACAAAATGGGTTTAAATTTCTTTTTTTAAGTAAACTTCGTTAATTTTATAAATTTTTATATTTTTGGCTGTAGGTTTTATTAGTAGTTTTACAATTCATTTTACACAGTGTAATATAATAATTACAAATTTAAATATAATAAATATAATATAGATGTATGACAATAAGAATTGTGCTCTCCTGTAAACCCCACTGTTTGGGCTAGCCAATTTGTAATATATTTTACAAATATAAATAAATAAATAAAATATAATATGTAGATAGCAATATGTGATAATAAGAATTATGTATGCTGTCTGGATCTCGGTGTTGAACTCGCCGATGATACAGCTCCACTTTGGATTCACCAATTACAAAGAATAAATTAAATATAAATATGTTTTATAATTAAGTGTGATTGATTGATAAAACAAAAATAAAATTTTGTAGGTTGTGAAATTTTTACTGATATTGAGTTTTGGTTTAATTATTTAATTTAATTAATTAATAATTAATTAACTAATTGAGTGTGTAATTTTCTTAGATATTTATTCTATCACTGTAAATTAATTTTGTTTAGAAAAAAAAAAATAGTTAACATTAATTATAGAAATAAAAACAATTCTTGTAACTGAGTAATGATGTTCGTTTATTAACATTCAAAATTATGCGCCAGTCAAACTGCGCATGATCAAGGCTTTGGCTAATATGTGCTCCACAGTCGGTAGCGAACAAAATCAACAAAATATATTTTTACAAGGTTAGAAATTATGGTTCTTTTAACGAGTCGAAATGGTCAGAGGGCAAGGAACAAGATACATTCTTACAGGTATTCTTAAACTAAATTATTTTGGCTGAAATAAAACAAGATTATTATTTAAATTGTCAATTAGAAAATTGAATAGCGAACCAAGTCGACGAAATGACGTCACTCCCTTCAAGCTGGCAGTGCAACTCGTGCTGGTGAGTAAATCCAGTATGGCCGACGTCTCCTCGATTTTAGCTGCTATCCTGCTGGAACGGGCTGAGATTCTCCCGCAGAAATAAAATGATATTCCCTTCTCTGCGAAGTAGTGTTGGTCCAGGAATATAGTGTAGAGTGTCCTCTCGTCTCCTGCGATGTCGTTTTCGTGATGGATTTCTTGTGAAGTGTCCGGTGTTCAAATATGTGTATTGGTGTTCTGCGAATATGGTCCAAAATTGTCTCAAAATGGCTGTTGATTTCTGGTGTGCGAGTTTGGTGGTGTTATTACTGTTGTTTGGAGTTAGTGAGGTGTTATAAATTGATAGTTAATGTTATTTTCACTTTTAGATCATCTCTGTTACATGCCGCATAACCACACTCGGTTTTACACAAATTATTCTGTTTTCAGTATTCTGCTAACACATTTCCAACTAGTCGTCTTCACGATTAACAATAGACTAATAGACTCAACGTCGTCGTTTTAGGGTAATTTGTGCTATGTCTTTTTCCTCTTTATATTGTTTAACTATAAAAATATCTGTCTAAGACTTGGTTCACCATCTAAATATACATAATAAGTTTTCTTATTTTTTACTGTAATTCAAATATTTCTTAATTTTACATAAATCTAACTACTCAGTAATATTGATTAATTAATTTTACATTTTTGGATATATAGTTGGGTTTGTTTCAAGCTCATTTAAGCCAAAAAATTACAATTTTTTATAATGATTGTGTGCCTCATATTTGGTACAAAATTATTGTTTAAATGGTTTTTAATTGTTTTTTCTGATAATATTTCCATGGAATATACTTAATAACTCCGTGATTATCTTTGTTGTTAATAATTTTGTTGTTAAAACACTTCAATATTGATTAATTTACTGTTTAGTCTGATTTGATTACCATTATAGGCCTAGTATTATTTGTTTCCAAAAGAAGTTAATTTTCTTTCCTTTGTCATTCTATTCGCTATTAATTGTATCTGTATTAATTATATTTTCAATTTCTGTATTGTATGTATTGAATTCTATTCCCATTATCTAGCTTGATTCTCTGATAGATACTTTTGGTTTAATTGCTAGTCTGTGTTTTCTAAAATGGTGTCTTAGCTAGTCTGCTTGTACATTATATATGGTTTACTGTTTTGAATAAAATTATT
Source organism: Magicicada septendecula (assembly GCA_034769895.1). Taxonomy (NCBI): domain Eukaryota; kingdom Metazoa; phylum Arthropoda; class Insecta; order Hemiptera; family Cicadidae; genus Magicicada; species Magicicada septendecula. The sequence continues at coordinate 1,004,887,471 of CM068367.1, forward strand.
ACATTTCTATACCCTACTTGCCTCTCTGCCTCACACATTGGAAAATTAAATAACATGATTTTAAAATACAATGGAATATCTTATACCTACTAAACTTTTTTTTTTTTATAATATCATTTAACCATAACATAAACATCTTATGCCTATTATTTTCTACATATTTAGTATTATAATGGGAACATATTATTATCAGCACTATTATCAGTCGTTGGCTGTCCTTTGTTTTTATGTTTCCTTTTATCACAAACCTTATCCTATTAAAACATCTTATTCCTAATAACACCTTCAGTTATTAACTGTCTCTTTTAATTACTATAACTAATTTGATAACACATTAACATAAAAACGTCTTATAACTAATGACACTTTCAGTTATTAACTGTCTCTTGTGTTCCCTATACCTAATTTGCTAATACAATAAAATAAAAACATCTTATTCGTAATATATTGTTATTATGCCTAATCACTAAAACACTTTTATTATCCAAATTGCACTCAGTCATTAGACTGTCTCTTTAGTTTTTATTTAGTATTTCCCTACACTGATGGTAGTCTTTTTTTTTAATAGATTTTTTATACTACACTTTATTATAATGTGTCATTTATTTTGGCTACACTAATGGTAGTCCTTTTAATAATTTTTTCCACATATTATGCTTACAACTAGTATACAATTCGGTTTTCTTTGGGATTGTATCTTGTAACTTGTTATTGGGTCTACATATATTAGTTTTAATTTTGTTTAATGGTATGTATTCCATGATTACCATTTTTTGGAATAACTCTTTTTGGTTCTAGTCTCTGTGTGGGAATCTTGACATATTTTGTCCCTTCTTCATTATTATATTAGTAATTTCTGGCCTTGTGGTTTCTCTGCATCTTGACCTTATGCATTTCCCTTATTAATATGGTTTCATCCTTTTATTTCCTTTTTCTTGTCCTTCCCTTTTTACTGCTTCCCCAATCTACTGGGTATACTACTGGTTTATTGGGTTTTTACATAGTAAGTTATTTTGATCAATGATTTTCTTTGTTATTTTTCATTCTTATTAACATTTTATTGACTTAATATACAGTTTCTAGTGTAGTTCTTAAAACAATTCATTCTTCTCACTCACTATGGAACTTTTCTTCCTTATTTATGTTGCATTAAGTTAAATGTTTAGCGTAATATTTTGTTATGCTACATAGGCTCTCCTGTAAAAGTGATTAGTTCAGATCATACTCTTAGTATGGATGAAATAATTACTACTAATTCTTTTGTATTTACTATATTTTCTTCGTGATTACATGTTTTCGCTTTATATACCTTCTTTTTCCACCATTGCTTCCTCTCAGATGATGTGTATCTCCTTCATTAGTTTCTTTCTTCATTAATAAGTGATCTTCAATCTTGTGTATAACATTATGATTTTATATTCTTTCTTATTTGGTGCTTCCTCACCAGTATGTTTACTCCCTAACATTCCCTAACAAATTAATTGGAACAGTTCAGAGTGGCACTTTTGGCTTCAATCCCTGCTGTCCAACACTTCAATTAATTGAGTCTAGAGGCATTATCATCTCTGCTCAAAATATAAGACTGATGGCATTTTCTGCATCCAGTCATAAAAATAAATAAACAGTAAAAGTAGTCATTTTTGACTAAAATACACATCTTTAGATTCTTCACTTCATAATACTTATATTAATTAATACTCTTATACACTTGACTCTTCTTCTCTCTTAAAGCTTATTCCATATTAGGTAGTTTAGGTATGTGGTATAATATACATTTCATCATTTCATCATGTTTACATAGTAATTAGTATTTATATTTATTCTTTCTACCATCTGGTATCCAATGAGTTATTTTTATTGCTCATGGTATAACATGAATTAATTCTTTATCACTTTCACTATAACAGTGGTTATTGCAACAACATTATCATTAATAGTATCAGAGTTTTTTGGTTTCGGGTCTCACTATTTGGTCTTTACTGAGTTGGTCCTTCTTCATTGTTCCATTTTTATTAAATTATTTTCTTTGTGAGTTTGGTTAAGTTGTTTCGATTAAGTCATATGATATTCTGGTTTCCTTTCTCCTTTAGAATTTTGTATCTCTTTCTTACAAAATCTTTTTTCCATATTTATGAGTTATTTCTCATCATTCGTATGAGTAATGATATGAGCTTACTATTTTTTAACTTTAGATATTTTTATTCAACTAAATTCTTTCTTATTCATAGTTGTTTTTTCAAATATTTTGGTGTAAGTTGTACTTATTATTGGTTTTGAATTTTGAACATATTTATTCATCAAAATTCTTTTTTCATCATTCATAATAGTCTTCGAATGATCAGTGTAAGTTGTACTTACTAATGTTTGAATTTTGGAAGTATTTTTTATTCATCAAAATTCTTTTTATTTATTCATTCATAATTGTTCGAATGTTTGGTGTAAGTTGTGCTTACTAATTTTTTGAATTTTGGAAGTATTTCTTATTCATCAAAATTCTTTTTATTTATTCATAATAATCTTTCCAATGTTTTGTGTAAGTTGTACTTACTGATTTTTTTGGATTTTGAAAATTTTTTTTTTTTTCATCCAAATTCTTTTCTCATTCATAATAATCTTTCAAATGATTTGTGTAAGTTGTCCTTACTAATTTTTGGAATTTTGAAATTTTTTCTTATTTTTCCTCTAAATATTTTTTAATGTATAACTGATTATAAGTTCCTTTTACTTTATTTGAAATGATATCCTTTAGTACATACGTATTGTTATTATTGTTTTTAATAATCAGGTATGGGCCGGTATACAGCAGTAACAACTTTTTGGTAATGCCTTCCAAAGTACTGGGTAATTCCCTGTTTTTTAGCAGTACCTTTTCTCCGACTTCATAGCTTATTATTTTCTTAATCGCCTTTTGATATTTGTTCTTGCGCCTTTCCTGGTCTTCTGCCAATTTATTGTAGAATCTGATTCGATTGAATTTGTATTCTTGACTCATGGGGAACTCTATTATGTCTTGTATTTCTCTTGGAGGCGGTTTTTCATACATTGCCGTGTATGGCGTGGTACCTATAGCGGGGTGATATGACAAATTAAGGAATTCTTCAGTAGCTAATAAATATTCTTGCCACTTCTTTTGTTGATTATAGCAATAAGTCCGTAATATTCTTCCGACTTCTCGCAGTACCCTCTCCGCTGGATTGCTGCTGGGGTGGTAGACAGATGTCTTGTATGTCTTAATGCCCAACGTATTCAGAGTGTTTCTCCACCTCCAACCCTTAAATTGCGTTCCATGGTCTGTGATTATGGATGCCGGGCTCCCTATCTCTGGAATGTAATGGTTTGTTATTATTCCTAGGGTCTTCAAAGTGGTGGCTCTGTTCACAGGGTACAGTTTTGTAAATTTTGTGAGATGATCCATCATGATAATAATATATTTGTATCGATGGCGTCCGCCACTGCGGGGAAATGGACCACATATGTCCAGGAAGACCTTTTCCAGTTTGGCTTGTGAGGTAATTGGTATCATCATACCCTCTTTTCTCTCATTGTTGGTTTTCACCAATTGACATATCAGACAGGTTTTGAGGTAGTTTCTCGTTTTTCTATTGATACTTTTTATATGACAATTCTCTTCTATCGCCTTGATCACCTTCATGGCTCCCATGTGACCGTATCGTAGATGATAGTCCAGGATGATATCCTTTTCGATTGTAGTAGGGATCATTATCTTCCATATGTCTTCATCAAGGGATGTTTTGATGAATAAAATTCCATTATGTATACAATAAAATTTGTTTATTGTGTCATCTTGGTTGGAGGGACGAAGTTTAATGTGGTTTAACTTCGGGTCGGACTGCTGGTGTTTGCTGATTTCCTGCACTATCTTTTCTAAATCGGATCTGTCCTTAATAATATTATAGATTTTTAAGATGCTCTCCTTTTCGCCTTCGAACGTTTGTTCTTCCAGATTCACTCTCGACAATACGTCGGCTACTACATTTTTACTTCCAGGAACATACTCCCACTGTATATCGTATTCCTGCAGGGCGAGTACCCATCTGGTCAATCTACCATGGCTTAACTTGCATCTTCTCAGAAATGATATTAATTTGTGATCTGTTCGAACGGTCACTGGATATCCGAGGATATACGTCCGAAACTTCCCGCAGGCAAAGACTACGCTTAGCAGTTCTTTTTCCGTCACATTATAGTTCTTTTCACACTGGTTAAGGGTTCTGCTAGCAAAGCTCACTACTAGATGGTTTCCACTTTCATCTTCTTGGTACAGTGTTGATCCCAAGCTAATGTTACTAGCGTCACAGTTTAGAAAGAAGGTTCGGTTAAAATCCGGATGGTTGAGCATTACTACTTCTAAGAACTTCTCCTTAATTGATTTGAAGGTTTCGTCTTGTTCTTGATTCCATCGCCATTTATTCTTGGACGATAACTGGTACTGAAACTGGGCCGTCAGTTCGGAATAATTATTTTGGAACTTCCTATAATAGTTACACAGGCCTAAAAATGATTGTAGTTGCCTTCTGTTTTTTGGTGTAGGGAATCGTTGTATGGCGTCTACCTTTTCTGTTGATGGCGTTATTCCTTGACTGTTTAGCTGGAAACCCAAGAATTGTACTTGTTTAGCTATAAGCTTGGACTTGTCTAGTTTCAGGGTGACATTATTTTCAGCAAGCTTCTTCAAGACATGCTCCACACGGTAACAGTGTTCTTCCCAGTTGGTTGATGTTATTAGGAGATCATCAACATAGACAGTCGTGAATTGGAGCGCTTCTGGTCCTAGTATATGATCCATACAGGCGACAAAAACAGCTACTGAGTTCACCAACCCGAAGGGCAACCTCTTAAACTGATAATTGCGCCCTTCGAAGATGAACGCCATGTATTGCCGGCTTGCTGGGTGCAACTCCACTTGCCAATAGCCGCAGACGGTATCCCACGTGGTAATGAATCGTGTTCCGTGGAATCTCTTCAATATCTCATCAATTTCGCCAGGTGAGGTACGATCGTTAATTATCATTTTATTTATCTCACGTGCGTCAAGGCAAAGCCTTACCTTCCCATTTTTCTTTTGTATAGCCACAATTGGGCTAGTGTATGGCGATTGACTGCTCTCGATGATATCTCTACTGATCATGTTCTGGATCTCTGTGCGTACGGCTTCCTTCAAAGACTGTGCTATGGGATACGACTTTCGGTTAAATTCTACCGGTTCTCTGAATCGTATGGAACATTGGTAGTTCCGGATCTTTCCAGGTTCGTCCGAAAATACAGCTCGATATTTTTCATATATTTTGACCAATTGATTCAGCTGGTTTTCCTTTAATTGCTCGTTAGTATTGTGGCACTGGAAGTTACGTATCTCCTGAATCTTTTGTTGCCATAGGTCATCCTCCGAATCCTGGTGTACTGGCTTGTTGTTTGTTGAGTAGTTGGACAAGTAATTCACCTTATTTTGGTGGTCGAGAAGTTGTCTGGAGTCTAACGTCTTGTTAGTAGTTAAATTGGCTACCCAGGTCGAACCTTCAGCAAAGAGTGATACCTTTCCTCGGCACAAGTCGATAACTGCTGAGTTTCTGCGCAATATGTCACATCCTATCATGATGTTGAAGGGTAATCCGGCTGCAACAAGAAATATCATATCCACACTAATGCCCTGACTGTTGACACTTAGGGATACCTGTTTTCTTATGGTCTTGTTCTGTCGGCCGGTAGCTCCTACAAGTACAATATTATTAATAGGTAGTACCGGTAAGTTTTTGTGGCATCCCTGCTTGCTGTATCCGGTCCAACTCATTACGATTTATGATAGAGACATTGGCTCCAGTGTCTATCATTATAGGAACAGAAATACCCTCAATTTCTGCAATTATATATATTATTTCACTGTTATCATTACTAATATTAATTTCGCTTTCTTCTAGCAGGTCCTTACGGATATCTTTCAAATAATTAGTGTATATTATAGTAAAATTTTTTCTGTTTTTCTTCGAATTTCTTTCTTGGTCAAACCCAGCAAATTGGAGCAGTAAAGGGTTATTGGAGTTTATTACTGCCTCCGTTCGTTTAAATGTTCCTCATCATTACGGATTAGGCCGTTGGAAGCATCAGCTTGGAGTCCTGAAACTGCTTCGTTTGGTTCAGCACGATCGTCCTGTTGGGCTTCTGTTACAGGTAGTCTTCGCTGATTGTCCAGGCTGGAACTACGTCTGGGCTCGTACTCTCTGTAACGATTACTTCCCTGACTTCCTTGAAAGGTCTCGTACTCGTAATATCGGCTCCTTCGTTGAGGCTGGTACCTCCTCTGTCCACCGCCTTCCGCTCTGATGTAGTTAATATGGGGTCGATATGTCCTGTAATTATTGTTATTACCTCCATTCGGGTAATTCCGGTTATAGTTACCATGATAATTGTTATTAGAAAGGTTGGGGTTCCTCTGACCATTTGGAACATAGTTACGATTATTATTATAATAACCGTTGTTGTTTTGTGGACGGTTATTATTATTATTGTTGTTGTTGTTGTCATTATTATTAATGCGAGGAACATGATTATTATTATTATTGTTGTTAAATCTAGGTAAATTATTGTTATTTCGGTGTTATAATTGTATTCGGCATTATTCCGATTTGCGGAATTATAATTATTATTGTTACCCACATTCTGCCGATTATTATTACTCAAATTATTGGTGTTACTTCTTGGTTCCGGCTTTTCATATCTCCTGCGACTTTGGCGGTCTTCATGCTCATACATTTCTAAGAGCTCGGTCATTGCTTGCACAGTCTTTATTTGACTGTTTCTTCTGGCCCTTATTATATCTTCCTCATAATGGTATGAGAGCTTGCTGACCAGGCATTCTTCCGGTATTCTGGGCTCTAGATGTTTGGCCACGCACACCTTTCCCAAAAAGTACGCTGTTAGAGTCTGGTTTCCATACGGGTTGTATTTTCCATGACAGATCCCGTCTCTGGCGATATTTTGTGTTGATTCAGACCAATATTTGGCTTTGAATAGCCTTCTGAATTGTTGGTAGTCGGTCACTTCGTCTCTTATCGCCATCCACCAATTATCTGCTATCTCCTTGAACGATTCGTCAAGCACTTCTTTATTCTCCCTCCAGCGATTACCTCTGTGTTTGGTGAAGTACTCTTCGATTCTGGCTAGGAACTCCATTAGTTTGTTTTTATAAAACCTGAAGTTAATTCCTTCACGATTCTCGCTGTTAGGACAACTGGTAATGTTTGTCGGTCGACTGTGGAACAGGTCTATATCTGTTTGGTTCTGTCGCACCTGACTGTTGATACTGGTCACAGTAGCTTCAATGCCGTCACATTTTTCTGTGAATCGGTCCTGCACTCGCTCCCAGTCTTCACGTGTTTCTTTTAGTCTTTCCTCCAACGTCTTCCTAGTCGTTTCTTCAATGTTGTTAACTTTAGTGTTTATTTCTGTCTTGATACTCTGTACTTCTCGTTCGGTTTGACTCCATCTTTCGTCAGCTCTTGTAACCTTTTGTTCGATTACCGTTAATTCCTCTTCTACCTTCTTGCTGATTGTTTCATTATTTTCAGCTATCTTCTGCCCCAGTTCTTCCTTCAATGCTTCCATTCTTCCGTCTAACCGGTTCATGTTCTCTTGGTTCGTCTCCTTCAATTCTTCTCTCAATTGCTGATTATTGCTTTCCATTTTCTGACTTGTTTCTTCCATCCTCTTGTTGGTTTCTTCCAGTTTTTGGCTTATCTGGGCTAATTCCTCTTTCGACTGTTTATTGTCAGTCTTTATTTCCTCCATTTTCTCCTCAATCTTCTGAATATTTTCCTCCATTAATAATTTATTTTCGTTTTTTATTTCGTCCATCTTCTCCTCCATCTTCTTACTGGTGTCTCCAATTTTATTGCTCAATTCCTCCTTCAATCGTTGGTTATCATTCTCCATCTTCTTACTATTTTCTCTTAATTCTTCCTTCAATTGTTGGTTATCGTTTTCCAGCTTCTTACTATTTTCTTCCATCTTCTCCTCCATATTCTTACTATTTTCTTCGATTTTCTTATTGGTATCTCCGATTTTATTACCCAACTCTTCTTTTGTCGTTTTAAATTCTCTGAGTAACATCTCCATCATTCTATCCAATTTTGTATCTTCCTTTGTGGTGGATTTCTCCGGCTGTTCCTCCTGTGGTGCAGGCTTGTTTGGTTCTGCTGGCGGTAACATCGACTCCACATCTTCCACTGGTGTCGCCTCTTTATCTTCCATGTCTACCTCCTGCTCGGCCTCCATAGCCCTTTTCCTTGATGTAGCTCTCCTGTGCATCTCGCTCCCTCTTCCGACCTATTGACCGCTGCCAAGCTAAAAATATGAAATTGGACAATCGTCCTTATTTTATAACACTATTACCTCCTATTTAAAGCCCTTTAGTTGGACGCCAATTTGTAATATAATTAAAATATTACAAATATAAAATTAAATAAAATATAAAATATGTATGTAGATAGCAAGAATTGTGTATGTTGCCTGGATCTCGGTGTTGAACTCGCCGATGATACAGCTCCACTTTGGATTCACCAATTACAAAGAATAAATTAAATATAAATATGTTTTATAATTAAGTGTGATTGATTGATAAAACAAAAATAAAATTTTGTAGGTTGTGAAATTTTTACTGATATTGAGTTTTGGTTTAATTATTTAATTTAATTAATTAATAATTAATTAACTAATTGAGTGTGTAATTTTCTTAGATATTTATTCTATCACTGTAAATTAATTTTGTTTAGAAAAAAAAAATAGTTAACATTAATTATAGAAATAAAAACAATTCTTGTAACTGAGTAATGATGTTCGTTTATTAACATTCAAAATTATGCGCCAGTCAAACTGCGCATGATCAAGGCTTTGGCTAATATGTGCTCCAGTCGGTAGCGAACAAAATCAACAAAATATATTTTTACAAGGTTAGAAATTATGGTTCTTTTAACGAGTCGAAATGGTCAGAGGGCAAGGAACAAGATACATTCTTACAGGTATTCTTAAACTAAATTATTTTGGCTGAAATAAAACAAGATTATTATTTAAATTGTCAATTAGAAAATTGAATAGCGAACCAAGTCGACGAAATGACGTCACTCCCTTCAAGCTGGCAGTGCAACTCGTGCTGGTGAGTAAATCCAGTATGGCCGACGTCTCCTCGATTTTAGCTGCTATCCTGCTGGAACGGGCTGAGATTCTCCCGCAGAAATAAAATGATATTCCCTTCTCTGCGAAGTAGTGTTGGTCCAGGAATATAGTGTAGAGTGTCCTCTCGTCTCCTGCGATGTCGTTTTCGTGATGGATTTCTTGTGAAGTGTCCGGTGTTCAAATATGTGTATTGGTGTTCTGCGAATATGGTCCAAAATTGTCTCAAAATGGCTGTTGATTTCTGGTGTGCGAGTTTGGTGGTGTTATTACTGTTGTTTGGAGTTAGTGAGGTGTTATAAATTGATAGTTAATGTTATTTTCACTTTTAGATCATCTCTGTTACACGCCGCATAACCACACTCGGTTTTACACAAATTATTCTGTTTTCAGTATTCTGCTAACACATTTCCAACTAGTCGTCTTCACGATTAACAATAGACTAATAGACTCAACGTCGTCGTTTTAGGGTAATTTGTGCTATGTCTTTTTCCTCTTTATATTGTTTAACTATAAAAATATCTGTCTAAGACTTGGTTCACCATCTAAATATACATAATAAGTTTTCTTATTTTTTACTGTAATTCAAATATTTCTTAATTTTACATAAATCTAACTACTCAGTAATATTGATTAATTAATTTTACATCTTTGGATATATAGCTGGGTGTGTTTCAAGCTCATTTAAGCCAAAAAATTACAATTTTTTATAATGATTGTGTGCCTCATATTTGGTACAAAATTATTGTTTAAATGGTTTTTAATTGTTTTTTCTGATAATATTTCCGTGGAATATACTTAATAACTCCGTGATTATCTGTGTTGTTAATAATTTTGTTGTTAAAACACTTCAATATTGATTAATTTACTGTTTAGTCTGATTTGATTACCATTATAGGCCTAGTATTATTTGTTTCCAAAAGAAGTTAATTTTCTTTCCTTTGTCATTCTATTCGCTATTAATTGTATCTGTATTAATTATATTTTCAATTTCTGTATTGTGTGTATTGAATTCTATTCCCATTATCTAGCTTGATTCTCTGATAGATACTTTTGGTTTAATTGCTAGTCTGTGTTTTCTAAAATGGTGTCTTAGCTAGTCTGCTTGTACATTATATATGGTTTACTGTTTTGAATAAAATTATTACATTTCTATACCCTACTTGCCTCTCTGCCTCACACATTGGAAAATTAAATAACATGATTTTAAAATACAATGGAATATCTTATACCTACTAAACTTTTTTTTTTTATAATATCATTTAACCATAACATAAACATCTTATGCCTATTATTTTCTACATATTTAGTATTATAATGGGAACATATTATTATCAGCACTATTATCAGTCGTTGGCTGTCCTTTGTTTTTATGTTTCCTTTTATCACAAACCTTATCCTATTAAAACATCTTATTCCTAATAACACCTTCAGTTATTAACTGTCTCTTTTAATTACTATAACTAATTTGATAACACATTAACATAAAAACGTCTTATAACTAATGACACTTTCAGTTATTAACTGTCTCTTGTGTTCCCTATACCTAATTTGCTAATACAATAAAATAAAAACATCTTATTCGTAATATATTGTTATTATGCCTAATCACTAAAACACTTTTATTATCCAAATTGCACTCAGTCATTAGACTGTCTCTTTAGTTTTTATTTAGTATTTCCCTACACTGATGGTAGTCTTTTTTTTTAATAGATTTTTTATACTACACTTTATTATAATGTGTCATTTATTTTGGCTACACTAATGGTAGTCCTTTTAATAATTTTTTCCACATATTATGCTTACAACTAGTATACAATTCGGTTTTCTTTGGGATTGTATCTTGTAACTTGTTATTGGGTCTACATATATTAGTTTTAATTTTGTTTAATGGTATGTATTCCATGATTACCATTTTTTGGAATAACTCTTTTTGGTTCTAGTCTCTGTGTGGGAATCTTGACATATTTTGTCCCTTCTTCATTATTATATTAGTAATTTCTGGTCTTGTGGTTTCTCTGCATCTTGACCTTATGCATTTCCCTTATTAATATGGTTTCATCCTTTTATTTCCTTTTTCTTGTCCTTCCCTTTTTACTGCTTCCCCAATCTACTGGGTATACTACTGGTTTATTGGGTTTTTACATAGTAAGTTATTTTGATCAATGATTTTCTTTGTTATTTTTCATTCTTATTAACATTTTATTGACTTAATATACAGTTTCTAGTGTAGTTCTTAAAACAATTCATTCTTCTCACTCACTATGGAACTTTTCTTCCTTATTTATGTTGCATTAAGTTAAATGTTTAGCGTAATATTTTGTTATGCTACATAGGCTCTCCTGTAAAAGTGATTAGTTCAGATCATACTCTTAGTATGGATGAAATAATTACTACTAATTCTTTTGTATTTACTATATTTTCTTCGTGATTACATGTTTTCGCTTTATATACCTTCTTTTTCCACCATTGCTTCCTCTCAGATGATGTGTATCTCCTTCATTAGTTTCTTTCTTCATTAATAAGTGATCTTCAATCTTGTGTATAACATTATGATTTTATATTCTTTCTTATTTGGTGCTTCCTCACCAGTATGTTTACTCCCTAACATTCCCTAACAAATTAATTGGAACATTTCAGAGTGGCACTTTTGGCTTCAATCCCTGCTGTCCAACACTTCAATTAATTGAGTCTAGAGGCATTATCATCTCTGCTCAAAATATAAGACTGATGGCATTTTCTGCATCCAGTCATAAAAATAAATAAACAGTAAAAGTAGTCATTTTTGACTAAAATACACATCTTTAGATTCTTCACTTCATAATACTTATATTAATTAATACTCTTATACACTTGACTCTTCTTCTCTCTTAAAGCTTATTCCATATTAGGTAGTTTAGGTATGTGGTATAATATACATTTCATCATTTCATCATGTTTACATAGTAATTAGTATTTATATTTATTCTTTCTACCATCTGGTATCCAATGAGTTATTTTTATTGCTCATGGTATAACATGAATTAATTCTTTATCACTTTCACTATAACAGTGGTTATTGCAACAACATTATCATTAATAGTATCAGAGTTTTTTGGTTTCGGGTCTCACTATTTGGTCTTTACTGAGTTGGTCCTTCTTCATTGTTCCATTTTTATTAAATTATTTTCTTTGTGAGTTTGGTTAAGTTGTTTCGATTAAGTCATATGATATTCTGGTTTCCTTTCTCCTTTAGAATTTTGTATCTCTTTCTTACAAAATCTTTTTTCCATATTTATGAGTTATTTCTCATCATTCGTATGAGTAATGATATGAGCTTACTATTTTTTAACTTTAGATATTTTTATTCAACTAAATTCTTTCTTATTCATAGTTGTTTTTTCAATTATTTTGGTGTAAGTTGTACTTATTATTGGTTTTGAATTTTGAACATATTTATTCATCAAAATTCTTTTTTCATCATTCATAATAGTCTTCGAATGATCAGTGTAAGTTGTACTTACTAATATTTGAATTTTGGAAGTATTTTTTATTCATCAAAATTCTTTTTATTTATTCATAATTCTTCGAATGTTTTGTGTAAGTTGTACTTACTAAGTTTTTTGAATTTTGAAAATTTATTATTCCATCAAAATTCTTTTTTCATTCATAATAATCTTTCCAATGTTTTGTGTAAGTTGTACTTACTAATGTTTGAATTTTGGAAGTATTTTTTATTCATCAAAATTCTTTTTATTTATTCATTCATAATTGTTCGAATGTTTGGTGTAAGTTGTACTTACTAATTTTTTGAATTTTGGAAGTATTTCTTATTCATCAAAATTCTTTTTATTTATTCATAATAATCTTTCCAATGTTTTGTGTAAGTTGTACTTACTGATTTTTTTGGATTTTGAAATTTTTTTTTTTTCATCCAAATTCTTTTCTCATTCATAATAATCTTTCAAATGATTTGTGTAAGTTGTCCTTACTAATTTTTGGAATTTTGAAATTTTTTCTTATTTTTCCTCTAAATATTTTTTAATGTATAACTGATTATAAGTTTCTTTTACTTTATTTGAAATGATATCCTTTAGTACATACGTATTGTTATTATTGTTTTTAATAATCAGGTATGGGCCGGTATACAGCAGTAACAACTTTTTGGTAATGCCTTCCAAAGTACTGGGTAATTCCCTGTTTTTTAGCAGTACCTTTTCTCCGACTTCATAGCTTATTATTTTCTTAATCGCCTTTTGATATTTGTTCTTGCGCCTTTCCTGGTCTTCTGCCAATTTATTGTAGAATCTGATTCGATTGAATTTGTATTCTTGACTCATGGGGAACTCTATTATGTCTTGTATTTCTCTTGGAGGCGGTTTTTCATACATTGCCGTGTATGGCGTGGTACCTATAGCGGGGTGATATGACAAATTAAGGAATTCTTCAGTAGCTAATAAATATTCTTATAGTTAATAAATATACATATTTAGTATTATAATGGGAACATATTATTATCAGCACTATTATCAGTCGTTGGCTGTCCTTTGTTTTTATGTTTCCTTTTATCACAAACCTTATCCTATTAAAACATCTTATTCCTAATAACACCTTCAGTTATTAACTGTCTCTTTTAATTACTATAACTAATTTGATAACACATTAACATAAAAACATCTTATAACTAATGACACTTTCAGTTATTAACCGTCTCTTGTGTTCCATATACCTAATTTGCTAATACAATAAAATAAAAACATCTTATTCGTAATATATTGTTATTATGCCTAATCACTAAAACACTTTTATTATCCAAATTGCACTCAGTCATTAGACTGTCTCTTTAGTTTTTATTTAGTATTTCCCTACACTGATGGTAGTCTTTTTTTTTAATAGATTTTTTATACTACACTTTATTATAATGTGTCATTTATTTTGGCTACACTAATGGTAGTCCTTTTAATAATTTTTCCACATATTATGCTTACAACTAGTATACAATTCGGTTTTCTTTGGGATTGTATCTTGTAACTTGTTATTGGGTCTACATATATTAGTTTTAATTTTGTTTAATGGTATGTATTCCATGATTACCATTTTTTGGAATAACTCTTTTTGGTTCTAGTCTCTGTGTGGGAATCTTGACATATTTTGTCCCTTCTTCATTATTATATTAGTAATTTCTGGTCTTGTGGTTTCTCTGCATCTTGACCTTATGCATTTCCCTTATTAATATGGTTTCATCCTTTTATTTCCTTTTTCTTGTCCTTCCCTTTTTACTGCTTCCCCAATCTACTGGGCATACTGCTGGTTTATTGGGTTTTTACATAGTAAGTTATTTTGATCAATGATTTTCTTTGTTATTTTTCATTCTTATTAACATTTTATTGACTTAATATACAGTTTCTAGTGTAATTCTTAAAACAATTCATTCTTCTCACTCACTATGGAACTTTTCTTCCTTATTTATGTTGCATTAAGTTAAATGTTTAGCGTAATATTTTGTTATGCTACAATAGCTAAATAAAAATTAATTCAGAAACAAGCAGTAGTGTAATGGGTTATTTTTTCTCTCCTTTCTTCATGTGTTTTTATGGAAATTATTATATTTTTAAATTATTAACAATAAATTTCTTTAAAATTAAAAATTTTACGTTTTTACCACAATGAAGCGGTAAATCTTGACATCCACTAACTGCTGGTAAAAGTCCGAAATGCAAACATTTTAAAAGGATGTTCGGACATTTACCATCAGGAAACGGTAAATCTTAGTATGTACCGGTAAATCTTAATATTTCCCTTAATTCGCACTTTTACAGTAACAAATGCAGCACGCCTGATCGACGGGCGCAGGGTTGCCGACTGCTGGTCTATACAGTAGTCCGACCTATCCTTTCCTTTTGGTGTAAACACTATTTTTAAATTTATTATTACAATAACAATCATCATCATCTGCAAGGATTAAAGCAAGGAGAGTTTGATCCGGTTTCAAACAGGCAAAGGTTATAGCTGATCACTCCAGCGCTTCCTCGGACGTCCCACACCTCTCCGTCCCCTCGGCTTATAGTTCCATATTTGTTTGGGGATGGGGCAGTCATCCATTCGGCAAAGATGTTTCCACCCATTCAGTCGATACTGGTCAATCCTCTCGAGTATAGAGAGAAATCCTCTCTATGATCATGGAGAGTATACCCTGCCACGTGATTGAGAAATTTCATTTCAGCCGCTTGGATGCGACTGGCCTGGCCTTTCGTTAAAGTCCAATTCTCAGACTTGTAAAGAAGTGTGGAAGGGCCATCATCTTGTCGAATTTTAGGCGTGTTTCTTTACTTGCTGACTTAAGAATTCGCCTAATGGTACTTCACGTAATGTTGAACTTATTCACAACGTTGTTGCTTGTATTATAAGACACACTGTAGCAGAGGAATCAAAATTGCTGACTTTTTCCATGACAGTACCATCTACAACAATGTTTGCCCGTACAGGATCAGTTCCACGAAAAGCCATACCCTGTGTGGATATTTGTAATCCAAAGTCTTTGCAGATTCGATGTAACAAATATATACCCATCTGCAACCTGTTTCCGAGTCCGACAGAATAGCCTGATCGTCTGCAAACAACAAACTGTCAATTGTAGAGTGACCAATAATAAAATGCATCTGCCAGTTTTGTATGACATCGTCAATATTTAAGTTAAAAATAGAAGGTTATAACGGACACCCTTGTCGTACTCCACAATTGATAAGGCCAACTGTAGGAGCTGTTCTCGGTTTCCCTGCTAATATTTTATTCTCCACATTAAGATTATGTATAGCTCTAATTAGATGTCGTGGTATCCTTTCTTTGCCATTTTTGCTCCGATTTACCCTCTCAAACGCTTTCTCGAACATACAATCTCCTTCTCATACAATCTAAACATTAATATGCCCTTCCTGAAAGCGTGGTCTCTGTTATTGCATTCAACCGTGTTCTTAATATAGATGAATATAACTTATATGAAGTATTAAGAAGGCTGACTCCTCTGTAGTTCCTGCAGTCATTACAATCACCTTTCTTGAATATGGGAATTACTTTTGCAATCCTACAGTCGTCAGGAACAGACCAGATTAATGAACTGCAGCAAACGATCATGCAGCAAGGCTGGTGCATAGTTTATAAGCTCCACGTTCAGCCCATCAGTGCCCGGTGTTTTTCTATTTTTACAGCAGTGTAGAACAGTTAACAATTCATCCATTGTTATTGGATCCACACAATCACTGATATCAGCAAAGGTTGTTTCTTCCAGTTGATCCTGGGTCCATAGCTGCTCATAGTATTCAAGCCATTGTTGTTCTGAGATATTACTGATCTTCAGGTTATCGCTTTCCGTTCGATTTAAATGGGTTAATATTTTGTATTTTGTAATATTTTGTTCTGCCTGCCATGTAAATCGTGTTTTATATCACTTACATATTTATCCCATGAACTTCGCTTGATTTTCTTGACTTCTCGTCTGGGAATGGAACAGCAGAGCTTATATTCACATCTTGTCTGGTCAGCGTTTGAGGCTAGGTGTTTCAGGTATGCCTGCTTTCTAGCATCTGTTTGTCTAATATCGTCATCCCATACCTGTAGGCCTCGGTTTCCATTACCTTTTACGTCTCATCTCCAATACTTCGAATACTGCTTGTGATATGACGTCTCTGATGTTACCCCATTCTTGAATTATATTGCTACTGATGGGGTTTTGTTGTGCAAACTGATTCAACCGGATCTGGTACAGGTTGAATTATTATTATTACAATATCTATGAAAAGGTATTTTAAAGTGTATTATGAAGTCGTGTTGTTAGCATATCGTCAATTATTTTATTAAGTTGTAACCGCCCAGCACGTTAACATTTCATTAGCAGCGGAGAGACAATACATTGTTCTGGATGTTTGATTTTTACCGGTAAACGTTGACGCCCATTAGAAAAAAGTTTTTAATACGACTTAACTTTAGTAACATTTGAGCTCTACCTTTATTAATTTTCAATTCACAACAAAAAGCACTATCTTCAATTCACAAAACACAGACGATCTTGTAGTTTATGTCATAACGTCTACTCGGTTTCGCAATTCGATTTAATAATTAATTGATAGTGGCCATTGTCGCCACCACACACAAATTGAATTACCGTATAGTTCACATTATATCCGCCGTTCAAGCAGGGTTCTGAAGATTAAATTTAAGTTTGAACTTTGAACCATTGCTTTCTTTCGAATCCGGAAGTCCTTGGAAAGCGGGGGCCCCGCGATTGAGACTTTTGCGACCCCATAAGTCCTCCTTTTCATATATAGGCAGAGTGCAAGACAACCTAGGAGTAATACATACAGTCAGCAGCAACGTACCGAAACAATGCAATTGAGGACCATAAATCTAAATAACGTTTATATATATTCGTGAATTATTTTATTTGGCACGTACTTAGTATTTCAGTAGTTCACCTTGTTCTTTATATGGTTTAAAGATTTAAATCTCTGTTATGGGTCAAGAATATCGTCTGTATCTTATATATCGATTATGGAATTCGATTATGGTAATTCAATGGAGTTCAAAGTTGTATACCCAACAAGACAATCTAAATCAATGCTAATCACCGAGAACGTTAATATTTACCGCCTATTTCCTTAAACAATTCTATCTATCGGCACAGATGTAATTTGTGACCATTTCACCAGTTTCCTATTTTTCCAATTATCACATAGTTTGTGTCTGTTCTGTAGAGACCTAGGTTTCCATAATGGAAAATAACAAAAAGTAATGACTTCCTAAGCACCTGCTTCCCCTTCTGCATTCTTTTCTTTTCCGTTATCATGGTACATATTTAGCATACAGAAACTTGAAAAAACTTCCTTCCCACTGTATCCAGACTTGGGATTGTTAGGGCTGGCAGATACTATATACGATATCCCCTGTGATTAAAGTTTTTTAAATTCTTATCTTATTTTTATTATATTTTTTATCTCTTTACACTGATTTATAACTTTATAGTGTATCTATGGTTTTACAACTGTTTTCTTATTTTTATAAAATGGCTACAAAACTTGAAATCGTATCTTGAAATTTCGTTATTTTTGTGTTGTTTCAGCTTCGACTTAATTATGTTTTGGCGCAGAGAACTTGAACTGCTGGGTTTTCTGACTCCATAGTTGATACTGTTAAATCTTATGTAAAACTGCGTTTAAAACATTTTCAGAACGTTGGTAAAATAAATAATAGAAGGATGCGCATGGTAGAATTGTTCACCGATTTTCGAATGTAATGATTCATATGCATTCTCCTGTGACGTTCCCTCTTCGGTACACATGCTGGGAGGAATTCGCCATCAAAATAATGCTCCACCAAATAATCTGCAGACTCTGTATCTCTTTGATATGCTCCAAAATCCATTACGAAGCAGTCTGGGACATCTACATTACTCGGATTAATAGTGGAGACCAAATTAATGTCTCAACGAGCTGCCAATTTCGTTCTATACTTTGTTCTATTCAGCAAGGCCAAGCTTTTATATTTTCCGATACCATGTTTGCGTTAAGTAAAACCTGCAACCCAGTAATTCAGTATTTGGCTAACAGTTACTGATCTCGTTTTGGAGATCGCTTTTGAAATCGCTGACAATGATAGATGGATTTAAAGCATATGAAACGAAGAACATAACTTTTTTTAAAGATCAATAAGCTTTGCGTATGTTTCCTCAATTTTGTCCAGTAATAAGCAGAATACCAGCGGAATATAGTGACTGCTTAATGGTGAAAAACTAATGCTAATGGTTTGAACACTACTTGCACTATACGCACTAGTATAGAACACTATACTATAGAACACATATGCATATACATGCATGTATATTGGAACATGACCTACGGTAGCACAAGGTTTACAAGTTTCAATGAGTGAAGAAAAGATGTATAATATAAAATTAATAAATAGAAATGATAGAACAACACCACTAACTGAGTTTGACGTAGACAAAGACAGTCACGATGACAAGACCCAATAGATTGGAAAAGGTGATCCAGAAAAAATAATTAACATCATGATAAAAAAATACCGCATTGTCAACAAGAATTATTATATATAAAAGTACAAAGTTAAGTAGGGAAATAAATAGTATGTAAACAGTAGAAAATGTGAAAGGAAAATTAAATATAAGAACAAGTATAATGATGATATAAAGAAATAGTGTTAATAAATAAACTATCTAAAGACACAATAATATAAAATAAACTAAAAGAGTGATAATTAAGTAGGAGAGTGATAATAATTAATGAACCCTCAGATAATAAATA
Organism: Magicicada septendecula; assembly: GCA_034769895.1. Classification (NCBI taxonomy): domain Eukaryota; kingdom Metazoa; phylum Arthropoda; class Insecta; order Hemiptera; family Cicadidae; genus Magicicada; species Magicicada septendecula. The sequence goes on from CM068367.1 coordinate 1,004,906,946, forward strand.
CATGAGATACAAATACAATATTATAAAATAAACTAAAAGAGTGATAATTAAGTAGGAAAGATGATAATAACTAATAAACCATGATAGGACCCAGTGTTAATCGATGAACTACATAAAAACACTATGTAATAAAGTGAAGTAGAATCGTGAATAAAGAAAGAACAAGGATAATAGCAATAACAGGACCCAAATATAATGAATAAACTATATAAATTATAAGGGATAGTTATGTGTAGAAATTGGCATAGTTTTTATAAAATAAGAAAATGTTTATACTTAATATAACAGTGTTTGTTAGAAGTAAAATACTGATAACTGGTTTTCAGTGTTTTAAGGTAGTATTCTATTATATTATAAGGATGGTAAGGAGTTCATTGTTTTATTTTAATTAGTTATGTTTATAGATTGATACTAACAACTGTTAAAAATAATAGTAAAAGCCTAATCTGTCATGCTGAAAATAGGCAAAGGAAAATAGGCAAAACAAACCCTTCACCCCTCTCCCCCACCCGGCTCACACACTGAAACACTGAAACACAAGGAATTTGCTAGAAAAATATGTAACTGTACAGATGGTGGGACAGGGTTTAGGGGGTGAGGAACGGTCATTAATTTATAGCTTGTTGTGTGTGAGCAGGGTGGGGGAGAGGGGTGAAGGGTTTGTTTTTACATATTTCCTGTCTATTTCGATCTGACGATGGGCTGTGAAGCTTGAAAGCGCTAATCGGAATATTTTTATATAGTGGTGTGCAACAGTGATCATTCTGATTGTGATTTCAACCACTAACACAAATTTCTTCATTAAACGTCTGTTAAGATGTGCAATCGACTACAGGTAATGGACAACAACAATGAGGTAATAAACGACAACAATAAGGTAAGTAAAGTTTTTAAATATCTTAAGTTAAAAGTTAAATTGAAGAGGGTTTTAAGTAAAATATGGTTTAATAAACAATGTCTGGATAATAATGTCATCTCAAAGTACGCTCAAGTTAAAATTAAAAATAAGAACAGTGTAGCCAAAAAAGTAAAAGAACAAAGCGAGAAGTTGTGGATAAAACTTTAAAATAAGGTCACTCTACGGCTTAATCAATAGATATAATAGGGAATTATATGATAGACACATAGAATTGTTAAGAATATACTCGTATGTAGGGTTAGAAGAAATATTATATAATTTTGGTTTGGGGTACGTAGAAAAGAAATTGCAAAAGAAAAATAAAAAAATGGTAGAAAAGTTAAATAAATTAATAAGAAAGAACGAAGTAAAAAAGGAACACCTCTCTAAGAATAACTATGAAAAAAGAGTAATAAACCTTACAGAGGTAAATTTCAATACAGAAGAAAAAGAAATGTTAGCAAAAGGCTTAAAATACGCACCGCCACCAGAATTAAATAAAGAAAAAACGATTATTGAATGCGAAAGCATAATACAAAAACTAGGAAATGAAAATGATAAAAAAAGAATAAGGTGGGAAGTAGGGAATGTAGTAGATAAAATATTTAAGAAAAGTTTGTATAATTCAAAAAATGAACAAAAAATCAAATCAACTGTAACTAAACTAAGGAATAAAATAAAGAGGAATGATATTATAGTTACGAAGGCGGACAAAGGCAATACAATGGTACTACTGAGAAAGGACGAATACATAAAGAAAACGGAAGAATTTATAAGGGAAGGACCATACGAGGAAATAAAGTATGATTATACAAGTAAGTACCAGTCAAGGATAAAACAAATGATGAAACAGATAACATTTATAGAAGAAAATAAGAAAAAGTATTTATTGGAAAGTAATCCAACAGCACCAACTTTTAAAAGTCAGGTTAAGATACATAAAGAAGGAAAACCAATTAGACCGATTGTTTCTTTTATTAATGCACCTATTTATAAATTATCAAAGGAAGTTAGCAGAGTACTGAAAGAGAAATATGAATTTGGGACAAAATACAACACAGAGAATAATGTAAAATTGATAGAAAAATTAGAAAATATTAGGATTAATGTAAATACAAAATTGATATCACTGGATGTAAAGGACATGTTTATCAATATCACAGTAAATAAAGTTATTAAGTTAATAAACGATAATAATATGGGAGAATACAGGTATAAAAAGCAGTTGATGAAAGTAATTAAAGAATGTGTAAATCAGAACTATTTTAGGTTTAATAACAAGTTTTACATACAGAAAAAAGGTTTACCTATGGGGTATTCATTATCCCCTATTCTTGCTGAAATATACATGAATGATTTTGAAAAGCAATTAATAACTTCCACTAAGTATAAAGACAATATAAAATTATGGTCTAGATACGTTGATGATGTATTAGTAATTTGGGAGGGAAGCATAGAAGAAGTGCATGAGTTTATAAATGAGGTAAATAATAAGGATAAAAACTTACAATTTAAAGAAGAGATAGGAGGTAAGAAAATAAATTACTTAGATTTAAACATAGAAATTAAAGATAATGAGAAACTACAGTTTGGGATATTTAGGAAAGAGTCGTATTCTGATATAATTATACCAAGAGAGTCTTACCACCCATATAGATATAAAATGGCGGCAATCAATTCATTTTGTTACAGAGGTCAGAAGTGTTTAAAAGAGACCGAATCAAAAGATAGGGAGTTAAAAACGATAAAGGGAATTGTAAGGAATAATAATTATAACACCAACATAGTGGATAAAGTTATGAAAAGGGTTAACATACAAAAAGCTAAAATAGAACCAGAACAAAAGAATTATGCAGGGTCATTGACATACATAGGTTCACATACTAGAAAAATTATAAAATGTTTTAATAAATATGGAGTAGATATAGCTATTAAAAAATGTGAAACGGTATTTGATAAGATAAGGAATAAGAATATAGAAAAAATTCCAGTATTACAGAAAAGCGGAATTTATAAATTAAAATGTAAAGACTGCAACAAAGTGTACCTAGGTGAGACAGGACGGAAATTCGTATGCAGGTTGTCTGACCACAAACGTGGAGAAGGTAATAGAACAACCAATTCGTTATATGCAAGACATTTCATAGAAGACAACCATAAGTTTGTTAATCCTTTGTAAGAATACGAAATTGTAAAAGTAGTAAATAACACAGTTGAAAGGAAGCTTAGAGAGAAGTTAGAAATATTGAAAGAAAGAGAAAAAGGGTTAGACAATTTAATTAATATTAAAATTAAATTTGATAATGAAGAAATATTTTATAACATGATTAAGAAGTAAATGAGAGAGGACAGATAGATAAGATTAAGAATTATATTGCATAGTACTAATTGGTTGTTTTAAAATAAGGGTGTGTGACTGACCCACGTGTGTGGAGAGGAAGAGGGTAGTTTAAAAGGATGCACACACACACACACACACACACACACACACACACACACACACACACACACACACACACACACACACACACACACACACACACACACACACACACACACACACACACACACACACACACACACACACACACACACACACAACACAACACTGAAACACAAGGAATTTGCTAGAAAAATATGTAACTGTACAGATGGTGGGACAGGGTTTAGGGGGTGAGGAAGGGTCATTAATTTATAGCTTGTTGTGTGTGAGCAGGGTGGGGGAGAGGGGTGAAGGGTTTGTTTTTACATATTTGTCTATTTCGATCTGACGATGGGCTGTGAAGCTTGAAAGCGCTAATCGGAATATTTTTATATAGTGGTGTGCAACAGTGATCATTCTGATTGTGAAAATACACGTTCAACACAAATTATCACTCACAGAACAGACACTTGAACTTTCTTTGATTAAATGAACACTTAAAATTGAAGAATAATCTCAATCTAATATTGATTTTTTAAGTGAATATATTTTAACCGTAAAAATTTAGTAAACTCAGTTAACCTCCAAACACTATTTCCAGTAGCTATAGGTTACAACTGTAATTGTAAGTGTATCACAATTTGTATGTTATTTACATGGTATTTGTAAAATTTTGTACTTTTATTAGTCCATTTGACAATATTTTCTGTAGTCCCAAGAACTTCGACCTAAGATTATAATTAAACGAAAATATCAACATCAGTACACGAGTCTCTATACAGCGGCTGAACAGAATAGCCAACCGCTAATAATTAAACATGCCGGAGCAAAATAGAATTATATAATTTGGAAGAAATTGTAATAAGATAATCAACCTAATAACTGTTAATAAAACCATAATTAAAACATTGAACTGTATGTTTGATTTTATTTAAATCTTTCTTAAAAATTGAGTATTCATTTATCATTCAATAAACCTTGCGCTTTTGGTTTACCAAGAAGAGTTGGCAACTCCTAGTTTGAGGCAGAAAATACTAATTCAAACGTCTGGACGGGTGAGTAGATACTCTATAGTTATAATTATTACAACGAGTCTGATAATACGTTATAATATTCTGACGGTTTTACATAGGTAATACAGATTTGCAGTATAAGCAAGAATGGACGTTTCTTTGTCAATTATTTGCATAAAACGTTCGTTGTTTATTCACCCTATATTCATAATTTTTAGTAGGTGTAAAGCTTCTGATAGTTCCTTCGGTAACTTCGGCATAGCCTTCCGACGACAGTTGTACGTTGCCTTTCTGTGTACGAAATTGATATGGCTCACCCTCGTGTTACTAATATGTGTGTAAATTATTTTATAACATTAGTAAATGTATTAATATGAACACACACACACACACGCACACACACACACACACACACACACACACACATTTTTCAATTAATTATTTGTAATTATTCATTACTTGTTGCTGCTTAGCGTTTGTATTTCACTTATTTACTTGCACTTATAATTTTTAAGACATAATTGTTTATGACCAGGTAGGCCTGATATTACAATAAAGGTGTGTACTTAAGTATTTGAATTATTTTCAATGAATAGACAAAATTCACTCTAAAATTTGTAAGGACTTCATAATTATGCAGTATACCCATGGTTTTCAGTATGTAATATGTAAATTGACAGTTTATTTGTAATATTTAAAAATGTGACATTTAATTTACAGTGATCGTTGAAGTGAAATTTAATCTAGATTTCTTTAAGAGTTAATGAAGTAACCATATGTGCCTACTTTGTTGACTTCAATAAAAAACAAACTAATAGAAGTTGTCCCAACAAGGAACATACTTTATCGGTGTGGAATAACATTGTCTGGACCTGTTTTTCAGAGCTTCTGTTCAACAAGCCTGTCAGTGACCTATTCCCTTAAGATGGTTTAGGACTCAGCAGTAAATGAAAGCGACGGAATTTACTGTCCCTCAACACAGTTCGTTTTCCAATGAGTAGTTCAATTGACCAAGAATTCGGAAAAGAATTCCTTTGGGCGGCGAAGAACTCGATCACGATGAAGACTGTCTTACCCGTTTGAGCACTACAAATCCGTCCGACATAACAATCGAACCGTTTATCTGGGTCACGGCTACTGCACAGCATCGTCGACGAAACGCTAGCATCACTTGATGCCTCTTGTTGATTCCTGTATTGAAGGTGACTACGTCACGATCAGGAACGAGTTAACCTCCAAGATGAGTTAGGTTGGCTTTATGCGTCCAAGGTTGAGAACTACGACTCTATCAACAACGCAGCAACTTTAACGACGTGGTATGCAGTGTGAAATAATATTTACCAGTGACGTAGCCAAGCCTCTTCATTAGATTAGTCGCCGATGGGATTTTATAAAAAAAATCTGCAGTCGTGGAATACCAGCCTGGTAGCGGTCGTGATATAACATATGTACAGTACGATATAGCAGCTACACTATTGTAGCACCGATGCCTCTCCCTTACCTTATCACCAATACACCCCTATGGAAAAATTCTGGCTACGCTACTGGTACACTCATTATTGCGACTGGCGATACTCACGTGTACTGGTTTACGGAGAAAAAAAGGAAATGGTAATTGATGTAAACTTTCTTTACGTGATTGAAATTTGTTTACTGTGTCATATTAACAATACAATTACATGTACATGTTACGTTATGTTAAAACAGGCTGGAAGACTCACAACAATTACATTTGTAATTAAGAAAGAAACAGGAACAACTAAGGTGCAAATAGAAACAGTCAAATGCAGTCTTACTCTCTTCAAGTAAGTATCTTGTTGACCATATTCAGTTAAAACATGTAACAAATAAGGAAGGGCTGTTACATGATTCCAGTTAACGAAAGAGCTGTTGTTTAATGAATAGTATCTTTAGTAACAAACACAAGGAATTCTTTTGTTAAGAATTGTAGCTGCCATTCAAGTGAGAGGAACTTTGCTGAAAATTACTCTTTAGTATTAGTAGATAGAATGGAATTAGTCTTTCCATGCTAATGGAAGGCTTCGTTTTCAATTCGACTTGATAAATTACTATGTATATGCCCCTCTCCCCCTTATTCTATCTTGTCCCATTCTCTGTCACCCCCTCCCCTTTCACTGTCTATGTGGCACGGGCATACCTTCAGTCCAAATAATATACTTGACTCAAATTATATTTCATTTCTATTTATAAATTTTACAAATTAATGTTTTATTTTTTAAGTCATGTTTGTTCATTAGGTACGCTCAATATTTTATTTATGTACAAATTTTAATAACTTTCATTTGAATCAAAGAAGATTAAATTTACGACTATATTTATTATCTTGATAATTATATATTTATTTACGATTAGAAAGTGTTATTTGGTGAATTTGTGTTCAAAGGTTAGTTACTGGTGTTGGTTGGTAACAATGATGTGATGTTGGTCGTGATGGATATTTTTCTGTGGTTGTTACCAATGTTTATTGGTATTAAAAATTCAGTATTTTAGTACTGATTTAATTTGTTCGGGTATTGATTTGTTTTGTATTGTATGTTTGTACATGTTTTAAATTTTGTACCTGTGTACCTAAAAAATTATATAAGATCCTTTGTATATTCCATAGTTCATTACTGCGCTCGATAGATAGATGGGTGTAGAAAACACCCCAAACACACAATAAATAACATAAAAGGAAATATAATTTACAAAACTGCTAAAGAAAATGGGTACCATAAGTACACAATCCCCAAAATAGAAAATAAAATAAAATACAAAGTAACAACAGCAGACAACAGTAACAACAAATTGGTATACAGATAATAAAACAAAGAGATTGGCAACATTCACAAACATCAGCAACAATACGAAGAAAACTAGAAAAGTATTCACAGTCACAAATACGACAAAAGTACAGAAATCAAAATAATGCCAATATACAAACTAACTGATACAACTACAATTATACACTAAAATTTAGATGAAAAAGTTAAGAGTTAATATAGACATTACGTGTGTTGTTAATTCATGTGTGTTTACTTAACTAAAATTCTAAAGTTATTATTAGGAAATTTTTGTCACAATTTTTGAAATTTAACACTTGTTATTAAAATCTGTACTCATCTTTCATATCTATAGGATCCTTGGCTCCGCTTCTCGCTGGTTAATGTCGGATGTGCAGGCCTACTTGGTTTCACACTTTCAGAGGCTTCTGAATGCGCTACAAGTGAATTAGACTCGTCTCACTTAGCTTTTAGTTTTTTTTCATCATCGTCATCAACCTCAAGGATTAGGCTCTTCCTGAACCTATTCCGGGACCCACTTCTCTCCCGGTCGTCCTACATCTCTCTTCTCCACCTGTCTATATTCCATTGCTAGACCTGAAATCCTGTCACCCGCCATTCTTTCCAAATGTTCACACCACCTTCTTTTGTAGCTCTACAGTGCAGAGCACTCCTCATAAACTTCATCTCCGCTGCTCTTTGCCTTGTCTCTTTCCGTCATAACTCTGGCTGTCTAGTTAATTAACATTTTTAAGGAAAGGCTGTAGGAAATATTTGATCAAATCGATTTTTAGTTCCGCTTCCGCTTGAATCTTTGATGTTTTCTGAACGTACTTTTTTTACAAATTGTTGATCCAAACTATTTTCTTTAATTTTAAAAAATTTTCTACCCTTTGAATTAATTATTTTTTATCATTGTCATAAATATTTTAATAGCTTTGAAACCGATAGCTTAGAAGGCTGTGGTTTTTTATTTTGAAAGTACATTTATGTTGTTTATGCTGGCAGTAGGCTACCAATTGTCAGCCTGCGTGCTTTGTTATTAAGAGGCCATGAATTTGCAGTTTGTGTGCTTATATCGAGTGTTTTTAGTGTCACATGTGTATTAAATTTTTATATACGTGATTTTTACAATTATTCCATATATAACTTACAAAGTGACGAAGAAACTGTTGTAACGGCAAACGGCTGTACTCCACCATCTGCATCTATAAGGCGACTTTCATCTTTTAAACACGATTTCACGTACAACAGTGAATTAAATGTTACTATAATTTTAGACTTGAGTATTTTAAATCGTGTTTTAGAAGAAACAGTTTTAGCTTATGTTATGGACTTGTTAAAACTGAAAACTGAAATCTACATACGGAGATAAGAAACTTGGAAAGACATTGAAGAGACAAGGAAAACTGACTGACAAAATTATTGATGAGCTCCAAAACTATTATGGTAAGGCCGTTTGGAAAAATAGTCCTGACCTTCATGCAATGCGAAAGGCAGATTGGGCAATTTGTTTCCATAGGCTGTCTATAGACAATCATCGAAGTCATATTCTATTCCACCCTCCGCCACACAATTGGTGTAAATATAGAAAAGCAGATGGGGGTGATTACACACATAAGAATTCAATTCATAAAAGCTATAATGGAAGCAATAAAGCATATTTTCAGGAAACTTTCTAGTCCAGAATTAATTTAAAAATGTTTGCACGGAAAACCCCAAAATCCCAATGAATTATTTAATACTATAATGTGGTCTGTGATCTCAAAATGTATTTGTGGGTAGAATAACAGTAAAATTGGGCGTAGAAAATGCAGTCATAACATTTAGTGTTGGAAATATTGCAAGGAATATGGTGTTACAACAACTAGGACTGAAAAGTATTTTGGGTTTAGGCTAATACAGTGCGTTCGTTGAAATAAAGAGAGTTGGATGAAGAAAGGATTCATAGGCTGAAGTCTGAAGGCTGAAGACCAGGGTGAACGCTTATTTGGTTACAAATAGTGTAAAATGTAAATGAGTATATACAATAAAATACAATGAATGTAAATAAAATATGCAAATCCAAACAAAATGTAAAAAAATGAAAACAGAAGAAGAAGAAGAAGAAGAAGAAGAAGAAGAAGAAGAAGAAGAAGAAGAAGAAGAAGAAGAAGAAGAAGAAGAAGACGTTCCTTGTGTTGCTGGAGGATTCTATTTATGTTAATATAGGTTTACATATAACTTTTAACTTTGATCGGCGTTATTTGAATAACTTATTTTTGGTAACAAATGATCAAATTTCTCAAAAACTGTTAAAGGTAGAAATCTGGAGGATAGTTAACACCTATGTCAACAAAAGTCTGGTACCAGAACTGTGTAAAACAGTTGATGTTTTGGATTTTACACTAAACAATATACATAAAAATGTCTGCAAAATGTAGGAATTAATGCAAAAATCTGTATTTTACTTCAAAACAACGTGAATTAAATAAAAGTGGTACAATAACTTTAAAAGACAGTAGTAAAAAACGAACTTTGAAAATTTCAGAACTCTGTCTTTTATACGTTCTGAGATAATGAGTCATAAATATACAGAATTTAACGTTAAAAAATATAGCGTTCAATCTCTCCATTCTCTTGATTTGAACTGATTTTACATATGTTAAATCGTCCAGTGTGCCCGTGGAAATCATTCCGCGTGCTACGCTTGGCAGACGTGCTGCAGATTGCCGACCCATGTTTAAACAGCGTTTTAAGACATAACAGTAGCATTTAAAATAACTGACTGCAAAGATTGCAAATAATTTATTGCAGGCCAGACAATAAAAATGAAAACGATACATTTAAAATTCAAATGAACTGAAACAAACACAAATTTGTCTTCTTCTTCTTCACCTCACGGAGTAGGCACTTTGTCTGTTCTGTCTTCACAGAGTTAAATCTCCACCTCACTGTCGGTCTTCCTACATATCTTGTACCAAAGAGTCTATATTGAAAGAGGGTAACAAGGGTGAAGATTCTACAGCACAGAGATGAGCGTTATGTGGGGCTCCTCACTTTATGACGTATCCTCTTGCGGGGATAGTACGTACGATGGCTAGACTTAAGCCATAAGACAGCAGTTCTGTCACGTCACCCTCTGCGAAGGGCTGGTGACTCGCAGAGTAATGAATTACTCTAATTCTTCACAGTAGAAAACCGGATGGATTTAACGGACAACGATCTTCACAAATTTGTAACTCTAGCAAATTTTGAAAACAACATAAAACCAAATGCAAATAGATCAAACAAATGGGTGCCTACCACAGATAACTCTAGTGAGCATATTAAGTCATAATCAAGTGACATAAGTATTCATTATACTTATTTAAACTAATGACTACTCTGTGTTCCATATATTGTGAACGTTTTTTTGTGTGCTCAGATTGAGAGTGAAGTGAGCAATCAGTATAAAATCATATGTTAGCTTGAAAGTGCCTTTTTATATTCCCCTCTGCTGGAGAGCGATATGATTGCATTGACTAATCCGTATTACACGCTGCGAGTAAGAGGTGTAAGAAAGAGAGACATTTACCATCCTGTACATCATAGAAACGTAAAGAAATTGTAATGTTGACTGGAAGGACCCATTCGATTTTATAGTGACTTGCAAGTGTTAGTGTTAAGCTAAAACAAATTGTTAGAAAGTATTATGAATAACCAGATACTCGTATAATAGGTTTATCATTCAAATCTAAAATAAAACTAAAACTATTAGTGATTATTTAATCAGATTGCGTTCTTATGTGAACAAGAGTTTCCGCTTAAATATAATGTTAAGCATAGTACAATTTGAACGTAAAATAAACTTCAAGCAAATATAGAGTTTTAAAGTTTGATAAATCGTATTACTTTATTAAACGTTCACTATTTCGTTAATTCAGTAGTAAATGGCATTACGAAGTCGGCGTAACTAGTTTCTATTTATTATTTGTTTGTTTTAGGTTAGCGTAGAATCAACCACGAAAGCTTATTATGTAATAGTAAAGAATTAAAGGAAGTAACAGAAGTAAAATTTGGCTTGAAAAGTTTTCATTTGCTGTTTATAAATATGAATAATAATAATTATTACATCGTCTATATGATGCAAAATGTAAAAAAGGCTGAAAATAATATAAAATAATTATTTTGGTAACCTTGGTAATTCACACCAAAGGTTAGATAAGACAGCTTCAATGCGTGAATAGTTTTTTTTGTGCTAGCAAACGCTCCATACATTTGTGTTTAACTACTTAATACGTGACCGTTTTACTTTGATTTATAATATACGAGAAGAAGAGAATCAGTTACTCTAGTTTTGATACAGTGGGTTAAAAGAATAAAGGATATATACTAGAATATAAACGTAAGTTATGAGAGAGCATTTCTGAAGGTACGAAATACATTTATTGGCGATAAAAGTAAACAGCCGTCCCATCTGGTCGTGATGGCCGTCGTTGTATCCAAACGGCGGAATGTGACATTGGAGTATTGCTCGTTTTGAATGCTGTTTACGACAAAGGAACATGGTGCTTCTCCGGCAAACATGGTTTACACCGTAATGTCCCTATCCACCAGTGAACTCCCTCCTAACACTCTGACTTAATCGTCTTTTCTATTTTAATTCTCTGTTTATTCGTATATTCAATTTTTCATCTTCATCGTAACAGTAAAATATAAATAAAATGTTATTATTACGCATTTCATAAGTATGAATTGCTGCTTATTGTCAAGACTGAGAGAGTTTTAAAAATATGTAACTTTAAATTTGAAAATCTCGCAGAAGCTTAAGAAATTATTAACTTGACTGTACTGAACTTAAAAGTGGGTATGAGTTAACTATTGTAAATGTTCATTCTTAGCATTTTCTTTACATTATTTCAGTTGTGTAAACTTTATGTCCAACGCGTAATTTCAAAACACTATTTAATTTTACTACTGTTTTGAGAAACAAATATGCAGAAAAGATGGTTTACATTTGTAATTTAATGAGAAAGATATATCAGTATTCTAAGAAAGACAAATTAAACGTTAAAGAAGTTTGCTACTATCACATTTACAATTAGTCATAAAAGCCACTACGAGTTAATTAAAGAATATTACGATTTTAAGTGACAGAACAACATGCTAGTAATAACCGGGTGTTACAAAAGCATTAACTACATTCATTTGTTTCAATGCTAGCCACCTCACTGACTAAGTTATAACCTGCAATCCGAAAATACTAGGATTTCTGTCTCATATTATAAGAAATATAGCTCTTGGAAAACTTTTGTTAGTGTATAACGATTGTTAGTTGGGCGATATTGATTGAACATCAGAGAAAGAAAAACAACTATTTTCGCTTTTGAAATATATTTCTAAACGTGAATACAATGTAGGTATCTATAAAGTACTATTTACGGACAAAGAATAACAATTTGGAATTCAATAAGTTTACTAAATGCTGTTTTAGTAGACAAGCATTTAAGCAGTAAGTACAGATAAATAATTATATCAAAACACTGACCACAAATAAAAAAGTACCTAGTCACTAATTACATACATTACTATACCTTTGCCCCTATCTGTTGCATACTTTAGTCAGAGGTTTACAGTGTTGTCCCGAATTCCCCAAACAGGGTAGACTGTTTGAGGATGTGTAGAAATCAGCCTGTTTTTTATATACTGTTATAATATATACTGTTTATTTTATTACAAATTTAGCATGTTTTAATTATTATCTGGAGGTTATCAAGTTATCAACTTTACACTTTACAGACTTTCACGTTAATGAAACGTCAACATAATATTAAATGTAAACAGCTATCCTATTACATATATGTATTGTCTGTTGCAACACTAACATAAGTTTACACCATCTCAAAATCAAATAAGAGTTAGAATAAAAGGAGTTAAAGAATATCTGTTACTATTTTCACATTTTTGTCAGCTCCGATAGTTTGCCTTTTTAATCAGACATGTTTAAAAACATCGGCCGATAGAGGGTAATTTTATCGCATGCATATAGGTGTAAATGCGTGTGTACGGGGAGGGACGTCTTCATGGTGTATGAGGCTGCTCACTGGTCTTCACTATAAATTATAGTTTTCATTTTTTAATATACTTTTATAGTTCAAAATATACCAAATACAGTACCAAGTATATTTCCCACACGTCTGTAAAATGTTTAATAAATATGACAGAACTGTGCATATTTTCCAAACGACAGAATGACATCTCACACAACCCTGGAATAATGAGACACTTCAGGAAGAAAAACGTAACGCAATTTGTTTGCGAATTAAAAAATTACAAATTTATTTTAAAGTATTTTAACGTGTGGTGATAGAAATCTATAAAAAAGTAGTTTGCATTAAGTTTTGGTTACAAATAAACGTTGCCGTCTGATGCAAATTTGTACTTGAAATGTACAACTCAACAAACAAAACAATTCAATAACAATTTAGTTAGCCGCTTCCTAATACATTCAGACACTTAAGTGATTGGTAGCCTTAATATAAGAAAACTGCTTCAGATACTACTTTTTTCATCTAAAGGTCAGGCATTGTCATAACAACTAAGAATTTCTGTTCTCTACCGTAGGCTATCTTCTAGCTACCAGAATCGTCCAAATGATTCTTTTTCGGCCGATCTCTCCGTAACAGTCCTCCCTAGAAGTTAACTTAAAAACGTTCAGAATAAATGTGAATAAATGTATTATACCTGTTCATATGGCCTAGGAATTTGTAGAGCAAACATTGCCTTTAGCCTTCAGCCTTCTACTAATCTATTTATCATCCGATTTAATATAGGACGATCAGTTACATTCAGGTCCTTTAACCATATTATACTCTGTATAGTGAAGTTTATGAGAGATAATTATAGACTCCATATGTTGACTAACGTGAAGTTACAATTACGAGTGTAAGAACGCTGTCGGGTGACGTGCTGAAATGGTATTTAAATTCTCGGGGTGCAAATGGTCATTCTTACTCATTACTTGCCTCCAGACTCGTCCATTATATAGGAAGTCAGATGGAGAAAATGGAAAATCGTCAACCAATTTGCTGATAACGTGGTTGTTACTTGTGTTTATAATATTTTAATAATACAAATAGTGATGAGACTGTTTTTTGTGTAAGTATGTTCAAATTCTTCAATCCCCGCGATGGGCCGCCACTCTGTAACTGTTCTTTTATAGTGATGAGACTGATGTGTGTTTAATTATTATTATTAAGTTTGTTCAAAAATAAAGTTCAAAACAATTGTTTAAAAGGAGTGTTAAAATCCTCTTGAAGCACTGGTAGATTTACCGTTTTACTTACCAATGGTGATTGTTGTCAGTCTTCCAAAATAGGCCCTGTAATACACTGAAATGTTACAACACAGTTTATAATATGTCACAGGTGTATTTGTGTATGTACAGTAAATAAAATGACTTTATATATTTGATACTGCTTTGAAATTCAAATATTGGCCGCTCGTTTGTCGTACTGCCACTTTGAAAATAATTGCTCTGTAAATAATTTTTTCTTTTGCCTACTTTGAAATTAAAAAAAACTGATTCAAAGGTAAGAAAATTATTATTTTTATTAACAATAAGTTAATTTAAAATTAGGATCCTTTAAAACAATTAATAGTCATCAAAAAACAATTTAAATAGTTATTGAGATTCTTAAAGCTCAGGGCTGGTAACACTGATTATTGTATATCGTATAGCTGTTAACCTAGTTTGGTTAGTTTGGTTTACAATTACCAAAATTCGTGTTCTTTTAGTTAACATGATACAGGGTACAAAAATGCTGAAATATAACAATAATACATTATAGAGAGTAATTAAAAATAAAAAAAACAAGTTTAGTTACGATATTGGAAATTATGGTGTCAATTCACCAGCTAAGCAGTGGAGCGTATGACACGATTACAAATGCTGTGTGTCAGAATAATATTACTTGGATGGTTACAGATAATGTTATATGTTATAATTGATTCATAAATTCATTTTAACTGAGTATATTCAAGTGTGTATAAAGTTAAAACACAACTCAGTATGATTGTTACAATTCTCGTAACATATAGGTTAGATTGCCTTTTACTCAAAGTGAGTCAATAAACTATTTCAATTTATGGCATTAAAATCTTAAAATTATACATAACATTTATTCGTGGTAAGTATGTTGTTCATTAACTGTAATGATTGTTCTCTGTTATTATTTGATAAATGATCTGATTTCGTACTAATAATAATCAAGTTAGCATCTATATTCGATATTGTTTACATCGATATTCATTATAATATTATATTCATTTGTCATTTTCTTCTAAAAAAATTACTAATATCTTATTTAAATTAATAAGATCGAGAACTTTTGTTCAAATACTGGTTAATTAACATTCATAAATTAGTTTAGCCATGTACGACTGTACTTGACTAAAGTAGTACCAACATGAAAATTTTTGTTGGTAAACATTAGTTTTTATTAAAATATTGTTAATAATAAGTACTCCCTTAATTTCCCACTCATCATCGCCTTTATTATACACTGGCGATGGATGGATTGTTATTACACATCACTCGACGCACTTCACACGTAAGGGGTTATGCACCTTTAGTGAGGTTAGTTTCACTCGTTTATACTGGGGGCGCGCACATTTTTAAAATTTGCTCCCGACGGATACTCGTCCCGTTCACTCTGATGGTCAAAGAACTAGTAATGCTTTCCTTCGAAGTTGCTGTCGACGTCTCCTGAAATCAGCTCTTCCAATTGGTTGATAATCTGATAATCTCGACCCCATATGCCTTAATAAAGTCAGAAATTTTATTTCTTAGCATCGGTCTTTGGGTTCAAGAGTATGCTATGACGCGTTCAATTCTTTTTGGAATTGAAGGAAAACTTTCTATTGTTTATATCTTTCTTATTAGATTTCGAATTAAGAAGTTAATGGTATTATCATCTTGCGGATGCTTGGCTCTTTATTTAGAGTCTACACAAGCTATAAATCCGTCCATAATTAACCTAAATCACTTTTCGATAATGCACTTTTTGTGGTTCTTAATCACATTTAATTCCTTTCCACTTTATTATAATATATTCTAATTCTAATGCTTATTGTAAGTGTTTAGAGTCCATTTCTCTTAATAATTATTTCTAAATACTAAAATATTTACAATGCTTGTTAAATGCTTTTCAGGCGTATAAGCCCTACATGTCCTTGCATTTGTACTCACTATTTCTAATACATATTTCATAATAATATATCTCTTAGGTGTTTAGGTTGTACCTTAAATATTTTTACACCTTTAGTGAAGCTTTGTTTCCATTTATTGTGCTTCATTTATTTATATTGGATGGCTTTAATACACCATGTCATAATTCTGTCACTTTGATATACATATTTTATCATTGTTTGTACTTAATGGATGTATTTTTATCCATTAATGTGTACCTAGACCTTGTACATTGTTTGTCTATTGTGTATAACACTTTTTTGTTGTGTTCTACATTCATAAATTTCAGTAAGATTGCTATTTACATCTAGTCTCATTGGTCATGTATGTTTGTTTATTATTGTTTTTATATACATTTATGTATTTAATGTTTGTCAGAGGTTCTATAGAGGTATTGAATATTCTAGTTGCTACTGTCAAACTATTTTCCTCTCCTTTATCAAGTTTAAGTGAGTATTTTGTGTAACTTTGATAGTCATCTTGTGTTTTGTTATCTGGCTGTTGTTTGTTTAAATAATATAGATTGTATAATTGTGTTTCTCAATTCATATTGGGTTCATTATGTTACTCATTTATCTTATTTTGGTTGTTGATTTGAATAATTACTTTTGTCTGCATTTTTCTAATTATTAAATGTGGTCTGTGTTGCAGATTCTGTTCAGTTGAGGCTATGTGTCTCTTACTGATTTGACAACAATACTCATCCTAATTTGTTCATCATCTTGCTTAATTATTATAATTTTGCTATGATATGTTATGACTATTATTTATTACAATATTCTCACTATTTTATAAACATTATATACTATTGGTTTACACATTATTACTTAATTCTTACTTGTTATTGTTGTACATATTATGTGTTTATATTTTGGTTTGGGCAAACTGCCTTGTCTTTCTATAGCAGGTTGTCTTATTCTCAATACATTAATTATTACATTATATATATATGTTTTACTCTCTATTCTTTTGATATTTAAACATATATCTTATTAAGGATTTTATATTCAGTTACAGTAGTTATTGAGCAATTATTTCTCTCTTTAATATCAGTACATTTGTGGTCTTTCTATGTTTGTATTTTGTCATAATCTTGTTTCATAATTCATACACTAAATGTTTGTGTTGTTTATTTGGGATTTACTATTTCTCTTTGTTAACACTTCTTATCTTCCTCTTCCATAAACATTGCACTTTTATTGTTTGTGGTGTTTACTTGGGGTTGTGTTATTTTAATATTAATCGATGCACTTATATAAGACACTCACTATTATTGTTTGTAGCTACTTATTAGTTTGTCGACACTTGGTTCTTGGTCACATTTCCTTCATCATGTTCTTCCTTGTTGGGGGTATTATAATTCACTTGTTTGGGCATTCTTCACACATGCCTTATTATCTTCCTTGTCGTAGTGTATTCCTCACACTGGGAATGTTATTGTCTTGTCCTTGTTAAATCTTCTTCCATGGTTTATTATACATTTTTCTTCTTCTTAATAACATACACTTCCCCTCTTCTCATATTCGGATTTCTTCTTCTTCTTCGGTACTGGTTTATTCTTCCTCTTATATACAGGTTTTTTCACTTATAGGGTATTTTCCCTCACTTGTATTATATGTCACATATATGATATTTTGTCTCACTTGTATAATAAATTGTTTCATTTATTTGATATGTCCCCTCACTTGTCTGGTAATTTGTTTCATTTATTTTATATGTCCCCTCACTTGTATGATCTATTGGGTCTTGTTTGCTAACGTATTTGTTTGGTTTATATACTCTCCTCTTCTTATCACATTGATGATGCTTTCATTATAATTCTTCCTTCTCCTGGGTTGACTTGCTTTGACATTATTTGTATATGGATACACGATTGGTTTTAATACTTCAGAAGTTTTGTCTCATTTTGGCTTAGACATGTACGTGGTAGATTCTTATTCTAGGTATTGGATATTATTTATATGTAACTACAATTTTGTTACGTTACAATATGGATATGTTTACAGAGATGAACATACGAATTTGTGTTTTAATATTACATATTAATGTTATATATTACAAATAGTATTATAACATTTGTAATAATACCTAGTAGTAACGCTTTTTTATGTACTAGAAAATCAAATGAATAATTAGGAATATTAAAACAAAAAAATTATACACAAAAAAATTTTGCTTAAATCTAGTAACTTGAAAATGCTTTTACTAGTGTCTTACATGTTAGTCGCAATTAGATTGGTGTCACAACGAATTACTTGAATGAACGAGTAACTTCTACACGTAGCGTCTAATGTTGTAATAATTAAGCAGACGTAATAAAAGGTGGAGTATTAGTTTGACTGTTACTGTTCATGAAGAGCAGTGTTTACTTAATTCATTATATTTAACAACTTTCTTGCATTGGCTTTATTAAAAACCAGATTTCATATCTGTCTCCACTGCAGAGACAAATAAACATTAGAAAACCTCCACACTGTGTGTGTTTATGAGTAGTTGTTTTGTTAGAGCGTTTCTGCCAAATGTTGTTGAAAGTGTAACACGCAAGTTTATGTGGACACGACCAGTGACAAAATTCGGATTATTAGTCCCGCGAGAGTTTTAAATAAGGTCAAAGCCGCTGTAAAAAGGTTGCTGGTGGAATGCTGTAGGGTGTGAAACTCTATAACCTCAAATAGTAGAGTAAGTTTAGGGTCTGTAATATAATTGTATTGTAACGTTTCTTATTAACAACGTTTTTATTAGATAATAATATATATTAAAATGTATTTAAACATACTCGTTTACATTTTTAGACATAACATTGAGTTTTAGCAATATTTCGTTATTCGCGAATACTCCTTACCATAATATTACAAAGTACAGTTCCCAAACGTCAGTCACGACTATTCCTAACCCGTACTTTATTTAATGCGTATATCAGGAAACTCTAAGTTATATATTCTACAACGCAGAAAGTAATACTGCGCGTATGCATATGTGTAAAATGTATGTTGTTAAGAGAATCGCATGGATTGCGAACTTAAAACAATGAAATAAATTGTAGCACTCCAGAGACATTGATATTTAACATTTTTATTAATAATATTACGAAACAATGACACTCGTATTACATTAGGTCTTCTAGTTCTATACTCTATACTCAACCAATAATAAAAGTCATCAAATTGAATAGGTACAATAGTGCGCAACACAAATAACAATTAAACACGCGACACGTTTACTAATACCGCTCTGTAGCGAACGCACAATCTGTTCGCGGAACTCTATTCTTGTGCATCGCATAGTCTGCAACCCCGAAGTAGCTAGCAACTATCTACAATTCATCAAAGGTCACCTGAGGAGTGTAGTGTTCTACTATGTTAGCCTACATTGCTCAGAATTTTCTCAGAACAACTTTCTCATTTGATGAGGAAATTCCTCACTGTCTAGGATAATCAGGCGATGTCTCAGTACGCACAGTGTCAACTAGACTTTGTCAGACCGTTCTGAGCAGTGCCGAATTAACTACGTCTAGTAAACGACTGAACGTTACGTGACTACACATGCTAACACTACACTAACTTAGTGTAGGTTATTTTCTTGGCGTTTTAAATTGTTAATGATTAAGCAGTCAGAATATTTAAATGTCGTATTTGTGATTTGTGAGACGCGATTTGCCGCTAATTCGTGCGCATATTGCTGACTACGTTCAAAGTATTACGTGTGGGCTGGCATTTTTGTTAACAACTGGGATTTTATTGTAACATTTTGTTACGTTCTGTTTGTTACTTGTGGTTTTGTAATTGTTCAAGCGTATATTTTTATACTACTAATACTTCCAGCTTCTCAACTCCTTCGTGTTTGTTTTGATTATACGAGTTCAGATATTAGTTTGTTTTTGAACTGATGACTGTATGGGGTAAGGTTCCGAAAATATTTACAATAGTATTTTAGAGTGATGCCTAGAAATTTTGTGTACTGGAATTCAGGTCCTGTGTTATGGCGTATGTTGTTAAATCGGGTTTTTAGATGTCTGTATTTTTGTGTGCATATACGTAATCAGACTACATCAAAACTTCATAAATTTTTTTCTTACCTTCATAAAGTTTATTGCATTCATTTTTAAATAGCGAGTGTTTGTTGCTTTTCTCACGTACTTATTTAATGGGAATTGTTCTTGTTCGTTGTCTACACTAATTAGTTATCTGCATTCATAAATCGTAACTTTCTTCACTTCGTTGTTTATTAATGGGTTTGTATTTTATTATAAGTGCGTTTGCCCCATTTGTTTGTGTTACTAGTTGTCCCATTATTTACTGGAAGACTATTTATCTACTGTTTTATTTTGTATTTTGTTTTGTTTATGTAGTCAATTACTGGCAGGATTGGGTCGTTTTTGTGTGTTTTAATTAGACCGTTCATTTTATTGTGGTATTTTAAGTTTTATCACTTTAATGTGCGTGAATGTGAATGATACATGTTTCAGTATTTATAGTTACCAGTGTGACAGATTACCGTCCCCAAAGTAATTCATCACACTTATTTTAATAACTACCATTATTACTTTAACGTGATTGTTGTTAGCGCCTTGTGGTGCATATTGTTTGTACATGTTTTACCGACTAACAGTTCATTCCAAACAAAACATTCTTACTTCATCACACGCAAAGCGAATCTGGTTGACGACAGAAGCAAAATTCAGCAACTCACCAACTCAAACATGTCTTACAAGTAGGTTTAAATATACACCGTTAATAATAAGATTATAGTCATTCAAGACATTTAAAAATCGTGCGAAGTTTTATACAATCTAGTGTGTGTGTGTGATGAAAACATTACTTCAAATGTAAGTTGTGAATTATTTGTTATGGATGTCGTTGCTTGTGAATTACAAAATATTAAACAAAAAGATTTTACCAAAATGTGTAAATAATTTTTACTAAAAAAATATTTTTGCGATTATATTTCCTTGCAAAAATTTGTCTATTACAGATTACCACAGTTAAATCTTACTTGTTTGTAAGCGTTTGTTCTTCTTTGGTAGATTTCACATTTTTAAACTAATTTTACCAATTCTTAAAGTTTTTAAATAAAGATAATCTTATTCTATTTACTGCATCATTCATCCTGTCTTGTATTTTGCTATTGTTATTTTATTGTTTCTTGCGCTTATTTGCTTTGTAAGAATTTCCTTAGTTTTATAGAAATTAAAAGTTTTTTCTTGTCTCAATCACTCTTCCAGTTATCTTTCTACTCACCCACCCTGCCTATTTTTGATCTCTTTCGTTTTCCATAAACCTCTAATCCGTTATTTTGCTACTGTAGTTTTCAATATTCTGATACTACATGTGTGTACTATATTAGATTTCTTTTCTGCATATATTGTAGAATGCTGTATTACTGCAATTAATATTATGATTACTTTATCAGAATTCTATCTGTCAATTTAACTCTACAGTTATAAGTAAAATAAAAAATCTAGGAGCCTAAATTAAATAAAAATCAGTAGGTCTAAAAGATGCAGAATATAAAACTTATAAATGAACTAACCCAATTTTAAGAAGTAACTAATTTGCGTATCAGTTATTGTATCTTGGAAAATCATTAATAATCAGTATTCGTCAAATACACGGCGAAAATATTTCAGTGTGTACATATGTGATACGTACAGGTACAGGCTAAGGATTACGCATAGATTTACTTATTATATACAGACTATAAGGCAGAAATGTCTGAGAATGTAAGGAGATATACTAATTCCTTAATTCCTGTGAACAACAATACAGAGTAAATATTCATTTATTCACAGAGTCGTGTAAATTCATTTTATTGTGAACATTTGACTGAAAAGTCTGTTCATCGGTGACACACAATGTGAAGCGAATATCTCAACTGTACTGTTATATTACAGCTGCAGGGCTTACAATAATTACGTTTGAAACTAGAGGTACGGTACAATCAAATGCAAACAGCAAGAACTGCTTACTCCCTTGTTGACCATATTTCGTCCTGCACTGATACAAGTGAGAAAGGGTTGTTAAATGAGCTTCCTTAATTAATGTCTTGCTGATTAATAAACAGTATCTTCGCCAGCAAAATTGAAGAGTTCTGCTACCTGTATTTGCCACATACGCGTAGTGCAAAAAATTGTTTAAAATCAAATTTTACTTATCAAAAATCCTTACCTTAGTTCAAGCAACATAGAAATCTATTTATCCAAATATTGAATTGTTATTTTAAAGAGTGATTTGTATAATAACCTTCATTAGAACATTGCTACACGAAAATAAAATACTTTTGGAATAATATGTTTAAAGATATCTACGACTTTATCGCTCATCTTTCCTGTACTACGCATTGAAAACAGAGCTACGTAAAATGTGTTAAAGGGGTCTGATTAGACGTATATTTGATTTTTCTTTTTGTGTTAATTTTAATTCTCAGTTTTTCTGAAAATTTGGTAACGTTTCTTAATTCGAAAGATGTTAATAAAGGCATTTAAGAATAAGACGCACTGTTTACAAGTAACATTGGATGTTATCGTAAATGAAGCATCAAAGATTGTCCAAAGACTACATGCTATGCGTTGTTTAAAGTAACGCAAAGGATAAAGGTTCATACACCTATGTATGGTACATTCGTTGGAACGCAGTGTCATATTAAATATGCACTCAAAACATTTATTATAAGCCGACCTCCTGAGGAAAAACACTGACTTGTCATGTTAAAAAGTGGACGGGAATCACTGACTCAAACAAACTGGAAATGAAAATGTATATATGATTGCAACGTAATTCGCTTCTGTAAATACTTTAAAATTCACTCTGTTTTATAAAGTGATAATACTATTTTATGTTACAGTGCATTAGAACGTGTGCAAGGAATACTTGGACAGTTACCTGTATTTTTAGAACTTTCAACTTAAAAAGGAAAAACTTTTCATGAAAACTTATGTTAGTATACCGTGGAAAAATATTAAACACTTCGACTGACTTTTAAAAATACAGTATTTATATGCTATAGTGTAGTTACTGATTTACTGTTCGATTAGAACAACAATTATTAACAGTGACAACGACTTATTTGCACAATAAGTCCAAGAATAAGTCCCTTGTATAAATACAAGACAGAAAATTTTTCTATTACCTGAACTCATCAGTGTATAATATTCAGATGTGAAACATCGCAGCCCAATTATATATTGCCTAACAATGTATTAAGAGTTTTCATCGATGTTTATTTTGATTATTCAAAAAATGTAAAGTGTGTGTGTGTCTGTGTGTTTTGCTTAGAAATAATTCATTTGCTATCATTATATTTAATAAGAATATGAAGAATTTGACTAATACGACTTAAACCTATTTGAATATTAGGCGTACTTTATACAACAGTATGCAGTAGATTCGTGTAATTAATAGTTTTCTTTTCAACTTTAAATTGTCAGGCATAAGAATCGCTTGTTATTAAATACTCGTTGAAGTAATTACAGTAATTGCATGGTGGATGGGGGAACAATTTGTCTAATAGAATGTGATATGTGTCGAGTATCTCCAAGTGTGCATGTGTTGTCCACTAAACATTTTGTTATATATAACAGGCAGCCAAATGAAAATGGACGTTGAAGATGTTATTCGTAGTAAGCACAAATGTGTATTATTTAATTTTAATAATTCTTAATTCTTAAATAATAAATAAATGTTTACAAGTCCTAATTATATTTTAGTAAATAAAAGGGTAAGGCAAGGCTACAGTATTCGTCAACGCTTTTTGATCTTTATATTGACGACATCATCCAAGCATGGTGAATTGAAGAACAAATTTATTCCTTCTCAAATCAATTTTTCGCGTCAATGAGTAATAAATTGATGTTTAAAAGATAAAATTAAAGAACCGAGCCTTATAAAGTGTGTGTGTGTGTGTGTGTATATTGCAATGGAACATCGCAGAAAGGGTATTTGTAGCCAGGACTACATGCTTTTATACCAATTTATGACGTTATAGACATGTCGGAAATTGATTTTGTTTAAATTTTGTAAAATAGCTGTAAGTTTTGAAATAATAAATGGGTAATTAACTGTTGTATGTCAAAATGCCCATAAATTTATTTTCTGTCATGTCAAGTGCGAATGTATGCGCGAGCACGCGTGTGCGCGTGTTATTCGTATTTACGTGAATAACTCTGGTATAAATTAACGTATTGAATTGAGACTTGGACAGCTCGTGCTTCTAAATTAGTGCTACATTTTTCTTATGTCAAAGACTCGAAACATATTATTTTAATATGTATTTTTTAACAGAATTCATCTTTTTAAAGAATCCTTATCTTCTGAAAGCTATAAAAGTTTTAGATAAAATCTATACCTGCGTTTGCAGTTTTCAACAAAATTGATCAGGACTTCTATCTATTTATTTAACCCATCAATCACGTGCTAGGGGTTTTGACCAATCAGAGGCCCCAATTTTCAGTCAGATTGGGTTTTCGCGAAGGAAGCTTCGGACAGTTCGACCTATCAGCTCGACCTTAACAGACGTTCTCTCTGTGCTAGTTTTTCGTATCAGTATACGTTCTATATAAGGGTTACGAGTACGGAATCTTAGCAGCGAATTGCCCGTTTGCTAAAGTCCTATTGGGTACTAGAACTCAAATAGTAAAATGAAATAATTAATTTAAATAGTGCTATTCTCGCGAGAGTCAGGATTTCCGCATAGGGCAGGTATATTTACCGGAATACATCTGTGTGAACGCGAGGACACATCAAGACTTGGGAAGGTGTTAAGTACAATACACCGAAACTACATTAATTTAAATTACAACCCATTATCGAGCCCTGAGTAAAGAGATAAACGCTATCGGTGTATCTGCGTGCGTGAGTGTGAGCGGAGAGTCCACGTGTCATCAGAGCAGCAGTTTCCAGTAGGCAGCGAGAGGTAGCAGATTCAACAACCCGCGAGCGGTGGCAGTGCAACGGTTCAACGGATTCACAAAAACGAATTCAATGACCAAGTAAAATAGACATTTAAGTAAAGAAACTTTCAAATCATTAATATACATTATTAAATTTAGAATAAAAATGTTTGTCAATCTCAGATCATTTTAAAATTTGTCTAAAATGTATACCTTACTCCAGATAAAAGACTCTATTATTATTGTGTTTTAATACTATGCCTTATATTTGTTTTGTCGCATAGTATTAAATGGCCCCGTCAACGTGCTGGGCACGAGTAAATAGTATATTGTAAAAATTTAGTATTATTTGAACTGTGTTTAATTTGTCTTTAGAGTGTGTATACTTGATATTTTGCATATACTCTGAAAGACTGTTTTAGGTTAGGACTGTAGCATAATATAGGGAAATTATCTGGAGTGAAATATTTAATTTGTGCATGTTAGTAAGTGTTTGTGTGGACATTTTATTTGTATGATCTCTGACTAATTACTGTGCATTTCTATAATATATAAGCACAGTTGAACATTAAACGTTTACAATAAGAATAAGTGTGCCCGTATGTAAGTCAAGACTTTAAGATAAACTTTGTTGTGATCTGTTATCGTTAATAATTATGGCGGAAGCACTATCAGCTGATTTGCAGGCCACGCTTAATGCGATTTTAGCAAGTATACAGTCCGTACGCGACGAAAATAAGCAATTACGTGACGACAGTAAAAATCAAAATAGAGTTATTCACGAAGAAAATAAAAAAATTTTCGCTGCTGTACACGAACAAGCTAAACAAAATAAAAATATCGTTGAAGCGGCCGAGAAGAAAATAACTGAAAAGGTTGAGTCTATCCGCGTTGATTTTGAAACCGCGCTTGAAGTAAATAACTCGCGTATAACTGAGTGTGAAACGCGCATGCTATCAGTAGAAGAGCGAATGCAATCGCAGACGACCGCGATAAATGATTTCATAAATAGTCATGAAAACAAATTAGAAATTTTGGAACAACAAATGAAAAAATACAGCAAAATGCTTCACCTGCAAACCAGATTACTTATGTATACAAAACTCTCGACGACATAAACAAACACATGAAATTTTATGGCTTTGATCACGAGAATCCCGTACAGTTCCTTAAGCAATGCCAACGTAGTATGGAAAATATCAACGACACGATGTTGACAAAATAAACTGGGTAGTTCGACATCTATAGGGTACAGCTGCAGAATGGTTTTCCATCATACAAGACAAAATAATAGTATATGAAGATCTTGTTGACCATTTTAAGGCACGCTATTGGAATGACGAAATCCAGCGTAAAGTACGTGTGCAACTTGAATTCGGTAAGTATACTGCGAGTAAAGGTACCAAGGAGAAATACCTGATTGAACTTGTAGCGAAGGCAAAACATCTAGAGCCTGAGATGTCGGAAGCTGAACTCGTCAACAAGCTGGCCCACCATTTTAGTAGAGCAGTTCAGATAGCAGTGATTACCCAAGGAATTAAAACTTTGGAAGAGCTGCTGTTGCTACTGACTAAGTGGGAAAATGTTGATGGGAATGTTGAAAATTACAGTGCACATAAACAAATAGACACGAATAACACACAAAAACAGAATGACTATAAAAGTAAACAGTGGAAAAAGCCTGATCGCGACCAAAATTCTTCGAAGTTTAGTAATCATAAAGTCGCGTCCGTAGCTAAAGATAACCAAGATAATGAACAGGGTCCAAAAAAACGCATAAGGCTGCACGGCGTGGGTCGTTCAAAACGAACAAAAATAATAAAATATAAACCAGTCAGAATCAGAAATCCAGTAAAAGCATAGAAAATAACAACATGATTATGACCTACTGCGTATCCGGTGTATACCCAGACGATATACGTAGTGAACTTGTGAATGACAGTAATGACGATGTGAATAATATACCTAGAGATAGTGATAAGTTAGCAAGTAGATGTAGTGTGTTAAGAGCGAGAATAAATAATTGTATAGATAATGTGCTAATAGACAGTGGTGCACAAATATCATTAATTAGTGAGAATTTTATAAACAAAAACATAGTGGAATTTAAAAAGGTACCGATCTTACCTATAAACAATACCACCATTAAAACCGCCACTGATGAGTTACAAAAAGTAAATAAACAAGCATATATAAACATTTCATCTCAAGGTATGGAACTTGAAACACCTGTATTAGTTGTTAAAAATATAATTAATGATGTTATTATAGGAACAGACACTCTTAAAAAAATAAATGCAACTATCGATTTTAAAAATAATAAATTAATATGTACTGTTATTAATAAGGAGCATAGTGTAGAGTTAGGTAATGTTGACATTGATAATGATTCTGAGGCGAAGTACATCCACATAACCAAACGTATGGCCAAGCTAGTGGTACACAAAAACAATAATGCCGAGAACTAGTTTACAAAATGCTAAGGTGTTAAGTATATGTGTCGTTTAGATCTTAAGAGTGGATTTTGGCAGATACCGTTAGCTGAAGATAGAAGAAAATTTACTGCGTTCTTATATAATAACAAATGCTATCAATTTAAGGTAGTGCCATTTGGATTAGTAACCAGCCTCGCGGCGATGGTAAAATTTTTGGAGTTAGCATTTAGTCCAGAGGTTGAGGATTTCGTTAGTGTATTTGTTGACGACATCTTAGTAATATTCAAATCGTTTGACGAGCACTTAAAACATCTCGACATAGTGTTCAGTAAACTCCGTCAGGCCAACTTGGTGCTAAACTACGAAAAGTGCGAGTTTGGGAAATCTGAAATAAAGTTTTTAGGTCACATCATATCAGCGCAGGGTGTTAGTACGAATCCTGAGAAGATACAATCCATAACGGGATTTCCAACACCTAAAAAGCAAAGGATATCAGAGCTTTTCTAGGACGTACCAGATATTACCGTCGGTTCGCATTTGCGTATGCTAAAACAATTGAACCACTGCTGGAACTACTTAGGAAAAATACCAAATGGCGATGGGAGGTAAAGGAGTTATTTAGGGAAAATCTACACGTGTTTCACCCCGAGAAGGAAGTGACATATGTAATGAATTAATAAAGTGCATTGGCGGAATTCTATATCAGCGGAATGATAACGGGGAGCTTAAAGTTATCGCGCATGTCAATCGTTCATTAAAAGGTGCTGAAAGAAATTATTTTACGTCAGAAAAAGAAGAAATTTGATCGATTGTGTACTGTGTTAGTAAATTTAGATATTATTTAGTAGGTAAACATTTTGAAATTCTATCTGATAACCAAGCTTTGTCGTTTTTATTAAAATGTAAACTTGCTAATGCCCGTATGTCACGCTGGATAATGGCTATGCAAGAGTATGATTTCAGTATTAAATATTGTAAAGCCAGTGACAACAAGATGGCGGATACTCTAAGTCGTTATCCACCTGTGCAGCAGGAAACTTATACCTCTGATAAAAATGAAATTCAAATATTAGCGGTTAAATATGCGTTACCTAACGAGCTCAAATCTTTACTTAAGAACATTAATAATGAACGACAACGAGACGATAAAATTAAAAAAATGATAAATAAAATCCAAACTAAAGAAAATCCCAAATGTCAAATTGTTAACAATGTTTTGTACAAATTTATAGACGGACAATGGAAGATAATGGTTCCGGACCTTCTCGTGGAGGACCTAACCTGGGCATGCCATGAAAGTCTTTCTCATGCAGGAGCCTACAAATCCTACTTGATGCTGCGTGAGGACTTCATATGGATGAACATGGCCAGGAAAGTCAAGTCTATTCTTCGTACCTGCTACACCTGCCAGACGGCCAAATACCCAAATCAACACACATATGTGGAAATGGGAAACGTAGTAATGCATGGTAAAAATGAATTATTGTGTATCGATTTCCTTGGTCCATTACCACGTGCGTCTCGGGGTATGAGAAATCTGGTTGTATGCACTGATGCTTTCACCAAAAATGTAAGTCTGTATGCCACTGGTAGAACCACGATGGATGCTGTACTTAAAACAATTTTGGAAAAGTACATCCCTAAGTATGACCATGTCAAGAAGATCCTTTCCGACCAAGGCAAACGATTCCAAAATAAGAAATGGAAAGCTCAGTTGGAGAAGAGGAACATACAAGCGGTATTTACATCCATTAGGAGACCTCAAGGAAATCTTGCCGAGAGAGTCAATAGGGAGCTCGGTCGATTATTCAGAACATATTGTAACACAAACCAAAGTAAATGGCCGGAGTATCTTGAGTTTTTCGAGAAAGCCATAAATGGTAGTTACAATACCACTACTGGATATACACCGTTAGAGCTGCAATCGGATGTTCAACTCAGAATTTTCCTGTTCCGAACGAGATTAAGCGTTTGGATGCGAAAGAGCGGATAAAGAAGTTTGCAGAACAGCGTACAGAAAAATTCAATTCCGAGCATAAGCTGCAATCATTTATAGTAGGCGAATTAATATTACCTAGAACTTTTTCCTTAGACTATATAATGGTCCAAATCATGTTATCTGAACAGGTGGGAAAACATACTTATATTGTTACGAATCATGTTACAAACAAAACTATTGGGAAATTCCATGCGTCGTCGTTACGAAAATATTATGTCAAAAGTTAATGTATTGACGTATATCTGGGTATATAAAGAATGAATGTAATAAATTAATTGTTAAATTAAATGAAAATGTGTAAATTCATATATGATTTTTGAAAAAATGTCAGTAAATGTGATAGGCGTTGATGAGTGGGAGTAGGTAGCATGACGTCATGAACTGTTTATATTAGCTAATCTTTGTGGGTCAAATGGCAACTGAGATATCAACCATGTGTATGAGTTTCTTTACATTCAAAGTGACGGATGTTAAATTTATTGGAGATGAAAGATTCTTTTTAGTTTGAAAAGTATTATTTATTTATTTGAGTTTTGTTATATTGTTATAAAATGGAGGTGATACTATTTTTAGGTAAACAAAAAAATTTTTGTGGACATGTAAACAAATTTTTTTTATACGTGGAGGGGATATTCCTGCAATGGAACATCGCAGAAAGGGTATTTGTAGCCAGGACTACATGCTTTTATACCAATTTATGACGTTATAGACATGTCGGAAATTGGTTTTGTTTAAATTTTGTAAAATAGCTATAAGTTTTGAAATAAGAAATGGGTAATTAACTGTCGTATGTCAAAATGCCCATAAATTTATTTTCTATCATGTCAAGTGCGAATTTATGCGTGTGCGCGTGTTATTCGTATTTACGTGAATAACTCTGGTATAAACTAACGTATTGAATTGAGACTTGGACAGCTCGTGCTTCTAAATAGTGCTACATTTTTCTTATGTCAAAGACTCGAAACATATTATTTTAATATGTATTTTTTAACAGAATTCATCTTTTTAAAGAATCCTTATCTTCTGAAAGCTATAAAAGTTTTAGATAATATCTATACCTGCGTTTGCAGTTTTCAACAAAATTGATCAGGCTTCTATCTATTTATTTAACCCATCAATCACGTGCTAGGGGTTTTGACCAATCAGAGGCCCCAATTTTCAGTCAGATTGGCTTTTCGCGAAGGAAGCTTCGGACAGTTCGACCTATCAGCTCGACCTTAACAGACATTCTCTCTGTGCTAGTTTTTCGTATCAGTATACGTTCTATATAAGGGTTACGAGTACGGAACCTTAGCAGCGAATTGCCCGTTTGCTAAAGTCCTATTGGGTACTAGAACTCAAATAGTAAAATGAAATAATTAATTTAAATAGTGCTATTCTCGCGAGAGTCAGGATTTCCTCATAGGGCAGGTATATTTACCGGAATACATCTGTGTGAACGCGAGGACACATCAAGACTTGGGAAGATGTTAAGTACAATACACCGAAACTACATTAATTTAAATTACAACCCATTATCGAGCCCTGAGTAAAGAGATAAACGCTATCGGTGTATCTGCGTGCGTGAGTGTGAGCGGAGAGTCCACGTGTCATCAGAGCAGCAGTTTCCAGTAGGCAGCGAGAGGTAGCAGATTCAACAACCCGCGGGCGGTGGCAGTGCAAC
The DNA here is from genome assembly GCA_034769895.1 of Magicicada septendecula. Taxonomy (NCBI): domain Eukaryota; kingdom Metazoa; phylum Arthropoda; class Insecta; order Hemiptera; family Cicadidae; genus Magicicada; species Magicicada septendecula. The sequence goes on from CM068367.1 coordinate 1,004,938,254, forward strand.
GGTTTAACGGTTTCGCAAAAAGGAATTCAACGACTAAGTAAAATAGACATTTAAGGAAAGAAACTTTCAAATCATTAATAGACATTATTAAATTTAGAATAAAAAATTTTTTTCAACCACAGACCATTTTAAAATTTGTCTAAAATATATACCTTACTCCAGATAAAAAACTATTATTATTTAGTTTTAATACGTACTATGCCTTATATTTGTTTTGTCGCAATATATATATATATATATATATATATATATACACACATACACATGCTATGCATGTGTGTGTATGTGTATGTGTGTGTGTTTTGAGTGTTTAATTATTACCGGTAGAGGTTGATTACCGCTAGAAATATTTTTAATACGATTTAACTTTAGTAACATTTGAATTCCGTTTTTACTGATTGTTTTTTTAATTTTTAAATTGTAAGGACTAGAGTTGGTAATCCACCTAATCACTGAAATACGACCATACTGTATATATTAAACATTTTATTTCCTTTCTGTACAGAAAATATTTGAAAAGATCACGAAGTTTATTTAATAGACAGTTCTGAAGTTTGTAGTTATATTTAGTTATGACTAAACGGTGTCTAAGAATTTAAAGAGTAGTTCTTTTGCAGCGAATTTAAAACTGGAGCGATTGCCTGTTTTGTACCAAATATGATGAACGCTCCCATACCTTATGTATCACTTGATTGTTCATGATTATACTTCCTTATTAAATTATAAAATTATAAAAGTTTAAAACAAGAGTTTGAAAGGTTTTAATATTTAAATAAAGAGGTAGACAAAGATGTAAATGAAGATGTCTATTATAACAATCATCTGTTATACGTAAAAACAATATGAAATATAAAACATGAAATAATATGAAATAAAAAAAGAACCACCGATAAAGTAACGATGAGAACTCTAAAACTTTGAGTTTCCTAAAATCACACATATTAAAACATTACTTCAGTGAGAATTAAAATTCCATTCTTCCATTTTATAATTAACCTTAATGAAATGAGCTGAAAAAAATTAAGTGTCAAACAGAAATGTTCCTAATATAATCTTATACTAGTATAGGCATATTTACAAGAGTACGTTTTAAACAAATGTGACTTTAAATCATACGAAATATGCTCTGTTCACGTGAAAGTATTACTAGAATAAAGGCGGAAGAATCATCGTGACGTGAAAATAATGCCCACTCGTGAAATGGTTTTATTCTGTAAATTAAAGTTTACCAATAAAATGTTTGTAGGAAAAACAAAACGTACTAGGAAAAAGAAAATCTATAGCGTGATAAAATTTTTTATAGTTAGGTTTTTGAATATGTTTAATAGACATATTTAAAAATAAAATATAAAATATTAAATACTGAATATCAAATATCAAATACCGAATATCGAATATCGAATATCATATATCAAATACCAAATGCCAAATACCAATTATCAAATATCAAACTCAAACATAAAATATCAAACATCAAACACCAAACATCAAACACAGAACATCGAACATCGAACATGGAATATCGATTATCGAATATCAGATATCAGATATCAGATATCAAATATGAAATATCAACTATGAAATATTAAATATTAAATTACTGAAAAGAAGACGAAATAATTAAAATCAGCTTATAAAAACGTATTGTCCATAATTCATTATTACAGTTTCCAACGAGATATATAAGCATATCTCGCAGTAGCAGTAAACTGAATTTTTATTATAAAATGTACAGTGATTATTATTTCACACGGCAGTGATTAAACTATATTTATGGACAATGTTACACTATTACGCACACGTACCCTGTAAAAAGGAATATAATGTGGATGGTCAATGTTGCTCTGATTATATTAATATTTAGATAAAAATTATAATTTTACGAAGCACAAATGGGCACATTGACGTCATAAACAATTTACATTAATAATTCACATATTTAAATATCGGTATGGAGAACCATACATAACTTCCATGTTCTAAGATTTATATTTAAAATCATTTTCGAAATGAAATATTACCATAGAAACTACTTCTTTCTACTTACTGCTTCAGCCTTACCCACAGTACTGTGGTCACTAACGTATACCACCTCACGTTATCGCACTCGATTTTCACTGATGATGACAGTCGATGCCACTGCCGAAAAGTCTGGTTTTGTAGAAAACATTGGACTACGGCCAAACATCCCGGGAAGGAATTTTAACAAAAACTATTTCTTTGTTGCCGATAACGTAGTACACATATATAAAAAATATGCATAAAATTAATGGCTTGTATAAGTTAACGATTGATCTCCATTAAGTAGTGCTCAAGTTTCCAAAGTTTTAATATTATGATGTCCGTAATTAAAACATCAGAACAGGTTTAGTGTGTATGAGGGTACACCGTGGACAAAAATTTTCAACATTTCCTATTGAGCGTTGCTTAGAGTAAAGCTGCGAATCTACAGTGTACGTTTCACAGAACAAACACGCGGAAAAGAAGGAGCGCTCCGAAGTCACTCATGGACCCTCAGCATCTTGCAGAGGGTTCATTCCCTAAAGACGAAAAGTCTGTCTATGAATCGTTCCTCTGTAAACACGTGCAGTTACACTGCCCAGCGATCCACAGGAAGCAAATCGCTATCCACGCTGGACACTTTTTCGGCTTGGACGCGTTATGTTGGTGTGGGTTTCGGCACTTTCCAATTAAAAAGCGTGCAAATGTAAGAAAATAAACATTACTGAGGCCAGAAATAACACGAATTTTGTGTGTGTGTGTTTGTGTGTTCCCTGCCTTTTCATTGCAGTAATCATAATAATAAAATGGAAACGTAAACATTACATAATTGAGATATGCTTGCCTGCCAGGAACGATACATTTTCACTCATACATGATTTACACTAAAATGAAAAAATTATAATTTTATTGCTTAGCAACAAAATTATTTTATTTTTAACAATTACCATTGTTTGAAAAAGTTTAAATGAATTTTCAAGTACTTTACTGTTGTTAAAACGTAAAAGGTTGCAGGTAAACTACCCCTTTCCCTTAACCGATCTTCACCAAAATCAAAAAAAGGTCTTGAGATCTCTACAATTCAGGGACGTATGCAAAAAATTATTTGATTCTGTTTGAATTTGCGGCTGTTATCGTTTGCCATAGAAAATTTCCCTTGATAAAAAAACGTTGCAGGTAAACTACCCCTTTCCCTTAACCTATCTTCACCAAAAACAATAGGTCTTGAGAACTCTACAATTCTGGGCTGTATGCAAAAGAGTAGTTGATTCTGTTTGAATTTGCGGCTGTTATCGTTTGCCATAGAAAAAAATTACCCTTGATTAAAAAAAAACCGTTGCTGGTAAACTACCCCTTCCCCTTAACCGATCTTCACCAAAAACACTAGGCCTTGAGTAATCTACAAATCTGGGCTGTATGCAACAAATTATTTGATTCTGTTTGAATTTGCGGCTGTTATCGTTTGCCAAAAAAAAATTACCCTTGATAAAAAAAAAACCGTTGCTGGTAAACTACTCCTTTCCCTCAACCGATCTTCACCAAAAACAATAGGTCGTGAGTACTCTACAAATCAGAGCTGTACGCAAAAATTATTTGATTCTGTTTGAATTTGCGGCAGTTATCGTTTGCCATAGAAAAAAATCTACAGACAGACACACAGACAGATAGACACACAGACAGACAGACACACAGACACACACACAGATGAATCAATAGACCTTCAGTCCTCTACAATTCAGGGATGCATGCAAAAAAATATTTGATTCTGTTTGAATGTGCGGCAGTTATCGTTCGTCATGGAAACATTTCTCTTGTTACAACATAAAATGTTGCATGTAAACTACCCGTTTCCCTTAACCGATCTTCACCAAAATCAACAGACCTTGAGCTCTCTACAACTCAGGAAAGTGTGCAAAACATTATTTGATTCTCTTTGAATTTTCGGCAGTTATCGTTCGTCATAAAAAAATTACCCTTTTTAAAACGTTGCCGATAAACTACCCCTTTCCCTTAACCAATCGTCAACAAAATCAACAGACGTTGAGTACTCTACAAATCAGGGCTGTATGCAAAAAATTATTTGATTCTGTTTGAATTTGCGGCTGTTATCGTTTGCCATAGAAAATACCCTTGTTAAAACATAAAATGTTGGCGGTAAACTACCCCTTTCCCTTAACCGATCTTCACCAAAAACAATAAGTCTTGAGAACTCTACAATTTGGATCTGTATGCAAATAATCATTTGATTCTGTTTGAATTTGCGGCTGTTGTCGTTTGCCATAGAAAATACCCTTGTTAAAACGTAAAATGTTGCTGGTAAACTACCCCTTTCCCTTAACCGATCTTCAACAAAATCAACAGACCTTTAGTTCTGTATAATTCAGAAAGGTATGCAGAAAAGTAGTTGATTCTGTTTTAATGTACGGCAGTTATCGTTCGTCATATAAATAATTACACTTGTTAAAACATAAAATGTTGCAGGTAAACTACCCTATTCCCTTAACCGAACTTCACCAAAACCAACAAGTCTTGGGAACTCTACAATTCAGGGCAGTATGCAAAACGTTATTTGATTCTGTTTGAAATTGCGGATATTATCGTTTCCCATAGAAAAAATTACCCTTGATAAAAAACCGTTGCCGGTAAACTACCCCTTTCCCTTAACCGATCTTCACCAAGAACAATAGGTCTTGAGAACTCTACACTTCTGGGCTGTATGCAAAAGAGTAGTTGATTCTGTTTGAATTTGCGGCTGTTATCGTTTGCCATAGAAAAAAATTACCCTTAATTTAAAAAAAAAACCGTTGCTGGTAAACTACCCCTTTCCCTTAACCGATCTTCACCAAAAACAATAGGTCTTGAGTGCTCTACAAATCAGGGCTGTATGCAAAAAATTATTTGATTCTGTTTGATTTTCGGCAGTTTTCGTTTGCCATAGAAAAAAAAATCTACAGATAGACACACAGACACTTTTCGAAAATTGACTTTATTTCATGTTTTGAGTGTAGTACAATCAGAATCTGCAATAATCTCGAACACGATTTTTTTTGCCATCACCATACTTCCATTTCCTTAAGGAACATGGAAGTAAAAATTACCCTTGATAAAAAAAAAACCGTTGCTGGTAAACTACCCCTTTCCCTCAACCGATCTTCACCAAAAACAATAGGTCGTGAGTACTCTACAAATCAGGGCTGTACGCAAAAATTATTTGATTCTGTTTGAATTTGCGGCAGTTATCGTTTGCCATAGAAAAAAAATCTACAGACAGACACACAGACAGAATGACACACAGACAGGAGACACACACACAGACACTTTTCGAAAAACGTTTTTTTTTCATGTTTTGAGTGTAGTACAATCAGAATCTGCAATAATCTCGAACACGATTTTTTTTGCCATCACCATGCTTCCATTTCCTTAAGGAATATGGAAGTAAAAATGGACCATCGTATGAATAAGTTTCGAAGACTTTCTCGGGCCGTGTCGAACGTAGGCATATTCCTAAAATCTATTTTTATTCGGTTATTCGACAACTATCAACTGTGGATTAAAATTCTGCCGAAAGTTTTGATGGCTCCCAGGCAGCCATCTTCAGTAGTCTGTATTCAGTGTTGACACCCAAACGGCAACATCAACAACCCATAAATTGCAGTCACTTATGATATGGTTGTTTGAAGGGAAACACCAAATCTAGGCTGCTGAGTATGGCTTCCTCGGGAGCCGCCGTAACGCATACCAGGATTTTAGTCCACTGTCCACCATGACCGAATAGCCCGGTGGTTACTTCACTTTTTTTTGACACGATATAAATATCCGGAAATTACGCTTACAAAAGTTTTCAAATCTTTTACTATAATTTAAACCAACAGAATGCTCATGAAAGGATAGCATGACGATAAAAAAAGATGAAATCATTACCTAGTACTTAGCTGTAATATCTTAAATCATGTGTACTGCTAAATTGCTTAACTTGACTGCATTTACTGTCAAGAACTGTATGGTAATAAAAAAGGCTGATTATAGAAATTAAAATTTTCGCTATTTCAAAGTAGTTTCTAAATCTGGGAAAAAAACTTTTATTCTTGCACGTTCTGCACTACCAATACGAGGCAATTGTTATGCGCTACCAAACCTTTTCACATTTAGACCTTTACCCAAAAGTATGATTTACATATTTCCTTTGAAAATGGAAATGTACATTTCCGAAAAATATTATGACTTGTTCGCTCTAAATGACAAAACACTGTGATTGTGTTCTACTTTTCTGAAAAGTATTGTTCGTTATTTCTAAATAGAAATATACATTTTAAAATTATTTCTTATATTTATGAACGTATAATGATTTCTGGTACTAAAAGTGTATGAATTAATTGTGATATGTTCTGTAGCCTTATCGAAAATTTTTAAAATCAAATATTAAAGCTAACAATTTACAGAAGAGTTTGCCTAGACAGAAGAAGATTTAATTAAAATGAAATCATACATTATTAACTTTTAATAGTTGAAACCATTAAATATTAAACAATTATTAGACATGTTAAAAAACAGGATTAGTGGTACGAAAGTAGATTAGTATTACTAATCTATGACGACAATTATTTAGTTAAGCCTGTGACACCTTAGCGGTTCTAAATGTTTATAATGGGGAATTTAATAACTAGACTTAACTCATTGTAGGAGATATATAGGTACAGTTACTGTTAGCGTACGGGTATTAGTCATTAACACGAACCATTAAGCCAGTATAAACTGATGTTGTTATTACACTGAAAACAGCCAACAGAAAAAAACAACACAAGTATTATTCAACGTTAAAATATTTATTTCATAACTTTAGATAACGGGTTATTTAAGCAACTTTACAATCCAATGTACGTATTTACAGACTAATTATGATAATTCAATGACTTTTCAATATGTACGTTCTCACCCAATCCAAGCAAATTTTAATTCACGAAATGCGCCACAGAGAGTAGTATCCACAGTAAATCTTCACACTTCTAAACAGTGAAATGGTTAAAGACTTGAGAGATAAAATGGCGAATAACTAAAACTTGTTATATTACGTTACACAAATAAGTTATATCTTTGTGCAGTTAATGTGGCTGCTCAATTACTTATTTTACAATTTCTCACAAATTAACGTAACCGTAATAAAAACGTAACAACAAAAATTCAAATATGCGTAACATTTTGATGTAATACTTGCATGTACCATCGTATCACGTTTTTACTTGTCTTTAACACGACGACTGGTATAAAATGGTATATAAAAATATTATTACATTACAAAAAGGAACCCCATTAAAAAGAAGTGAGTACCTTATTAAACAAATGGAAGAATACAGCTAAGAAGGGATAAAATGAGCATAATGACAATTTTTAGTATATAGCACTGTAATGACCATTAACTTAGACAAGACGATGACAATGACCGGACCCAAGTGATTGGCCGAGTGACCAAATAAATATAGATAACGTTATGATAAACATGTCATACAATTAATAGTATGTACTAAGAAATAGTAGTACTAAGAAATAAATAATTAAACTTTAAGGTACAAAACCACAAGTAAGATATGATGTAATTTAATGTAAGAATAAGTAAGATGTAAAGGTAGAGTGAATATTAATGAGTCATATGGTGAATAAAATGAACAGTAAACACAAACATTAATACACAAGTGTATAAAGAGTAAATAGTGATAGTGATAGTTTAATAATCACAACATAAGACAAAACAGAACCAAGAGTGCATGAAGTACGTAGGGAGTGAGTGAAAAACAATAAGGAAGCAACATTAAATGATAATTAGTGATGGTCATAGTAACCAATATAGTGAATAACAATTAATGCATCTTGCTGAACCAAATAACAGTGTATACTGAGAAAAACAATAAGGTAATGAACACTATATAAGGAAGCAGCTGAAAAGCAAGTGTAAGAAAGTGTATAGAATAATCTATAATATGTAACAAGACATGTGACCCCAATATTTTAAGTAACAAAATATTAACACATGTCATAATAATTGAGTTAACAAGACACATCAAGTATTTAATCTGGAAATGCCAAGAATGAAACTACATGAGCAACTCATCAAGAAGAATAAACTCACAGCAGGAGTTAATAAAATGTAATGGTAATAAACAATAATAATGAAATATAAGAAGAAAGAAGATACAGTAAACAATGATTATACCACAAGAACCAATAACCCAATAGATTCGGTCAGTAAGGAACAAATAAAAACAAGGAAGAAACATACTACGAGAAAGACACATAACAACCATGGCATAAGATATAGATTTCAAGAGCCAGTCAACTATAAATTAACATCTTACCCGTATAAAATACTAACTGAGAGACTTACAGATTGAAAATAAAACAATAAATGACTAACTTAGATGACTCACATATGAACAATAATATTATAAATGAGTAGGGCATCCCATATTAAAGAGTGGAAGTAACAATAATGTTAACACAAAAAGAAGCTGTAAATAACAGCATAATGACATATTATGCACAGCATCAATGTAATATAAAAGAGAAATAAAATTGTCTCATAACTATAGTAACTGTTAGTCAAATAATCAAAAAATCATGTAAGATAGAAAAAAGAACTAATTAATGAATTACCAGATTATCATTAATAACATAATAATTTGAAAAACAAGGTTAGAAAATGTAAATTTGTATCAACTCAATGCACCCATTGTTGCTACAAATAAGAGAACCACATAACCTAGATACATGTACTTTCCATCTAGTTTCATAATTAATAATAGGTAAAACATGTTTAAACTGAAATATTTTGTACCCTAAATCAAGTAGAGGTAATAAAGTTTCTACCAATACCAATATCAGATACCAAGAGTAATCATTATATAAGAATTAATGTAAACAAAGTGAACAAAGACAATCAAAATGAGATTCACCATGTGAAACATAGATAAAACCACATTGTAATGTTAAATACGAATTACAGGAGGATACCTATATAATAAGTAAGATATAATATCACTATTATAATAGTATAAGAGAATTATAAACAGTGACATAATGTGTAATAAGAATAAATAAGCACATCTGTCATGTGGCACCAGATGTAACAACTATAATCCAATACTCTATGCTAAGGAACAGACAAGTGTATTAAAAACAAAAGATTGATAACCAATATACTACTTGTAATGAACTATTCCAAACTAAATAGTGGTCTGAAAAGACCCTACATTATCAATTAAGAATTGAAATAAAGGTACACTTCATAGTACCATACAGAGGTCATATTAAAGACTAAAATACCAAGGTATAACAATGTATTCCAACAAACGAAGACAACCAGTAGTTGTAACAACTCAAGGTTTACAATTGAGACAATACAGAAGTTGCCCAGATACCTTTTATTATAAACAATTTGTTAATATAATTAATAGACTCTTAGCTAAACCAATTTTAGGATAAGAACTATATTTTGTCAATAATTATAAGTAACCAATAAGTGAGAAGTGTTGAAGGACTGGAAGGCATGCTCTCAAAGAGATATGATTGCCATTAAATAGTTATAATTCAAGAATAAATAAAATTAATAGTGAATAGTGTAAAGTGATAATCTCAAACATTAACTCCCTTAATAATGAACGAAAGCACATCATGAGTGGACTCTAAATGAAGAGCCAAATGTTAGCAATACAGTGATAAGCTTAGATTTAAAATCTATGCAGTAATAAAAAAGTTACATCAATTATAAAATATTTGTGTCAATTCGAGCAAATATGTATACTCTCAAACCCAGCTACCCCACGCTAATAACAACAATTAAAATATTGCGCGAAGGGGGTATGTGCATCAAATTAAAGATCGTCAACCAATCAAATTAGAGAAATTAGCCAATTTTACAACGATCGCAAAACGGAACGGTAGCGTCATGTGCCATTTCGAGACACTTTTTAATCAACCTTTGAAGAGTGCAGACGGCGGCTCGACACCGGAAGAAATCAGCTGTTTACCTAGTTTGTGCGCGTCACCGATGTCAACAAAGCAACATAACCTGAAATTGGTTAAACATAACTACACTATTATTGAAGATGTTTGAAGTGTAACAGTGCGTTAATAAGGATTGCTAAGTGTATAATCCCTAGCAATTCCGGGATTTACAAGGGAGTACAGTGATTTTATCAAAATTAGTTAAGAATTGAAAAAGACGATATAATCGAACAACATTCTAGTAATGTGTATAAAATAAAGTATGGAGGTCATTGCACCTTATTAATATCGTTCAGTCAACAATAATATTGATAATTCTCAATTTTATTTAAATATTTCAAAAATAAGAATTTTGAAAACATTAATTGTTTATCATGTATGAATACTGAGTGTGCTATAACCACACACACCTGATTGAAGCGTTGTTCAGTAAACCTAGATTAAACTAACAAGCATTAATAAGAGATTGAGGATTGTCGATTGTCTGAAGCAATTAACGAAAGTTAAACAAAAATGCAAATGTTATTTATGTTTTGTGTTTTAGGAAGAGTCTACTACTACTATTTTGAATATGTCTGTTTATTATGAATAAGAGCTAGTGTTATTAAGCTATATAAATACTCGCAACTAAACAATTACCTTTTTCGGAGTCAAGAACGACGATTCAGATGTTTCATTAAACAACACTGTTTCGAATTATTATTTTATTGTTCACATTTTAAATATTTTATCAAAAGTTCTTTTAACGTTAAGAAACGTTTATTATATCATTTATTGTCAGTTGACTAATAAACTAGTTAACCTAAAATACCCAAAACAGGCATGGTTATAATTTTAAATGTTATGTATTAAGAGATGATTGAGTTGTAATCATCCTTCAACTGCCTAATAACGGTAGATTAAGATTTCTAGTAAATTATTTGGTATTCTGCAGGCTAAAAGAACCCACAATTGAATTAATTTATTTAACCAAAAAGCATGTTAACAACAGTCTGACGTTGTAGATCAGTCATACCACCCTGAGATAATTTTTGTAAAACAAATAAGCAATGTTAATTAATTTTTAACCAAAATGGTTAATGATCTTTCAGATCATTAAGGAAGTGTTAAACAACGAATAAATTCTCATTTTATACGATAAAGCGGAGTCAGTTAGTTCATTTCACTAGACTAGAGTTTACAGAATAGGTGAACGCCTCTTATTGGATAACACGACAAGCAGCGGCGATTTGAAATACGGTAAGTCGATCTAAAGATTAGATTGCTACATCGACCCTGCAAGATCGGCCAGATTCACTACAAGTAAGTGATAATTTCTTACCAGATATGTGTGCTTTCAGTGAGGAATCAACGTCACCGATTCGCCTAGTCGACGGAAGAATAATAAATTAAAATAAATTAACAAAAGTTTAAATACTTCGCTAACTAACTTCAAGAGCAATTCACCGGATTTATTTATATTGGATTCAATTAAACAATTGAATTGGATTGAATAAATCAATAAAATAATAAACTAAATTAAACTTCGTATCGAAAATATAAACCTCAAAACAAACTCTAAATAAAAAGAAAACCCCGTAACCAGGTTTTTCTACAATTATTAACTGAAAAAATGTCAGTTACGGGGTAACTACAATAATAGTGAAATGTGTAAAAGACATATGATTATGAAAAACATTATGTTAAAATACCATAGGTGTGTATACAGTAACAGTAATAAGTTTTGAAAGAGACAAAACACCATAAAGTAGTATAGAATAAGATGTCATGTTTAAATATAAAATAATAATTATATGTTATAAAGAAATGTTAGTTATAAGATGTTAAGTTAAAAAAGTTATAGTCCTGAAAGGATAACGGATAGGATTAAAGGTATAATCAAAACCTAAACAGTTAGATGTTCTAAAAGAATATTAGACATCAAAAGATGTATGTTAAGTTATTAAAGTTATGTTATAAAAGAATAGTAGAATGTAGTAGGAGTGTCATAAAACACTAAAAACGTTATATGTTTTACAAGAATTTTAGCTATAAGATATGTTATGTTGAATTATAAAAATAATACTCAAGGCAATAATAATATGTATTGGAAGGATGGTAAAATCTTAAAATTTTGAATGTTAATTTATCAGACCTAGGTTTAAAAGGTAATAATCTGTTTGAAAAGGACCACTAGTCATAAAACAATTTGCACAAATTCATTCTAATTGTATATAAACTAAACAAATTCAATAAGAACATAGGAAAAAGGACAAAACTAAATTATAATAGCTATCAACCATTGTAGGCCAGTGTAGGCCTAGAAAAAATATGAAATAATTGTAAATTGTAATAAAATAACAACATTAAGTGAGGGGAAAGGTTAGGCAAACATAATATATTTAAATAGGGAACTTTAAAAACACAAAGAACGTTCAAAAACACAATTGTAAACTAAATAAGTATAAAAAAAATTTTCAAAATACTAAATCAGGAAATACTGAATAGAACTTAGTCATTTTTTATTTCAAAATAATCTATAAAAGAAATTCTGTTCAATAGTGCTAATAACATGAGTATTAATTGTACTATAAGCAAATTATCTGAATTAGAAAACATTTGATCATTGTGTGTGAAAATTATAAGCTATGTCTAACAATGGGCACAAAATTTCTCAACCAATGAGAAGGGTAGGCTTGAAGCCTAAAACCAAAAAAACCGTTACAAATATTTTAACAGTTTATTATTAGTTTCAGAAGAGAGCAGATGAAAAATAATTGCAGCTCCAATTAATTCAATAAGAGTATAACTTAAATGGACTAACAACATTATAAAGTATTAAAATAAACACCAAGATTGGCCGAACATATTAACCAGATCAAATTAAACAAAATTTATGAAATACAGAAGAAAAAAAAAATAAACTAATAAATTTAAGAAAAAGAAAGAAAAGAAGGAAGCCACAACCATAAACCCTACAGGAAAATAAAATATCAGATGAACAGGAAAACGTAAAGTACAAACTGAGTTAATTAACAAAAAATCCAAAAAACTTATTTCACTACACTGTGACGCTGTTACACTAAATATTAAACTTGGTTCAGACACTCATCCACTGAATAACATTTAATAATTAATTTATATTTTTTAAAACTGTTCAACTAGGATAATAACACTATTTGGAAATAGAAAACATTATTTCGAAAGATAATAAACTTAACCTCTATTCAGGAGTTGAACTAACACTTACTTTAGATACTAAGAGCTTATTTATAAAGAAAATATATAACATTTAATTGAGTTTAATGTGAAGGTTTGTACTTTCTCGAATCATTTTGTTAACTTTTGCTGTAATCCAAAGAACTTTGACTAAATAACCATTGTAAAATTAATTTCGACAAGCGATGAATGTTGTTTTGTCAGCCGACCCAACATAGCCAACCGCTGAGTTTGAAATCAATCAGAGCTGGAACACAAATTTATATTTTATAATAATTTCTTGTATTAAAAGATAAAAAAGCAGAACCGCTATACAATAAACCAGTACTGAGAATTAATACCTGTTTATTGTTTAATTTGATAATATTTATGTATTGATATCTTTAATATAGCACAGGTGGAAATTTTTTACCAAAAATAAAGGTTGGTAACACTGCCCCTCAAGAGCGAATTTCGAATTCAACTAAGACATCGCGGTAAGTTATACTGTTTCCTTAAAGAAGAAAGAAATTGTGAAGAGAAACTTTTAATTGTTTTTAGTATAAACAATTTGGTGCCTAAATCGGGAAAACAAAGCTTAATTTATATCAGGTAAGAAGGAAGAAGACGGTGTTGAGGCGGGTACTGGTAAGTTCACGAGAGCGAAGGTTAGCGGGAAAATATACGAAATTTTGGACATTAAAATATAACGCAGGCGGAGTCGAATTAATAGAGTATGACTCGAGAGGTCGTTATAATATGCATTAACTTGCCTTCGAGAAAAATAAATTTTAAGTTATTTATTACTAGTTTGAAAGGTGAACTTTATAGAGTTCATCTGAATCTGCCTGAGTATGGAGGACAGGATCGGTCGAAACGTTGCGGAAAACTGCAAAACACAACACGAGACTAAACCCGGAAAATAGAACATATTACATCAAATGATGAACCCGTGAAACTTCAAACCTAAGAAACATCCACATACAGTCACACACATAGTTCTGTGCAATCAATTACAAGCGATCATTCATAATGCCAAATGTTTTTACGAGTGCAAAGTAACACTTTCTGTTAGCTGAGTGGATGCGTATGCGTAATATCGCCTTCACGCACGCAATGCGATGCTCACTTCAGGCCCCATAATTAACTGATAGCTACAAGATTATGTTAACAGCAGCGCACTCTGCCAGAGAGTTAGTGAGGGGACATCTTTACGTATGGGAATTGTACATATTTTAAAACACGAACGATTTGAAAATACGATATCAAGCTACATTTTATTGTATCAATACTTTATTAAAAGTGGTGCGCTTTACGGTTACTGGAAACTAAATGGAAATTAAAATTCCATATTAAAGGGGTAGTAATTAGGTCACTGCTTTTAATATGGCGCTCACTGTCACCACAAACGATCATTTTATTACCTACCTGTTGCGACATACAGGTACGCGTTCGCAATTAACTATAAGTGACCAAACCACTTTGTTAAGTATATTATTTGTCACTGGATACAGTATTATCCGGGTAATTATGCCACTAGCTCTGACATTTCAGTCATGGAACCTACTAGTACAACACAATGATGAAACGGGTAAGAGAATTGTTCTTGTGTGTGCTGTCCCAGTTTTTCATTGATGAAAGTACGTTAACAAGTTAGCAATTTTGAATACCTGGGGTACAGTGTGTCTTATAATACATGTAACTACGTTGTAAATAAGTTGCATAAGTTAAACCTTACGTGCGGGCCATTAGGCGAACCCTTAAGTCAGCAAGTAAAGGAACACGCCTAAAATTCTACAAGGTGATGGCTCTTCCCACACTTCTTTATGGGTCTGAGAATTGGGCTTTAAAGAAAGGCCAGGCCAGTCGCATTCAAGCGGCTGAAATGAGATTTCTCAGGCACGTGGCAGGGTATACTCTCCATGATCATAGAAGAAACACAGATATACGGCAGGAACTGAATATTATGAGTATACTCAACAGGATCGCCCAGTATCGGCTGAAATGGTAATAACATCTTTGTTGAATGGATAACGCCGCATCCCCAAACAACTCTGGAACTATAAGCCGAGGGGACGGAGAGGTGTGGGATATCCGAAGAAGCTCTGGAATGACAAGCTCTAATCTTTACCTATTTGAGACTCGAACAAACCATCCTTGATTTAATCCGTGAAGATGATAATGATGATGAGCTTATAAATCTTTCTTTATATAGATTTATTTCTTTTTCCATAAACCTCTAATCCGTTATTTTGCAACTATTGTTTTCAATCTCCTGATTTGTGTGGTTTTTTCTCGATAACGACTATTCGCAGCGTTCGAATAACAGTTATTATTCAACTGTGCTGCTTTTCATGGGTGTACTACATTAAATTTTTCTACATTACATATATTGCCTGTATTCCTCCCACATATAATTTTGACTACTTTATTACAATTCTATTTGCTTATTTAACTGTACAACTGTTAGTAAATTAAAAAAGCAAGGAGCCTGAATTAAAAATCAATAATTAGGCCTAAAAGAAATAAAATAAAAAACAAATGCTTCTCAATTTTAAGAAGAAGTAACTAATTTGCATTTCAGTTGTTATAGCTTATGAAATATTTAATAATCTGTATTCTTCAAATACACGGCGATGGTATTTAAGTGTCTGCATATGTGATGCGTACACATACAGGCTAAGCCATAAGGCAGAAGTGACTGAACAATGTAAGGAGACTTAATGCCTGTGAACGACAATATACTAAATATAAGTGGCGTGGATTCATTTTACCGTAAACACTTGACTGAAAAAGTGTGTTCACTGGTGACACAATATAAAACGAATGTCTCAACTGTTCTGTTATATTACAGCTGCAGGGGTTGCAATAATTACGTTCAAAACTAGAGGTACAATCAAATGGAAACAGCAAGAACTGCTTACTCCCTTGTTGACCATATTTCGTCCTGCAGTGATACAAGTGAGAAAGGGTTGTTAAATGAGCTTCCTAAATTACACCTTCACCTTTAGATTAAGAAACAGTATCTTCGCCCACAAGGTTGAGGAATTCTGTTACCTCTATTTGCCACATAGTGCGAAAAAATTGCAGAAAATTAGACTTTATGTGTCAAAAAAATTATTTGACCTGATATGTATATTAGTCAGACCATAGCCTTGGACTAAACAAACGAAATAATGCTACATAATGAGTACGCTATTATGCAAGCATAGACAATACATAGAATATTGTTCAAGTAAAAATTAAATTAAGATTATTTTTCATTTTAAATACACCGGCTTCAGTGTAGTGTTGACTTATCACTATTAATCTCTTTCTTACTTTCTATCTTCTATGGTCCAAATGAATTTTAAATAATCCGTTGTGTTGTTTTCTCCATTTCCACGGAAGTGAAACGATAGCCAACGAAAGAAATAAAGCATTTTAAAAATTTAAGGTTGGCCAGCATGTGCAGTGACTATTAGTATTATATGTTATATGCTATATGTTGGAATTACATTGTTCTGTATCGAACTGACTCTCAAGTTATTTTATCCCACAGCATTATTCCCTTTCTTGTTATTCACCGTTCGACCAACTGTGCTTCAAAAAAATTTCCTTTCTTACAGAATTTTTTACCTGCTTTTCATCGCCGATATTTTATTAGCAAACAGCGGCGTCTAGATTGCTACGGAAAATTAAAAACTTACTTTGGTTTTTTTTCTCGATACCTATACACTCATCTGGAAATATGTTTAAACATGAACGCGATTCTTCTTTATGCAGGTTACGTATTCCAGAGAAGAAGATAAAGTTTATTTTATGTAATGGTTTATATAAGCAAAACAAATCTTTTATAGCTATTTATTATTTAGCGTTTAAAAACTTTTACTTAATATTATTAATTTTTCTGTTGCAACACAATTACAAAAAATGATTCTTAAAATAAGAATATTTATTAGGAATGATCGCTTCTTTCGTCGACTATTTCGTGGAATACCCTTTAAGTCAGTACATAAGCATTTCACACAAATATGCATTAACATTTGAAGTGTAGTAACTTTTGATCTTGTCATACGTTATAAGTAACACATTTAAAATTAATTTCAGCAGAGGATGAGTTACTCGCAAAAAGCATATTGAACTATTCTATTTTATATATTGTATTCTGCATTTTATAATCGCGATAAACACGTGTTATGCAATTAACAATACAGTTTTGATTTATTCAGCATAGTTTTTTGTGTGACCTTTTATAATAAATTTAAATAATAAATCCTGCTATGTTAATTATATCAAATCCATTTAGACGAAGTGTACAATCTGGTTAAAAGTATACGAAGAATTAGCGACATGTTATCATTAGCGCCATTAGCCTATAGGCCTACCCTAAATAATTATATATTGCAAATTGCATTAATTGTTTTCATACATTCCGCCCAAATCGTACTCCTGCATAATTATATATTGCTCCATTGAGTTTTAAATTTGTTTTACTGCAAATTTCCATACTAGACAAATATGAAATATTTTAATCTCAAAATGAAATTATTTTAATACGGAGTACGTAGGCTATATAAAATTAATATAAAACGTTCAAACACGGACCATTTTATGTGATACCATACTTCTACATTAAAAATAATGTTTCTCTAACGATTTGCCTATGGATTAAATCTATCAACGAAATACATGTCGTCTTTTCATGTTCTTAATAAAAACTAGATGATAAACAAAATTTATTAATATTGTTACGATATCACAGAACAATCTACGTGTTTCTCGAACGATCCAGTGGAATCCCGCTATAATGTCATGGCGTACGTGATTCTCGACATGCGTTGCGATATTGTTCCGGGACTCACCGGTCAGCGCCTGCTGTGTGTAAAGTCTCAAAACAATTATGCTCTGGTGTTTTCAAGTAGCAGTTAGCAGTAGTGGTGTTTTCTTGACGCGCAGTTAGCGAATAATCTAGACTTTCGGCGGCGTATAAATACAAGTAGCCTTCCCAGCGAACGCTCAGTCAGTTTGAGTCGCGATATATCTCAGTGCGGTTCGAGTATTTTGGCGAAGTGTTACGTGTTTTATAATTGTGCGGTACGATTGTAATACAATAAGCTGGTGATTAGTGACTTAATTGGTGTCTTGTATTTTGTTTTCCACTGTATCATGCGACGAGTAGTAGACCGTCATAACAATGGTGTCAGAAGTGGGATAGAACCGTTAACAGTGGAAACAGTGGACACTTTGTACAAGACGAGTTTAATTCGTAATTAATCGGTAAACATTGGATGACACTCAGATGATGGAAAATTTCCAGGCGCTGCTCTTACAAACAGAAAAACGACAGGATAAGAAACGCAGACAGGAGGAGGAAAAAGCAGAAAACGACAGGATAAAAAACGTAAACAAGAAGCAGATAAAACGGAAGCTCTTTTTGAAGCTATGCAAAAACAGTTGCAAGAACACAGTGATGCAGAATTGGGTCTCCTACGAGGTGAGCTTAATAAGCAAGTTACTAAAATATCGGAGGTACAAGAATCAATGACACCAAAAAGAGCTGAAGTAGAAAAATCTGTCTTGATTGTTGAAGAATCGATGTCTACAAAAATATCTGTCATAGAAGAATCAGTGTCAAGTATATTTGCAGTACAAAACTCAGTGGCAAATATAAGAGAACAAATTCAAAGTGAATTTGAGGAGTGCATAAAGATTCAACCAAGCAAATTTCTGAACAGACTGTACCAATGATAAATACAGAAAAGACAAAAGAAAAAGTCACCTTGCCTACGGTTAGGACAGTTCATGTCAAAGCTCCAACCTTTGACGGAAGCAGTCACTGGGTAACGTACCTCCGCCAATTTGAAGCTGCTGCATGCGCAAATAATTGGACAGAGAAAGACAAGGCAGTTTCACTCGTTCTCTCATTAAAAGGACCTGCGGCTGAATTACTACAGAAAGTGCCACCTGACAGCCAGAACACCTATGCCGAGTTGTTAAAAGCTCTAGAATTACGCTACGGTGATAAACATTTGCGAGATGTGTACTGCACCCAGTTGGGATCAAGGCAACAGGATTCCGGGGAGAGCCTTCAAGAGTTTGAAGCAAGTATCGACAGACTGATTAGATTGGCCTATCCTGAAGCACCAGAAGATTTTCGAATAAGGTTTGGGGTGCAGACATTTATTGATAGCATCGGAGATGCTAAGTGTAACTTCAGCAAGTGTTACGAATCGCAAGACACCGAAATAGCTCAGAAGCTCTTGTTCACGCCCTAGAGTTTGAAGCTGCCAAGTCAGCGTCCCGCTACATTAATGGGTTTACGCCATCATTCTGTAGTCCAAAGACCCCTGTATCACATTGCCGTTACGATGGGTGCAGAAAAACAATGTTTTCGGACAAAAAATTCAGAAGTTGAAGAGGGCCGCAACGATTTGAACGATGGGAAAAGACAGAAGACCGAAGTATTACAACTGTGGGAAACGTGGTCATTTACAGGTAGACTGCTGGGAGAAGAAAATACCGAGAGAAGAGAGTGATCCCACCAACTGGAGAAGTAAAGATCCAGAACAGCACACCGTTTTCACGTTACATAAGACCGATGGAAACTTGATCGTTATGGATTTGCGGGAGGTAAACCAACATCATTTACAGTTGACACGGGCGCAACAGTGTCCATTGTGAGCCCTGACTTAGTCAGGAACCCCCAGCCTCTAATTAGCTCTTGTACAATGTAGACTGTGACTGGAAGCCCCGTCAAGGTGCTAGGAAAGGTAGACGTACGTGTACGCCTGGGTCTTCTCGAGTTTAGCCACCAAATGCTCGTTGCAGACATTGTCGATGAAGTGATTCTTGACACGGACATTATGAATGCCTGTGGATTCGTTGTGGACTTAACGAGAGAATGTCCTGAGAGTTGGTCAAGAGAAGATAAAGCTTTGCATGGCTAAAATGACAGGGTTTACCAGCCATTTGATTAAGCAAGTGGCAGTGGTCGA
This sequence comes from Magicicada septendecula, assembly GCA_034769895.1. Taxonomy (NCBI): domain Eukaryota; kingdom Metazoa; phylum Arthropoda; class Insecta; order Hemiptera; family Cicadidae; genus Magicicada; species Magicicada septendecula. Next base: position 1,004,958,404 of record CM068367.1, read on the forward strand.
AGAAAAAGTCAACAGGTCTGGTCAAGAGGAACCCTCCCTATTGCAAGAGGAAATGGAGGAAGAACTAGCAGAGGAAATACAAATAAGTGTAACGATAAAAAAGTGATTGGAAAGCCAACTATGGGTGTCGAGACAAGACTCTTGCTTGTTCCTGAGCTGATAGAAGCACCCAGGGGAAAAGTTGCTGAAGATGAAGTTACGCAAGAGGTTGTTGACGAGAACCAAACAGACTTGGGTCAGCCAGTGGTGTTTAGGTTCATCGGCACATGACGCAACGGGAGTTATTCCAGCAAAACTAATGGTTGAGCGGAAGACTTGCATTCTTGGGAACTTGATGTTCGGATCACACGAGACGGAATTCGAAGAATCGGAGAATTATCTTTCGCAAGTAGACCATCTATGTAGATCGCCTGGCCGAGTATTACTTCTGAGATGGTTTGCCATTTTGGGACGAACTGGCTTAAGGAGGGGACAGTGTTACGACATTAAAGAACACTCTAATTTTTTCTCGAACGATCGAGTGGAATCCGGCTGTAATGTCATGGTGTACGTGATTCTCGACATGCGTTATGAGGTTGTTCCGGGACTCACCGGTCCGCGCCTGCGGTGTGTAAGGCCGCAACCAATTATGCTCTAGTGTTTTCTAGTAGCATTCTTGACGCGCAGTTAGCGAATAATCTAGATTTTCGGCGGGGTATAAATACAAGTACCCAGCGAACGCTCAGTCAGTTTAAGTCGCGCTATATCTCAGTGCGGTTCGAGTGTTTTGGCGAAGTGTTACATGTTTTATAATTGTGCGGTACGATTGTAATACAATTATGTTTTATATTAGTTGACATTTTATGGCGTGTGAACAATTTTTATTTTATTTTTTGTAAGAGACTGTCTAGCTAATTACGAACTGTTTAACTGTGGTAATTAAAGCTGGTGATTAGTGACTTAAGTGGTGTCTTGTATTTTGTTTTCCACTGTACCATACGACGAGCAATAGATTTGTAGGTGTACGTATGTGTATGTGTGTGTGTGTGTGTGTATGCGCGCGCGCGCGTGTTACTTTATACGTAAATACTAACACGAAGAGAAATATAAACACACACATACTTGTTTGTACTTATGTGTGTTTGTATACTGTGTTTATTTTATTACTTGAATAAAATGGAATTTCAGTAACTTGTGCTATATATGTGTTTAGACGTATTGAAACATTACAATTTCAACTTTCGTTTGCGGAAGTGAATGTAATTTTGTGAGTCGTGATTCATTATTAGTTTAGAGTGAACGGGAATGAATTAATGTGAAATGAAATTAGTTACAACCGTTGAGAATGATAGTTACAAATAAGACGACAGCACATTTGTACAAACTTGTGTACACAAATGAGTTTATATACACATATTAAGAGACGTGAAATGTAAATTTGTGTGTGTGTAAGAGACAAAGAGAGAGAGAGAGAGAGAGAGAGAGAGAGAGAGAGAGAGAGAGAGAGAGAGAGAGAGAGAGAGAGAGAGAGAGAGAGAGAGAGAGAGAGAGAGAGAGACAGACAGACAGACAGACAGAGACAGAGTATGTAGACAGACAGGCAGAGTATATTTAGATAGGTGCGTTCATTAGACACAGTATGTCATACTTCCTTGGCCGTATGGATAAAAATAACTACAAATAATTAATTAACCTTTAAGGGTGAATTATTCAGAATAATTTTGAAATTGTTGTAAAATGAGTGAATAAAATAAAATACGCTAATAATTTCTTGACAAGTTCGATATATTTTATTGACATACAAATCAAATAACCATACTGCATAACCATGCATATTTTGTATTGGTTTTGCGTAATGTTTTAGGGCACTTTACAGGTTTGTACGTTAAGGAAGAACGCTGTCTTTGGGAACAGAAGCGAAATCATTTTATGCCAAGTAATTCCTATCCCTTTGTTATCTCGGCTATAACTATTGCAACACGTATTGTATTTGTAGGTGGGTTGACTTACTTATAAAAAATGTCTTGTAAATTGTACTCAGCAATAAAATACACACTAACTATGAAGTAACTGCAGTGAAGAGTATTACTATTAATATGGTATTGTGGTAGATGTTGCTGATGACATTTACACGACAAACTTACTGGTCAGTTTCTATCCTTAATATTTTGGCGGTAAGAAATGAACATTAGAAAGCAATTCTCTACATAAAATTTAAATATCATGAGGTCATATTGAAAGAAAAAGAAATACAAAAAGTTACAAGACGTTACCCAAAATCAACAAAAATAAATAGTGTTACCCTAAGTTTTAATATGCAAATTACGCTTTCTATGAGAAGAACAAACAAGTGATCTGGTGGATCCCACAAAGCTTAGAGAACATCATTTTGTAGAATGTGTTGCAACCGTACAGTAATCAAAAAAGATAAAGTGACGGTAAAAAAAAAACAATCAGGAATTTTGAAAATACAATATTTTATCAAACAGCAGAGGTTAAGATATAAATTTAAAATAACTACATGGAAAAATTTAAAAACGTCAATGGTTTGGACTTCATAATTGAAAAAGTTCTGAGTCAGCTTCTGAAGAAAGTAATGTTGAAGCTTGCAAGTCCGATCAATGCAAATTGAAGTACGTATAAAAATAGCAGAATTAAACATGATTCAGAAAATATGTCATCGACTTATGGTTTGCCTTATAGACCAACATTGGAGTTGCCTGTGATTTCCATACTTATGCAAAACCACTTATGGAAGAAATCAAAATTGGTCATTCATGCGGAAAATGTATTTTGTACGTATTAGTCTAGTAATGTAAACAAACACTCGATAATTACCAGTTTTATAGACTAACTAGTATTATCGAATGATCACTAGAATAGGAGAATACAGTCATATGAGGAGAACGCAACACGAAAATTACAGACGCCAATCAAGTACATGTAGGGATAACGAAGTACCACATTAAAATGATCTAACTCAAGCCAATCAGTACTAACGTCACAAAGATTTGAGACTGCCTCAGTAATTGTTAATAATGAAATACGGTACCATATGGTTTAACTGGAAACTTCTCGTTAAAAGGGAAGAATATAGGAAAATATACTAGGTTATTTGAAGTTTTTCTCTGACAAATATTGCTCCACCCATGGATTAATTATATTGGACGGAGCAACATAGAGATTCAGTACAAGGTAATATGGAGAAATTTCAAGCATCATGGTTTACAAGGGACAGTAACAAATTCTATAGGGACGAGGAAATGAAGTCCGTTATGGTCAAGATCAGAAGATTCTCACAGAAATATGACGAAAGGATCTACCACCGTGACACTGTTTAGGCAGTCAATAGGAAAACAAGCACGTGCGAGGAAGCATACGACTAGTTTCCTGTGTTAAATAAAATGTCACAAAAGCAAAGAGCTGAATACTGAAGCGTAGTGCATGTGACAATATTGTTTTACATAAAGTAGGTAGTGTAAGGATATTGATACAAATAAAAGAGTAAATTTATTCATTACACTAAAATTGGAACGGAATACTTGAAAAATTACCGATAGTGTGAAAAACATCAAGTAACACACTTTCCATGTGTGCGCAAAAGCAGTGAATGAACTGAATCAGCAAGAGATGTCAGATGATTATGAACCAACAAAAAATTCTCGTTATCGTTATGGCAAACCCAGTCTCTTCTGATGTCGTCTAAGGATGAATTGTGTATAACAACATATTGTGTTTGCAGATGGTGCAGTGTCTACATATTTGTACTCATTTGTATCTTAATATCATTAATTATGATATGAATATTTTTGACATTAATATTTTTAATGTTATAGTAGTCTATAAACATGCTCTTTGCTGTTATTACTGTACCATGAGATTCTACAATTGTCATTATATAATTGAACAGTGGAGTCATATTTCAACATCAATCAGTGTTTCTCAGTGTGCATTCGAAAGTCAAGAGCGAATTCATTAAAACCGACAGAATAATATTTATCCAAGTTTTTTGTCGACTGAACTAAATACACCTAAGAAGAAAATATTTAATGGAAATATGTGAACTATAAGAATAGATTTCTTCTGCAAGTATAATATTTGAAGTTTTATTAGTGTATATAAAAACCTGACGCACGTTAGTATTCTTGTATCTTCAGATGTTTCAATGTGAATTGAAATTCTAATTCAAATTAATTAATTAAATACAATAAAAATATAATACAACTACTTGCAGAAGAAATTATATTTAATATTACACACACACACACACACATACGAGGCCATATACGTATATTTATTTTAGTCTATAGAAATTTATTTTCAATAAATTTTATATAACGATATGTTTTGTAATCAATATGTAATCTAAAAGAGTTATTTTGTTATCAGTATATCCTGCGCGCCCTAATACATACACAAACACAACGCATAGACAGTAACACTTACGTGAGCACGAGTGTTTAACTATTATACTACTGTTATAACCAAAGTCGTAGCCAAACACTCCTCATACGGCACTGTTCCTTTCTTTTCTAGCCGTATTTGTGGAATCGGTATGTATACGTTAATTACATATATTTATGTAATTTTATAATTTAAGTTGTATACATTACCTCAATATAGTTACGTTTTATGCATATAGGCCTAATCATGTAATTTTGCCGACGGTGAAGCCTACAATGTATTAACCGAATTATCCAATTTAATATAGTTAATGTACGTGTGATCTAGCTGGCGTTCACGTGCATTCCCTACTCACAGATATTAAATAAGGTCGAAATATAAATTAAAGTATTTCAATGATAAATCCAAATGGCTTGTTTGCCACTTTTTCTGTGCTAACGTGTAGCTATTAAATTAATGTTTTTAACTATTACTGCATTGGCCAGAAGTTTTAGACTTGATCGATACGTTAGTAAAAGCACTTGAATGAACATTCAAGAACATTTAAGAAAGAGCAAATACAAAAACATTTGAAAAGCTCATTATCTAACAGTAAATGTGACTTTAACTAAATTTTTTGGAAACGCAGAAGGTTGACGTTTGAAAGGTCAGGTAATTAGGCCTACTCAGAAAATCTTATCGGTACTAAGCAATTCCTTTTCTCAGACCAGCAAACTTAAAAATACGGAAACAAAAGGAATCAAAGAAGAAACAGAGACAAGAACTCAAAGGTGTTAGGAAACTTGAAGCACCTCACCAGTATTGTTGATTTGCAGACTTACAGTATCGCTTTTGAGGGTATCATAGGCTAAGACCGATACGGTAAAGAATTGAAACAATACGGATATTACGAACTTGCAGTACCTGACGTTTCTGAAATCACGTAAACTGTCAAAAGATTAATTAATTAAACAGTAAAATGAAGCAATTTACAGTTTTACAAAAGAGAGAACTACATTACAGCAACCTCTCATAATCTATGAACCAGCTTTAAGTGAAACTTGAGCCAATGTTTGTAACTTCACATTTTCTTGAAACTTGCCACGTCATATTTGATTTCAATTTGCTCTCAGTAGAATGTTTAGAGAACACTAAAAGTTTTGGTTGTTAAATAATACAATAAGAGTACTGACGTGTCATATACAGATGTAGTGCATGTGTCTGTGAACTAATTCAAACGCAACAGCCGATGTTATGTACCTTCATTACTTCCATAATCAGCATGCCTACCATTGCTACTTCTGTACATGTTCAACCCATGTTAAGCAACAGAGTGGCATATTTCCGTAGAAACACAATAATCGAGAGACAATGCAAAAGACATTTTACAATTCAAAATCGAAAATATTAGTTTAAATAAACAAGATTTTAAGCAAATTTAATTTATTAAACTGAATAAAAATTCAACAGAGGTCATGTATCCGACTGAACTCATACATTTTAACAGATTATGATGTTTTGCTAACATAAGTCAAAATACAGGTATATAGTTTATAATAATTGTAACTTAATAGTTGGCAGTAAAGTGAGTAACCTAGGGAACGAGAACGAGGTGACAAACAACACAGTATAAGCGGTAAAATACAAAAAGCTCTCTGTGTCAAAGGCAATCTGTATCTGATGTCACTGAGTACAGCCGAGTACGGCTGTATCACTTTGAGCTGGTAGGTGTATTCTACTTATGCTGTTTAATTCAGAACTCAGTTGCGCGGTTTAAATCAAATTGCCACGAAACTGGAGTACTGATCAGATTCCTTGTGCATTATTGTGATCCCCTGCCACAAAACGACGTTTACTGGAATTGACTGTGTCGTCCTAAGCATGTATGCTCATTATTTTTACTCTGGCTAAACAAAATAAGATGGCAGAAAACTCATATGTAGCTAAACCTCTACAAGTAGCGGCGTAGTACTTGTTGAGGGGGGGGGTTCATAAACGCACACTGTAGCGGCGATTGATATAATTTGTTTGTTCCTTTAGTTCTTGTGTCTGATGTACTAAAGGAAGGAATCAGGATTTAAGTTACTGAATAATAATCAGTTGTAAAAGGATAAACTAGATTATGGTACCGGTATCTATAGGAATATTTATTATCATGCATGCAACCTAAATTAATTATTAACATGAAATTCCGCGGAATCTAAAGTTAGATCATTTTCTCAATTAAAAATAGGAAAAAATTATCAAAAGATATGAAAAGAATGATCAAAATATTAATGTGTTTAATTTATTTAATAGATTAATCTATGCAGCGATCACAGTGCATTACAAAATGTTTTCATGTAGGCCCATAAATTATGCCTCAATCTGAACAGTCAGACAAGATCCGTTTTAAAGAATCACAAGACTTACCAATATCAATTTTTGCAGCAAAACATTGTAAAGTAAGTAGACTTTATTCTAGTTATAGGGCCGTAGCTATAAATGAAATAGCATGACCTATGCTATTCTCGAAACTGAAAGTTGTAATGCGTGTGAATTTGATTATTGCAGCCATTCTAAAGAAAGAGTAAGAACAAACATTGGATTTTTAAACTGTAATAAATGTAAGATATGTCTGTACTTTATTACACTTACGAGCAGTAAGAACTGGATTTTTTCTGTTGGACAATTAATAAGAGCAGGGCACTTTGAAATTAGATTTTTCATCAAAGTTACGGTTTATAGTGTACTAACAAAACGTGTAGATAATAAGAAAAAACTAAAAGTACAAGGTATAGGCCTATATGTGAATAAGAAGCTTAAATTTTAATTAAAAATATTAAAAAGATTTTGTTGATTGTAATTGATTGATTCACATAAGCCCAGTTTCCATACAATATAATTCTGACATTGTCAAAGTTTATGAACGTATGTTTGAAGAGAAAACAACAAAGTATTCACTTTAAAATCTTAAGTAAATAAAATGTAATTAAATTGAGTACATAAGAAACTGTAGAAGACTTCAGTGAGTACGAAGTTATGATACTGTAATAAAGTGTAGTAAGTTGGTTAAGCTAGTTTATAGGTAGTTTGGCTTTCAATCAACCATAACCTCAATAAGGAAAAATAAAAAAGGGGACAGGTAGTGTCGGGGTAACTACCGCTGAGGTTTTTAACGACCCTGGCGGTGTTGCTGGGACTCGGTGTTTGTAGGTTTGGTAAAAACATAGCTGCATTGGATCTTTTTAAATCATTTTGGAACCACATACGATCACAAACTCCACAACTTGTTGCCGTAGAACGACTTTTCAGAGTGCTCAGTCGCCAATGGGTAATAAACGCAAAATCTCGATTCTCAAATGTCTCATCTGCTTGCATTTCGAACCATTCCATTATTTCTATCTCACTGACGACATTCGTAGTTTCTGAACTGGCGTTAGACGTTGCGGCGTCTGCGCAGCTGGTGCTCGTCTCGAATTTTCGGCGCTGTCTCATCCACCGCATTCGTTCTGCTGCTGTCATAGCAGCCTTTTTGGATTCCTCATTTATTCTTCTTTTATTTGTAAGCGTATACAATATGCATTTACCTTCTTGTTATTAAGATGTTTTGACATTTTTGAAATTTGTCCAAGTTCAACACTTTTGTCACTGTATTATTTATTATGTTATTTCATTATTATCACGATTAGTATTTTATTTTATAGTACTTGTGGAGCTTAAATAACGCCCTACGCATACGCGTTCCCGAGCTATACTAATTTTTCCGCGCAGCGAACCGGTGATTTTCCACTCCAACTTGGCGGCAATCTTTTGATGGTGTGTGACGTCATGCGCTCATGATTAATATTGCATGGCATTGTTTCATCCTTGCTCACTTGAATCGTGTATTGATTATTTAAAAATGTGTTATAGTTTTAAAGATATTAAAGTTTGTCTGGTATACACAAAATCGTAACATCGACTTCCTCATTGGTTCCCCCCGCACCGGACCACGGTGTAAGACGTTTTACGTTAAAACGTCTAGTGAATGTTTGTTATTAGCGGCTAAAACAGGAATGAAAATGGTTAGCAGAGAAGACAAGTATTGCACACGACGCATTTCTGCCCTATATTAAGACGGGCTATTGTGTGTCTATCCTACTGGACTGGAGACTAATCCAGTCTCGTCGAACACAACATGCTTTGGACTAATTCCGTGGTCATTTCATAATAAAATCTCTTCAGTTTCTGTGCGAACGGTTTTACTACGCGTCCATGTTACATGGGTAACATGTGTAAATTACATTTTGCTCTTCCGAAAGATTCCATAGTTTCAATTAATTTGACGGTCATTTCTTAAATAAGAAAGAAAAGATTCCTTCTGTGTTTGTGAAGTGTACGAATGCGCGTGTGCGCGCGGAAATGGTCTCTTGTGTTATGCGATGAATAGGAGAAGTAGTAATTTTTTTGACACATAACATCTTATTACAAAGGGTAGGTGGACCTTTTCCGCAAAGTCTTCTTTTCTGCAAGAAAACCTTCAATAAATTGTGCTGCTAATTTATTTTGTAAACGTGTGTATGTGTGGAGGTTGGGTGGGGAGTGGTTAGTAATGTTTATTGTACAGTCAGTAATGATTATTATACTATAATGTGCTAGTAATTTATTTTTTATTCTTAATAAGAACACTGGAAGTTAACGACATACAGTTTAAATTAAACTAATTTTACAATATTATTATATATATAAACTTTCACATATGAACTTACTTTGGTTATCACTTTCCCATACGTTTCGAGGTGATGTGCCTCTTCCTCAGTGGGAGTAAATACTGAATGTCATTTTACAGAATAACGGTTATGGACTATAGGTGTGTGTGGTGGGGGTTGAAGGTGGGAGGGAATTGGCGCTGAAACACACCTATAGTCCATAACCGTTATTCTGTAAAATGACATTCAGTATTTACTCCCACTGAGGAAGAGGCACATCACCTCGAAACGTATGGGAAAGTGATAACCAAAGTAAGTTCATATGTGAAAGTTTATATATATAATAATATTTTAAAAAAGTGAACGAAGAGGATGAATCAACAAGATAATTATAATTCTAATTTTACAGTTTAAATTAAATTTAATTAGTGCTTAGAGTATGGTATTTATGACTAAAGTGCTCGTATAAACTTCTAGCTGATTCAATTCACTCCACGTATCCGATGTACTACGATTGTACGGTAAATATTCGAGTTTGTGAATGTACTAACTAATTACTGTCGGCTGGACGGCTTAATACTGTCAGTCCCTGCTTCCCGGATCTTTCTGTAACACGAATTGATTTTTCAATCACTTGTTTCATGAAGTGTATAACTTTGCTTAGGGTACGTGGATAGCGCGGAATACTAACATAGGAGCTTCACATAGATGATCGTACATGTATGAGACGTGTGCATACCGAGAATGAAATAATGTCTGATACATTAGAATAGTGAACAGTGTCGAGTTCTGTGCATGCCGACGTAAGCACACTTTACAGCAGATTGGAGACCGAACTGTTTGCACTTTACCAGGAATTGTACATTGGATAGAGTTGCGTGTGGCTATAGTGCGGGAAATGTTCTTGAAGCAACCAAACAGAGCTCAGAAGTATTCCATGTGCGACGTAAAAAAAAACTTTGTTTGCTTTCCGAAGAGGATCAGCGATGATATTCTCTGGTATGCGACATGCGATCTGCTTCACTATGCACGGTGCCATATAAGTACAAGAGTTTGTTTTCACACTGACTGTAGCTTCGTGAGTATTCTATGCTAGTATTCCACGCTTTGCACGAACCCTTAGTCACAGTGACAATTTTAGATTATTTCACAGTATACAAATTTAAAACTTTTTAAAATGGAGACCAGAATGTTTACTGACAGTGGATAGAAGCTAGTATTGCCCTTCTGGTGAAACAACTTAGTAATAGTTAGTTCAGTAATTTTTAGTGATTTTTAGACTTACAAGTAGAGGCAAACATCTAACTTTTAAATTGTGTTTGTCTAGTGTGATATTTTGGTTATATCAGTTTATATCATTGCATCTAACACAGACACAAAGGTAGATCACTTTCAAATTTATCGGTTAATGTTAAGAATGATAATGAATTAGTTTGTACAGTTGTATGTGGTATATCAAACTAAGACAATTGTGTACCAGTGAGTGCTGAATAATGTGTAAATTATACGCTGTAAGTAGCCATATTTGGCTCTATATTTTCACATAGGCAGTAGCAAGGTGAATACATTTCAGCATGTTGAACAAACCTATAAAATAAAATGGCTGCTCGTAAAAAATAGGATTAGGTTTAATGTTATTACCGGTATCTGCCGCCATGAGAGACAATAAGTGACAGAGCACTCACGTTCCTGTTCCATGTCCACGTATTCGCAAATTGATAGTTACAGTTCATTATGTCTGCTGGATACAGAACATGTCTGGCATAGATCTCATATTCAGATATGTGTAATATACGATACGATATATACGATATGTAAATTACGATATACGATAATATACGATTGTGTAAAATGTACGATATGTGCCACTCAAAATTAATGTCTATGAATCGTAATATGTGTAATGTTGATATCCTTTTGATTCTCCGCGTCTTCTTTTGCTTTAAATTCGATTTCGTATTCTTCATATTTGTCGTTGTTGAGGAAATTCCTCTTTAAAATATCTCTTTCTAAACAAATGTAGTTTATCGTTGCTGTAGGACTTATTCATTTTCGGCAGACACATTTACTTATTAATTCTGTTATTTACTGGAGCAATATATTTACTGTAGGTCTGATGTAAAAGTAAATTGAACTTAGTGTGTGCTATGTGTGATATGTGCAAAAACAGTAAAATATTTTCAAAATACGAGATACGTAAGTGATAAACATAATATTACAGTCATATAAGTATATCATTAATCACGTACCAGGGAGTATAGGCCTACTTCTATGTAAGGAAACGTTCATTAAATATGTAGCTAGCACAATATTTATTTGCAACTAGACAATATAAAGAGACTAGTTCGTGTACACGTTTGCGGTACAGGCTTTCCAGTTTATGCTGCGACTACATAAACCTGAAGTTTAATGTAATAACTGGATTAATTCACCGGAACTAATAGGTTTATGTTATGCTCTGGCGACAGGATCTGACTACACGTTGCACGGTATAATACAAGTTATCCTGACTAGCGTTGTTATGTATATCTTTGACGTGTTCTATACGTGGGGAAACTGTGTCTAGTTACGGAAACAAATAATAATCAATATTCTTGGCGCGCACAATAACTCAGCTGAAATAATTAATAATAGTTATCTGTCAGGTGTAGTATAGTATATAAATAAAATACAAATTACAAAGCGAAGACCGTACTTAACTAAGTTAAAGACGCCTTAAAAAACTTGTCTGTTTTAGAAATGATACGACTATTTTTACCACGGATTTGCGATAAAATGTTACTATTTAATGAATGGAACGATCCTCTAAAACAGTATTGTTCCAATAGAGGATCAATGGTCTCGTATCACGACCTAGTGAGGTCAGCTGGAGAGTAGTAAACTTATCCGTTTTCTAGCATGTCACACAATGGCACAAGATATCCCGCAGCCATGGAAATATAGTGTGTTCTACCATATCTGAGAACTAAATTATAAGCAACACGTATAAACAAACTAATTATAATTATGCAGTTTTTTTAATAACATAAACACTACAAATCATCTACCGCAGTAAAAACTTCCAAAAACGTAATTAGAAGCATTATGTAAGACTTTTTTAAAAAGATAATACATATTATATTTTTTAAATTTATTATCAACTTTTTTATCATTTATCGTTGACAAAAGTATATTGTACCTTACAAAAAATAAATGGTTTCTCCGTTGATGATATTTTGTAGAATTATTATAAAAGTGCATGACATATAATTCTCCCTTTAGATCCATGCAGATTCTCAAATTAATTACATTCGACTTCATGTACATATGCTAGCAAAGGAGAGGAAATCGCTGTGAATTTTTAAGTTTGCAAAACTGTGCGATTAACATTAACTACCTTACTGCAAAAGTTTCCTAATACTCCACAGTGTTAGCCGAATTAATTATTAGAAGCTTTTGGAAAATTATCTGATTTTTCAAAAGTAAAAATATCTTGTTTCCATGTGTTAAAAATGTAGAACCATGGTCAATCTCAGAGTGTCAAGAGAATAAAATACAGAGAGGAGGGCGTAAACGCACCAGTTGGAGGACTAAAGAACAGCACCCGGTTTACACGCTACATAAGATTGACGGAAATTTAGTAGCTTTGTTGAAGGTAAACCAACAGCTTTTTCAGTCGATACGAGCGCTACAGTAGGTATCCATATTGGTGGCTTGATGTAGGTAGGCGTACTCAGACTCAGTTGTGTTTCTTCACCTTGCAGACTGAAACTGGAAGCTTTGCCGAAGTTGGGAAAAGTTGACGTATGCTTACGCATAGGTCTCATCACGTTTATCCACCAAATGCTCGTTGCAAACAGCGTCAAACATGTGACTCTTGGTACGAACATTATGAATGTTTATAAGTTTGTAGTGGATTCAGTACAGTACAAGAGATAATGTCCTGCGGGTTGGTCAAAACAAGATTAAGTTTCAAACGGCTGAAATGGTAGAGAGAGGTAATCATGCGTTGAAGCAGGTGACGGAGGCCAAGGGAGGAATCGACAGGTGCGTAGAACAAGAACCCTTTGTGTTGAATATGGAAACGGTAGATAAAATAGAAATTTATGTTACGACAAAAAACAAACTGTGGTCATTACTGATAGGTGTCATGCTGTTCCTGAGTTAAGGAAGCACCTATGGGAGAAGCGACCGGAAGGAAAAATTGGTCGCAATAACAAAATCTAGGAGCGGTTTTGAAAATAGTGCGGACAGCGAAATATGCGGGCAGAGAAATGTGACGACTCCTGAAAAGATAAGATATTACTATTAATTAGTGAAAAGATAGAGCAAGCCAAAAGCACTTCAAGGTATTAAAAGTTATAGTATGTAGCCTAGTGTGCACAAATTTGTAAGATCCATGTCGAATTTGAATGTAGAAAAAAAGAAACACTCGTTTATCCTGTGGCGTGTTCTTTTTTGGTGAACAAGAAAAAGAAACCTAGGCCCGTATTTTTGACTTATCCTTGAAGCTATTCTCTAATGAAACCACACAAATCAAAGTTGACTTCGAAGTAGCGCCAATATCGTCGAATCACGAAGTTTTCCTGTGGGAGAAATAAATGATTGTTTTTTTTCATGCAAAAAAGAATTTTTGGAGGAGAGTACAAGAACGGAAATCCAAGAAATTAGACTTCACCTAAGAACGTGCGCAGCCTTTACCTTTCTTAAGCCAGTTGATGAATTTGTCGTGATCCATTCTCAAGCTTTGAACAATGAGAAACTCTCTGGGTTTTTTTATTATTTTGTCGATCGATGGGTAGAAAATGAAGAAGTCCCTTTATCCCTGTGAACGTTTTACTAAAGACGACGCAGGGCAACCAACGCTGTTGAGGGAAGGCATCATAAAATCAAAAGCATTCTTCTGAATCCCTAACAAAAAGTTTTAAGATTTTCAGTGTTTGAAAAAAAGAAGCGGAGGTCACCAACCATATGTACATGTGAATGGAAGGAACGAAGAGGAAAAGAAAGTACGTCAAGATAAACGACAGGACAGAAAAGATACTTCAAAAGTATGAAGAAACAGGTAATATCAAAACTTACACTATTGTATGATGGGTAATCGTAAGCTCGAAGGGGTATTGTCAATGATGGCACATTGATGGCAATGATTTCTTGTTTTTATTTTCGCTATACGGTTTATTTGTTTATTTTTACTAATTAAATTAAATTTATAATTTTGTTAGTGTTTAGAAAACATTTTTTAACAGATTTGTGAAATGTACCCAAATGACTTATAACTAAAAACCAATAAAATTTATGATTATTAAAAACTGCAATTTAAGACATAAGCGAAATACTTGAGGACAAGTGTTAGCAAGTAACTTATGGCCTGTGAAACAGAAAAGAAAGTTGGTTACTAGTTTATAGCTTGTGGTGTTGTGTACAAAATATTCACGTGTGAAATATTAGGTGCCACCGACTCAGACAACCAAAGGAGGCATTTAAATTGTCACTCACGTGCGGATGTTGTAACGTTTTTACCTTTGGGAATTCCTCTATTGTGGAAGAAAAACGATAAGTGAACAACAAGAGAACAAAGTGGTGCAGAACAGACCGTGTTCTGAATGCATGAATGTTGGTATGAATACACTGCCACTTCTCTTAATGAATCAGGCTAAATTAATAAACGTTCTATATCAGCTACCGGTCTCCGTCGACCAATGGAAAAAAGTAAACTCTATGGTAATAAAACAATTATGGAAAGTGAAGTCTAATTGGGACAATAAATAATAGTTTAATTTTCTGTGTACAATAAAAGTGTATTTTATTTTATTGTCAACTACTGATGTTAATTACTCATACGTAATTAATAAAGGGTATATATAAAAAATCATAACGTTTAGACGCGCGCGCGCACACACAAACAAATGTATTTATTTCTGCTATTAAACTGATTTTACATATAGGGACTGATTAATTTATAACCAGAAAATTAAATGTCTATGTTTATACGTAGAATTTAAGCCTATGTTTCAAACATTATATTTTTTGTAGATTTCGAGTTCTGTGTTCTGTGTTATTACTAAATTTAAACCTTATCTTTTGTTCTGAGGTATGCGTAGCTTCTCGCGTCGTCCTATTCTAAAAGCCAATGACCTACCCTAAAAGTTCAAACCCTTAATTCGTTCCTTTAGATACTTTTTATATTGCAGAGTAGGCCTATTACTACTATAGCTCTTTCATACTTTGAATTTTTACGATACTACTTGGAAATCAAAGTAATCTCAAAATTTACACGAGTCGTTATATTATCATGTGCTTTTCGACTTCACTGAGAACACTGAATTTTAATTAATTATTAAATTATGAATAAGTTAATGGAGGAGTCGATCTCTTATGCATTGTTCGAACTGGACAGTACGTGTACATTTTTGTTATTTGATAATAAGTAGTAATAACTAACTTCACTGTCTCAGTTGATTTTCCCCTTCACTGTAGAAACCTGTCTATACACTAATAGAGAACCTGTGTTGTGGTGATTTACTGTAAACACACACACACACACACACACACACACACACACACACACACACACACACACACACACACACACACACACACACACACACACACACACACACACACACACACACAAAATAGAGAGTATTCAAGTGTGGTAGTGTTATACTTTATACTTTAGCAATTGTCCCAGATGTACCTGTCCATTTTTAAACATTTTTATGCGTGAGTCCTTTTAAAGTTAATCAGATAATTTTCCAACTTTGTTATAATGTGGGTAATGTTCTCTGGAGATAAGATTAAGCAACTTAAAGCCAAATAATTGACAGTGAATGATGGAGCCGGTCTCTTGAATAAGCAAGGGGCGCTGTTGGAAGAGACTGTGTGAAGATGTCAGCACAGATCCATGGGAACGGAGATATAAGATTGTCATCCAAAAGGACGGAGCTTTGAAGATCACCTGTGTGGTGGATGTGGTGTCCACGGAAAATCTCACAAGAGCCCTCTTCACCACCCATCCGGAGCGAGGCGGAACAGACTTCGGATGGTCGGAGGTTTCTCTAATTTTACAGTCGAAGAGTTGGAACTAGGAGTCAGGACCATGGGCGTCATGGCCAGGGGAACAGGGGGATCCGTCCCCAAATATTTTCTCAAAAGTTTAGATCCTAATTCTTTATTCAGATCAATATTGCATGTTGTTTAAACTCAGATTATTAGTTAATAAAATTATTTACTTAAATTCAGTGCCATGGTTCAATTTAAGGCCCAATGATTTATTTTCTTTGTATTATTATATAGAGATGATAGATTCCCGGAAGTGGTGTTAATGGCTACAGCGCGGGTTATGACAGTTTGTTAACACTTTCATACTGCCATAAAAATGTAATCACGGGCAAAAAATAACGCCTACCCGACAAACTCTTCCTCCATTGTACTCAAATTTTCTGAATGCTGTGCAGTATGGTAGGATAGTAAGGTGCTAAGTATCGATGTGGCTTCATCATATTTTTAAATAAAAGGTAATGTGAGGGTCAGAGTGTAAGCGCATAAGGAGAAGCAGAAAATGTTATCAATCGTGAAACGTTTTTTAACACTAGAAAAGAGAGTTGTGAAATCAGAGGTAGACGATAGGATGGAAAGATGGACCGAGGTACTGGCAGTGGCATACATGAACAACAGGGAGGAAAGATGTAGGTCAATGAAGAAGATGAGACTAATGGTGGGAAACAGAATGTAAAAGAACTCAGTGTGTAGAAAAGAAATGAAAGCTAAGAGAGACTGATGTCACAGAGGAACAGTTACACCTTATAAAGAAATCAGAAATGAATTACGTAATGCCTTGAAGGAAAGAAGTTTGAAACAAAATTCTGCGGTCATATCAAACATGGGCAAGGATTATTAAATAGCAAGCGGACGGCTGTTCACACTGACGCTTGTACAGTCAAGTATAAAAATGAAGAAAGAAGTAACTGAAGGATGATAACATCTAAGTTGGTAAAATATCCGGAGCAAGGCGAAGGAATCGAGGAAAACCAGATTAGTACCAAGAAGTATTCTATAGTTTTTAGTATTCTATAATCGAAACATGAAAAGAGTTGGAGTGGAGGCCACAATATGAATATAACGAATGGCTCACCCCAAAAGAGGACGACAAAAATTGCCTGGCATAAATACCATTGTAATGGAACTTCAAAAAAGTAACAACACGGAAGTACATTCTTGGATATCGATTAATTATCAGTCGATACCGCACTGATACCTTAATGAATAGTGACAACGGAAGTTCTGCAGGTGTCAGACCTAACCCCTCCCCCCATAAGGAACGTTCTGTACGTTTGAAGGCAGGACTGGTGAAAAGAGCAAAACCAATAGATTTCACCGTAGGTTGAGCATGGGTGTGGATGGAGGCACAAAAAGGAGGACACTAATAGTGCTGGATACGAGGTAAGCGATTTAGGCTTCACCTAGTGAGGTGGTCTGCGAAGCGAAAAGAAAAACGTTCTGAATTGCGTGGCCCACTCAGTTTTACTCAGCGCCTGATCCAAGTTAAGGCTGAAACTTTATAGTAAAACGTTGAAATAAGTTCAGTGCAATGTAACTTTATGAATGACAAGTTCCTATAGAACAGTTTCTTTAAGGTGAATCTGCAACTATTGAGGGCAAAGGAAATCATGAGGGTATACGAAGGATAGAAAAGACAAGAGAGTAAAGAAAACAGACAAAAAAGAAACGGAAGACAGATAAACGATAACTTGACTATAGCGAAAAGAATACAAGAGAAAGGGGAGAACACCCAGTGGTCAAAGATTATCATACCAAAGAGAGAGGAATGAATAAAATGTGGTTACCGAAAGATAGATCACGAACAAGCACTAACTGCTCATGGAACGTTTAAGGTATGTAGAAAAAAGATTTGAATGGGGCGCTAACGTTGGTCCGTCAGTAACGGAAATGAAGATAAGGCAGAGTACACATTGCTTTACTGACGCAGGACGAGGTTTAAAAGTAGGAGGAAGGATGTGAAAACGTATGGAAGCTTAGCTGGTTTCTGTGAATGGATGTATAACACAGGCTATAACAATCGTTACGAGAAGACGTGGAAGGTTTGTAATTATTGAAAATATGACATTATTGGCTAGAGGAGCATCCATTATAGTTTTGGAGTTTTTCCCCGACTGGTAAAAAATATCGGTATGGAGAACCATACATGACTTCCATATTCTAAGATTTATATTTAAAATCATTTTCGAAATGAAATATTACCATAGAAACTACTTCTTTCTACTTACTGCTTCAGCCTTAACCACAGTACTGTGGTCACTAACGTATACCACCTCACGTTATCGCACTCGATTTTCACTGATGATGGAAGTCGATGGCATTGCCGAAACGTCTGGTTTTGTAGAAAACATTGGACTACGGCCAAATATCCCGGGAAGGAATTTTAACAAAAAACTACTTCTTTGTTGCCGATAAAGTTGTACACATATATAAAAAAATATGCATAAAATTAATGGCTTGTATAAGTTAATTTGATCTCCATTAAGTAGTGCTCAAGTTTCCAAAGTTTTAATATTATGATGTCCGTAATTAAAACATCAGAGCAGGTTTAGTGTGTATGAGGGTACACCGTGGACAAAAATTTTCAACATTTGCTATTGAGCGTTGCTTTGAGTAAAGCTGCGAATCTACAGTGTACGTTTCACAGAACAAACACGCGGAAAAGAAGGAGCGCTCCGAAGTCACTCATGGACCCTCAGCATTTTGCAGAGGGTTCATTCCCTAAAGACGAAAAGTCTGTCTATGAATCGTTCCTCTGTAAACACGTGCAGTTACACTACCCAGCGATCCACAGGAAGCAAATCGCTATCCACGCTGGACACTTTTTCGGCTTGCACGCGTTATTTTGGTATGGGTTTCGGCACTTTCCATTTAAAAAGCGTGCAAATGTAAGAAAATAAACATGAATGAGGCCAGTAATAACGCGAATTTTGTGTGTGTGTGTGTGTGTGTGTGTGTGTGTGTGTGTGTGTGTGTGTGTGTGTGTGTGTGTCTTCCCTGCCTTTTTATTGGGGTAGTCATAATAATAAAATGGAAACGTAAACATTATATAACTGAGATACGCTTGCCTGCCACGAACGACATATTTTCTCTCATACATGATTTACATTAAAATGAAAAAATTATAATTTTATTGCCTGGCAACAAAATTATTTTATTTTTAACAATTGCCATTGTTTGAAAAAGTTTAAATGAATTTTCAAGTACTTTACTGTTGTTAAAACGTAAAAGGTTGCAGGTAAACTACCCCTTCTCCTTAACCTAACCGATCTTCACCAAAATCAAAAGGCCTTGAGTTCTCTACAATTCAGTGACGTATGCAAAAAATTATTTGATTCTGTTTGAATATGCGGCAGTTATCGTTCGTCATAGAAAAAATTACGCTTGTTAAAACATAAAACGTAGCAGGTAAACTACCTTTTTCCCTTAAACCATCTTCACCAAAAACAAAAGGTCTTGAGAACTCTACAATTTAGGGCTGTATGCAAATAATCTTTTGATTCTGTTTGAATTTGCGGCTGTTATCGTTTGCCATAGAAAATACCTTTGTTAAAACATAAAACGTTGCAGGTAAACTACCCCTTTCCCTTAACCGATCTTCACAAAAAACAATAGGACTTGAGAACTCTACAATTCAGGGCTGTATGCGAAAAAATTTTTTGATTCTATTTGAATTTGTGGCTGTTATCGTTTGCCAAAAAAAATAATTACTTTGATAAAAAAACCGTTGCAGGTAAACTACCCCTTTCCCTCAACCGATCTTCACCAAAAACAATATGTCGTGAGTACTCTACAAATCAGGGCTGCATGCAAAACATTATTTGATTCTGTTTGAATTTGCGGCTGTTATCGTTTGCCATAAAAAAAATCTACTGACACAGACACACAGACAGATAGACAGACAGACAGACAGACACACACACAGACAGACACACAGACACTTTTCGAAAAACGACTTTTTTTCGTGTTTTGAGTGTAGTACAATCAGAATCTGCAATAATCTCGAACACGATTTTTTTTACCATCACCATACTTCCATTTCCTTAAGGAATATGGAAGTAAATATCGGTATGGAGAACCATACATGACTTCCATATTCTTAGATTTATATTTAAAATCATTTTCAGCCAAACAGCCAGGCTGTGTCTTACCTGCCTTTTTATTGCTGTATTAAATGAAAAATATTATATTACATTAAAATGAAAAAATTATAATTTTATTGCCTGGCAACAAAATTATTTTATTTTTAACAATTACCATTGTTTCAAAAAGTTTAAATAAATTTTCAAGTACTTTACTCTTGTTAAAACGTAAAAGGTTGCCGGTAAACTACCCCTTCCCCTTAACCGATCTTCACCAAAATCGAAAGTCATTGAGACCGCTACAAATCAGGGCTGTATGCAAAACATTATTTGATTCTGTTTGAATTTGCGGCTGTTATCGTTTGCCATAGAAAATACCCTTATTAAAAAAACGTTGCAGGTAAACTACCCCTTTCCCTCAACCGAACTTCACCAAAAACAATAGGTCTTGAGAACTCTACAATTTAGGGCTGTATGCAAATAATCTTTTGATTCTGTTTGAATTTGCGGCTGTTATCGTTTGCCATAAGAAATACCCTTGTTAAAACATAAAACGTTACAGGTAAACTACCCCTTTCCCTTAACCGATCTTCACCAAAAACAATAGGTTTTGAGAACTCTATAATTCAGGGCTGTATGCGAAACATTATTTGATTCTGTTTGAATTTGCGGCTGTTATCGTTTGCAAAAAAAAAATTTCCCTTGATAAAAAAAAACCGTTGCAGGTAAACTACCCCTTTCCCTCAACCGAACTTCACCAAAAACAATAGGTCTTGAGAACTCTACAATTTAGGGCTGTATGCAAATAATCTTTTGATTCTGTTTGAATTTGCGGCTGTTATCGTTTGCCATAAGAAATACCCTTGTTAAAACATAAAACGTTACAGGTAAACTACCCCTTTCCCTTAACCGATCTTCACCAAAATCAACAGATCTTGAGAACTCTACAATTCAGGGCTGTATGCGAAACATTATTTGATTCTGTTTGAATTTGCGGCTGTTATCGTTTGCCAAACGAACAAAATTACCCTTGCTAAAAAAAAACCGTTGCAGGTAAACTACCCCTTTCCCTCAACCGATCTTCACCAAAAACAATAGGTCGCGAGTACTCTGCAAATCAGGGCTGCATGCAAAAAATTATTTGATTCTGTTTGAATTTGCGGCAGTTATCGTTTTCCATAGAAAAAAAATCTATAGATAGACAGACAGACAGACAGGCAGACAGACACACACACACAGACACTTTTCGGAAAACGACTTTTTTTCATGTTTTGAGTGTAGTAGAATCAGAATCTGCAATAATCTCGAACACGATTTTTTTTGCCATCACCATACTTCCATTCCTTAAGGAATATGGAAGTAAATATCGGTATGGAGAACCATACATGACTTCCATGTTCTAAGATTTATATTTAAAATCATATTCGAAATGAAATATTTCCATAGAAACTACGTCTTTCTAGTTATTGCTTCAGCTTTAACCACAGTACTGTGCTCACTAACGTATACCACCACCACCTCACGTTTTCGCACTCGATTTTCACCGATGATGGGAGTCGATGGCACTGCCGAAAAGTCTGGTTTTGCAGAAAACATAGGACTACGGCTAAAGAGCCCGGGAAGCAATTTTAACAAAAAACTACTTCTTTGTTGCCGATAACGTAGTACACATATAAAAAATTCTCCCCTACACCTTCAACTATAATTTTTAATAATAGAAAATTACCCCCACCCCGTTCTCCTAACTTCTTCATTTATAGGTATTTCATCTACGTTTCTACAGTGGATTACTATGAGCTTCTTATCAGGATACTTTATTTATAAAAATAAAGTACTTTACTCTTGTTAAAACATAAAATGTTTCCGGTAAACTACCCCTTTCTCTTAACCGATCTTCTCCAAAATCAACAGACCTTCCGTCCTCTACAATTCAGGGAAGCATGCAAAAAAATATTTGATTCTGTTTGAATGTGCGGCAGTTATCGTTCGTCATGGAAACATTTCTCTTGTTACAACATAAAATGTTGCAGGTAAACTACCCCTTTCCCTTAACCGATCTTCACCAAAATCAATAGACCTTGAGCTCTCTGCAACTCAGGGGGTGCAAAAAATTATTTGATTCTCATTGAATTTTCGGCAGTTATCGTTCGTCATAAAAAAATTACCGTTTTTAAAACATAAAACGTTGCTGATAAACTACCCCTTCCCTTAACCGATCTTCAACAAAATCAACAGACCTTGAGTTCTCTGTAGTTCAAAAAGGTATGCAAAAACCTAGTTGATTCTGCTTGAATTTACGGTAGTTATCGTTCGTCATATAAAAAATTACCCTTGTTAAAACATAAAATGTTGCTGGTAAACTACCCCTTTCCCTCAACCGATCTTCACCAACACCAATACGTATTGAGAACTCTACAATACAGGGCTGTATGCAAAACATCATTTGATTCTGTTTGTATTTGCGGTTGTTATCGTTTACTATAGAAAACATGGAAGTAAAAATTACCCTTGATAAAAAACCGTTGCTGGTAAACTACCCCTTCCCCTTAACCGATCTTCACCAAAAACGACAGGTGTTAGGTACTCTACAATTCAGGCCTGTATGCAAATAATTATTTGATGTAGTTTGAGTTTGCGGCTGTTATCGTTTGCCATAGGAAACACCCTTGATAAAACATAAAACGTTGCTGGTAAACTACCCTATTCCATTAACCGATCTTCACCAAAAACAATAGGTCTTGAGAACTCTACAATTCAGGGCTGTATGCAAAACATTAGTTGATTCTCTTTGAATTTACGGCAGTTATTGTTCGTCATAGAAACAATACCCTTGTTAAAACATAAAACGTTGCAGGTAAACTACCTCTTTCCCTTAACCGATCTTCAACAAAACCAACAGGTCTTGAGAACTGTACATTTCACGGCTGTATGCAAAATATTATATGATTCTGTTTGAATTTGCGGCTGTTATCATTTGCCATATAAAATACCCTTCATAAAACAAAAAACGTGTCTGGTAAACTACCCGTTTCCCTTAACCGATCTTCACCAAAAACAATAGGTCTTTAGTACTCAACAAAACAGGGCTGTATGCAAAAACGTATTTGATTCTGTTTGAATTTGCGGCTGTTATCATTTGCCATATAAAATACCCTTGATAAAACAAAAAACGTGTCTGGTAAACTACCCGTTTCCCTTAACCGATCTTCACCAAAAACAATAGGTCTTTAGTACTCAATAAAACAGGGCTGTATGCAAAAACGTATTTGATTCTGTTTGAATTTGCGGCTCTTATCGTTTGCCATAGAAAATACCCTTATAAAACATAAAACGTTGCAGGTAAACTACCCCATTCCCTTAACCGATCTTCACCAACAACAATAGGTATTGAGAACTCTACAATACAGGGCTGTATGCAAAACATCATTTGATTCTGTTTGAATTTGTGGCTGTTATCGTTTACCATAGAAAAAAATTACCCTTGATAAAAAACCGTTGCTGGTAAACTACCCCTTTCTCTTAACCGATCTTCACCAAAAACGAAAAGTCTTGAGACCTCTACAATTCAGGGACGTATGCAAAAAATTATTTGATTCTGTTTGAATTTGCGGCTGTTATCGTTTGCCATAGAAAATACGCTTGATAAAAAAACGTTGCTGGTAAACTACCCCTTCCCCTTAACCGATCTTCACCAAAAACAATAGATCTTGAGTACTCTACAAATCAGGGCTGTATGCAAAAAATTATTTGATTCTGTTTGAACTTGCGGCTGTTATCGTTTGCCATAGAAAATACCCTTGTTAAACAAACGTTGTTGGTAAACTACCCCTTTCCCTTAACCGATCTTCACCAAAAACGACAGGTCTTGAGAACTCTAAAATTTAGGGCTGTGTGCAAATAATCTTTTGATTCTGTTTGAATTTGCGGCTGTTATCGTTTGCCATAGGAAATACCCTTGTTAAAACATAAAACGTTACAGGTAAACTACCCCTTTCCCTTAACCGATCTTCACCAAAAACAATAGGTTTTGAGAACTCTATAATTCAGGGCTGTATGCGAAACATTATTTGATTCTGTTTGAATTTGCGGCTGTTATCGTTTGCAACAAAAAAATTTCCCTTGATAAAAAAAAACCGTTGCAGGTAAACTACCCCTTTTCCTCAACCGATCTTCACCAAAAACAATAGGTCGCGAGTACTCTACAAGTCAGGGCTGTATGCAAAAAATTATTTGATTCTGTTTGAATTTGCGGCAGTTATCGTTTGCCATAGAAAAAAAATCTACAGACACACACACAGACACACACACAGACAGACAGACACACAGACAGACACACACACAGACACACACACAGACACTTTTCGAAAAATGACTTTTTTTCATGTTTTGAGTGTAGTACAATCATATTCTGCAATAATCTCGAACACGATTTTTTTTGCCATCACCATACTTCCATTTCCTTAAGGAACATGGAAGTAAAAAAGAATAGGCTGTGGTCATTCAACCACCAACAATTCAAAAGACAATTGTGATGTGCAGAGAATTGTTGGTATGTGTAGAGACGTTACTGCGCACTAGAAAATCTGGACGGGTTGTCACTGTCACTTTACCATCTTCGAGATTATTCAGTTATTAATTTTACCATACTTTCTTCCTATGAAATTTATATATTATTATTATTTATTTTCTAAATATTAATTTTTTTCGGACAATTGTATTTATTCTTCTTTGTATTCGTACAATAATACGGTGACTAATTTCTATCCTGTAGCGATTTAATCAACTACGTCTGAGAGAGGAGAAAAATCTGCTTGGAAATGTTATTAGTCTCTCGAAGGCCCTGTGGTATGCACTCAGTGTGTTATTAGATCTCTATTAGACGAGAACGTGTAAGCAAATGAAACAGAGGAAGCTATGACTGCACAATAATAATCGGAATCCACTCATCTACCAGTAATATATAAAATAACATTGACTTGACCTTAATGAAACCCTTTGTAAATTACAAAATTTAATTAAAACTATTAGACTTAATATGAAAATCCATCATTCCAAGGCGGGCACTGTAATGACTGAAGGGTGTTGTTCTAACTCACCCTCTTCCGCTATCTCTTTCTCACTGCGTGTATTGTATTGCTTCAGTCACTCCACTTGTTGGCTAAGTATTTGGAGCAACAAAGACAAATTGGTCCACATGGTAAACCAGATCCACATACTCTCCGACGCGTCTACCCTTAAATTACCTAGATTTTCATCCTTGTATGTAGTAATCGTGGCTAAAACCAGGATATGGTTAGACTAGTAAGCTCCCTGAGCTATAAAACTTGTTCCCTACTGTCAACGAAATATATTTATTAATGGAAAATTTCAGTAATAGATAAAACTAATTTTTCAGTTACCAAGAAAATTCTAAGAAACCAATTACTCGACATTTTTTAAAGGAAAGTAACAATTGTAAAGCAGGCAAACATTAACAATTTTTTAATAACTATGCATGCATTATAACTATAATGCGTAAACGACAAATATTTTTTCCTTGTTTTTAAGTTTATGTATGTTTACATACACGTCTGGAAGTCTGTATCTACTTTTGTATCTATTATAAAATAATTTATAAAATATTTTATTTTATGATATAGCTACAGACTAAAAGGTGGTCCAAAAGTTGCAAGGCGTATTGAGAAACATTAACTTTAATAATTATTAAGGACACTTGAGTTTTATTTTGAAAAATTTCCTCAACTTGATGAACCAAATAGACTTTAACGGATATGTATAAAAATACATACTTTTATACAATTTTGTTAGTTATTAGTATTTCTAACGATAATAGGTGAACTATATTTATAACATTGTGACACCATTCAACACAAAAAGTTTTAAAAATATTTTATTAATATTATTCCAAAGCATGTAATTGTAAACATACTGGAAGTAGTGCTGACTTATTGGAAGCTATTGATCCTGATTACAGTGAAACTTCGATTAACCATCACTCTTTTAACCGTCAGTTTCTGTTAAATGTCAGTCCGTACTCTATGTACAGTAACCAGATTGCCGCGAAAAATCATCCTCGCTTTACTGCTGAGCGGCGGAGGCGCCGGAGTGGCGCACTATTGTTCTATTCATGAGTCACGTTCTTGGCCAGCCTAGCTATCGCACACGTGGTCAGTTTCAGTTGTGGCTGAGAAGCTGTTGTTTTCGGTGCTGTACGTTATTTGTTGCGTAGTGGCTTAATTGTTTCGGCTTACGATAGTGACATTCACACCAGTAAGTTTTGTTGTTAAGGTTTCTTTTCTTTTTTGTTTTTGTGCAACAGCTAAAAAATGGCTGAAAAGCGTAAACGGGTCGTGTTAGATCTCAACCAGAAAATTGAGATTATTAAACGTTTGAAAAAAGGTGAAACTCCCACTAGTATTGCTCTCATTTACGGCGTTGGAAGAACCACAGTGAATGACATTAAACGCGATGCTGAAAAAATAGAACAACATGTTTCAAAAATGCAAAACATGGAGATCCTAAGACTCGTAAAACCATGAAATCAGCAAAATATGACCAACTGGAGACTGTTATGTATCAATGGTTAATACACGCACGGAGTCAAGGAATCCCACTTTCAGGCCCCGTAATAATGGCCAAGGCGGTTGAAATGAACAAACAACTTAACGGAGATCCTAATTTTAAAGCAAGCATATGATGGCTCGGTAAGTTTAAGTGTCGCCATGGCATTCGGAAACTAGACATTAGTGGTGAAAAACTTAGTGCAAATAGCGCAGTTATTGCCGAGTACAGAGAACAATTTAAAGAGAAAGTGGCCAAATTAAACTTCGTTAGGGAATAAGTGTACAATTGCGACGAAACCGGGCTCAATTGGAAAATTTTACCACAAAAGACATTGGCATCACTTTCGGAGGCATCAGCCCCGGGTTTTAAAGACCAAAAAGATCGGCTCACTTTAATGGTTTGTGTAAATGCCACCGGCAAATACAGGTTACCCCTGCTTGTGATTGGAAAAGCAAAAACATCTCGTGCATTCAAACATTTTGATTTGAACGCATTGCCTGCTACTTATTACGCTCAAAAGAGTGCTTGGATATCTCAAGATATTTTTTCCGATTAATTCCACAAAGTGTTTGTGCCACAAGTTAGAGCTCATTTGGCTGAAATGGAGTTACCACAGGAAGCATTGCTGCTAATGGACAAAGCTCCAGCACATCCCACTTGCGGAATTAAAAGTGATGATGGCAAAATAACATGCCTCTTCCTACCGGCAAACACAACACCACTAATCCAGCCTATGGACCAGAGCATAATCGAAAACATAAAACGTCGTTATAGGAAAGCTTTTATTGTAAGTTTGATTTCATCTGATGATGAAATGTCTGTAAAAGAGTTTTGGAAAACGTACAAGATAAAAGATGCAATTTTAAATGTTGGTTTTAATGCATGGGATGATCTTCAAGTGTCAAATCTTAAAAATGGGTGGAATAAACTCTGGCCTGAAGCTAATGATGGCGAACCTAAGAAAACTGGGAATGTTAGTGTCGACGAAATTGTGCAACTGTGCAATAATGTACCGAATGCTGAAGACATAACGCCAGCAGAAGTAACAGAGTGGTTGGGATGTGACAAATTGGACGGAGGCTTTGACATTTTGAACGACGATGAAATTGTTTCCAGTGTGATTGACAACGAAGAAGAAGAAATTGACGAAGACGAGTGTTATATTTTGAATGAAAAAACTATGTTAAGCCATACAGAAGCAGAAACAATGTTATCAAAATGCATTGAGTGGTTTGAGGAACAAGAAGAGGCAAACGCAAAGCAGATACTTCTCCTACGTAAAGTACGAAACATTGCCGCTCAGAAAGCACGAGCCTCGAAGAAACAAAAGAAAATGACAGACTATTTTAAAATTTGAATATGTATGTACGTCTAGAGCGTAAGTTCATGTAACAATATGTACAGTACATATGTTGTACTACATATACTGTACTTAAATTATATATTGTTTGTTTCTGTAAAATAAAATACATGTATGTACAGTGTATTTCCAGTTCGTAAACGAGCATTTTTTATCATCGTTCATTTGCAATGGATGGGGGTGGGTTGTTGTTTAAAGTTTTTCTGTTATCCGTCTATTCGATTAACCGTCACGGTCCCGGTCCCGACCCTGAGGGTTAATCGAAGTTTACTGTATATCATTAACCTGTTTATATAACAATAGTATAGTAATATAATAATAATAGTATTATTATATAATTTATTATAATAATTATTATTAGTATTGTTATTATTAGTGGATGCGCACGTGCGTGTGTGTGTGTGTGCGCGCGCGCGCGCGTGTGTGTACTCATACTGATGAGTAAAAAATTGCTTCTATCTGACTGATCTGAAACACTTCTTGGCCAACCTTTCAATGTAGGTTTGCACATTGTAAGAACGGCGTTGCATGCGATGATGGATTTATTGTACAGAATTCTCTATCAAACTGACTCATATAACTGGTCTTAGGTTGAGAGGGGAGAGTATACTTTTCTGTATACTGAGGTGGATGTTGTGAGATTAATGAGTAGCTTATAAGCTTATATGCGTATGACACGAAATTATATGTTGACAACATGTTTCGTAGTTGTAACATTATAAAATAATTTCATATACGTATTCGGCTTTGTGTACATTCGTGTTAATGTTTTTTGAATTCATATTAAAGAAAGGGATTTAGTTGACTTAATATATAAAAATAATTATAATTAACTATTTGTGAATTTGTTTCGTATAAAGTTTTAGAATGTCTTTATTAACGGTTCGACGTTTTTTAAAATTAAAACGTTACATTTTTATGAAAATATAACTTGAAAAAGTAAAGGAAACAAAAGACTCTTTTAAATGTAACAAAAAACAACTTAGTAGCCGAGGAATAAAAGAAAGCAAATTTATTTGCTGAATACATTTCCACCGACACAACATAACTTATATTTCCACTTATACAATTAAAAGCCTTAATTAGTGCTTGTTAGTTTAACAGTATTTTCCTTTACGAATAATTTGCTTTTTACGTGTACTGACTTTCTACATCACACAAACAAATTCTAATGCTTCAAACATGATTCTAACTTATAACTCTTTGGGATAACTATTAATAAAATGTAGTCACAGATTTATTGTTATATGAAGAAACCTTTTTGTGTTAAGAAACGCCAAGTTACTACAAACGCGCGCACACCCACACACACATACACACAAAATCCAGGTATAACAAGTATAAATTAAAGAATTATCAAAGGACGCGGTAATTCTTTAGAAGGTCGGTAATAATAAACTATTTGACGAGTGATCGAGTAGTATCAACAAATAAGTAACAACAAACAAATTAATTGTAGAAATAAATTATTAGACTCATAATTGTAGACTCATGTTTTATTCTTTATAGTATAAAGAGATAACAGAGAGTGATATTCTAGAGAGTATTGTTCACGAGATATCAGGTTCATAGTATACAGGTCTTTGGATTTACTAAAGTTACGATTACTAGAACGGCAAACTTGATGAAGGGAATAAAGAAATGTATTTCTTTCAGCAAAGACAGTGAAGAAACACATGTTATTAAATCTGCTACTGTAAAAATAAAATTTGCATATGAAAAAATTAAACAATTAAACACTCATTTACGATTACAACAAAAGTTGAAAAGCGATGCTGCTACTTAAGCAATTTAATCATTTATCTACCAATTGTCTAAAATGGCAGGGATACAAAATCTGGAATGTGAAAAGATGATACTGTTCAACACATGATCAGGCAGTTACTGGTTCTTTGGCATTTCTCGTTGTTTGTATATAGAATATGAAATATATAAATCCAATTTGGCCACACATGCAATAAACACAGGACATGAATTCCCAGACATAACCTACATGACACTAATAAAACACATACCACACAAATGCACAATAACGAACTTATGGGAAATTTTACAAATATACAAACACAAAACAAACTAATACCTGAACAAATACAAATCAACACAATTTTCAAAATTCTCAACATTGAAAACATTAAAAAAAGTATATACACCACAATCACACACAACAATACCAATTTAAACTACCGAAAGCTAACAGAAAACCATAGCAACAACCAACCAGAACACAAGTATTCAACCAGATCCAAAATTAAAATGGGTAAGGATGGGAAAAGTAGGATTCCCGAAACAAGTTCCAAATAAAGAAATAAAATATCTTGAGGTAAAATAATTATAAATATTAAATAAATAATGTATATACATATATAATTGTTACATTTTAAGTAACTACATTCGTTTATCAGCATAGTAATAATCACCATCATTATCATCACGCCTTGTATACCTTGAGTATCACAGTTGCTTCTTCAATTTCTAACTACTCATCAACAAAACGTCACCAGTACGTATCTGTGAACGTGTAAAATTGTTATTAAATAGGTAAATATCCTTTCAGAAAATTTTATTCTAGAACAGAAGTCAGTGAGTTAAAATTTATGTTTATAGTAATTCTGTAAAAATGTACACTCATTGTTGAAAAGATAAATATGGTTACATAACCGTCTTGAACACTGCCTTACACAACATATTAGATCGGATGTTCTGTTTCAAAACATTTTGTTGTTAATATAATTTTTTATTACTCATATTTTCTCTAGCAGCAGAAAACTCTGGCTGACTCTGGCAGACCTGATTTTTTGACTCCTTATTTTAAGAAATATACTGTTGAAGCAGTATACTGTAATTGTTTTGGGTATTTTGTATTGCTTGATAGAATACTGTGGACATAAAAGAGATAATCGTGGCTGTGCTTTATAAGTATTTCTACGATGTACATTTTTAAAGGTATGTGTGTACTGTTAAAATGGAGGAATGACTCACTGCTCTATCAGGTCCTATGCTAGATAACCTTACAACTAGCTGAAGAGGTTTAAATTAAGAATTCTGTACAACTTTTCAGGCAAGTAATAGTGAAATCATGTTTATTAATTAAACCACTTTTAACACCTTTGAATCACTTTTCTCTTGTCATTAGAAAAACGTTATGAAAAATTCGTAAAAGAAAATGGGATTGCAAGCTTTATTTTAATATTATTAATGATTAACGAGAAGACCATTCTATTCCATTGTAATCCAGTAAAAATAATGGTTTACAAAAATACTCTAAGAAACTATAAAATGAAAGATTATAATTTTCAGAACTATAAAGCCAGGAAATCTACTCACAAAGATAAATAGAGAATAATTTTGAAAGGAGCAATTTATAATCTATTTATTCTCTTCCGCAAGTAGCAATGTGATTTTATCTGTGTTATTTATTAACTGTTATAAAATATGGTGGATTCAACTACTTATGGCAAACAGCTGTGACGAAAATTTATGACGAAAATCCCAATAAAAGTCAAACGTGCTTCTAAATCTAACAACCTTGTGAAAATCACGCGCATGTTATACATTACCTGTCAAAATGTTTATCACGGTTATTGTAGTTTTCAAGGTGTCATAAATAATAAAGGGTAATGTTGATCTTGGCTTTGGTGATACACGGTTAATACACTGTTTGTCATAGCAACACCACACCGTCCTATGAGTTTTCAATCAATGTCGTACATTTTCTACAATCTTCTGTTACAGATCTACATCACACACACACACACACACACACACACACACACACACACACACACACACACACACACACACACACACACACACACACACACACACACACACACACACACACACACACACACACACACACACACACACACACACACACACACACACACACACACACACACACACACACACACACACACACACACACACACACACACACACACACACACACACATACACACACACACACACACACACACACACACACACACACACACACATCGTTACCTTGTACTTTGTACCTTGCACCTTGTCACCTTGTAATTTACGTGTACCGTGCTATCACATAACTCTCCTGAGAATAATCTTCACATTCAATCTAACAGAGGCTCGGAATATGACATCTGGATTGGCGACGTATTGGGCTATATACTGCGGTCAATCCTGTACAGTAAAAGAAAGCAGAGGTTCAAACTTGAACATGAAAACAGGCGCCAATCCAAAAAATGTAGGAAACACTGATGTTGACCTGTGGTGGGCGTATGATGTGAGCGACCGATCGCTGCTATCCTTCCTGCCAGTTACAAGTCCGACTTGTCTTCAGGCTTGACTTATCGGACAGGACTCTCTACCAAACTGACTCATATACTGATCTTAGATTGAGAGTGTACTGTATACTGAGGTGGATGTTGTGAGTTTAATGAATAACTTATAAGTCTATATGACGTATGATCCGAAATTATTAATACAGGCGATATTTGCCACAATTGCTCTTCACATAGGTACACACCTGTATACAATTTAACAAAAATAGCCTTAAGTAACAGCGTAACGACATATCATCGTTTCTTTTTAAATTAGAATTTGATCGCAGATTGTAAATACGAATGTTACCCATTTAATTATTTTCATTGGCATTCAACTCGCGGACATTACCTGTATTTCAGATAGCTTTAAGCAATATTTATTCAGCGAAATAATGGATTTTTTGGTTTGGTGTAGTAACAAAAATTATTGATTTTAAAGTAGAAACCCGAAATTTAAGGGCTGTAATCTGAAAGTCACAACCTAGATAGTTGTTTAGTTGTTAAAAGAATTAGGTCTTCATATCACGTACAATGTCAAGCCTAGTACATGTTGTAATAGAGTATAACACTCGAACTTTACTATTCTCTAGCTAGAGATGTGCTGGAAAGTTAATTATTTCTACAACATAAGTAACTAGAAATTCGCACTGCAATAAAGTAGGCCTAATTATTTTTATTGTTCCTGACAAAGTATAAACAGGAAATAAATAAAACGGTATAATCAATAATACAAAAATGTTGACAAACAAAAAGAAAAAAGAAATAATTTCGACATAGCAATCATAAAAATGCAGTAACAATCGCAAGCTTCCAGTGATGAAGAGTTTGTTCGATACCTTGCCGCACTGAGACCAGTAGTGTGTAACAGCCTCCTTACCGAACTGGCCCTCTGTCCCTCTGGCTGTTTATCAATAGCTAGATTCCGTGGGATTATTGTAACTCACACGTTACAGTCACAGGTCGTAACAAGAACTATTCTACCTCGATTATTCCGACGAAAATCTTAATAATTTTTTAAAAACATATTTCACTATCTAATTTTTTAATATAATTTACATTCATACTTCCAAATTGTCGTATGTAAAGACTAAAAGACTATTGTAGGGCGAGCACACACATAGCGTGTATGGAGCATACGTCACTGGTTGAGCATAAGTCTTACTATCGGTAGAACAGGACTGCGAGTTCTTGTGCTGACTCAGAATACAGTATAGCAAAGCTCTATTATTATTGCTTTTATGATTTATTGCTTTCTTTTATTTATTTTATCGTTAATATTATTGATGGTTATTATGACTGGTTGTTATAGTGTGTTAAATTAGATTCAGTTGTCTACTAAGTTTCATTAAACTCCTGACAAATTTAAATTGTGAGTAATAAAATGTTATTTCTAGTGTTTAATATGGAAAACATTACTTGCACGCAGTGCTGTTGATTAGAAGCATCTGTCACATCCAAAATATGTGGAAGAATCTTTAGAAGCGCTGAACTTGTAATTAGAAAAACTCTGTAGGTTAACTCGATTAAAAGAGTACTGAGTTGTTAATATTACTGGTCAACAATAATTTTGTTAAATGCTCAATTTTTGCTAATTCTTATGTATTTTTGGGTGCTGATTCTGAAAATGTAGTAAGAATGTCTCTATCAGCCTCATTTTTGTTGTAACTGCTCTTTATATTTTTCAGTAAGTACAATGCACGAACTGCATAGATTATGCATAGAATTTTGTGAACTTTCTCAATTTTGTGACTTTCGAGAAACAATATCAGTTAAATAGCTTTAGTTTCTTTATTGCAGCAACTAACTTGACTAGTCAAATACAGTTGTTTGAGTTAGTGAATAGTAATCATTATTATTATTTACACACTAATCAAAACAAAAAAGTATGTATGATTCATTTCTCCTATTTTATTCCTAATGTATACATTTCACCCATTAGTCACAACATATTGTTTATCATTTTATGTCTGTCGATTGGTGGCTCAGAGCTGTAAATGATACAATAAGTAAATTAAATAATAAACTATGATGCAGGCTAGAGAAGACTTGCTGCTTCTTGAAGACTTCATTCGAGTGCGAGTTCTCGTGTGTGTGTAAGATTTAATGCTGCAGCTAGTTTTTGTATCTGTTTGCTTATATTTTTTTTGGCAAGTGAGTGTATATTACATTAGTGTGTGTTTATGAAGTGTTTGTTTGTATACATTGTTAGCTGTTATAGTTTAATAATGCCTCGCAATTTGCATCAGTCATCCAAACAATTTCTGCTACGTATGTGGCAAGGTAACGTTGAAGTCTCAAGCGAAGAAATATAACTGCGTTGATAAAAAATTCATATGAACTGTATTTTGTATGTAAATTAGGTAATCAGTATACAAATCTTGGGCTCCTCATACTTGTGCTTCATGTGTAACGCTGTTGACTGGTTGGCTAAATGGATCTCGTCACATGCAATTTACAATTCCAATGATTTGGAGAAAACCGAAGGATCATACCACGTACTGTCATTTTTGTATAACAAAAATATCTGGAATAACAGCTAAGACTAGACGTCGTGTTAAATACCCCGATATTCCTTTCTGCTAAGGCCAGTTTATCTTTTTAAAATTACAATTTATCTTTTGTTATATTATGTGCAAGGAAGTGACAATAATCTATATACAGTTTTCATTTTCTATTCAAATTCAGGTAATATTTAACAATTTATTCAGTTTCTCCAGTTTGCTACGGGGGCTTCTTTACATTAACATTTGCGGTATCGTTGTTAGACGTGAGTGAGACTTATTTAGCAATTGTTGAGTTCGAAAGTAAGTTAAAACCACAAAATGAGATTTGATTCATTGTTAGTGGAATTGCAAATTTATAGGTACTGTACATAGCTGACTTGGTCGGTTATGACTAGATTGCACTGCTTATTCTTGTGTTTGATTCTACTTTTGCTGGTTGCAGTGAGCGATAAAAACATGAAAATATCGGTATGGAGAACCATACATGACTTCCATGTTCTAAGATTTATATTTAAAATCATTTTTCGAAATGAAATATTTCCATAGAAACTACTTCTTTCTACTTACTGCTTCAGCCTTAACCACAGTAATGTGGTCACTAACGTATACCACCTCACGTTATTGCACTCGATTTTCACTGATGATGGAAGTCGATGGCACTGCCGAAACGTCTGGTTTTGCAGAAAACATTGGTCTACGGCCAAACAGGCCGGGAAGACATTTTAACAACAAACTACTTCTTTGTTGCCGATAACGTAGTACATATATAAAAAAAATTATCCCCTCCCCGTTCAACTATAATTTTCGTTTATAGAAAATTACCCCCACCCCGTTCAACTAGCCTCTCCATTTATAGATATTTCATCTACGTTTCTACAGTGGATTATTAAGATCTTCTTATCAGGATACTTTATTTATCAAAATTAAGTACTTTACTCTTGTTACAACAAAAAATGTTTCAGGTAAACTACCCTTTCCCCATAACCGATCTTCACCAAAATCATTAAGCCTTGAGTCCTCTACAACTCAGGCACATATGTAAAAAATTATTTGATTCTGTTCGAATTTACGGCGGTTATCGTTCGTCATGTAAAAATTTCTCTTGTTACAACAAAAAATGTTGATAGTAAACTACCCCTTTCCCTTAACCGATCTTCACCAAAATCAACAGACCTTGAATACTCTACAATTCAGGGATGCATGCAAAACATTATTTGATTCTGTTTGAATATACGGAAGTTATCGTTCGTCATATAAACAATTACTCTTGTTAAAACATAAAACGTGGCTGGTAAACTAACCCTTTCCCTCAACCGATCTTCACCAAAATCAATAGACCTTCATTCCTTTACAATTCAGGAAAGTACAAAAAAAAATATTTGATTCTGTTTGGATGTGCGGCAGTTACTGTTCGTCATAGAAAAAAGTACCGTTGTTAAAACATAAAATGTTGCAGGTAAACTACCCCTTTCCCTTAACCGACCTTCACCAACACCAATAGGTATTGAGAACTCTACAATACAGGGCTGTATGCAAAACATCATTTGATTCTGTTTGTTTTTGCGGCTGTTATCGTTTGCCATAGAAAATATCGGTATGGAGAACCATACATGACTTCCATGTTCTAAGATTTATATTTAAAATCATATTCGAAATGAAATATTTCCATAGAAACTACGTCTTTCTACTTATTGCTTCAGCATTAACCACAGTACTGTGGTCACTAACGTATACCACCTCACGTTTTCGCACTCGATTTTCACCGATGATGGCAGTCGATGGCACTGCCGAAAAGTCTGGTTTTGCAGAAAACATTGGACTACGGCTAAAGAGCCCGGGAAGCAATTTTAACAAAAAACTACTTCTTTGTTGCCGATAACGTAGTACACATATAAAAAATTCTCCCCTCCACCTTCAACTATAATTTTTAATAATAGAAAATTACCCCCACCCCGTTCACCTAACTTCTTCATTTATAGATATTTCATCTACGTTTCTACAGTGGATTACTATGAGCTTCTTATTAGGATACTTTATTTATAAAAATTAAGTACTTTACTCTTGTTAAATCATAAAATGTTCCAGGTAAACTACCCCTTTCTCTTAACCGATCTTCTCCAAAATCAACAGACCTTCCGTCCTCTACAATTCAGGGAAGCATGCAAAAAAATATTTGATTCTGTTTGAATGTGCGGCAGTTATCGTTCGTCATGGAAACATTTCTCTTGTTACAACATAAAATGTTGCAGGTAAACTACCCCTTTCCCTTAAACGATCTTCACCAAAATCAATAGCTCTCTGCAACTCAGGGGTTGCAAAAAATTATTTGATTCTCATTGAATTTTCGGTAGTTATCATTCGTCATAAAAAAATTACCCTTTTTAAAACATAAAACGTTGCTGATAAACTACCCCTTCCCTTAACCGATCTTCAACAAAATCACCAGACCTTGAGTTCTCTTTAGTTCAAAAAGGTATGCAAAAACCTAGTTGATTCTGTTTGAATTTACGGCAGTTATCGTTCGTCATATAAAAAATTACCCTTGTTAAAACATAAAATGTTGCTGGTAAACTACCCCTTCCCCTTAACCGATCTTCACCAACACCAATACGTATTGAGAACTCTACAATACAGGGCTGTATGCAAAACATCATTTGATTCTATTTGAATTTGCGGCTGTTATCGTTTACTATAGAAAAATATCGGTATGGAGAACAATACATGACTTCCATATTCTAAGATTTATAATTAAAATAATTTTCGAAATGAAATATTACCATAGAAACTACTTCTTTCTACTTACTGCTTCAGCCTTAACCACAGTACTGTGGTCACTAACATATACCACCTCACGTTATCGCACTCGATTTTCACTGATGATGGAAGTTGATGGCATTGCCGAAACGTCTGGTTTTGTAGAAAATATTGGACTACGGCCAAATATCCCGGGAAGGAATTTTAACAAAAACTACTTCTTTGTTGCCGATAACGTTGTACACATATATATAAAAAATATGCATAAAATTAATGGCTTGTATAAGTTAATGATTGATCTCCATTAAGTAGTGCTCAAGTTTCCAAAGTTTTAATATTATGATGTCCGTAATTAAAACATCAGAGCAGGTTTAGTGTGTATGAGGGTACACCGTGGACAAAAATTTTCAACATTTCCTATTGAGCGTTGCTTAGAATAAAGCTGCGAATCTACAGTGTACGTTTCACAGAACAAACACGCGGAAAAGAAGGAGCGCTCCGAAGTCACTCATGGACCCTCAGTATCTTGCAGAGGGTTCATTCCCTAAAGACGAAAAGTCTGTCTATGAATCGTTCCTCTGTAAACACGTGCAGTTACACTGCCCAGCGATCCACAGGAAGCAAATCGCTATCCACGCTGGACACTTTTTCGGCTTGCATGCGTTATGTTGGTATGGGTTCAGCACTTTCCATTTAAAAATACGCTTGATAAAACAACGTTGCAGGTAAACTACCCCTTCCCCTTAACCGATCTTCACCAAAAACAATAGGTCTTGAGTACTCTACAAATCAGGGCTGTATGCAAAACATTATTTGATTCTGTTTGAATTTGCGGCTGTTATCGTTTGCCATAGAAAATATACCTTGTTAAAAAAACGTTGCCGGTAAACTACCCCTTTCCCTCAACCGATCTTCACCAAAAACAATAGGTCTTGAGAACTCTACAATTTAGGGCTGTATGCAAATAATCTTTTGATTCTGTTTGAATTTGCGGCTGTTATCGTTTGCCAAATAAAGAAAAAATTCCATTGATAAAAAAAACCGTTGCAGGTAAACTACACCTTTCCCTCAACCGATCTTCACCAAAAACAATAGGTCACGAGTACTCTACAAATCAGGGCTGTATGCAAAATTATTTGATTCTGTTTGAATTTGCGGCAGTTATCGTTTGCCATAGAAAAAAAATCTACAGACACACAGACACACACACACACACACACACACACAGACAGACACACACACGGACACTTTTCGGAAAACGACTTTTTTTCATGTTTTGAGTGTAGTAGAATCAGAATCTGCAATAATCTCGGACACGATTTTTTTGCCATCACCATACTTCCATTCCTTAAAGAATATGGAAGTAAAAATTACCCTTGATAAAAAACCGTTGCTGGTAAACTACCCCTTTCCCTTAACCGATCTTCACCAAAAACGACAGGTCTTGAGAACTCCATAATTCAGGGCTGTATACGAAACATTATTTGATTCTGTTTGAATTTGCGGCTGTTATCGTTTGCCATACAAAACACCCTTGATAAAACATAAAACGTTGCTGGTAAACTACCCTATTCCCTTAGCCGATCTTCACCAAAACCAACAGGCCTTGAGAACTCTACATTTCAGGGCAGTATGCAAAATATTATATGATTCTTTTACTTCCATATTCCTTAAGGAATGGAAGTATGGTGATGGCAAAAAAAATCGTGTTCGAGATTATTGCAGATTCTGATTCTACTACACTCAAAACATGAAAAAAAGTCGTTTTCCGAAAAGTGTCTGTGTGTGTGTGTGTCTGTCTGTCTGTCTGTCTGTCTGTCTGTGTGTCTATAGATTTTTTTTCTATGGCAAACGATAACTGCCGAAAATGCAAACAGAATCAAATAATTTTTTGCATACAGCCCTGATTTGCAGAGTACTCGCGACCTATTGTTTTTGGTGAAGATCGGTTGAGGGAAAGGGGTAGTTTACCTGCAACGGTTTTTTTTAGCAAGGGTAATTTTGTTTGTTTGGCAAACGATAACAGCCGCAAATTCAAACAGAATCAAATAATGTTTCGTATACAGCCCTGAATTGTAGAGTTCTCAAGATCTATTGATTTTGGTGAAGATCGGTTAAGGGAAAGGAGTAGTTTACCTGTAACGTTTTATGTTTTAACAAGGGTATTTCCTATGGCAAACGATAACAGCCGCAAATTCAAACAGAATCAAAAGATTATTTGCATACAGCCCTAAGTTGTAGAGTTCTCAAGGCCTACTGTTTTTGGTAAAGATCGGTTAAGGGAAAGGGGTAGTTTACCTGCAACGTTTTTTTATCAAGCGTATTTTCTATGGCAAACGATAACAGCCGCAAATTCAAACAGAATCAAATAATTTTTTGCATACGTCCCTGAATTGTAGAGGTCTCAAGGACTTTCGATTTTGGTGAAGATCGGTTTAGGGGAAGGGGTAGTTTACCTGCAACCTTTTACTTTTTAATAAGAGTAAAGTACTTGAAACTTTATTTAAACTTTTTGAAACAATGGTAATTGTTAAAAATAAAATAATTTTGTTGCCAGGCAATAAAATTATAATTTTTACTTCCATATTCCTTAAGGAATGGAAGTATGGTGATGGCAAAAAAATCGTGTTCGAGATTATTGCAGATTCTGATTCTACTACACTCAAAACATGAAAAAAAGTCGTTTTCCGAAAAGTGTCTGTGTGTGTGTCTGTCTGTGTGTCTGTCTGTCTGTAGATTTTTTTTCTATGGCAAACGATAACTGCCGCAAATTCAAACAGAATCAAATAATGTTTTGCATACAGCCCTGATTTGTAGAGTACTCGCGACCTATTGTTTTTGGTGAAGATCGGTTGAGGGGAAGGGGTAGTTTACCTGCAACGTTTTGTTTTTCTATGGCAAACGATAACTTCCGCAAATTCAAACAGAATCAAATAATTGTTTGCATACATCCCTGAATTGTAGAGATCTCAAGGACTTTCGATTTTGGTGAAGATCGGTTAAGGGGAAGGGTTAGTTTACCAGCAACCTTTTACGTTTTAACAAGAGTAAAGTACTTGAAAATTTATTTAAACTTTTTGAAACAATGGTAATTGTTGAAAATAAAATAATTTTGTTGCCAGGTAACAAAAATAAAGTCATTTTGATTATAAAATATAAATATTTACAACAAGAAAAAATTTTCACTTTTCAAAATTTAAATATATTTTTATAAAACAATGGGTTCTTCATTGAGGTGGGGACCATGTCACTCACTCCATCTCAAGCCTCTCCCATTTTGCAGAAAAATAGGACCCTGTCAAGGCTGATACTTTGACGACAGTGACAGGGCTTTCCACCAAATTCAGCAGAGTGACGTATGCCCAAATTCAGCAGATAGGCCCAACTCTGATTGGCTCCTCAGATTTCCCCAGCGTTAGTAGGTTCTATGAAAATATTTTATTTCAAAAATGATTTTTTCATTTTAATGTAATATAATATTTTTCATTTAATACAGCAATAAAAAGGCAGGTAAGACACAGCCTGGCTGTTTGGCTGAAAATGATTTTAAATATAAATCTTAGAATATGGAAGTCATGTATGGTTCTCCATACCGATATTTTCATTTTAATGTAATATAATATTTTGCATTTAATACAGCAATAAAAAGGCAGGTAAGACACAGCCTGGCTGTTTGGCTGAAAATGATTTTAAATATAAATCTTAGAATATGGAAGTCATGTATGGTTCTCCATACCGATATTTTGAATTTGCGGCTGTTATCGTTTGCCATATAAAATACCCTTGATAAAACAAAAAACGTGTCTGGTAAACTACCCCTTTCCCTTAACCGATCTTCACCAAAAACAATAGGTCTTTAGTACTCAACAAAACAGGGCTGTATGCAAAAACGTATTTGATTCTGTTTGAATTTGCTGCTCTTATCGTTTGCCATAGAAAATACCCTTTTAAAACATAAAACGTTGCTGGTAAACTACCCCTTTCCCTTAACCGATCTTCACCAAAAACGATAGGCCTTGAGAACTCTATAATTCAGGGCTGTATGTAAAATATTATATGATTTTGTTTTAATTTGCGGCTGTTATCGTTTGCCATACAAAATACCCTTGATAAAACAAAACACGTGGCAGGTAAATTACCCCTTTCCCTTAAACGATCTTCACCAAAAACAATAGGTCTTTAGTACTCAAGAAATCAGGGCTGTATGCAAAAACTTATTTGGTTCTGTTTGAATTTGCGGCTCTTAACGTTTGCCATAGACAATACCCTTTTAAATCATAAAACGTTGCTGGTAAACTACCCTTTTCCCTTAACCGATCTTCACCAAAACCAAAAGGTCTTGAGAACTCTACAATTCAGGGCAGTATGCAAAACATTATTTGATTATGTTTGAATTTGCGGCTGTTATCGTTTGCCATAGAAAATACCCTTGTTAAAACATAAAACGTTGCAGGTAAACTACCCCTTTCCCTTAACCGATCTTTACCAAAATCAACAGATCTTGGAAACTAGACAATTCAGGGCTGTATGCGAAACATTATTTGATTCTGTTTGAATTTGCGGCTGTTATCGTTTGCCAAACAAACAAAATTACCCTTGATAAAAAAAACCGTTGCAGGTAAACTTCCTCTTTCCCTCAACCGATCTTCACAAACAACAGTAGGTCGTGAGTACTCTACAAATCAGGGCTGTATGCAAAAACTTATTTGATTCTGTTTGAATTTGCGGCTGTTATCGTTTGCCATAGGAAAAAATCTAAGACACACACACAC
The DNA here is from genome assembly GCA_034769895.1 of Magicicada septendecula. NCBI lineage: Eukaryota > Metazoa > Arthropoda > Insecta > Hemiptera > Cicadidae > Magicicada > Magicicada septendecula. Next base: position 1,005,000,820 of record CM068367.1, read on the forward strand.
ACACACACACACACACACACACACACACACACACACACACACACACACACACACACACACACACACACACACACACACACACACACACACACACACACACACACACACACACACACACACACACACACACACACACACACACACACACACACACACACACACACACACACACACACACTTTTCGAAAAACGACTTTTTTTCATGTTTTGAGTGTAGTACAATCAGAATCTGCAATAATCTCGAACACGATTTTTTTTGCCATCACCATACTTCCATTTCCTTAAGGAACAAGGAAGTAAAAATTACACTTGAAAAAAAACCGTTGCCGGTAAACTACCCCTTTCCCTTAACCGATCTTCACCAAAAACAATAAGTCTTTAGTACTCAAGAAATCAGGGCTGTATGCAAAAACTTATTTGATTCTGTTTGAATTTGCGGCTCTTATCGTTTGCCATAGACAATACCCTTTTATATCATAAAACGTTGCTGGTAAACTACCCCTTTCCCTTAACCGATCTTCACCAAAACCCAAAGGTCTTGAGAACTCTACAAATTAGAGCTGTCTGCAAAAAATTATTTGATTATGTTTGAATTTGCGGCTGTTATCGTTTGCCATAAAAAATACCCTTGTTAAAACAAAAAACGTGGCTGGTAATCTACCCCTTCCCCTTATCCGATCTTCACCAAAAACAATAGGTCTCGAGAACGTTACAATTCAGGGCTGTGTGCAAAATATTATTTGATTGTGTTTGAATTTGCGGCTGTTATTGTTTGCCATAGAAACAAATTACCCTTGATTAAAAAAAAAAGTTGCCGGTAAGCTACCCTTTTCCCTTAACCGATCTTCACCAAAAACAATAGGTCTTGAGTACTCTACAACTCAGGACTGTATGCAAAAAAATTATTTGATTCTGTTTGAATTTGCGGCTGTTATCGTTTGCCATAAAAAAATCTACAGACAGACACATAGACAGACAGACACACAGACACACAGATAGACAGACAGACAGACACACAGACACTTTTCGAAAAATGACTTTTTTTCATGTTTTGAGTGTAGTACAATCAGAATCTGCAATAATCTCGACCACGATTTTTTTTGCCATCACCATACTTCCATTTCCTTAAGGAACATGGAAGTAAAAACGTGATCAGATCCGTTTATCTTGGGAACATTCTATTTAACATCCAGCTATTACTTACATTTGGGATACATTATTTAGTTTTATAGTTTATTATTTATGTACTCGTAGAATATTCATTAGTAAATTACTTTTTTTTAATTAAGTAAAACTAGTTTGACCGTAGAATGAATTTCTAGGTGATTAGTATAAAGAAACATACTTACTTGAGCAAAAAAAAATTTTGTTTAATTTCATATTAACAATACGTGAACATATTTGAGACGATAAAATATGAACTCGAACAATTCAAGCCAAATTTTATCTCTTGCGACCACAAACTCAACAGTCTTACGTCGTTTTCCAAAAGACAAATCAGAACACTAAAAACACAAATCAATAGTAACACAGAGGTTTAGTCTAGAAGATCAATAGAATCAGTAAGATTTTGTAGTAAAAGCTGAGCCACGTATATCACGTTATTATCAAAGAAAATTGATCTTTTTGTAAAGTAACAAAAATCCTCTAAATTATAATTTCCCTTCAAAACCTAAATCATGATTATCAAATCGCGCGCTATGAATGAATGAAATTATGTAAACTGCTAGTATGAAATTATATATACTTTATTACCTATTACAATTATAAAATAATGATTATTATAAATGGTATTCAAAGTATTACATAATGTAATCATAGTATAGTTCTGTAACTAATTAGCAATTTTGGTTTAACCGCATATACTAATACCTGAGCTCGATTTTACAGTTAGAGTGCGTGAGTAAGTTTGTGCATATGTGATAGAATAAAATGGAAAATTTCTTCTACACTTCTGAGAGCACCGTTTTTATTACGGATTCATCTAAATATGAATAAGCGCGTGTTATCTGCAAATTGCATGCACGTTTGCAAATGACTGAATTCCGTAAAATATTAACAATTAATTCTTTATTACAGTTTTAGAGAAGGCGCGTTAATTATATTTTAATATTATTCTGTACCTGCGATGACTCTTGGGAAAGGACAATACTATGTAGGAATAAACGGCTGTTTATAGGATTGTACATTAGGCCTACATTTAGTATTTTTCTACCTTATGATGAGTAACATTAAATTACGTATATAATCATTCTCTGATAATATTCTCATGTTATATAGCATTGATTTTAAACATTGTTTTTTTTTTAATCTTTTGACGTTAATACTTGGTCACAAAATACAGATTTAACGTGGTAAGTTCAATACAAGTAAGAAAAGCATGTTAAGAGAATCGTTTTAAAAATTGGTGTCGCTCGCTAAAGTTTATTGCCAAGTGAAAGTGAAGAGCTTAAGTTAGGATACGTATGCAGATCACACACGCACACCCCTGCACTGTCCTGTGCAGGTCTTATTTTTTGCTGACCGAATGCCTATCGAACATGCCGTCTTGGACAGGAATTCCCAAAGGAGAGAAGAAAACGAAACAGCCAGAACAATACGTGAGCTAAACGTTAAACGTCTTCTTACTACAAACGTAAAACCTTAGCCTACGTTACGATGTAGCGCACCTGAGATATAATTTACTACACAGTTTATGTAGAAAGTATCTAATTGTTTCGAAAAAATTATAAAATTTAAAATAATTGTGCGGAAACGGTACAATTATTAATAATTGACAGGTTTAATCTACGGTAGGCCTTCTTGAAAATATTCGAAGTGTCGTTGACAATGTTTCATGCAAAATGAATTTAATTAGTGTATTAAATAATAAGCGATTTATTAAATAATAATTCTATCACTAAATATAGTAAAACTGTATTGTAATAAAATTTTTAAAATGTTTTTCGTAGTTATGTTGATTTTTTTTTATTAAGGTGCAGATATATTTAATGTAGATTGAAATTGTGTAAATTTCTATTATGTTAATATAGAAATTTATATAAATCTGATTATAGGAATGGAACCTACATGAAACCTAGGAACAAAATCATTTCATGCTGTACATAAGGTTCTGTTGTTGTCTCAATCTTTAGTTTGTCTATAAACAATTATTGCCTCTTACAGGGAAATAATACCTAAATATCATACAAATTCTCTTGATTTTCATTCTGAATAATATAAATTCTCCTTTCAACAGCTATGAATGATAGACAAGAGCGTTAACTCTTTACAGACATTACACTATTTTAAAAGCCTATTCTCCTCGCAGTCTTCTCTTTCCTCTTCGTTTTTATACACAAAACAGAAGCATTATAAAAGCAGACTTTACATTGTAATTAATATTGTCGGCGTAATTAGGTTAGCGTGAACAGTTTGGTAAACTACTTTGATGACAGCATAACATAAGGAAAATCAGTTTTCCTTGAATATCTAGTAAAATACGGTTTAGATAAAAGTGTAAAAGAAACAACCTAAACCACAGCATAAAATCATCAAAATTAGTGTTCCCATTTTACGAACAAGTCAGTATCAACCAACTGTTGAACTAGAATTGTTTGAATGCAACAGTAACGATAAAAATTTAATCCGTGCTAACTGTATTTTAAATATAAATTATAGTTACAAAAGCTTTAAAACTACTGTAGCTTATACAGTACAGAAAATTATATATAAGTGCAGAGTATTACTTCTGAAAACATTTATAACTAATATTAGGTCTATATGAATATTGATGTATTATTAATAATGTAAAATTAATATTACTAGACATATAATATATAATATGTATTACAATACAGTACTATAAGTAATATTAACAAGTATAGATAAGTAATATTAATATAAGTAAGTTGATATGCATCTCAATAAACACACTTTTATGAAACCCATAAACGCAAATTATTTTACCTTTCCTTTAAAAGCCTTCAAATTTTCTAATTATTGTTGTTTTCTAGTAAATATTTAGATATATTCTAATCAAATTCTCTACCTGGTTCATTGTCAATTGATCTCCTGTTCCTTCACATTGGAATTCCCTTATACCTTGTAGTTTTTTCTTCCATAGGTCGTCATCGGTAATGTTATAGATTACTTTTTCGCATGGTGTGTCATCTTTTAAATAATTTAATTCTCTAAGTTGGTGGTGGGCACGGCTAGGAGGGGCACCATCGCTTCCTATTAACTCCGCCGTCCACACGACACCTGCTGAGTACAAGGACACCTTCTCCCTGCTCAGATCGATGATGGCTGAATATTTCCTCAGTACATCACATCCTATTAATAACTGAAATGGTAAGCCGGCTGCGACAAAACATACTATATTAATGACGACACCCTTGCTTGTTAAATCTAATGACACTTGTTTTCTTACCGTTTTATTCTGACGTCCAGGTGCTCCTATTAGAATGATATTATTGACAGGTAGTGTTGGTAATATTCGTTTACATTGCTTCTGTATTTTTTCTAACTCAGTGATGTTAATTAGTGACACGTTGGCACCGGTATCTATCATAATTTGGGTTGGGACTCCTTCTACTTCGGCGGTTATGTAAATAATTTCATGATTATGACTGATAACATTAGTAGCAGTTTCCTCTAATAATTCTTCACGAAGATTTTTTAAATAGTTGTTGTATATAATTGTGAGTTTTTGGTTGTTCGTCCCTATGTTCTGTCTATGTCTATACCCAGTAGATTGGAGCAGTGATGGGTCGCGAGGGTTTATCACTGCCTCCTCCCGTTTAAATTGTTGCTATCATTACTATTATCCGGGCATGCCGGTTGATTCGTCTGGAATTCTTGGCTTGTTCCTGGTTGTTCATTATGAGGGTTATTAAAAGGCTCGTATGTCCCTTGTACGCGGCTATCCTCCTGGCTTCGACTTCTTCTAGCCCGATTATCGTAATGGTCATCACTTCCATTAGTTCCCCGTCGGTTGTCATGGTTATCGAAACTATTCCTCCTTTGATGCTGGTACCTCCTCGAATCATTCTCTTCTGCTCGTATGTGATTGATTCGAGGCCTGTATGGGCGATTATTATTATAATTATTATACTGATAGCTCCTATTATTATTATTATTATTATTATTTGAATTTATATTATTTCGGTTGGGGTTCATTTGATGGTTATTATTATTATTATTATTATTTGGGTTATTGTTATTATTATTATTATAGTCATAGTTATTCCTATTGTTATTAGTATTGTAATTATTACTTCCATGGTTATTATTTCTCCCCTCGTATCGATCGGTTCTCTGTCTGTTTCTTCGGTAATAATTTTCATGTTCGTAGTTCTCCAGTAAGTCGGCCATTGAATGTATGGTTTTTTATTTGACTGCCTAAGCGGGCTCTAGCGATTCCTTCATCGTAATGATACGCCATTTTAGTAACGATGGGTATTTCCGGCTCCAGGTGTCTAGCCAAACACACATTTTCTAGGAAGTACGTGGTTGGTGAAGTACCTCGATTGACGTCATATCTCCCATGACAGATGTTGTCCCGTATGATGTTTTGGGTGGATTCTGACCAGTATTTTTCCTTAAATAATTTTTTAAACTGTGGATAATCGGTAATGTCATTTCTCGTCGCCGTCCACCAATTGTCAGTCATTTCCCTAAAATACTCGTCCAACATTTCTCGATTCGAATTCCATCTTGTTATACGGTGTTTATTAAAATGTTCTTCGATCCTCGCTAGGAATTCCATAGGGTTTCTCCTGTAATTTTTGAAGTTAATTCCCTCGCGATTTTCGATTGTGGATATATTAGCAATATTAGTAGGTCTGATTCTAATCAGTTCGATTTCTTCTTGGTTCTGACGGACTTGACCGGTTATATTGGTCATTGCAGCGTCAATGTGGTCACATCTCTCCGCATTGTTTCTGTACCTTCCCCAAATTTTCTTGTTCCTTTTGTATTACCTCCATTCGAACACAATTATCTTCCTTTACATGGTCTATTTTGGCACCCAAATCTACCCTATCTTGTGCAATGGTTTCGTTGGCTTGTCTCAACCTTTCATTCGTTTTGGCTATTTCTTGTTTTGTTTCTTCATTGTTTTTATCCACCTTCTGGTTAATTGTCTCATTAACCTGCTCAATCCTCTCATTAATGGTTTCTCTCAATTCTTGGTTTTGTCCGTTTATAGTTTGTCTTATATCTTTATTAACGTTTTACATTTTTTCGTTAATTTGTTTTCCCAAACTTTCTTTAATACCGTCTATTTTTTCATTCAAAGTTTCGTTTTGTTTCCTTCAATTTTCATTTATTTCTTCCTTGATACTGTCAATTTTTTCATTTGTTTGCTTATTATTTTCTTCAAACTTTTCGTTAATTTGTTTTAAATTCTCTTCATTTATTTGCTTTAAATCTTCTTTCGTACTCTCTTTAATACTGTCAATTCTATTTTCTAACCTTTCAGTTGTTTGTTTATTATTTTCCTTAATACTGTCTGTCTTCTCATTAGTTTGTTTATTATCTTCCTTAATTTGTCTTAAACTCTCATCATTCCTGTCAAATTTTTCATTTATTTTTTCCTCCATTCGTTTATTGTTTGCCTTAAATCTTCTTTTGGTACCTTCATTTGTACTGACTATTTTTTCATTTAATTGTTTTAAACTCTCATTTGTACTTTCGCTTTGTTTCCTAAAATTTCATTAGTTTCTTCTTTGGTACTGTCAAATTTTTCGTTCATTTGTTTAAAACTCTCATCATTCCTGTCGAATTTTTCGTTCATTTGTTTATTATTTTCGTTTATTGTTTGTCTTAAATCTTCTTTAGTACTTTCATTTGTACTGACTATTTTTTCATTTATTTATTCATTTATTTTATCTTCCTTCATACTTTTATTTTGTTCCAGTATTTGTTTCATGATTTCTTTCAAATCCGGGTCTCCTATGGCTTCCTCTCTTACCATTGTTTCCATTTCCTCAACCAATGTTACCTCCTTCTTTTCTATATCGACTTCTTTTTCGGCCTCCTTCGTCCGTTTCTTCGATGTCGCCCTCCTTTGCATCCTTGCTACTTTCCTGAACCTATAGCAGCCGCCAGCTAAAATTAGGAAGTTAGTTCCGTTATTATTTTATTCCTTTCGTTTATTAATTCCCTAATTTAAGCTTCACTAGTTGAGCGCCACTTTGTAAAGATACGGCTTTAACTATGTTTTATTATGTTCCCCTCTTTATAACGCCTCACGTTGTAAGCGTCACTTTGTATATAAGTTTATATATAAGTTTGGATTTTCGTCTTTTATTAGTTATTATTTGTAATCTAATTTACTTTCTCGTTCCTGTTAAATCGGTTATTTACTTTGGTTTGTAATCTAACGGTTTGGTTTGACGTTACTGTTAATTCGGTTTACTATATATTTTTGTAAATGAGTATAGCTGTTGGTGTTTATTCCTCGTATGTATGTTAATTATATTTATTTGTTGGTTTGTTTAGGTTTTTGATTTCTTTCATCGATTTTTCTATGATTCGGCGAATAAAATTATTCGCTATCTGCCTCAGACGTTTGAATAAGACGGTTGTAATGTATAAACAATTCTTTAATGAGTACCTTCGATTACCATCTCGAACGTACCGATTGAGGTTACTTCTATTTTCGTAGTTATCTTCAGAGTTACCACACGCTGACGTCTTCTTGCTCTTCGCTCGTTCAGCGTGAAACTTATTAACTTAATACATTCGAGAAATAAAACACATGGAATTGTATTTGGTAATGATAATGTTCAATATTTATTTTTATTCAAGTTAGTGGAAAATTATGCATTCGACATTAACAATAGCATAGATCGATTCTGTCTCAGGGTTCGATTTCTTAATTTTTTAAATTAATATTGTAGCATGACAGATTATCCACTTAATAATGAATGAAATATGATCATAAATAAATATCAATTAAAATAACTATCAAGGAAAAATCCAAATGAAAAGAAATAAGTATAACAATAAAATACAATCATAACTGGAAGAAATCAAAATAAAGAAAAAACAACTATGCAACAAATATGTGTAATGAAAAAATAAACCCAAAAAACTAAAATAAAGTAAGGAAATACCCAGGTAGGATAGGAGTAAGTAAGGAAAAAAACCCAGAACAAACCAACGTACATAATAAAACTATTTTGTAGTGAAGAAACAAGGAATGGGAATCAGTAAGTAAGGAAACACCCAGAACAAACCGACACCCCTAAAATAAAGACTGTTTTTCAAGAAACAAGACAGGATAAGAATAAGGAAATAAATACCCTGAACAAACCGAAATACCTAAATAAAAGGAATGATTTTGAAGAAACAAGGTAGTAGGATAAGAAGAATACAAGAGATACCCAAAGGAAACCCAGTAAGGAGAAAACAAAAACCCCTAAAGAGATTCGAAGTCACAAACGAAAGTATAACACCCAAAAACAGAAACAAATGTAAAGTATATGTAAACAAAGTGTTTAGAGGTATAAGTAAAAGTGCACCCATGAAAGTTATTTTATAATGAATAGAAACAAATCTTAAGAACCCTCTATAAATAAAATTCTTGATAATATAAAACTATAAAACTGATAAGTGATAGTATCAAGAAATAACAGGGGACCAGTGCAAGTTATTTTATTATAGTATATAAACTTAAAGAAAGTGCATTAAATGCTTAAACTAAGTAAATGTGTACCTTTGAACAACTTTAAAGTTTTAATTTAACTTCATAAATACTATTTGGTAGAATAGTATTATGAAAATCAAATACTAATATTTCTAAGAAAGTGCCACTCTTTATCTAACAACATTCACTAAAATGAGTAAGATAAATTGAGAGCAGGTAGTTAATAAGTGAAGTGACAAGGGATACATCCCTAATATAAAATAAAAACAGATAAGACTGCACAAAAGTAATTTTAAGAAAAGTTAAAATATGAAGGGACAGATGTGTTATGTTCCTAGTAAAATCAATGAACTCTATACCTAAATGTTGAAAACAGAGGGTAATGTTTTATAATTCTAAAATATTTATTATGTTTAATAGGGTTAATCAAGGATGAAATGTCTGTGTGTGGATACCATTCTTTTATTATAAAATATTTATTATGTGTTATTAGTAATAATCAAGACTAGAATGTTTGAGTTTAAATACCACTTTTTTAATGTCAAATATTTGTTATGGATTAATAGTATGAATTCAATACTAAATGTTCTTGTAGTAAAGTAAGGAATTGTTAATTAATATTGTATTAGAATAGAAGGTCAGAAGGGGTATAAACAAGCTATATTATTCAAATCTTTGTATGTAAAAACAGATAAAATCTAGGCCAAATGGTAAATCTCAACTACATTATAATTGATGAATCAAGTCCAGTAAACTAGTTAAACTGATGAAATTTATGTAAGGTAAATCAGTCACAGAGTAATATAATGTAAATTATACTTTAGAAGAATATTGTAAAAAGATAGTAAGAATTATTGGAAAAAAGGCAAATGTAATAACTGAAAATTCAATGGGGGGAGTCACAAATTAATGAATAATATTTAAAAAGATAACCAATTAATAAAATTACAAGAAATTAAGGGAAGATAAACCTTTTATTTCAATCTGAGATTTAGTACAATCATAAATGTAACATATAAAATGGCAAACATTTTGAGAAGAACAGGAAGTAATTTTTAAAGCCTACTTTTTAAAAAATGAAGTAAATATGGCACTTTAGATAAAAAACTTTGTAAAAATATCTTATTTGTTATCAAATCAAGCAGAATGAACTAAAGAAAGAGATTATGTACTTAGTATTTCATAAAATTAAATAATAGCAAACATATATTCAGTAATATAATGTAATTTTCATACATGTAACGGAAGCGAAAAAGATTTAAAACAATGTATTGCTAATATTAAATTGGCTAAGACGTTTTCAGATGACGAAGGAAGTTAGAACAGTTGATTATTAGACTTTGTCGAGCATACTTGAACGAGATTTCAGCTTATATTAACCTATATAGCAAGACAAGTATGGCGTTCATTCAGTAAGCCTAGTCTACCGAGAAAATCGTAAATTTTTAAAAAACTTAACTTAAACTTTAAATTCAGTGAGAACAACTAACACCACCATTAAACTAAAGTAATACGGGACAGTAAATGAGTGAAATAATTAATTAAACATATCAAGCCAATAATTCTTAATAACGAGACGAGAAGTGCAATTTTCGACCTTACTGACCAAAGTGAATTATAACATTATCTAACACATTTAATCGAAGTGAATCACAAAACACTGAACCAAGACCACTCCACTAACACCAGAAGGAATAATCACAACTGCGGAGACGAGGAAACATTGAAAAGGCCACATTTATTGGAAGAAAATTTCGCCGAGCCGACTTCATTTTAACAGATGCAGTCCTGAAGCCGCCATCTTGACTCCCACAATTCAAAGCGAGCTTTACCAATATAATCGTCCAGACGTCAATGGTTCGAATTTTTTCTTTGATAAACATTATATATTAAATAATAACTTTGTAATTTTTAATTCTTAAGATATTTACTTGTAAGTGTTATACTTTCCTGACCTTACCCTTCTCTGACTATATAATATAACCGTTCAAAGAACCTGATAATTAATATAAAATACAGATGTAAAAAATAATCAACAGCCCTGAGAAACGAGTCGATACTACTGTTGAATAATCGATAAACACTCGATATATAATAAAATTTGTTAATAAATCTGGAATTTCTGCAAATTGGTTTCTGTTTATTTATAAAATTAATAAATAGAATTAAAATAAAATAAATTTGAGATCACGGACTATCCGAAAGGCGGCCTTTACCAAAGTGGAAGGAGAATACACAATTAAGAAGAAGAACCGTCAATCGATTAGTGCTGGAGATAATACAATTAACGCAGAAATTAATTCTAAAAACTCAAAGTGATACAGCACACAGGAACAGAAAGAAAGGATTCGAATTTTTACACCAAACAATTACGAAATTTATTTACTAAATACTGAAACAACAAAAACAATTAAAACAATATTTTTTAAACACAACCAAATTTTTTTATTTTTGTTAACGAAATTTTTATTTTGTTACAATATTATAATGTCAAGTTCTTTGGACTGCTATGCAAGGTTCATTTACATTAAAAGAAAAACAAGGAGTACATTACAGTACAAATATAGTAATACTTATCACCTAACACCACAGAAATAATGGTAATTAAAATTTAAAAAACATTACTAGAAATCCTTTAATTTAGTCTAATGCCGCAAAGCATCATGGGCTTGAAGATATGATGAAGGCAATATGGCGTCTATTTGGTCTGCTGTTAATCGTGTGAAATGTTTACCCACTGTTTTTATTAATAAAATAAATGTCACTAAGTGTTCACTATTTATTACTTATATTTTCTTTGTGCAATAATGTTTTTATCGGTTGCAAATGTTGTTGGGTTGTTCTTGGTGTTGATAGTGATAAATCGTAGATTGGATATTACCTGTAGATTAGTTGAATGGTAGAGATATTTACTGTTTATTATTTAGTTTTATTTTATTCTCCCTTCTTGTTATTGGTTCCGTGCTTAGTTATATCTTCATTTTTAATATTATTTTTAATCAATTTTGGATATTATTTTCATTAAATCAGTAAATTTCCTTCCTTCTCAGATTAGATTCCTTTATATAAATTTTGTCATTTTGTATGTGCACTGAACTAAACCGAACTCTCTCGTGTCTAACAATAAAGTGTTTGTAATTTCTTCTTATTTCACTGAGTTGACCAAAAATTACTATGATCCTTATTGGTCCATTTTGTGAGGTTTAGGTGTCACATGACACCGGTTATAAAAAATAGATTATTTTTATATTTTACACTCAAATTACTCCTTAATTATTACATAATCAGGCTTAATATAATTTACATGTTGTTTTTCCTGTTAAAATTATGAACAATTTGGTACCACTCATAACCTGTATTTGTAACTTAATAACTAGTTTTGGGGATTTTACTTTTACAAAACAGAACATTTTAGAATTATGGATGACTGATTGTTATGACATTTTGGGGAAATTATTATTTGAACTTATTTATTCCTTGCCTTCTAGTAATATTAACTCCTCCAAAACTAAACAAAACTCTTAACTAAAAATCATGTCTTAATGACTACAACTTCACCTAATGCTAAATAACAACACACTTTTAAACAATTGTCTGTGTGATTAACAAATAACAATATTATATCTGTGTTTACAGTCCATTTTGGATCTGTATTTATTCGTCTTTGATCTTCATCCTTATTATATTGTCTGTGGGATGGTTATTGATTATTTTCACTGTTTTTCACTTTGACACTGTTGTATTTTCTATTTTACCTTGAATCCCTTTACATCTTATTCTTAATTACATTTAGTGACCTAGTTACTATACATTTGTTACATATTTTATTTACTCTAAAGTTGTATTGTACTCTTTGTTTAATTATTATTTTCTTTATTTACTGCTCCTAATCTATCTGGGTATTGTATAACTAGTATAGTTGTTGGTCATAGTCATGTCAGTTATTGGGTTTGGTGTGTTAATTTGGTCTACACCTTCTTTTCTATTTGGGACTTCAATTTTACTTGATAGTAATAACACTGCTTGTTTCTATTTCGGTGCTACTCTTCATGGTTTATTATTTGTCTTTAAAAGTACAGATTTTGGTCTTGTTACAATACTGAATAAATTATAAAAATTTTTGATTAATTAATTAATTAATAAAAAATATATTGTTATTTTGTTATATTGTGGAACACTAATATTTCTTTTATATTAGGCCTATATTGTAGTCCTGTATAATTCTGTACACTATTGTATTGGGGTTGTTATTTTTAATATTCTTAATTTAAAAATTTTTCTTTTTTTGTAAACCAAGATTTTTTTCTGGAGCAGGAAGCGGTTTCTAGTTATGGTTACGTACGTGAGGGAACTAGGTCATTTCTAAAAGACCTCTATTTTGTTTTATCACCATGAGCTTGTTATGAAAATGGGTCTTGGAGGGAAACGAACAACTTGGAACTCTATAGGCTGTTCTAGGGGCTAGATATTATGAAAAAATTAAACAAATAGATTCAGATGAGTTGGCCATGTTATGAGAATCCATGAAGACGGCCCTACTAGAAAAGCATTGTTGAGGGGGGAAGGGTTTTGGTCAGTGCAATCGAGGTAGACGAAGAGCAAGACTCTTGGTTAATATAGAAAAGGACCTACGAACTATGGGAGTGAGCGGCTGCGGCGGCGACGAGTGGAGGAATGTCCTATTGGAGGCAATAGGGCCACCAGTGGCTGTGACACTAAGATGATGATCATCATCGTTTAGTGAATTATTGTACGTGGGTATCAGTAATTAGTGGCTGCTTTATTTAGTGCGACAGTGTTAATTAGGTGACATTTAATTTTTTGTCACGTTAACGTGTGTTGAACAGACGTAAACTTGAAGAAGTGTTGTAGACGACAGTTTATTGTTGTTTTTGTTTATTCAAATTGTAATTAAACTTGTAATTAGCGATTTCTCAGTGTTCAGTTATTTTGTTTTCACTGTTTAAACACGGCGATCCGAGCGACGTCGTAACAATATTATAGTATCGTACTTATTTATGTTTTGGAATTAACTGATAAAATATTGATGTATGTTAAAACTCTGCAAGTTTTAAACGGTATAATCTAATAAACTGTTAATATGAGTAGGTCCTTTTTTGTTTGAAGTCAATCTAGCAAAATTTTCTGAACATATTGAACTATTCCATGACTAGGAAACGCAGTATATTGTTTCAAATACAGTATTGTAAAATAATATTATATGTTTGAATATATTATAAATATTAAATTATTTTTAATTTGGTAAGTATTTACTCACAAGTTCAGGAATTGCAATTAGCATACAATGACGTAAAATCATTGTCAAAAACTTAATTCTTCAAGTTAGAACAGATACGTAAATTAATGAAAATTCCATTAATCCACGAAAATTAATACATGAAATCCATATTGCTCTGCGCCTGATCGATCACAGATAACCTGTGATTTAAGGTAATTTAGGTATATAGTGAGTTATAAGACGATTTTTATTTGGCACTGGTGCCTATACAATGTTTCCATATGCACAAATTGATAAGGAGATTTAGGCTAAAATTCTTAATGGTTTATGAAATATACGTCACCATTTCTTTTTATTATTTTTATTTACCAGATTGCTGGAACATCGTGGTCATTAGCAACGGTAAAAGGCATACTATAATGATTTAAATATAAAGACACCAGGAAAAATAGGGCATTAGTCACTTTTTTTATTAGGCCTGTTTTCAGTTGGTACACTTGTTCTCAAACAAGCAGTACACCAGGCCACGTTGCCATTGCCGTATCTTTAATACTACTCTAGTTTCAGCTGGTTTTAATATTGCCGTCCACGGGAAGGAAAGTACTTGTCTCAGTTTAAGGGAAGAATGGCGTTTGTCACCATCCCGTGACTGTACATTCCTGGGCCAACACGTAAACAGTTGCTTCCAATTTGTATTCTGCTGTTGACCGGTGACGTGAGTTTTGTGATTTACTTATATTAAATGTGTTATTACAATGTATGAAATAGAGTGCAGTGACTCTGAGAGTACTGATACTGGTGTTTAGAAAATAATGTAAAGAAGAGACTTTTACTTGGACGTTTGCGTGAAAGAAATTAAAAACACAGTCATGAATTGGGACAGAACTATAATTGCAGTTTTAAGTGTTTTGAAGCTGTAACTGCAGAAGAGAGGAACAAAATTATAGAGGATTACAGTGATTTATCATCTGTACATGATCAAAACTCACACTTGACCGGACTGATTACTGTGTGTCTGTTAAAAAACGTAGACCTCGAGAAGCTGTTTACACGAAGATTCTTATTCCTAAAAGGTAAGAGTTATTCGTGATGACCGAATACAAGAAATTCCTTTGTTTGAAAGACTTTATCAGTTTCCATGGGATTTCTCACAAAAAAGTAAGAATTATTCAACACTCCTTGTTGCTTACCGGGGTATCTCTTAAAGATAAAGGGGGGAAACATAAAAGCATAAATAAATTTAAAAAATAAACTTGTGTTTTTACAGCTTTTATAACGATTTCATGGATTGTTTGCACTTTCTTAAAAATTATGCTTCTCTGATAACTGCTCTTTTTCCCCTGAGGTCATCATATAATAAAAGGCGATTTGATGCAATGTTTCAATATTATACAAAAATGAATATGGTAATGTGGCAATATGATAGAGAGTGGGCAACGTTTGCTCATATATATTTCAACGAAACAAATGAATGTGCATAGATAGGTAATAGTAAATCATAATATGCAACAGAGTCTATTATCTGGAGGTAGGAAAATTTATTAACTTAAAAACAAATTTAAATGCTGTCTGTTATTTTCTTTAAAATCACAAAATTATTTCTGAACTATATGTCTTTTATGTACAAATTAAATGTTCACCTTGAACAACTTTTTTAATGTTACTTGTTTGAAGAATTCCTTCCCCTGTTGATCAGTAGGCGGCTGCTACACTAGTACGTTGACCGCTGGCCTCGATGATGGGTTGTCACCCGCGATACACACGTGCACGCCGTTTATCTGCCCGTTATTGTTAATATTGATAAATCTGAGATTCAGAAATGTGGATTAATTCATAACAAGGATATGGTGTATTAGGCTTACACCTTCCAGATATCTTAAAGTGTTCACGCGTTAACACAGGAGTATTCCGCTGAATACTACTGGACCTACACGGATATCTTGCACTAACGCGGGTTAGCAATGTTAAGTGATCTCTGCAATAACAATTGCAAATTCAGTTAATAACTTTTATTAACCCTCGATATAGCTTACGGTAACTCGTAGCTAGTACCTCGGACTGTCGTCACCTTACAGAAGAACTTGTTCTGATACGAAAAACTCGCGTAGGAATTACGTCTTCAAGTGGTGAGTTTTAGAAACGAACTGCCCGGTCTGCATTTGACCAGAGACAGACCCAAATGAATTTTGGAGTTCCTGATTGGCTGAAATTTGCAAACATGATATTTTTTTTACCAAGATAGCTTCACATCATGTACGACTACGC
This sequence comes from Magicicada septendecula, assembly GCA_034769895.1. Taxonomy (NCBI): domain Eukaryota; kingdom Metazoa; phylum Arthropoda; class Insecta; order Hemiptera; family Cicadidae; genus Magicicada; species Magicicada septendecula. The sequence goes on from CM068367.1 coordinate 1,005,016,958, forward strand.
TAAAGTTTGCAGAAGCCTGTAGAGGTGTTATCTAAACATTTTATGACTTTCTTCCAGATATGTTTCTGTAGAAAAATGAATATAGTTAAAAAACACAGTAATATTGTATGTTTTGAGCGTTTGACATATAAGAAATGTAGCGCTAATTATGACGCATACGCTGTCCAAATTTTATTCCGAAATGTTAATTAATATAGAAGCTATTCAGGAAAATAGTACAACACGTGCACACGAGCACTCGCGCACTAAAATTCTACTAGACATGAAAGAGAATAAATTTATGGGCATTTTGATATATAACACGTAACTACCCATCGCTTATTTCACAACTTATAGCTACTTTACACAAATGAACAAAATCAATTTTTAACATATCTAGTAACGTCATAAAAAGTGTAACATTCATTAATTATGGTTTTTTACTGCAATGTTCTGTTGCAATATAGTGTAAACAAGCTGACGAATGCAGGGACTGAGCCCCTCCCGGGATAAGAAGATCCCCTTTTAGCAAATACTTCCAAGGAGGGCGGGTGAGCGGATAAAGGGTTAGACCACCCTCTTCCTTTGGGATTGGAAACTGTCCCGAAAGGGCGATGAACTGTCAAGTTAACGGTGTATGGTACAGATGGCAACGGGAAACCACTCCATTAAAGATTCCTTGTTTTAGAACGCTGAGAATGATGGGCCAGTCCCTAGTTAATGTGGTGATTAAGAGACTGTTTACGGAGGAGAAGAAATTGGAGACACACTAACCTCTGGTTGAGGAGAAAAAGAAGAGAGAACATATATGATAATAAAGTATAATAAAAGAATGTACAAAATATTAATAAATATGTAAACTCATAACTATACATAAAGTAAAGATGATATATTGAATAATATCCACTTAACAGTTCCAAAATTATATGTAGCTCATAATAGTGTAGTAGTTTTTTTTACATATAACTGTACACCATCTTTGTTCTTTTAATCCAAGAATTTAAAAATCGGTATGCAGAACCATACATGACTTCCATGTTCTAAGATTTATATTTAAAATCATTTTTGAAATGAAATATTTCCATAGAAACTACTTCTTTGTACTTATTTCTTCAGCCTTAACCATAGTACTGGTTTTCACTGATGATGACAGTCGATGGTCCTGCCGAAACGTCTGGTTTTGCAGAAAACATTGGACCACGGCCAAACAGCCCGGGAAGGAATTTTAACAACAAACTACTTCTTTGTTGCCAATAACGTAGTACACATATAAAGAAGAAGCAGAGCTAGACATGGTGACAAAACATAAAAAAAGTGCATGCTTGAGTTATGAAGAAATGACGTATCAGCTAAAATGGTACCCCCATGTCAGGTGGATGAAGACTATCCTCAGCCTTCGTGAGGAAGGACTGTACTTTTGGATAAAATGTTTGTAGGTCGAACGAAGAGCTGGCCAAAGAGAGCTGTGATCCGATTCCTGTAATGAAATTGGACTCTCGCTGCGAGTTATCGGCCGAGGGTGAATGATGTCTATAGTGATATCAAAGTCTTTCCTGTCAATACTATACTAGTCATTTTTCTTTTTTAAAATCGAGTCTTTCTTTCTTTCCATTCGTCTTCTGATTTCCTGAATGACGATTCTGTTCATCCGTATAATTATAAATTTCTCAGCAAAAGATTTCTTCCTTAATACGTTTGTGTCTTCTGTTTAACACCACCATTCTGATCCATGTCATAACGCTATATTCCACACAGGCTAGTAAATATCTAGCCATCAGGGAGGTCAAAATATTTTCCAGAGGAGAAAAATATTTATATATTTTTCATACATACACACATGCACATATCAGTTTGTAATTCTTATAATAGAAATAAGTACACAGATTGTATTAACTTATTAAAACGTTTATTGCTTCAAAATATGCATAAAATTAATGATTTGTAAAAGTTAATGTTTGATCTCCATTAAGTAGAGCTCAACTTCCAAAGTTTTAATATTATGATGTCCGTAATCAAAACATCAGAACAGGTTTTAGTGTGTATGAGGGTACACCGTGGAGTCAAATTTTCAACGTTCCCTATGGAGCGTTGCTCACAGTAAAGCTGCGAATCTACAGTGTACGTCTCACAGAACAAACACGCGGAAAAGAAGGAGCGCTCCGAAGCCTCTCATGGACCCTGAGCATCTTGCAGAGGGTTCATTCCCTAAAGACGAAAAGTCTGTCTATGAACCATTCCTCTGTAAACACGTGCAGTTACAATGGCCAGCGATCCGCAGGAAGCAAATCGCTGTCCACCCTGGTCATCCTTTTCAGCTTGCATGCGTTGTGTTGGTGTGGGTTTCGGCACTTTCCATTTAAAAAGCGTGCAAAAGTAAGAAAATAAATATGAGTGAGGCAAGAAATAACGCGAATTGTGTGTGTGTGTCCTTCTTGCCTTCTTATTAGCGGTAATCACAATAATAAAACTTTGGAAACTTAAACGTTACATAATTGAGATATGTTTGCCTGCCAGGAACGATATATTTTCACTCATACATGATTTAAATTAAAATGAAAAATTATAGTTTTATTGTCTGGCAACGAAATTATTTTATTTTTAACAATTACCATTGTTTGAAAAAGTTTAAATGAATTTTCAAGTACTTTGCTCTTGTTAAAACGTAAATCGTTGCAGGCAATCTACCCCTTTCCCTTAACCGATCTTCACCAAAATCAATAAGCCTTAAGTCCTCTACAATTCTGGACTGTATACAAAAATTATCTGAGTCTGTTTGAATTTACGGCAGTTATCGTTTGCCATAGAAAACATTCTACACACAGACACACACACAGACACTTTTCGAAAAATGACTTTTCTTCATGTTTTGAGGGTAGTACAATCAGAATCAGCTCTTATCTCTAACACGATTTTGTTTCACCATCATCATACTTCCATTTCCTTATGGAACATGGAAGTAAAAAATTGAACACTACTAGTTAATTATTTACTATAAGTTAGTGTTGGCAGTCTGAGTGGTGCAGTGACCACTTCCAAAGCAAGGCGTTCTGGGACGTTTGTCACAAAGTCTAACCTACCACAATGACTGGTTCGCCTCATTAGATAAAGAAGTTGATAAAGAAGTTGAAGACAGTCTAGCCATATTGCCTTATAGACAAACTTTGATCCAAAACCTTACCAAGGGTACGAATGGCATAACTTTGACTTGAATATTATAGTTGTAAATTACGAAGTTAAATAACAATTTTAATCGTATATCGACTGTCCTAGAATGTTTCATGGCTTTTTCTTACATTTCCAAAATAACACACCGTTAGCGAAATACACTTTCACTCTATCCTGCACATAACATCAATGGAAACTATCAGCAAAGTTGGTCCAGACCTTGCCAATCGACACGGGATAAACAACGGTGCAGCACCAGAGAGCTTGACATTAGAGAATAAAACACTGCTATTGCGCGTTGATTTTACGTCAACATTTACTTTTGTTTATCTCCTAATTTGATAACTTTCCATAATAATACTTTATACAAATACTAATAGAAAATGGGTGTAACTCGTCACCGTAATTAAATGGCATTGTTATTTACCGAATTCAACAATTATTTGATTCTCTAACTGCGTTAGTCTTTATATTGGCTAACTCTAAATTCTCGTCCCTATTACATCCACTTAATATAATTCATATATTTTTCCAAATTTCTAGCTTTAAATTTGTCCAATATGTGTTTGTTTAATTTGTATATTTATGTTGCGCATTTTCTGCCTTTATACTTAATCGATATATTTTTCAGAGATCATATTTTCCTACTAAATCTAAACACGCAGCGAGGCACTCTGTTGTGAGCTTTGGCTCACCCGACTGTCTTCCTATGAAGGAATATCACTGCTTAGTTACTATCATATTATCCTACTATTGGTACTAATGATAACTGAAATTATTAGTTTCAATGATGCTCAATAATTAGTTTTTTATTTTAAAGCAAGGACAATAGTTTCTCATCCTCAGGGCATATAGCACATATAAGAATTTTACAAACAGACAATTTGTAATTAGACTAAATTTGTAAATTATACTATTTTATAAATTTTTAAAACTACTATTACAAATTACTAATTTTCAGTTTAATCAAAATATTTTTAATGTAGCCAGGTAAAGCCGTCATCTTCTCAATGACGCTAAGCCAATAATTCATTCCAATTCGTTCTAACTAAAGTTTAATCTTGAATGTTTATTTCATACGGTTCAGTTTAGTGTGTACTATTTGGAAATCAACACTGGTAATGTCACTCAATAACGTATATTGTTCAGTTTCAATTAGTTACGCAGACGAAATATCAGAGTGCAAGTGATGTGAGTGATGTGTTTGTACTGCAGTTACGTTATTTCGTTATCTCGAATGAATGTTTTTTAAATATAATACTACTCTTTACCTGGGACGTATTCTGTATATTTCGTAGTTATTATTCTGTATATATTATTGTTATTAGTATTATGTTTATATTATTGTATAATTATACTATACATTATTACATTATTATTATTATTATTATTAGTTAATATTTAGTATATATTCTGTACACTTAGTTATTTCTTTCTCATTAGGCATCTCGTTGTACGTTAATTTGGCTTGTAAATTATTCTCTTCGCGTTATAACAATTTTTGTAGCTTATTTTCTTTTTACCTTTTAGACACTATGACTGTTCTTATTTATTTTGAACTATCAGATTGACACTGATCAATAATTATTTACTATTTTCTTTCAATAATATACAGCACTCTTAGTTTAAATACACTTATTTTCATCTAATTTACCCTTTGTTGACATTTGACAGTAATTTATAATTTATAAGATTAATTATAGAACCTATCTTCACATAATGCTTGTGATTCTTTAACTAGATCTATGTGTAATTTTAATTCCTCTTTCTTACAAACTACTTCATCGTTTTATACATTAAGTTTGAGTTTTGCTTATTTGCACTATTGTATACATAATTGTAGGTTATATCCAAATGTTTACATACATTGGCTAATATTATATTATTATGCTTATTTTAAATCATTTACTATATTTTATAATTACATTACAAGTTGACATTTCACCCAATCCAACTAGCTGAAAGCCTTCTTTCCTTTCTCTCTAACCTAACCGTTTCACAAACATTACTATTTTCAAGTAAGTATACACAAGGTTTATGTACTATACAAATTTACAGTAATACAACATCTAAATTAAAAGACAATGCTGTCAATTATATATATATAATTATAAGTAAAAAATTATATTTACTATAATTTGCTTTGTAGTAATTTGGTTAGTAGTACATTTAGTTTTTTTTTTTTAAATGGATATAACTAAAGTAATTCGGAATAATGTGAATAACGTTATGTCGATGAAGGTTTTGAATTAGACTAATTTGCACTTGAATTAGATCAAGTGCAATTAGCCCCTGGAAATCATTGTTAATAATAGTAGCTCTATTTTAGTAGCTGAATAGTAGCTGAATTTGTGAGAAGGTGTACTAACCCTCTTATGTTAGAAAGGCTAGTAAAACTATGTGTTCAATTTAATGAGATCATATATGACACCTTCATTGTTATTAGCTGTGTACGTAAATTTGTGTGATCGTGAAGAGGGATTTAAATCACGTTCAGCTGACTTTCAAGGTTGCGTTAAACGTGTTGTCAGGTAAAATTACTTTATCGTTAAAGGTAAACATAAAAAGATCAAATTTCACGTTTATGACGACATTCCATCCCAAAACAATACCTTAATAAAATTATGTGAAGCTACTTGTCACAAAAGGTTTATTATTAAATATTTCTACCCCCTGAGCATTTTCACAGGAAATAAATTAATTTTGTAACATCAATTTCTCATTCCTGTTATATTTAATCAGTAAATACCTCTGACTGTGTTAATGGAATGTAGGCCCATTTCATTTACAGAAAAATAAATGAAAGTATTTGGGACACATATTTCAGACGGAACAGCTAACTTAATAGTTAAGTGGAAATATTCGGGCCCAATTAACTCACCATCCAATTTTGTCCCCAATATTGTGCAGAACAATCTTGCAAATGGAGTACATAAATGACAAAATAAATTGTTTATCACAGTGTCTTCAAACTCAAATATAGGAGAAAGGAAAGGAAGAACACACTTTGAATGTATTTATGTAAAGTGACGTAACCGCTCTTCCACACGTGATCTATATTAGTTGACACCAGTAAGTACAGTATTGCTACGTTGAGATTATAATTACCAAAAGTTGTAGGCCTAATTAGTGACTTCATCTGGTGTTAGTTACTCTGTTCCAGTGTACAGCACAACGATCTCCGTGACGTCGTAACAGTATTAAAGTATCATTAATCTAGTATAGATTATTAAATAAATCCTTATATAGGATCAATGATACGAAAAAAGCGGTTATAAATGTTTTTAATGTGTATATTAACAGGAAACATAATAGGTGGACTTAACTCAATGTAGAAGCTATATAGGTTAGCAGTTACCGTTAGCGTACGGGTAATAGTAATTAAAACGAACCATGAAACCAAGATAAACGGATGTTATTACACTGAAAGCGGCCAACAAAAAACACAAAGTTATTGGTCAACGTGAAAATGTTTGTTCGTAACTTCAGATAACGATTTCATTTAACCATCTGAACATTGCCACGTATTTACATAAGAATAATTATAATTTAATGAGTTTTAAATATGTACGTTTTTGTTTCATACCAAACGTATATATTTAATATAAAACGGTTAGCAAGAATTATACCATAGAGATTAGTATTCACAATACATTTTTACTCTTATAAACGGTGAAGTGTTTACAGTCATGGGACATAAAATAAGAAGTAATTAATATTTATAGTTTCTGTAATGTTTTTGTATTTTACGTAACCATCCTTTTTTTTGTATAATTAATATGCTTCTTCTATTCTTGTTTTACATTTACTTACAAACTCACTAACAGTAATAAAAATATTATAATAAAAATATAAATGAGGCACAGCATTTTTACCTAATACTTACCTTACATGTACTATCGAATCACTTACTTATATATTACACGATGATTGCAACAACAGGGTGACTAAAAATATATGTCAACTTGTCTTCATAGAAAATAAATTAAAGTTATTTATTATGACTTTTAAAGATATACTTAACTTATGTACTATATGGACTACATCAGAATCTGCTGCCTTTATATAGGATACTATTAGAGACGGATCTATCGAAATGTTGCGGATAATTGCAAAACACAACACGGGACTTAAACCGGCAAAGGACACGACATATCAAACCAGCGAATCTAATAGTCACACACACACACACACACACACACACACACACACACACACACACACACACACACACACACACACACACACACACACACACACACACACACACACACACACACACACACACACACACACACACACACACACACACACACACACACACACACACACACACACACACACACACACACACACACACACACACACACACACACACACACACACACACACGCACGCACGCACGCACGCACGCACGCACGCACGCACGCACACACACACACACACACACACACACACACACACACACACACATTATAGTGTCGTGCCGTCAGTAAGAAACCATCTTTCATAATACCAAATATTTTCGCGAGTGTGAGGAACACATCTGCTGTTCGACTAATCTTGTAATGTCGTCCTTCATGCATGAAGTGAACTAATAATCAAAGCTAACTTTAGGTCTCACAATTAACTCATAAGTACAAGATTATAATAAGGGAGGAAACTACGAGAGAGTTACTTACAGAAAAGTTTTACTTACGCAAATTTTACGTATTTTTATAACCTAAATTATTTCAAACTATGATATTGTTAACGACGGTCTGTCTACTCGATCGTCGTAGGTACAGTGGAAACAAAATAAGTACAAGACACCAATTAAGTCACTAATTATCAGCTTTAATTTCCACAGTTAACAGTTCGTAATTAACAACACAGTCTCTACAACAAATCAAATAAAAATTGTTCACACGCAATAAAATGTCCACTAAAATTAAGCACAATTGTATTACAATTACCGTCCGATTATAAAACACAACACTTAACTAATAACCACTTGAACGCGCACAGTAATTTCACCAGACAATAACTCTTGAACCGCGCAGTCAATATATCGAAATAATACTGACTTAAGGCCGCTGCCGCCATGTATTTATACCTGCGATCACATACCAGAATGTTCCTAATTGTATCTTAGCGCTCGTGTGAACTACGTAATTAACTGCGGCCTTGACACAGTCACAGTCTCGGGTGATCCGAACCTCACTTTCCCAGGAATGCGAGTCTTCCGCTCAGCTACTAGTTTTGCTGGAATCACTCCCGTTGCGTCATGTACTGATGACCTAAACACCACTGGCCGATCCAAGTTTGTTTGGTTCTCGTCAACAACCTCTTGCGTAACATCATCTTCAGCCACTTTGCCCTCGGGCGCTTCTATCAGCTCAGGAACAAGCAAGAGTTTTGTCTCGACACCCATAGTTGGCTATCCAATCACTTCTTTGTCGTTACACTTATTTGTATTTCCTCTGCTAGTTCTTCCTCCATTTCCGCTTGCAATAGGGAGGGTCCTCTTGACCAGACCTGTTGACTTTTTCTTCAACTAATGCCACTCGCTTAATCGAATGGTTGGTAGACCCTGTCATTTTAGCCATGCAAAGCTTTATCTTCTGTTGGCCAACCTTCAGGACATTCTCTCTTAAGTCCATAACGAATCCGTAGGCATTCATAATGTCAGTGCCAAGAATCACTTCATCGACAATGTCTGCAACGATCATTTGGTGGCTAAACTCGAGAAGACCCAGGCGTACACGTACGTTTACCTTTCCTAGCATCTTGACGGGGCTTCCAGTCACAGTCTGTATTGTACAAGAGCTAATTAGAAGCTGGCGGTTGCTGACTAAGTCAGGGCGCACAATGGACACTATTGCGCTTGTGTCAATGATGTTGGTTTACCTTCCGCAAATCCATGAACGATCAAGTTTCCACTGGTCTTACGTAGCGTGGAAACTGTGTGCAGTTCTGGGGCTTTACTTCTCTGATTGGTGCGATCACTCTCTTCTCTCGGTATCTTCTTCTCCCAACAGTCTACCTGTAGATGGCCACGTTTTCCACAGTTTTAACATTTCGGTCTTCTGGCTTTTTGCAAATCGTTGCGACTCTCTTGAACTTTTGAATTGTTTGTCCGACAACATTGTTTTTCTGCACCCATCGTAACGGCAGTGTGATACAGGGATCTTCTGACTGCAACGTGATGGCACAAACCCATTAATGTAGCGGGACGCTGACTTGGCAGCTTCAAACTCTAGGGCGTGAACAAGAGCTTCTGAGCTATTTTGGTGTCTTGCCATTCGTAACACTTGCTGAAGTTCACAATCTCCGATGCCATCAATAAATATCTGCACCGCAAACCTTATTCGGAAATCTTCTGGTGCTTCAGGATAGGCCAATCTAATCAATCTGTCGATACTTGCTTAAAACTCTTGAAGACTCTCCCCGGAACGTTGTCGTCTTGTTCTCAACTGGGTGCAGTACACATCTCGCAAATGTTTATCACCATACCGTAATTCTAGAGCTTTTATCAATTCGGCATAGATGTTCTGGCTGTCAGGTGGCACTTTCTATAGTAATTCAGCCGCAGGGCCGCAGGTTCTGCCGCAGTAATGAGAGAACGAGTGAAACTGGCTTGTCTTTCTCCGTCCAATTATTTGCGCATGCAGCAGCTTCAAATTGGCGTAAATACGTCGCCCAGTGCGTGCTTCCATCAAAGGTTGGGGCCTTGACATGAACTGTCCCAACCGCAGGCGAGGTGACCTTCTCTATTGACTTATTTTCTGTGTCTTTCTCTGTCTTTATCATTGGTACAGTCTGTTCACAAAGTTGTTTTGGTTGTAACTTCAGGCACTGCTCGATTTCATTTTTAATCTGCTCTTTTATATTTGTAATCGAGTCTTCTATTTTTGTTGACATAGCTTTTTCCACACTCGTGACTGATTTTTCTACTTCAGCTATTTTATTAGACATCGATTCTTCAACACTCGAGACAGATTTTTCTACTTCAGCTACTTTTAATGTCATCGATTCTTGTACCTCCGATATTTTAGCAACTTGTTTATTAAGCTCCCTCGTAGGAGACCCAACTCTGCAGCGTTTGTTCTTGTGTCTACATTAACTCCTTGATGTCTTCTGTTTCATGGTTCCGTTCTTCTTTTTGTCTTTCTTCTGTTTCAAGCGTTAGTGCTTTCTGACTTTCCTCTGATTCTTCTCTTTCTTGTCTGCGTTCTTCTTTTTGTCGTCTTTCTGCTTCTTCCTGTGTCTGCCGCAGCAGTGTTTGTAAAACTTCCATCATCTGACTGGCATCCATGTTTACCGATTAATTACAAATTACACTCGTCTTGTACAAAGTGTCCACTGTTTCCACTGTTAACCGTTCTATCCCAGTTCTGACACCACTGTTACGACGGTCTACTCGATCGTCGTAAGTACAGTGGAAACAAAATAATTACGAGACACCAATTAACTCACTAATTACCAGCTTTAATTTCCACAGTTAACAGTTCGTAATTAACAACACAGTCTCTACAACAAATCAAATAAAAATTATTCACACGCAATAAAATGTCCACTAAAATTAAACACAATTGTATTACAATTACCGTCCGATTATAAAACACAACACTTAACTAATAACCACTTGAACGCGCACAGTAATTTCGCCCGACAATAACTCTCGAACCACGCTGTCAATATATCGCACTAATACTGACTTAAGGCTGCCACCGCCATGTATTTATACCTGCGATCACATACCAGAATGTTCCTAATTGCGTCTTAGCGCTCGTGTGAACTACGTAATTAACTGCGGCCTTGACACATTCCGCGCGGCTGGCGCCTTCCAGAAACCTCTCGGAAATGCGTCGACAAGCATGTACGCCACACGCGTTACATCGAGATTCTTCTGGCACATTCGACAAACACGTAGATTATTATGTAACGTCGTAACAATATGATGGATTGGGGTTGTATTGTATAAATCCTTTATTATGAATGGTGAGCTTTGTGGTTATTGGCAACTAAATTGAAACTAAAATTCCGAATGAAATGGATTAGGAATTAGGTCACACGGCTTTTAATACAGCACTCACTGTCACCACAAACCATCACTGTGTTATCTACTTGTTGCGACATTCTGTTGGACGAATCATTTTGTTAACGTGATGTTAATTGTCACCGATCGCTACCGTTATCGAGTTCGGTAATTAGACCAATTAAGGTATTCTTATTTCTTACGGCGTCCAAAGCTTTCGTAGCTCTCAAGCTCTCCAGTGTGAATGATAAAATACAAACTTAAATATTGCGTTAAAAATAATAATCTTGTAAAAATGTAACGTTCTATTTTTATCACTGTCAAGTTTCGAAGACTAATCTGAATGTGAATGCAAACTTCCGCTAATTTACATCTATGAAAAGTAGTTTACACGTAGTTAATCTTAATGGTATCCGTTGATTTTAACCTCCAATATTTTATTATGAAAACGTTTTAGCAAAATGTGTTTGACATACAAATTATTCAACGACCATAAATTACAAAACCATCAAAAACGTTTGGAGATCAAAAGAAAATTTAAGAAGAATAAAAGTGTAGTGATTTTGTTATAATTCCATGACATTTAGTTCTGCGTGTATAACTTATTCTGTCAATGAAATAGGCAGGAACTTAAACTGTGTAGATAAAACACATCAAGGAAAACATTAAAATTTCTACTTTTCTGCCTTAGAAATATAAAATTAATATGAAGTACTCAAAACCCAGATTTCTTTTATGTGACGCCGCATTTCCTATTTTCCTATTTTAAGGAAACTAGGAATCCGTAACGTTTTTAAATTTGTGTACGGATTATTTCATAAATGCATAAACGAAATGCTGGTCATAATTTAGTGTTCTTAATAAGAGTTAAACAAATGGGAATAAAAAAATAACTAATTAATAAAGTACGTACATTTGTGTGTGCGTGTGTGTAAAGTGACTTTATCTGTAAAGTAAGGGGTCTTACACACACACTCGTTTCTATGCAGTGTGTACATATGTATGTTTGTATGCATGTACGCGTGTATCGTTTACGTTTGTTTACTTTATTATTTAAAAAGATCTAATTCCAGTGACTTGTGCTACACACGTATTTGCAAAACGTTACAGTATTTCAAAACATTACTTTGGTAGGCACAAGTGAATGTTATTTTGCGCATTCGTGATTCATTAATAAAGTGGACGCGAACGGAGTAGTGTGAAAAAACAGTTGGCTACAACGTTGAGAATAATGTTTACAAATAACAAAGACACTATCTATTTGTATACAATTTTTTATACAGATGAGTATACACACATTTGAAGACATGAAATGTGTATATGAGCGTGCACGCGTGTGTGTATGTTACAAAGAGAGAGAGAGAGAGAGAGAGAGAGAGAGAGAGAGAGAGAGAGAGAGAGAGAGAGAGAGAGAGAGCGTGCGAGAAAGAGCGTGAGTATGAGAGCGAGAAGACAGACACACAGGCAGAAAATATTTAGGTTGGTGTCTTCTATAGGCAGGCAGAGAACATTTAGATAGGTGTGTTCTATAGACACAGTATGGTATACTTCATTCGTAGGCGGGGCAAGGGGGGGTCGGTATATTTTATTGACAGAAATCAAATAGCCATCGCATTAAACAATCGGCATAACATGATAGTACACACATTTTCCCGTATGTGATATGGTTATGCATATTTTGTAATGGTTATGCGTAGTGTTTTAGGGCACTTCACAGATTTGTACGTTAAGAAAGAACGCTATCTTTGGGAATAATAGCGATATCATTTTATGCCTGGTAATTCCTATCCCTCTGTTATTTCGGCTACACAACAGAGTACAGTAATTGCAACACGTATTGTATACTGACCTATTGTAAAAGACGAGTTGACCTAACTATAAAAAATGTCTTGCAAATTGTACTCAATAATAAAAAAAAAACACTAACTGTGAATTAACTGGAACGAAGAGTAGTCCTACTACTGTTGCTATGGCAATGTGGTGTCTGTTGCTGGTGGCACTTAGTCACTGGTCAATTTCTACTATTAATGTTTTGGTAGCATCGAAAACACGTTAGAAAAAATGCACTGCATACAACATTAAATATGAGGAGACCATATTGAAATAAAAACGAAATACAAAACTTACGAATGTTACAAAATATCTCCCAAAGTCAACAGGAACAACTAGAAGTTACCCTAGAATTTAATAAGCAAATTATGTTTCCTGTAACAAGAACATACAAGTGATCTGGCAGATCACACAACAGGATGTGAAGTTATTAAGAAATCTCAGATTAGCACTATCTAATATTAGGCCTACTGTATACTGACAAATTTTTGAAATGTCTAAAAACATAAATGAGAATTAAAAAAAAATAAAAGAAAAGAGTTCGTGTGATGGACAATTTGCTTAAAAAGTTTATGAAGTGGCTATCGAAGGTTATATGGTAAAAGAATGAACTTAGGATTTAGCCGCTTATAATAAAATAGAACTGTTAAAAATATAACAAAAAATGTAATTCCGAAAATAGAGAAAATTCGATATTGACAAGAGAAAGTTACAGCTGGACTGATCAAAACAAGCGGTGATTCAATTTTTAGTGCCCGGAAATTATTACCTCTATCCCAGATATACAGTAAAGAAATACGGCTACATGAAGTTACTGAAACTAGAAATGAATTAAGTAAGCGACTGAAAAAGAAGTCGATATCAATCACTACAAACCTATTTTATTAATATAACAATACACTTTCACACTACAATACCCTTGTACAAAATATACATTGTTACGTTTTATATCTGTTAAAGAATAATATTTCACTCTTAGTAGATCCAAAACTTAATTAAAATAAATCCGCATGGCGAATTGAGTCGATAGAATATGTACCGATAACAAAATTTACGCAGGTCTAAATATCTCTGACACGTACGGCGTGTTGAGTCCTCATGTATACTACACCGGAGTAAGAACCTTATACAGTTCTCTAAGCATATTACGAGAAATTATTGTAATCCTTACGGAATCTAGGCGTCTTTCTACTTAATGTAGGTTTGTAATATATTCAATATGTTTCTAAAAACAAATATAAATTGTATAAAAATAGCAATTTACAGAATAAACTCTAACTCCTCTGATGTAAGTAAACAATAAAACAGACGTAATTATTATATATTTTGCAAAGTCAAATGTTTTACAAAGGAATAATTAAATTATCTTCAACCATTATTGTCTTAATTAAAAGAGATTAGGGCTTTATATATACAACATTTAATTAGGTTTTTATAACATTTAGAGTCTCCACAACAGGAATATAACTTGTATATGTATTTGTAAACTTAATGTTCCTATATAGCTCCAGTCCCCTTACTCCGAGACTGCTTTGGGTACTACAGGTATTAAAAAGTTTTACATGAACATGTTACTGGGCTGTTGCACAACAAGGCGGAGTTGGGTGCCGGAACAGGTTTATATAGGCCTAACCTAATCCTTGAAGAGGAGAAGAAGAAGAAGAATGTTCCTATATTTGTAAACAGAGTACTTAATGATTACAGATATATACACTTAAACGTACATATTAGCGTCTGAATCTGATTAGAATTCACTGTGCTAACAATTGAACCAAATTAAGTTTCAAGTAAAAGTCGGTTATTTATATTAACATATAATACTAATTATTTATTATTTAATATTTATTATTTATTTAGTTGGTTATTTATTATAACAGTCTAGTTAGTCGGTGTTTCTTCACCTGAACAATTAGTAAGGTTTAAAACAAAAGACGCCATTAATATGGTATATATATACACTGGATTGATGTTCGACCAAAAGGTAATGAAGTGTAATAATAGAATGTAGTGAAGCCCCATCTACTGCCAACAAATGTAGAAATATATACTTGCTTGGTAGACATTACTTAAATAAAAGATCGAAAAGACTTTCAAACGAAAGAACTAAAGTAAAAACCACTGGAAAATGTTGACGAGTAGTTAAGAAATAGAATAAAAACTAAAAAGCAGAAACAATATCCGAAGAAGATGAAAAGTGATGGTAACCGCTGAT
The DNA here is from genome assembly GCA_034769895.1 of Magicicada septendecula. NCBI lineage: Eukaryota > Metazoa > Arthropoda > Insecta > Hemiptera > Cicadidae > Magicicada > Magicicada septendecula. Next base: position 1,005,032,164 of record CM068367.1, read on the forward strand.
TTTAGAAATCACTCTAGTGAAAAATGATTATAGGATCCTTTTAGTAGCAAAAATAATGAATAGGTGCAAGAAACTTACAGAAATTCCTATAAATGAATTAGCTAGTAAGATCAGAAGCTTGGAAACTTGGTATACATAAATTTGGAAAACGAGTTGGAGCCGCACGGGGATCAAGAAGGTAAAGTGATTGTAGAAGAAACTGGTTTGAACTTTATAAGTGGAGACGTTCTGGGCCAGCTAATGAAGCAAGTATTGATGTAGCTTACTAACCTGGCCAAAAGAAAGTGAAATATAAAAATGTGAAAAGTAGGAGACCTAAATATGATTCAGGAAACAACCAATCGTCTAGATTGCCTTGTTTTATACACCAACATCGCAGTTGCCTCTCATGCCAGGCTTGTAAAACCTCTTATGGAAGAAACTGTCGCATAAAACGTCGAGGCCATCCATGTCGAAGAAGCATACGATTAGTATCCTCTGATGAATAAAATGCCACGAAAGCGGAACACTGAGTGGTACAGTGTCGTGCACTACGAGAATGTGTGTATAAACTACTACAGTAAATTTGTTCATTAGTCGAAAACTAGAATGCAATACTTCGAAAATTACCGGTAGTGTGGGAAGTACGCATGAAGTACTACATGAAGGAACATATTGTTATGACTGTCTACTGATCGTCGTATGGTACAGTGGAAAACAAAATACAAGACACCAATTACGTCACTAACCACCAGCTTTAATTATCACAATTTAACAGTTTGTAATCAACAAGAGAGTCTCTTACAACAACTCAAATAAAAATTGTTCACACTCAATAAAAATGTCTACTAACATAAAACACAATTGTATTACAGTTGTCCCGAACAATTATAAAACACATAACACTTCGCCACAATACTACGAACCGCACTCCAATAAATCGCAACTCAAACTGAACTGTTAAGTGCAGCTGTCGTCGTTTAAATAGATAGCAGAACTGTTCCAGAACAGTCGATACTACGCATCGACAATAAAGGAAAACATTATAGTGTAATTCATTGCGGCCTTGACACAGTGCGCGTGGCCGCGCGAATTCTGACACAGTCTAGCTAACGCGTTGAGAATCACGTACGCACACAACATTGCAGCCGGTTACACTGAAACATTCCAGAAACACGTAGATTGTTCTGTAATGTCGTAACACTGCCCTCTTCTTAGGCCTGTTCGCCCCGATCTGGCAAAAGATCTCTGAAGTAATACTCGGCCAGGCCATCTACATAGATGGTCTACTTGCGTAAGATAATTCTCCGGTTCTTCGAATTCAGTCTCGTGTGACCGAACATCAAGTTCCCAGGAATATGAGTCTTCCGCTCAACCACTAGTTTTGCAGGAGTCACTCCCATTGCGTCATGTACTGATGACCTATACGCCATTAGCTGGTCCAAGTCTGATTGGTTCTCGTCAACAACCTCTTGCGTGACTTCATCTTCAGTAACGTTTTTCCCGGGTTCTTCCATTAATTCAGGAACAAGCAAGAGTCTTGTCTCGACACCCATAGTTGGCTTTCCAATCACTTCTTTTGTCGTTACACTTATTTGTACTTTCTCTGTTAGTTCTTCCTCCATTTCCGCTTGCAATATGGAGGGTTCTTCTTGACCAGACCTGTTGACTTTTTCTTCGGCTAATGCCACTTGCTTAATCGAATTGTTGGTAGACCCTGTCATTTTAGCCATGCAAAGCTTTATCTTCTCTTGTCCAACCCTGAGGACATTATCTCTTAAGTCCACAACGAATCTGTAGGCATTCATAATGTCCGTGCGAAGAATCACTTCATCGACAATGTCTGCAACGATCATTTGGTGGCTAAACTCGAGAAGACCCAGTCGTACACTTACGCCTACCTTTCCTAGCACCTTGACGGGACTTCCAGTCACGGTTTGTATTGTACAAGAGCTTCTGAGCTATTTCGGTGTCTTGCTATTCGTAACACTTGATGTAGTTGGTTATCTCGGACACCGTCAGTAAATGTCTGCATCGCAAACATCGTTCGAAAATCTTCTGGCGCTTCAGGATAGGCCAGTCTTATTAGTCTGGCGATACTAACTGAGCGTAGTACACATCTCTCAAATGTTTATCATCGTACCGTAATTCCAGAGCTTTTATCAATTCGGTATAGGTATTCTGGCTGTCAGGTAGTCAGGTAGCACTTTCTGTTGTAGTTCTAGTAGATTGTCCTGTAATGTCGTAACAATGTTTTGCACTTGTGCATCTACAAACTGAGTTAGCAAGAGATGTCATATTCTTGTAAGCCGTCATCGTTAACCTTTTAATCGCTTAAAAAATTCTTGTTATCGTTGCTGAACTATTGTCATTATTGCAGTGTGTCCTTATTGTTGTATAACGGTGCAATATGTCCGACAACATATTGTCTTCACACATGTGCAGTGTCTACATATTTGTACCTTAACATCATTACTGTCTGGCATAAATATTTTTAATATAATAGTATACACATGTTCTTTGCTGTTATTATTGTGTCATGATATTTCACTATTATTATTGTTATATTATTCAGAAATATTTTATCTAACAGATTTAATTGAACACAAGAACGATATTTCCAGCATCAGTAAATATTTCTCGGCGTCCATTCTTCAGTCAAGTGAAAGAAATTTATATCATATTCCTGGAACATGAAATTCAAAAAGCTAATAATATTTATCTACGTTTTGTTGTCGACTGAACTACGTATATACACACTATAAACACACATAATAAGGGAATATTTAATGGAGTAAATATAATTTTTACGTGTGTTGGCTCTATACGTACATTTACATTTATTATATTGAAATTTATTTAGAAAACATAAGTTTTATATAACTATATATCTTATAATGTGGTATATTGTAATCAATGGCTCCTGCGCGCCCAAAAGACGCAAGCAGACACAAGCGCCCGCGTACGCACACGCAGTAACCCCTACGTAACCATTAGTACTCGTGTAACTAAAGTGACAGCCAAACACTTCACTTCTCAGGAGGCACAGTTAGTCTCTTTTCTAGCTCTATTTGTGGGAAGGCATGTACACGCAGCCAATGTGTATAAGTTAAGCACATATATATTTATATAATTTTGAAATTCATATTTTATAATTTAATTAGTTTTTTGCGTATGAGCCACTGTGGACTACGTTTGGTTCAACTGGTTCCTCCGTTCTTCTCCTCTCTCTTCCTCCTCTTCCATGTCTCCTTCATCCTTGACGATGTCGCTCCGTCCTTTTGTCAGTCCAGATGGCACCTGTCTTCTTCTTGGGTTTTCCTGAAAACCTTGAGCATTTTTTAAATTTATTTTTGAGTAGCAAGCATTCTTCAATGTCTTCTTGAGTAATCTGGGAGTGCTTCTATGTCTTTTTCTGTTTCTTTGAACCACGTATTGGACATTTTGAACTTTCTGAAATAGTTAAAAAGCTTCCCTGTTAGTCTGTCACGATTAATTCTTTGAACATGTCCGTAGAAAATTTTAATTAGTTTAATGTAATTACTCCGTTTTTTGTATATAATCATGTTGCCGTCGGTCCCCCCTAAAATGCATTAACAAATTACCAATTTGATATAGTCAGGGTACGTAGGCATCTAGCTGGCGTTCACATGCATTGCCAATTCCCAGGTATTATATACAAAATAAAGTTTACCAACCTTAAGTCCAAATGGCTTATTTGCCAATTATTCAAATTTTCGACTAATGTACAGGTAATAAACTGATGTTTAACTATCATTACATTTGCTAACTGTTTGTGACTCGGCCGATACTTTACTAAAAGTATTCGAGTAAAGATTAAAGAACAATTGAAAGGTAATTTTTAAACATTTACTGTGACTTTTGAGAAGCTAATTTTTTGAGAAACGAGGAAGGCCGTTGTTTGAAAGTTTAGGTAAGCACTCGTAAAATCATTTCATTTTTAATCCCTTTCTTCTCTAAGACCAGCAAACTACAAAAACGAGAGCCAAAGTTAACAAAGAAGAAAGAAAGAGAAGAACTCGAAGGCTTTAGGAAGACGTACCATACAAATATTGTTGATTTGCAGACTTATTCACAATATCGCTTTTGATGGTATCATAGGCTAAGACCGGTACGGAAAAGATTTGATACAATACAGATGTTACATACTTCCTGTACTTGAGGTATTTGAATTCACGTAATCTGTCAACCGAAAAATTAAACAGTCGAATGAAGCAATTAATTACTTCAGGAAAAGAGAACTTTTACATCTCATAAAGAGAACACTACAGCAAACATCTCATAAACTATGAATTAGATTTAAGTGGAATGTAAGGCAATTTTTAACTTCACAACTATTGATGGTTTCCACATCATATTTGATCGCAGTTTGCTCACAGTAGAATGCTTAGAGAACACTAAACGTTTTGTTTGTTATATAAGATAGTAAGAGTACTGACGTATGTATCTTATACTGCATGTGTCCATGGATTAACTCAAACGAAGCAGCCTGTGTAATGTACCTTCATTACTTCCATAATCAACATGCCTAACATTGATACTTCTGTTCTGCGTTACGTTCAACCCATACCAGGACAACAAATTTGAATATTTCCGTAGAAACACAATAATCGAGGGGCAACCCAAAATACATTTTGCAATGAAAAATTTGAAATTATTTTTGTTAATAAAAATGATTTAAACGAATTTCATTTAGTGAAGTGAACAACAAATCAATACAGGGCATGTATACGACCACACTCATACATTTTAACAGGTTATGATGTTTTGCTAACATAAGTCAAAATACAGGTACATAGTTTAAAATAATTGTAACTTAATAGTTGGCAGTAAATTGAGTAGCCTAGGGAACGAGGACGCGGTGATGAACTACACAGTACAAGCGGTAAAATAGAAAAACCTGTCTGTGTCAAAGGCAACTGTATCCAATGTCACGGTACACAACTGTATTACTTTGAAATGCTAGGTGTATTCTACGTATTTATGCTGTTTAATTCAGAGCTCAGTTGCGCGTTTTAAATCAAATTGGCACGAAATCGGAGTACTGATCAGATTCCATTCTGTTCTATGCATTATAATGTTCCCCTAACGACGTTTAATGAAATGGATTGTGTCATCGTAACCATATACGTTCATTATTTTTACCGTGGCAAAGCAAAATAAAGTGGCGGAAGAACTGCTTCTGTGTAGCTAAATGTAGTCTACTCGGTAGCTTCCTGTGAGTCGGTTACCACGAATACAAACTATGTCGGCGATTATCTTAATTTTTACGCATCTATAGATTTGTGTAAGTTGTACAAAATGGATGAATTATTCATTTATAATAATTAATTATAAAGAATAAACTAGATTTTTTGTATCTGTAGGAATATTTATTATTAAATAAAATTTGTCGCAGTTTAATCTCAGACCATTTTCTCACATGTATGTGTAAAGAATTATCAAGACGTTAATGTGTGTAGTCTATTTAATAAGTTGATGTGTGAACTGGTCACAATGCATTAGATTTTATTTTTATTTATAAAGTATACCTACTCTAAATGGACAGCCTAAGATATAAAGAAATCGGTTTATAACGATTAATCGACTTTTATCTATTTTTGCTGCAAAACCATCATAAAGTAAGTAGACTATATTCTAGTTATATTGTTATAAATGCAGTGCATGCATCACCAGTCTTCTCTACGTGTGAAATTTGATTATTGTAGACTTTACCAACAAAGGCTGAGAACAAATGTTTTAACTCTAAGAATTATAACGTTATCTTTACTTTATTACACTTAGCGGCAGTAAGAATTGGATTTTGGCTGTTAAACAATTATTACCCATTGTAAATTATTAACAATAGGGTACTCAGAAATTAGGGATTTTAATAAAAATTACGGTGTATAGTCTATAGGGATAATAAGAACGTATGGATAATAAGAAAAACGGAAAGTACAATCTTAAGACGTGATCGTAAAGCTTAAATTTTACATATGAATTTAAAAATTTTTGTTGTTAACTGTAACTGAGTAATTAAAAAAGAAGCCCACTTTGCAAAAATTAAATTCTGACTTTGACCCAGTTTATAAGCATACGTTTGAAGATAAAAAGAAAAATATTCAGCTTAACTTAGACGATGTACTTATAATCATAGAAAATCCAAAGTAATTAAACATAATTCAGTAGGAGATGTAGAAACTTGTAGACGGTTTTAATAAGTAGGAAATTATAATAGACTACTATTATAACAGACTGTAATTAGTGGGCTAATTTAGTTTATGGACAGTTTGTCTTTCAATCATCCATTACCTTAATATACTCAAAAACATGTTTGATTACAGACAAAACACAGATACAAATTGTGAATGTGTGGAATGTTATGCATAGGGAAACCCGTGTTTCAAGGAAAACAAAAACGTCACGTGGATGTTTGTTAATACCTGCTGAAATAGGAATGAAATGGTAGGCAGAGAAGGCAGGCATTGTACAGGGCGCATTTTTGCCCTATAGTAAGATGGTCTACTGTGTGCCTATCCAACTGGATAGGAAACTATTCCAGTCTTGTTGAAAACTTTATGCTTTTGACTAATTCGGTGGTCATTTCATAATAAAGTCTCTTCAAATTCTGTGGTTACATTTGTAGACTCTAAGAAGATACTAAACAACAATGTATTCTTCCGGAAGAGTCCATAGTTTCAATTAATCTTGGTCATTTCGAAATTAGAAAGAAACGATTCCTTCAGTGTCTGTAAAGTGTACGAATGTACATGTGCGCGCAGAAATGATCCCTTGTGTTATGTTGTATACAACGAGAAAGTAGGTTTTTTTTTCTTTTGAGGGAAAGAAGATCTTAATAAAAAAGGTAGGAGGACCTTTTACTTTATTTGTAAAAAAAACCTACAATAAAGTTTGCTGTTAGTTAATTTTGTGAATTTGTGTGTGTGTGTGTGCGCGCACGCGCGTGTGTAGGGGGGTGGAAGGAGAAGGTAACTACAGTGTTAACATGAGAATTAAAATTAACGTAGAGTCAGTAATAATTATTATACTCTAGTGTGCTCGTAATTTGTTCTTTAATCTTATTTTGTAAGAAATATACTCACTCCCACTGTTAACTACATTTTATTTTCCAGCCTTTTTGACAAACAATTAAAATTAAAATTACAATTAAAATCAAAATCATAAATGATTGTAATATGGAATTCTAGAACAAAGTATTCTATAACTAAATACTTCTATAACAAAATAGAATTCGCATAACTAAAGTGCTGATGATTGTATTTGTATTACAATTTTTAGCTGATGTAATTCAATCCAAGTGCCGGATACACCACGATTGTACGGCAAATGTTTGACTTAGTGACTTCTAACTAACCCTGTGTAGTAACTAATTACTGTCCGCTGAACGGCTGAATGTTGTGCCTTGCTACTTCCCGGATCTTTCTGTAATATGAATTGATTTTTTCAATCATTTCTTTCATGAAGTATGGCCTTCTATAACATTGCGTAGATAGAAAGATAATTTTATATTATTTTACAGTATATAAATTTCAACGTTTTTCGAATTGAAGCTAGACATTTTTGGCGAGAATTAATGACAGTGAATAGAACCTCATATTACCCTTAAATGAAATATAACAGTTAACCACAAACAGAAACCAAACCACAGGTAGTAGAAAGACATTCTCAAACTACCTCATGTGTAAAAATAATAAGTACAGATATTTTAGTAATTTTTAATGATATTTGGCACTAAATCTTGTCATAAGCAGCAGTAAGGTGAAAAATTTCAGCCGGTATACTTGGTGGACAAACCTATAAAATACAATGGCTCCCCGTAAACAATAGGATTAGGTTTAGTGTTATTACCGCTACCTACCGCCATGAGAGACAACAAATGTCCAAGTACTCACGTTCCTGTTCCATGTCCACAATCAATATTTCTCAAATTGATAGATACAGTACATTATGTCTGCTGGATACAGAATATGTCTGACATAGATTCTCATATTCAGATATGTTGCAGTGCTGCTGAAAAGTAATGTTTATGAATCGTAGTCTGTGTATTGTTGATATCCTTTCGGTTCTCAATCCTTCTTTTGCTTTAAATTAAATTTCGTATTCTTCATATTTGTCGTTGTTGAGGAAATTACTGTTTGAAATATCTCTTTCTAAACAAATGCGGTTTATCGTTTCTGTAGGACTTATTCATTTTTGGCAGAAATATTATTATTAATTTTGTTATTCACTAGACCAATGTATTACTAGTCGTCACCTTTCCATAACTAAAATTGTGAACAGACTACGTAAGGTGATGCATTGTAGATTTTCTTTCAAATATTAATTTTAGGTCTGATGTAAAAATAAATTGAATTTAAAAATACAAGTGTATTATATTTAATATATGCAAACAACAGAATGTTTTCAATACGTCACAAAATTAGGTTACAGCCATGTAAAAAGGATCATTAATTATGTAATACGAAGTATACTTCTAAGTAGAAAACGTTCATTAATTGTGTAGCTAGCACAATACTGGTTTACAACTAGACAATATAAAGGGACTAGTTCATGTATACGTTTGCGGTACATGCTTTCCAGTTTACGATACGACTACTATACTTGAAGTTTAATGTAATATCTGGATTAATTCACCGGGACTAATATGTTTGTGTTATGCTCTCGCGACAGGATCTGACTACACGTTGCACGGTATAATACAAGTTATCGTAACTAGTATTGTTATGTATACCTTTAAAGTATTCTATTCGTAGGGTAACTATATCTAGTTCGCTGCAATAAATAATCAGTATTCTTGGCATGCACAATATTTACGTTTTAAATAATTACGGTAATGATAGTTACCTGTTAGTTGTAGATTTTCCCGATAGTTTTTTTAATAAGAAGGATAGTGGAATATTCATCAAGTGTGAGAGTAGTGTAGAGACGAAATTGCCAATACTTAACTAAGTTAAAGATGTCTTAAAAAAGGATATATTTTAAGAACGATAAGACAATTTGTAGCAAGGATTTTCGATAAAATATTACTGTTTACTTGATAGAACGATCCTCTAAACATAGTTCCGGTATCACGAACTAGTTAGGCCAGCTGGAGTATAGGAGGCTAGATCCGGTTTCTAGGGTGGCACAAAATGGCTCAAGATGTCAGACGTTACTTTTCAAAAAAACCTAAAAATCATCTAGTTTAGTAAAACCATTCAAGAAACCTAATTAAAAGCATAATGTAAGACATTTTTTAAAAATGTAAAACACTTTATAATTGGTTAATATATTATCACTTCTTTTGTCGTTTCTCGTCGATAAACAGTATTTTGTCCGTTACAAAAAGTAAATCATTTCCTGTTGATTGTCTTCTGTAAAATTCTATTAAAAACACATGTCATACAATTTTCTCAGAGAAAAGCGGGTAAATGCACCAATTGGCGAACTAACGAATAGCACACTCTTGGACTCAAGTTTCCACGCGTCATAAGATCAATAAAAAATTGGTTATTATTGACTTTGTTGAAGCTATCTATGCCAGTCACATTTAGCCTACATTTGGCAAGGACGCTACAGTGTCCATTGGCGGCCGGATGTAGTAGACATCTTCGGACCCAGCTGCGTTCCTTTACCTTATGGACTATAACTCTAAGCTTTGTGGAAGTGTCGGGAAAAGTTGACGTACGCTTAAGCATGGGTCTCCTCACGTTTTGCCACCAAATGCTTGTTGCGGACAAAGTCGATGAAGTGATTTTACGCACAGACATTGGGAATGCTTACGGGTTTATAGTGGATTTAAGGGAGAATGTCCTGAAGGTTGGCCAATACAAGATAAAGTTTGAACGGCTAAAATGGTAAGAACAGACAACGTCGTTGTGAAGAGGTGGAACGCTGTTTAGGACTGCTATTCGGAGTGAAGTGATTATAGTGAATTGTGTGCAGATATCTGTAATAGATGACTTGTATTGTTTAGTTAATAACTGGTAAATATTGTGGTTACAGTAGTGTGTGTCAGACGATTGTAAGCTAGAAGAAGTGTTGTACACGATGGTTTATTACCGTCTTTGTTTATTTAAACTGTAACTAAAGTTCTAAACAGTGATTTATTCTGGCGTGAATTATTCTGTTTGCATAGTTTAAATACCACGGTCCGTGGACCATAGTAATAATATGCTAACAGTTTATGTTTAGACCAATTAGTACTTATCAAACAGTAATGTTTGTATTTTCTAAGAGTAATAGTCATTTTGCGTGCAGTGATACTGACAGTTGTTCGGTACCAACAGCAGAAAGGCCATCTTAACTATTCTACGCATTTCTTTGCTTCAAACGAATAAGTACTTGATACATCCCAACTTCACTAAAAGTAACCCAATGTTAAAATTTAAATGTTTTCTTCAAATTTAAAGAGACATGAACGATTATAAAGATAATTATTTTCAAGTCAATTGTAAAATAATAATCAATCTTTTTAAAAAGCAATTTCAAAGTAATGCTTTGGTTTCACGGTGAAACGTACCTTAAACAATTTTAACTAAAGAAAGCAAATATGTGTAAAAATTATGTAGCACTTTATTAGCGTTTAGTAAATATTTTTTATTAGATTCCCGAAATGTATCCATATTACTTCTTGATATGAAAACGAAACACTTTAGGACACATTTTAGTAAGTAACTCATAGCCTGAAAAAAGAAAAGAAGGTTGTCTGGTGGTTTATAGCTTGTGGTGTTGTGTATAAAATATTCACGTGTGAAATATTAGGTGCCGCCGACTCAGACAACCACAGGAGGCATTTAAAGTGTTACTCACGTGCGGACGTAGTAACGTTTTCCACTCTGCCTTTGGGAATTCCTCTGTTGTGGAAGCAAAAACGATAAGTGAACAACAAGAGAACAAAGCAGTTCGTGTTCTGCATGCATGAATGTTGGTATGGATACACTGCCACTTCTCGCTTCTCTTACTGAATCAGGCTAAATTAATAAACATTATATAGATATCAGCCGGTATCCATCGACCGATGTAACAACATAAACTCTATGGTAATAAAAAAATTTATTGAAGGTGAAGACTAATTTAGACAATAAATAATAGTTTAATTTTTTGTGTACAATAAAATGTGAGTTTGTTATGTTGGCTATGATTATAGTCAATTACTCATATCTAACAAATAATGGAGTATATAAAATTATAACATTTACATACACGCGTGCGCGCACACAAATAAAACGATATTTTATATACACCAACCGAAATCTAGAAATAATCCTATTTTAAGTGCATTTATTACTGCTATTTAACACATTGTTTAAGTTTGTATTTACCTAATACTATAGAAACAGCATTAGCATCAGTAGTAGTAGCAGTAGCAGCAGCAGCAGCAGCAGCAGCAGCAGCAGTAGTAGTAGTAGTAGTAGTAGTAGTAGTAGTAGTAGTAGTAGTAGTAGTAGTAGTAGTAGTAGTAGTAGTAGTACCAGAGTCGAGAAGAACTTCTGTCACTTGCTGACAATAATATTAACATGTTAAGGCGAACCTAAATCTATTAAAAATCACAACACTGCACATGCTACTACATTGAAGGAAGAATTATTTTTGGTGACATGAATATACAGAGTATGCAACATCCTAAGGTACTGCTTATGTATCTGTAGCTTACCTTTTTGTTATTTTTGTAATACTATCTTTCTGCACTATGAGCTTATTCAGTAGGATTTTGCGATATCAGCTAAAATGGTTGGAACATCTTAAACATATATATTGATCTTAACCATCTTAAAAAGATATATTGGTGATTTATAAGCGTAATCAAGGCGATCGCCAAAAGGTCAGATGGATAAAAGGCACTCGATCAGACGTAACAGGATACTTTTGAAATAGAGATATAGTCATCACTCACCAAAACAATACGAAACTAATATCCTGGCATAGATACCATTATGGAGAAACTTCAAAAAAGTACTTTATTCCATATCTGATTAACATAATCCATCGATACCGCATTGATACCTAGTTGAAAGATGAATAGTCATTAATAAGGGAGATCCAATAGTGACAACTGTATATCGAACAGGGAAGTTCTGCAGCTGTAAAGGCCTTCTCTCCTTCCCCTCTTAAGAAACGTATTATCCGATATAATTTTGAAGGCAGGACTGGTAAAAAGAACGAAATCCATAGACTTCACCGAACACTAACTTGATAAATGTACGGAACGTATAGGAGATTGTTTCCAGAAAATTTTAATCTTGCAAAGATAATTAACCTATCGATGGTTAGACATCAGTAACATCTAATGGTTAGCTGCAGAGAAGACCGAGGCGGTTATCTTACAAGAGCATGGATGGAGGGACAAAAAGGAGGAGCACATGTATGAAGTGGAAGGGGTTCTAATGTATGGTAAGCGATTTCGGCTTCACTTACGGTGATACGGTGACTTCGAAGAACATATAAGTAACAATCTAAAAGCGAAGGAAACGATGGGCGTCACGAGTAATGTCGAAAATTTGTAGTCTGCGAAGCAAAGGGAGAAAAATTCTGAATGGCGTGGCCTACTCGGTTGTACAAATTCCGCGTTAAGGGTGAAACGTCATAGTGAAACAGTGCAGTAAGTTCACTGCAAAACCACGTTAAGAATGACAAGTGCCTATGAAACGGTTTTGTTAAGGTGAATCTGTGATTATTGGGAGCAAAGTAGCTGATGAGGCTAAACTAAGGAGGAAATTAAAAAGTCTTAAAAAACAGAGTAGAAAGAATCGGGGGACTAATAGACGACAACTAGAATGTGACAAAGGACATGAAGAGTGAATGTGGAAGACGCTTAGTGGACAAAGGGTCTCATGCCAGACAGAGAGAAGAGTAACATATGGCCATGAGAAGGTAGATTATAGAATCAAACAAGTACTGACTGCTCACTGGGAATTTAGGGAATGTACAAAAAAGTTCTTAAAGGGCGTAGACAAGTGCTGCGTCAGTAGTGCAAATACAGATACGGCAGGCTAATGTGCGTGCGCGCGCGCGAGAGAGAGAGAGAGAGAGAGAGAGATGTGTTTCTTCTAATGTCGTTGGAGGGAGATTTACAAATAGGAGGGAGGATGTGTAAAGGTATGGACGTTTTCTGGTTTATGTAAATGAATGTATAATAACACAGGCTACACCCATTGTCAGGAGAAGATGTAGCAGGCATTTAGTTAGTGAACACATGACATAATTGTCTACAGGACCATCCATTTTTGAGTTTTCCCTCTACTGTAAAAAAAGAATGTGGTCAATCAATCCCCCACTACTCAAGAGACAACGGTGCTAGTCAATAGACAAATCTGGACGTCCCGTCAATCTCACTTTACCATCGTTAAGATTATAAAGTTATTAATGTGCTGTCCTTATTTTCTACAGCGACTACCATGTACTGCTGGAAGGGCGAAGCAAGTTCTCAGTTTTAACTCAACAGTTTGACATTGACTGTCTGTCTATCTATCTATTTAGGGTATGTATCACAATAACTTTTGAACCTATAGAAAATACATATAACCTACAGAACCTTATTGTTTTGAGATTGGTCCACCACAAGTGAGGTGGCAGGGGCAAAAATGTAAGGAATCAAAAATTTTGAAAAATTGCAACATGCCTATGTGGGAGTATACATTAAACAGAATTTCAACTACTGTCTGAATATTGTATTCAGTTTTAGATTTCAAAATCTTGGGGCACCAGGGTCCAAAAAGTATAGCAAAATCTAAGTAGGATGAAAAAATCTAGTATGGATGCAAAATTAAAGATAATTCTAATCACAGTCTGAATAGCGTTTAGATTTGGGAATTTAACAATTTTAGGACACCAAAAACTATTAAAATTTTGAGAAAATTGTGAAATTTTATACCTAACATCAGAGTAAAGGAAATGATGTTAACTCAAATTTGAATGGAGAGTTTGCTTTGAAAATCTATCTTTAGAGACACCATGAGCTAAAAATGGAATAATTCAAAATTTTGTAACAATTGTAAAATACTGAGCGCGTTTGCAGCTCAGAGAAATTACTACCTGTTATTATTATTTTATTTCCTCATGGACATTATTTTATATACTACGTTCAAATATTTATTGGACAACATATACATAGTCTATATTCTCCTTAGTTTTCCCATAATATGGTGACTAACTTCTTTACTGCCGCGACTTAATCAAGTGCGTAAGAGGGGGCAGGAAAGTCTAAACATTTGGAACCCACAAACAAAAATAGGTCCACATGTTACATTAAGTCCAAATACTCTCCGAGGTGTCTGGCCTTAAGTATTTTCATCTTGTAGACAGTAATCGTGGCTAAAACGAGAATATGCTTAAACCAGTAAGCTCCCTGAGCTGACAAACTTGCTATCTACTTTAAACGAAATACATTTTTATTGAACAATTTCAATATTAGTAATTTTTCTATTGCCAGAGAAATTCAAAGACTCCAATTACCCTACTTTTTATTTCTTTTTTTTTAAGTGAAATAACAATGTAAAGCAAACAACCCATTCAAAGTACACTAAAAATTCAGGATTACTTCATTGTCTTTAACTTACATTTATTACTATAACGCGTAAATTACAAACAGTTTTGTTCTAGCTTTTAAATTTATGTGTATTTCAATAAATAACTTTCGGTATGTATCACAAATCCTAATACATTTAACATCGAAAATGTTTATGAGGACGTGTCGCACATTTGAAAACGACCGCTGGTGCGTGATCGAAAATGGGAACCGGTGAGTTTCCATAGAAACTCTTTGTTGTCAGTAACGTAGTACACACATAAAACTTCGCTTATGAATGCGACTACATTTAACTTATAATCTGTACATTGGTAAATGAAGAATGAATTCGTTGATTGGTGAATGAAGAATGAATTCATTGATTAGTGAATGAACATAAATATATATGTTTTTTAGATTTATTGAAGCATTTTTAATGCTATTCTCTGTGCAATGCCTGTAAATTTTTTTACAAACATACATAAAAGATTACAGAGTATGAAGCTTTTACACACATAGCTACAAACTTTATAAAGGAGGTCCGAAATTTGCAAGGGATTTTGATAGATTTTAATTTTGTCAAATTATTAAAAATACTGAGTTTGCTTTTCGAAAAAATTCCTCACAACGTGGTGCAGCACATGGACCGTCACGCATATGCACGAAAATGCATTCAGTGCATTTATACACATATGGCTTGGACACACATTGGAATATCGAACGTTGCTAAATGAAGTATATTTATAACAATAACACTATGGTGACATTTAACACCTGAAAAACGTATTAAAATATTTTATTCGTGGTACTTCAAAGTCCATGTAATTATAAACTCACTTAAATAAAGCTGATGAGAGGGATAAATAGCTCAGGTCTTAAAAACAATATTATTACTATACTATTATTATTATTATTACTTCCATGCGTTTATCGTGATTGTGTATCGTGTATCGTGTATTGCACATGATATCAAAAGAACGCTCGAAACAAATAAATCTGAAATACGTTTTGGGCAACCATTTAATAGCACCTCGTAAGTACGACGTTGACTCCGATGAACACTGTGTGTTGATGGCATATTTCATAATCCTTTTGTTATAAAATAATTTTGAATACGTATATGAATCCGTGTACATGTAGAGGATTTATGCCGTGTGTGGATAAAATACACACTTCTCGCATTTAAAGTAGAACCATTATTATTTTAAAATGTATATTGCAATAGATTTTTAATTAACTGAACCTTTAAAAAAATACAATTAATTATTAGTGAATTTGGTGTTTCGTTAGTATTACTTAAATAATGTTTTGACGAATTTTAAAATTAAGACTTTAAATTTTGTTGGAAAATCTAACTTAAAAACGTAATCCCTGCAAAGGCTTTTGAAATGTAGCAAAAACAACTAGCAGCCTAGGGAGACTATAAAGTAAATTTATTCTCGACGTTCAACACAGTAGACTCAACACATATCCACCGGCACGACATAACTTACATTCTACTTATGCAATTAAAAGCCTTAATTAGTATTTATTAGTTTAACCGTGTTTAATTGTTTTATGAATCACTACTTTTTCCGTAGGGCTACTGCCCTTTATACAATTTTTCTCAGTACAGAACTTTACAAATAAAGCAAATGCACTCTCAACGATACTATCTGTAGGCTAATATTAGAGTCTAATTTGTAGCTCTTTGGGATAACTCTTAATAAAATGTAGTAAATAATTATTAACAAAGGGTAGGTAAAACGAAGAAAATTGTAGAAAGAATTTATTTTTTTTATTATTTATTAGATATATAATTGAATATTATTAGATATATAAAATTGTAGACTGGATCATCTGATCGTTTTATAATTTATACAACTGAATATAGTTAACGAGATACCAGATTTAGGTGTAGGTGGATCTACCTGTTATGTAGGTATTTACATTTACTAAAGATAGATTACATTTACTAGTAGTGAGATTACTTGATGGAAAACATAAAGAAATTTGATGAAAATAAAGACAATATTTCAGCAAACAGTTAATAAACGCGTGATACACGTTATATATTCAGAAGATAATCAAGTTGTTACCACAAACACACATGTAATAATTAAAGCAATGTAAAATATAGAACGTGGAAAATACTGATCTAATTTTAAATAGACTTTCTTACAGTACATCGTGTGATAGCAATATGAACTTTGCGTTAGGTTACAGCAGGTTAAACTATGTGTCTGCCTTCCTGATCCTCGAGTGTTATGAAATTACTACAAGCGTCTGTAACATCAAAAGTAACATATAGCATAAAATTATTAACACGTACATGTAATAGTTGCTTACCATTTATTGACAAAGGTAAAACGGATTAATATACAATGAGAATTTGCGACTGTGTGTAAGTGTATTCGGACCCGTGATCAGATTCTGTGCCTGTGACGCATTTATAAAATAAGGAACGTCTTAGCGTTGTTACGTTTTCAAAGAAATAGATGATACTCCCGACAGTAAAACAAAAATGAATTAAAATTAAACAAGTGTATTTTACAGGACTTGTAAGCGAAGTACAAGTACCACAACTTTGTTTCATTTTCACTAACTATATTTAATTTTAGCGGCATAATAGTAGCTCTGAGGTGCGTTGGTGTGTCACCTCTGGTCTTGTTAGTGACACTGGACGTGAAGAACGCGTTTAATTCGGCGCGTTGGTGCGACATGGCGTACCTTTGTAGTCTCAGCCTATCTCTTGGCGGTCCAAAACCTGAAGGCCGCTGGCTAGTGTACGAAACAGAACAAGGCCAGGAAGTCAAGACGCTTACATAGGGGACGTATGACGGCTTATTTCGCTTGGAGAACCCGGCGAACGCGTTTCTAATCGGTTATGCCGGTATGTGGCTGTTATTATCACAGTCCGTGACGTCGAACTGGCCCAGCTCTTACTGAGCCAGGTGATGCGCCGAGTCAGTGGATGGCTGAAGGCCCACGGGGCGATAGAGCTGGCGATTTCAAAGACAGAAATGTTATGTTGACCAGAAAAAAAGATACAGTACCTTTACCAAATGGTAAAAGCTTAAGAGCATGATAATGTCTTTCAGCCACCAGCTAAACGCAACATTATTATGGTTACTAACTGACTGATTGTTTCTTTTGCGCAAATGTTCAAGCGTTTTGGCGATACCGCAGCGATTGCCTGTTCGAATTCAGCTGCTTCGTTCGCTCGTTTAGTTGCCATCTCAATTTTCTTATTCAATCTACAACGTTTTACTCGTTCGTTGGTTTCCCTTCGCTTCTCTGCCAGTTTCATGTTGTAGAATGCATCGATTTTCTCCTGCTCAGTCATCGTCGACTCGAACGGTGTATTTATTAAGTACTCGTTCAATTCTTCGCGCATCAAGTCATCTTCCTTTCGTTTTTGTTGCGATGGGGCCGCTAGTACCGAAGCTTCACCGCCGACAGCAGCCGCTCGTTGCTGTTCCTTCTCGAGCTTCTTTCGTTCGCGACACTTTCTTACTCGCTCGGCATTTTGCCGTTTCTTAATCTGAGCCTTCTCGTCGCTGCTATCCATTGTCGAACGCTGTTTTAGTCAGTCGCCACGTTTGGTTACTATATATCAGCAGCAGTGTATTTCACCACAACACAAAACAAACCTTTATTTACATATTGCGGCGTATCAAAACGAACCTTTATTTACAACAATCCCAATGACGTCATGCAATGATGACGTCACGCAACGATGACGTCATACATCGTTACATGTTACAGAAAGTTTCAAACGATGCAGTACAGACAAAAGAGCATGTAAAACCAAATTTATTCTCACTAAAACGTTTGCTAAACTCAATGTCAGCAGCGATTATTTCTGTCTTGATGCGTTTACATATCAAATTTCTAGATTGTGGGGAATCGAAAGTGTGGAAGCGTCACGCAATGATGACGTCATACAACATTTCATGTTACAGAAAGTTTCAAACGATGTCAAGGTAAAAGACATTATCATGTCAAAAGAATACAGACGGCTATCCTGATGTGAGTTGGAGATGTAGTGGTCTAGAACAGGAGATAAGCCAAGTATCTGGTGGTGACGCTGGATAGCAAACTCATTTAATGCGATCATATCCGTAACGCGTGGGACAGGGCAGTGGAGGTGATGGCCACTGTCGAGTCCGAGCTCTGGTAACCACAACTTCTAATGCTGACGTTACAGTACATCTTACTTTACAGGGCTGGTGCGACAAAAGTCCGAAAGTACCAAATGCGCCTTGCATGTGTTCAGTGACGGGGAGCACTACGTGAAGCGTGTTCGTACCGTACCGTGTCTGAGCTGGCTGTGCTTGTGGTCCCTATTGACCTGTCTATTCGTGCACTCAGTAGTGAGTTGTTCAAAGCACAGGTAACGTAATATGACTCTGTGGCAGCATAGGAAGGAAATGTCAAGACTGGACTCTGTGCGGTTAAGTTGATTGGGAATCTGGGCCTAACCATGGGGAAGTGGAGCCTAACAACGGGGAGGTTAACTTTTACCTCACTCAGTTCCTGACAGGACATATCTTTACTGGATAATGTCCCCTCAATGCCGGTATTGCGGAGAGGATTAAGGTGATGTTCATACGTTTTTCAACTGCGCGCGAAGTTGACGGAAGAACGGCTGGTCTTCAGCTCAAGGTTAGGAGAACTCGCTCCTGATAATATTGTTGTAGTGATGATGAAGAATGAGGATAGCTGGGAAACAGTCGCGGCGCATGTTGAGTCCGACCTGCGTGGCAAGAGAGATGATGGGTATGTTACGTAAGCCTGGGTGTAGCTTGGCACAGTTGAGCGAGTAGCCTTGAGAAAGGCATAGTAACAGTACGCCTCAGTCTGAAGTAATGCGGACGTGATCTAATACTGAGGGATTCGTGGGCAGTGAAGGTGGGTGTTTTAGTACGGTAAAAATCTCATACTATCAGGCAATCTGCCATTCTGCCTAGTGAAATTTGGATGTTTTCCCACCTTCTAAAAAAAACAAATAATAATAATAATTATTATCAACACGATCACTGCTTATATTCCTTGCGTACTACAGTTCCTCATTCAAGCTCTTCCGACTCGTGAACAAAACTAGGGGTGATGAGGTGTTTCACAGAGTATATGAGTGTGTGTGTGTGTGTGTGTGAAAATTACTAAACAGGTAAAGATCATCTCAGAAAATTTAATTCTTGAACAGAAAATCGGATTAGAGATGAAATGCATTTTGTGAGTAATCCTGTAAAAGTGTACACTTATTGTGAAATATAAATTTGGTTCACTAAAGATACCTAAATGTGGTTACATAAAGATGTCTAAAACAGTTTGTGCACAATTAAGACTTTGGATCCGCACAATTTTTCATGTATTTCATATTCTTTTCTGCGAAGACTCATTAACACTTGAAAAATTATATATGTATCACATGTAAAAACAATTATGTATATCACAATGTAAAAGTAAGTAAGTAAGTAATCTTAGTTATTACTAAACAACGTAAACTGTTTAATGTTGTAATGGTGATGGTATTCGTTTAACGAATACTGATGCTATGTAGAAACTGATCTGTAGAAAGAAGACGCTATACGTAAAAGTACACACGCAAATTAAAAAAAGAAAAAAAAAATTGAATTGCACTGAACGGATAATTTACATTTGGGCTATCTAGTAGACCTTTGGATGTTCCTGTTAGCACGAAAGTTGTTATACACACCCAAGATGAAGTAATTGAATCTATCTTACGTCACAGAAAGTGTGTATGTATTAGAAAAATATTACATTTTTATGATCACCTTTAGCGGTACAAATACCTAACTTTAAAATTTAGTTTTTTCTTAACAATTTTTACTTCATAACTTTGTTCCAGAACAAATAGCAAACAAAAAATACATAGTATTTAATGAGTAACTGTACAACGTAATTAAAACATCTGCTGTAAATCAAACATTGTACTGTAGCTGCTCACGCAAGGCATACTAACTGGTTGAATTGTTCCTTAAAATTCTCTATATATATTCGTTTTCGAGACTTTATCATTTTGCTATTGGTGACTTCACATTGTATTCTTTGCTTGAAACAGACGTGGATTCCCAACGGTATAATGGAAAGCTTGAAAACTGATGAACGTGAGTTAAATGTTAACATACCAGTAGCAGTGTGCGGTAAAAACCAAAAGCTGTATTCGTGGGAAAGTCGAACAAACTCTCCCCGTATCTGTTTTCTGTGGACATTATTGATACTACTGACAGTCAGAGCCACTGTATAAATAGGTATTTACGCAAAGCCGTGACAGCTTAATCAAAGAACATTTGCTTTGATAATTTAAATTTGATTTTATAATAATATCGTTTTCAAATCAAATAATTCTGTTTAAACAAATAATTGTCTTTTACCGAATTCCATTTGTTAATTTTTTTTTAGTAATTTATTGTGTGTAATAAATAAAGAAGTATGGTATACTTCAAACGTTTCTCAAAATAGCGAACGGTACATATTTCAAAATCAGTTGGTTTGTAGAAAGATATTAGGAATTTGTAAGAAAGCTATTAAAAGGCGTAGAATATTATTAAGTGATGCTTGTTTTCCATTCGGTTAGCTTCTTTCTTGGTTGCTAAGCCACACGAGATGAAAGGTGAATAAATCTGATTAATGTGCCTTTCAAGCAATCTGCAATCTTCTGTTAATTTCAGTTCCGATCCCCTGGGAACCTGAACCGGTTCAATATTGTTAGTGCCAATATTGTTGGAACCTGAGGTATGATATTGTTAGTGCCAATTTTAACTATATTTTTACAGTACATTTACTTCTGTTTTCAATAGAATTACACATAAGTAGGCCTACTTAATACATGATGATTAAAATAATTAATCTCAAATCTATAAATTGTTATGGACCTTTATTAATCTTTCATAAACAAAATATAGCTTAAATTCTCGATTATTATAGAAAAGTATTATTTCTCTTTGGATTGAAAAACAACCTTCCATATGCTGAGACAAATAGGTTGCTGTTTACAATATTTTTATGTAGAATTCTCAGAAGCCGTAATGATAAGTGTAGATTTTACGATTTATATAAGATAAACCTACGATAGTAGCAAAAAAGCTGAAATCCTAAGTTAGAGTTGGATATTTCTGCAGTTTCACCTAGACATCAAGCTGAATTCAGGCATGGTGAATATCTCTTAGTATATAAAATATTACAACTGTAGTAGGCTTACTCGAAATATTTTTAGTTTTAAAAACTCAATAAACTGTTGTGAAGTAAATGAAACTAAATGTTAGTGTACGATAATGCAGGCAACACAACTACATTTTCTTCCTATAGCTTCACAGTGTATGTGTGTTGCAGTAGAAAACATGCAGTAAGGTAGCACTTTGACAACCTGTGTTACGTTATGTTAATGTAGAATGTGTGTTTTATACCTTATAAAAAAAGTATTTCGACGTTACGGTAACAGATATAAAGAATTAGATGAAATAATCAGAGAATTAATTAACATTCAGAATTAATTTTTTTTTTCAGCGCAATGAAATGTTTCCCAGTATTGAAGGAACTTGCTTTAATTCGTTCTTAGTTGTTTGTATATATAAAATAGTTAACGAACAAATATTTTAAACAGAGTATGAATAGAAAACGACGTTTTATTTTTATCAAATTTAGGACAAGTACGTTGAAATGTTAGTCACTGCGCAATTTAATAATAGCTTTTAAATTTATGTACGTCTCCATCTTTACTATTGACAAAACAGACCCATGGCCTGTTGATCACAGTGCCCAGCTGCTTGAAATCACTCAGGATACTGTCTCTCCAATTACTTCTAGACCGTCCTCTAGGACGCACTCCACCAGGAGAACCTTTGTACAGCTTTTTGACTGTCCTGCTGTCTTCGGTTCTCAGGAGATAACCTAGCCACACACACACACACACACACACACACACACACACACACACACACACACACACACACACACACACACACACACACACACACACACACACACACACACACACACACACACACACACACACACACACACACACACACACACACACACACACACACACACACACACACACACACACACACACACACACACACACACACACACACACACACACACACACACACACACACACACACACACACACAGATACATGTAACTAATAACAGTAGGCCTATGTAAGTTTTTCGGCAAAAACTGTTTACAAACGTTTTGAATGTGCTCTAAAATTTGGAAGGGATGTTAACAGACATTAATTCTGTCAAATTATTAAAGACAGAGATTTCATATTTTCAGTAAAATTCCTCATAATATAGTGCCCACATAGATTTTACAATTTACTCAAAATTTCTACTTCCATTTTTGATCTGAGTTATACTTCAAAAAAGTCGCTGTAAATATTAAATTTGGAGTTGGGTTAAATTCTCTTCTGTTTAGTGTTCGGCATGAAATTTTGCAAGTTTTCAAATTTTTCTACTTTTTAGAGTTCCTGTGTCCAAGAATTAAAAAAGTAGTATATTCAGATTTTGGGTAAATTCCTGTTTCATTTGATATCTCTCGTGATATTTGCAACTTTTCAAAATTTTGATAAATCATACTTATGCTCTCTGCTCCACAAAAAATTTGTGGATCAACCTGAAAACAATAAGGCTTTGTGAGATAAAGGTATGGACAAACACCAAGTTTTATGAAAAATCGGTTGACTTTTGAGCCGCTCATCACCAAAGACATCACAACAAAATTTTTTAACTTTCCAAATCTGACACATTTTCTAAGTTTGACATCCACCAGAAAATTTTTAAAAAACTACAACTTACCTTGATGACCGGCTCACTTGTTCACTCGAACTAGGAGAAGACTCCTAGTGGAAGAATGTCCACATGCGGGTAACCATTGGGGAATCGGACGAATGAGGTGACCTCAAATTTGTTGTTTTGTTTAAATTCAACAATTACCAATTTATTGCTTCTGTGCGAAATAATAAATCATATACAATATTTCATGTGACAGCACTCCATTAGGAGTATATAAAATACACACCATATTTAAAATATATGACATCGTATTCAAAATTTTAATTTCAAAATATTCAAAATTCAATATTTAAAAAAAAACATTCCATTAAAATTATATAAAATCTGTAAAACCTTTAAACTCTCTTATATGGCATGCAAATCACCATTGACATGCACCTTTTTACCTTCACCCATAGAATTTCCTTATTTGGAACTAAATACATTAACATTGATAAGTACCAAGAGTAAATCCAGAGGTTTTCAAAATATAACATTTAATAACACTAAGTCTTTTTTTTTTCTTTTAGTCCCCCTCTGGTTGTACTATAAACACTTTCAATAATATCAACAATTTTATAAACCATTTAACAAGCATTAACAAGCAATTCTCTCCTACAACAATTTAAACAAACATATTACATAACGACATGCGCCCTCTGAAATCTAATTCAAACTTTAAAAAAGAGAATCATATAATTAGGAAAATATAATGCAAACCTAAGATAGATGATTATACACTCTGTGTGGAATTCACAAGTGCATGTGCTCAGTTTTCCCTAAACCTGCATAAACTTGAGTAGCACAAAGGCTTGCAGATTTCAGAGTGCACCATTATTAAGAAACTAACAAATAGTCAGGTACATATATCTCTCAGCCATGTAATATGTTGTGTGCATGGAATTATGAGCCTATACCTATACAAAAGAATTTTCACAGTGACTGTAAATGGATAGAGAATGAAATTAAATATGAGTATATACATCTACCAAAGATTTTTAAAAGGTCACTGTACATTGATAGAGAATTAACAAATACTATGAGCATATAAATCTACAATTCTTATAAATATATAAATAGTGAAAATTTCATCTTGTACAGCAGTTCAGTCATTTTTATTAATAGGCAGAATGCCCCTGAATTACAGTTCTAGTACAGGGCTATGTATTGTTACAATTGTAGGTGATCTGCAACTCTTTTCATAATCGGATTTACAAGTTCCACTAAAAGGCTGCCACAATATAAGTTCCCCACAGATTAGAGTAAAAAAAGGTATACTAGAAATTACATGCTTCCACAATTAACACACAAGACATTTATATGAACACACTGAATATGAGCATTTAAGGAACTCGGCTGAATTTTGCTTCACTCGGCCCATGAGCACACTGGCCAATTCCTAACACATTTTCTTAAGTTTTTTATTTTTGTTTTCATTTTTTTTTGTAGGTAAAAATTTTGCACAGAAGCTATTACAGTCGAATAAGAAACTAGTCACATAAGACACTAGTAAGGTTCACCAGACCTTTCTTTTATTAAAAGCATGCGTTCAAAAATTTGCAATGAGTGCAGAAACCTGTCTATTATATTCCCAATATACAGAGAAGGAAAAAAAATATATCCAGAATTAAGCAACAGTTGTTCTTTTTTTTGTGTGTTAGAAACAGTTAGGCCACACTTGGCTCCAAAACGAGCAGCGCAAAAACGCATCCCAGACAAAATTTAATAATTTTTATTTTTCCATACCTGTACGATTTTGCAAAGTGTCACTTACAATTGAGTTCCTCAACTTACTCACACATAAATCACATCTCGGTCTTCACAGGATCACGGCCTCCGGCTCCAAGGGACCCCCTTGGCACTTTACTCTTAGCCGGCCATGATTAATTAAAATAAAACCCAGGCCTTATAAAACAAATAAAGCAACTTTTTCAAACGCCGATCTCTAAGACCACACGTGGCGCGAACAGCTCCTGAATATAACAGCTGATCAACCCTCGTCTCTCTCTACCCAGCTGACCCGGAACCACCCCCATCGAGTCAAAAGAAAAACTCTCCACTCGACGAAAACCACAGGCCAATCCACTGCTCAAGTCAAAACAGCAAACCCTCTACTCACGGCAAACACCGCACCAAGCAGCGGGACCGAATAGTTATGTTGTGCGAAGTCTCTTACAGATAGCGACAGTATCCAAAATTCGGAGCGAGAGCCACCACAAGTTCCGAAGTTACCGTAACTTCTCATAGATAGCGAAGTGACCACTGTCCAAAGCGCACTCCCCAGATACATGAAAATATCGCCCGGAATCCTTAGAACCGCTACTTGCCGTACACCTACGTACGGCACAGCATTCAAACGTTATCGTGAGACATACTCTAGTCAGACTGATAGACAGACAGATAGACAGACAGACATACGCCAACGGTCGAGTTAGAACTGAGAGCTCGTTTTGATCGTTTACTTAATCAAATAATTCTATATTTTTGTTTAACACTCGGATGAGACAGCGTATATACCGGATACAGGTGATATAGCGGAACAGCCTACATCTTGTATATAATTTTTAATTTGAATGAATTAAAAATATAGAATAACGTCAACAACAAGCACTTCTCAGGTGACGTTTCTATACCCTCAAAGTTCCCGTAGTAAAAGACGTGCAACAGAGATCCAATTTCCAGATCGTGTTGCGCCGATAGAGATTGGTCACACATGGGCATAACACATGCGTACGCACGAACACATAATACGAAGTTATGCAATAAATTAACTGTGACAGAATTTAAATATTTTATCAAAATACTTTATATTAAACGAATAATGGTTATCGATATTAGACCAGCTAATTAGTGTATTGGGGTAGTTTTAATTCGTTTGAGTGGTTATTAATGGGATTTGTTATATTATGATATAGTCAATATAATTTACAATTTCATGTTTACATTATTTTCATCTCATTAGCTATGTCCTCATCAGCAACTATGCACCGTATTATCTGTTACAATTCTGAAATAATAATAATTAGAACAATAATCAAAACATTATTTATTATAATCAGTCTGGCCCTATAACTAATTAGCAATTTTGGTTTAACCGCATATACTAATAGCTACGCGACATTTTACACGCTAAAGCGCATGGGAATACGTATGTGACAGGTTATACATTGCATACCCTACACATTTATAAGAATTGTATAGAAAATTTCTTATAAACTTTTCAGTATGTCTTTGTTATTATGAATTCATCTAAATGAGTAGTCAAATATATTCTGTCAATTCCACGGAGATTTGCAAATGACGGATTGTTGTGATCGTTAATTATTACAATTTTACAGAAACTGTGTTAATTATATTTTATTATTAGTGTATACCAGCATTTAATTCTTGGAAACGACCGAAAAGAATGAATGTCTGTTTATCGGATTGTTTACATTTAGTATTTTTTAACTTATGATGAGTAACATTACAATACGCGCAATAATTCTATATTAATTTTTTTGTTATTTAGTTTATCATTAATTCTATACATCAGGCTAATTTTTTTTCGATTTTTTGACTAAATACGTGATTATAAAATACAGATTTAATATAGTAAGTGTTGTAAAACTGAGAAAAATTTTTAACTGAAGAGGTATCGAGATTGGTATCACTGGCTAAAGTTTATTGCTAATTGCAGGGCTTACGTAAGGATACGTATGCAGATCACACACGCACACCCCTGCACTGTTCTTTGCAGGTCTTATTTTGTGCTGACCGAATGCCTATCGAACATGCTGTCTTTGGACAGGAATTCTCAAAGAAGAAAAGAAAACGAAACAGCCAGAACAATACGTGAGCTTAACGTTAAACGTCTTCTTACTACAAACGTAAAACCTTAGCCTACGTTACGTAATTAACGTAGGCCTACTACACCTGACATATAATTTACTACATCGTTTATGTACAAGCTAGCTAATTATTTTAAAAATTTACTATATATTAGTAATCGAATTTTAAATAATTTCCGTAATCATAATGCTTCCTTACTAAGATACAAATATTATAATACTTTAAACGTTTAGTGTTTACATTTTTATCATGTTAATACAGTTAATTATGTTTTATATTAATTTATATAAGTCTGAATATAAGATTGTGGCTTACATGTGAGAAACAAAGTCATTCCATGCTACATATAAGCGTCTACTATCGTTTAAATCATTGGTTTATCTAAAAACAATTATTACCACTACCCAAGAAATCCAACTCTACGCCCAAGCTTACAACATCTTGGCCTCGCGGGGGGCTGGCAACAGATGTCATTCTTTAGCTGGCTAAAAGGGCTCTGTTAACAGAGTGATGCCAAGTCTATATGTACCGCTACAAAACACACCGTAACCCGCGGTGGGACCTTTCGTGCTAACAAGGCTATCAGGTGGTGCTCAGGGCACCAGAACTCATCCTGTTTTATTTAGTTCCAGCTGCGGTAGTCGATGGCTGGTAATTTCTCAGGTACTCCTGGGACTGGTATGCTAGATTCCCAAATTTATTCTGGGGTTTAGGGACCAGTTAAAAATCTTCGTCTAGAAAATATCCATACTCGCAAGGTGCAGAGAAGGAAGCACTACACTACATCTACACAATGTGGATGTACGCGCTGCCAACCAGTCATACTCGCAAGGTACAGAGAAGGAAGCACTACACTACATCTACACAATATGTATGTACGCGCTGCCAACCAGTCCATACTCGCAAGGTGCAGAGAAGGAAGCACTACACTACATCTACACAATGTGTATGTACGCGCTACCAACCAGTCCATACTCGCAGGGTGCAGAGAAAGTAGCACTACACTGCATCTACACAATGTGGATGTACGCGCTGCCAACCAGTCCATACTCGCAAGGTGCAGAGAAGGAAGCACTACACTACATCTACACAATGTGTATGTACGCACTGTCAACCAGTCCATACTCGCAAGGCGCAGAGAAAGTAGCACTACACTACATCTACACAATCTGGATGTACGCGCTGCCAACCAGTCCATACTCGCAAGGTGCGGAGAAGGAATGACTACACTACATCTACACAATGTGGATGTACGCGCTGCCAACCAGTCCATACTCGCAAGGTGCAGAGAAGGAAGCACTACACTACATCTACACAATGTGTATGTACGCGCTGCCAACCAGTCCATACTCGCAAGGTGCAGAGAAGGAAGCACTACACTACATCTACACAATGTGTATGTACGCGCTGCCAACCAGTCCATACTCGCAAGGTGCAGAGAAAGTAGCACTACATTACATCTACACAATGTGGATGTACGCGCTGCCAACCAGTCCATACTCGCAAGGTGCAGAGAAGGAAGCACTACACTACATCTACACAATGTGTATGTACGCGCTGCCAACAAGTCCATACTCGCAAGGTGCA
The DNA here is from genome assembly GCA_034769895.1 of Magicicada septendecula. NCBI lineage: Eukaryota > Metazoa > Arthropoda > Insecta > Hemiptera > Cicadidae > Magicicada > Magicicada septendecula. The sequence goes on from CM068367.1 coordinate 1,005,060,856, forward strand.
GAGAAGGAAGCACTACACTATATCTACACAATGTGGATGTACGCGCTGCCAACCAGTCCATACTCGCAAGGTGCAGAGAAGGAATGACTACACTACATCTACACAATGTGGATGTACGCGATGCCAACCAGTCCATACTCGAAAGGTGCAGAGAAGGAAGCACTACACTACTGTGCCGAGTTTTGGAATACTCGGCCCTTTTCCTAGTTAATTATGTGACGGTCATTGCGGGGGATTGTGAATTAATTATTTGAGCGGAGTACACGCTGTTATCTGCATGCTTTGTTGCCGATCCGTGCGCGCTCTATGAGGAGTGATACGCAGCGTTTTACTTGTCACTGCTCTGTGCAGTACTCACCAGGCAGCCGAACGCGACGCAGCAACCATTCTCTCTTCCGGCGGCCACCAGTTTGATTTTTTTGTCTGCTGAAATCTATCATGACTAGATAAGCGACTACGCGACTCTTCGGTAAGTCTGTTCAAGGTAACTTACTTATTATTTAATAAAGGAATTGTAATTTAGCTTAAATTGATGCCGATGCAATGCGATATATATACGAAAGTCAACACGTGGCAAGCGCGGATTGAATTCTGTGTATGCATGTCTTGAAAGTTAACACTGGCTGAGCTAAAGTATTTATAAAGTAATTATGGCTGTGTATTTTTCCTAATTATATCATAATAATTTCATTATAATCAAAGGGGGGCGTAAGAGAATGTTTTATTAACTAAATGTAGAGGTATATGAAATTGTATATGTATTATGAACCTGTTTAAGTTTGCCACTCATCTCGAAATTGTAATAAGGGTTTATTTAGTTGACGAACTGTCTATAAATACTAGTCAATTAATTCTAAATTTTTTTTACTGAAGGTAATTTCTGTGCGTTCTTAAAATTTCAAAATTTTCTTTTAATCTGAGCATGTGGTAGTGTGTGAATTATGCTGGAGTCATGAATATTAGGGGGATCGTGAATTGGGTAACATTTGAGTAATTGTCAATATATATAATTGTTCAGGGTTCCCGACCTAAGACGATTCTCGATCCACTTCAGCGGGTGGCCGAACATCTGCCACCAATGGTATTACACGAGTGATTCTCCGTCTGTGCCGTCGGGAGGAAGAAATGGACAATACATCAGGTTTTGTGCCGGATTTTACCAGGTGACATTTAACCCATTTATATATATTTTGGCCTCTACAATGTAGAACATCTTATCCTCTTCCTGGAACATCTCCAGTTAAAGTTGTTGGGACACAAGTCCAGCGAGACAATTAGTGCTTGTAAATTTTGTCAGTGTATTTTACTAAGGCTTAAGCCCCCTGAGTAAGTGTGAGCCCGGACGGGGTCATGCGCTACCGAATTTTGCTGCGAAATTTTCTTTAAGGGTAAAAGTGTGGGTGACTTAAGATTACTGATTTATCGGGGGGGGGAGGTGAATTATGCTTGCATTGATTAAGGGTATTCATAGCTATATGCGTTTCGTTTTTTTTTTATTTAAAGCTTTGGGGAGGTGCTGTAACCTGTGGACGTCACCCGTAGGTGCCGTTAGTACAGGTCTATAGCATGTTTGAGGTTGCTGGATCTGGTGGTGCGCATGGCCTCGCCTGTGGCCAAGCCAATTCTGTAGGAACACCTCAAATGTGTTTATTAGGGGCTGATGTTATAAAGTTTTTTTAATTAAAATTGTTATTATATATATATATTTTATAAAAATTATCTTAACTCAGTTATAATTCAATATAAGTGAAATTTCATTCAGTTCTTTTACTGCCATAGCCAGTGTACTACTAGTTCAGTTGTTAATATGAGCACACTATTGGTTCAATCATAAACCGTATTATATATATTTTATAAAAATTATCTTAACTCAGTAATAATTCAATATAAGTGAAATTTCATTCAGTTTCTTTTACTGCCATAGCCAGTGTACTACTAGTTCAGTTGTTAATATGAGTACACTATTGATTCTTACTTCCAATTATAAATTCTGTTATACATTCGTACGGCATTGCAGCCATGTTGACCTGGCCATGGCGCAGTCCTATCTGGGGGAAACCTTTCTAAAATTTCGAATTCTTGTGATAATTTCATTGGTTGCAAGCAGTCATAACCGGACTGGTTAATGGATTGGTTTATGAAGGTTTCTTTTATGGAGGCTGGGCACTTTACCCTTTTACAGTAGTTTGGGATGGGGATATAGGTCACTGATACTGAAGATGGTATTCTTCGGCGGCATGGTTAAATGTCTATGAGCTGCCTGCCAGGTGAACATGTGTGTAGTATATATATGTGTGTATATCGATAAGTGTGCGCTATGTGTATTTATGTAACTATGTATTTATGTATTTATATTGATTGATGTTATATTTATTTATATTTGGGAGATACTATTATGCTGATGTTTACATGCATTATAATTTGATGAGATGATACGTGCATATTTTCAGAGGATTGTATACTGGGAGTGATACTTGCATGTTATTTGAAATAGCTGAATAAAATTTTTATTGTTGCTTAACAACGAGTTTAATTGCAAGTCCCGTCATACTGGACCCAGCGCAGTTTTGGCGTCTCTAGGCTCTGGCCTAGTTTTAAATAACTAGTGGCCCCTCTTTCAAAAAAAAAAAAAAATAATAAAAATAAAAAAAAAATAAAAAAAAAGGTTTTTTTTTAATAAACTCTAAAAGTTGAAAGAGGGGTTACAAATGGTAGCAGAGCGCGATCGATTCTTTGGTCGAACCCTTGGGTCCTGTGGTGTGACGGGGCTTGCAAACTCGGAAATAGTTAGGAAAGAACCAAATAATTGGTAGATGTTATGGGATTTCAATTGTAAACCTGGTGCCGCCACGTGGCATGCGTTTTAGTTGGGGTTTTTATTGTTGTGGAGATTGGACCTTACCGGAGAGCGCGGGGGGATTGCCGGGGGAATGGGGCCTTATATAAATAGTTATGAAGTAATAGCGCGAGAGGTTAATTGGATGCGGTATGGCCTGACCGGAAGTCGGTACTGTCATTGACCCGACTTAGTCACGGAGAGTTGGTTCTGGAGTGGATCGGGTTTTCGCAGCGCTAGGGAGCCCGGGGGTCCTCTTGATGGAAGGAAGAGTACTCAAGATTTTCCTTTGTAAGTCATGTTTTGTGTTAGGTGTTTCGTGGAAATTTATGTTTGTTGTTGTGGGTTTTGAATTGTGCAATTCTGGCGGGGGTATGCTACCAGAAATTGCCCCATCCCCTTTCCGGAGTTCGCCAGAAATTTTCGGTTTTGGATGGAGTAGATGAGGACAGGTTGTTGGTCTTCTTCGACCTAGTCCTGCAGTTGGCAGATTTCCCGGGTGTGTCTGATGAGGAGGTCTTGTCCCTTATATACCCGTATTGCCGAGGTTCATTGGCATGGCTGGTCACCAGCATTCTGCGTCGGGGCTGCAGTGTCGACACTTTCCATGCGGAGGTGTTGGACTTCTTCATATCCCGTCGACGACAAGACCAGTTGAAGTTTAAGTTATTCTATCGTCTACAGGCCAACGGAGAGGCATTGGGGGACTTCGTGCATGATGTAAGGAAAGCTGCCCGTATATTAAGACTGGGGTTGCCCGAGACGGAAGTCATACAGGTAATACGAGAAGGTCTGACTCCCCAAGAGAGATCCCGGCTGGTTTTCGCAGAGCCTCCACGTTCTTTTGCGGACCTGGACCGGTGGTGTGCGCATGCCAGGACTGTCCAGGCGAATGACGAGTCCCGGGGAAGAGCTGCTAAAGATGTCCAATACTCCAGTGGTTCATTAGGAAGAGCCAAAGAAGACAAACATGGTGGTTGGAGGAGAACACAAGAGACAGTCAGAAAAACTGAATATTCCGGAAGTAATGGAGGCTACAAGGGGGTGGCAAGTGAGAAGACGGTAACAACAGCTACAGCACAGAAAACAAAGAAGTATGAAATTAACAGGGGAAGAAGAAATTATGTTAGTAAACAAACATCGGCAAGTAGGGAGCCGGTAGCAAGTTATTCCTATTTGGAGAGTAAGGAAACTTTAAAGGTTCCAGAGGAAGTACCAGTGCCTAATAGAGTTGTGGGTGAAGCAGGTGAAGAGAAAGAAGAAAAGCGGAATAACTTCTGTGGATTAATACAAGACGACAAGGAAACGTCTGTTAATACTGCGTCAGTGAGGACGTCATGGTTGAATCCAGATGCCGTGGAATTTGTTCCGGTATCTCCATCTCGGTTCGTGAGGGATCCAGATCCTGTGACATCATCATCGTCTACGCAGGGATGTGAGAAGTCACTTGAGAGTGTCGCTTTACCATCGCCAGTAGAAATTAATTTAGTAATTGCACATGAACCTGGACAGCTGGATTCCAGGGTGGAAAATGTCGAGGAGGTGGTAGTTGCTGAGAGTGGTGAAGGAGAGGAATCGAAGGAAGAGGCAGAAGAGCGGTCTGCAGATGCTGCACAGGGAAGTATAGTTGTGGGTGTTAGAGAGACTGAAGAGTCCGAGTTTGCGGATGGACCCGGAGATGTCCAGGCTGCAAGTGTTTCTGAGGTTGCGGATGGACAAGGGGATGTCTATGCTGCAAGTGTGGTAGACGTAGATGAGGTAGAAGTTGAGGAGAAATTTGGTAGCAGCGTTGTGGAGTGTGTGAGTGAGAATGATGTAGTGTGTGAAGATGTGCAGACGCCTTCTGAAGGTAGTGTTGAGGATTCCGAAGAACGAAAAGAAGTTTCAGGTGGACCAGGTGAGCAACTAGAGGAGGACGAGGATGTGCAGTGTTCTGATGGTGGAAGTGGATGTGATGGCGATGATGTTGATGATGAACGTGTTGAGGAAAATGAGATTGGAGAAGAAGTTAGTGAAGACGTTGGTGAAGCGGCTGGTGATGAGTGTGATGAAGAAATTGGTGAGGAGCTGAGGGAAGATGCGGTTGAAGAGGGATCAGACGAGCAACTGGAGGATGGTGAGGAGGTGCAGTGTCATGAGGTTGATTTGGATTATGGGGACGAAAAAGGGGAAATTGCAGAAGTGGAAGAAAGAGAAGCAGGGAAGGCAGAAGCAGAGGAGTTAGATGATGAGGATAATCCAAATCGGCGTGAAAGTAGTGAGGTAAGTTGCCTTGATCCTGATTCCGAGGAAACAAGTCAGTACAGCTCAACACGAAATAATCTCTCAGAGATTGGTGTACGAAAGGAACGAGTCACTAAAGTCCGTCACAGAAAAGTGAGAAGAAACGGTTAACGGGTAGCGGGTAGATGTTCCCCACAATCCCAGTGGTGTTCGTCTATTTCAGGGTTGCGCCCCTGCCCACGCGAGCCTTGGTTTCCTCCATTCATCCTTATTTTCGGGGGGAGCCAGGTCCTTACCCTTACTCCTAGCTATTGACCTTCAATGATCCTTGCCCCATTTCATCTTCCCAATCTTCCTACCCCTCCCCTTAGTAAAAAAAAAAAAAAACTATCCTTAAGGAGAGAGACTTGCCGAGAGTGCACGTTTAGATTGTGGTCCTGGATTATCATTTGGATGTGGAAGGTTATCATGGAGAAAGTTAGGAGTTAGACAATGTTCCCTCAGAGTGTCGTGGTCTTGGAGATTGTAAGTTCCCCTGTTTTGGTTATAATAGAGAGTGATAGCGTGCTGTTGTTTCTGATTAGTGGTTGATTTTGATTCTTGGTTAGTGTAGGGTCGTGCCATGCCGCATTCGCCGGTTGTTTCCCGGGTGTTTTTTTTGAGAGAGAGAATTTTAATTGTTGTGTATCGACGTCGGTGGAGAAGTAATACCCCCTTGCTAGTCATGGTGTTTTTGAAAAAGTAAGAGTTGAGATTAATGTTCGCGAGGCCTTGATGCGGTCTTCTCTGCCTGGCTAGGCGGGGCCGTCCGCCCTTGTGTAGGGATGTGGGCCAGCCATGTGGCAAGGATGGAGATGCCTTGTTAGTGCATGTGGCTGGTCAGTCCAAGAGATGGACGAGAAGTAGTACGGTCACTCACATACCAAGGTGGGAGATACCTTGTTTGGTCTTAGGACGGGTATGTGAGTGGGACCGGTGGGAGTAGGTGATGGTCACCGGAGAGGGTGACGTGTTGGGGCGGTCCCGTGGGGTTGGCAGGGCGGAGAGGGTCGCATGGGGAATGGACGCAGTTGTGAGGTTTCTCTGTTCTCCTGGGAGCCATGACTGATGGGAAAACCGATACCAACTTGAGTATGGAATATAAGGATGGTACACTGCAGGGTACCACTGAGTTCCAGTTGGGGCAACCATGTTGCCCTTTTGGAGTGGGGGTGTGCCGAGTTTTGGAATACTCGGCCCTTTTCCTAGTTAATTATGTGACGGTCATTGCGGGGGATTGTGAATTAATTATTTGAGCGGAGTACACGCTGTTATCTGCATGCTTTGTTGCCGATCCGTGCGCGCTCTATGAGGAGTGATACGCAGCGTTTTACTTGTCACTGCTCTGTGCAGTACTCACCAGGCAGCCGAACGCGACGCAGCAACCATTCTCTCTTCCGGCGGCCACCAGTTTGATTTTTTTGTCTGCTGAAATCTATCATGACTAGATAAGCGACTACGCGACTCTTCGGTAAGTCTGTTCAAGGTAACTTACTTATTATTTAATAAAGGAATTGTAATTTAGCTTAAATTGATGCCGATGCAATGCGATATATATACGAAAGTCACCACGTGGCAAGCGCGGATTGAATTCTGTGTATGCATGTCTTGAAAGTTAACACTGGCTGAGCTAAAGTATTTATAAAGTAATTATGGCTGTGTATTTTTCCTAATTATATCATAATAATTTCATTATAATCAAAGGGGGGCGTAAGAGAATGTTTTATTAACTAAATGTAGAGGTATATGAAATTGTATATGTATTATGAACCTGTTTAAGTTTGCCACTCATCTCGAAATTGTAATAAGGGTTTATTTAGTTGACGAACTGTCTATAAATACTAGTCAATTAATTCTAAATTTTTTTTACTGAAGGTAATTTCTGTGCGTTCTTAAAATTTCAAAATTTTCTTTTAATCTGAGCATGTGGTAGTGTGTGAATTATGCTGGAGTCATGAATATTAGGGGGATCGTGAATTGGGTAACATTTGAGTAATTGTCAATATATATAATTGTTCAGGGTTCCCGACCTAAGACAATTCTCGATCCACATCAGCGGGTGGCCGAACATCTGCCACCAATGGTATTACACGAGTGATTCTCCGTCTGTGCCGTCGGGAGGAAGAAATGGACAATACATCAGGTTTTGTGCCGAATTTTACCAGGTGACATTTAACCCATTTATATATATTTTGGCCTCTACAATGTAGAACATCTTATCCTCTTCCTGGAACATCTCCAGTTAAAGTTGTTGGGACACAAGTCCAGCGAGACAATTAGTGCTTGTAAATTTTGTCAGTGTATTTTACTAAGGCTTAAGCCCCCTGAGTAAGTGTGAGCCCGGACGGGGTCATGCGCTACCGAATTTTGCTGCGAAATTTTCTTTAAGGGTAAAAGTGTGGGTGACTTAAGATTACTGATTTATCGGGGGGGAGGTAAATTATGCTTGCATTGATTAAGGGTATTCATAGCTATATGCGTTTCGTTTTTTTTTTATTTAAAGCTTTGGGGAGGTGCTGTAACCTGTGGACGTCACCCGTAGGTGCCGTTAGTACAGGTCTATAGCATGTTTGAGGTTGCTGGATCTGGTGGTGCGCATGGCCTCGCCTGTGGCCAAGCCAATTCTGTAGGAACACCTCAAATGTGTTTATTAGGGGCTGATGTTATAAAGTTTTTTTAATTAAAATTGTCATTATATATATATATATTTTATAAAAATTATCTTAACTCAGTTATAATTCAATATAAGTGAAATTTCATTCAGTTCTTTTACTGCCATAGCCAGTGTACTACTAGTTCAGTTGTTAATATGAGCACACTATTGATTCAATCATAAACCGTATTATATATATTTTATAAAACTTATCTTATCTCAGTAATAATTCAATATAAGTGAAATTTCATTCAGTTTCTTTTACTGCCATAGCCAGTGTACTACTAGTTCAGTTGTTAATATGAGTACACTATTGATTCTTACTTCCAATCATAAATTCTGTTATACATTCGTACGGCCGTGCAGCCATGTTGACCTGGCCATGGCGCAGTCCTATCTGGGGGAAACCTTTCTAAAATTTCGAATTCTTGTGATAATTTCATTGGTTGCAAGCAGTCATAACCGGACTGGTTAATGGATTGGTTTATGAAGGTTTCTTTTATGGAGGCTGGGCACTTTACCCTTTTACAGTAGTTTGGGATGGGGATATAGGTCACTGATACTGAAGATGGTATTCTTCGGCGGCATGGTTAAATGTCTATGAGCTGCCTGCCAGGTGAACATATGTGTAGTATATATATGTGTGTATGTCGATAAGTGTGCGCTATGTGTATTTATGTAACTATGTATTTATGTATTTATATTGATTGATGTTATATTTATTTATATTTGGGAGATACTATTATGCTGATGTTTACATGCATTATAATTTGATGAGATGATACGTGCATATTTTCAGAGGATTGTATACTGGGAGTGATACTTGCATGTTATTTGAAATAGCTGAATAAAATTTTTATTGTTGCTTAACAACGAGTTTAATTGCAAGTCCCGTCATACTGGACCCAGCGCAGTTTTGGCTTCCGTAGGCTCTGGCCTAGTTTTAAATAACTAGTGGCCCCTCTTTCAGAAAAAAATAAAATAAAAATAAAAAAAAATAAAAAAAAATAAAAAAAAAGGTTTTTTTTTTAATAAAGTCTAAAAGTTGAAAGAGGGGTTTCACTACATCTACACAATGTGGATGTAGAGTAGTTTTTCGGGCAGCCAACCAGTACGCCTCAGTATTTTGTAGTTAAAAGAGTAGAAGGGAACTTCATGAAAGTGAGTCCTTTTTCAATAGAGAAATTTGTAATTGCTTGTGCTGGATCGCCTGTCACGGACATTAGAAACGTCTGTGGTCTGTTGATCGAGACCCTAACGGATCAGAAAAGAGCACGATTACTTATGTTAAACAAGATCGAAGAGATAGAAGTTGGGATGAATCCTGCCACTTTGAATACCGCAGAGGAAGTGTTGGTGTATCTTGACCTATTAAACTGTAGGCCAACTGAAGAGGAGGTTGTGACTAAAATAGCGCCAACAGGAGTCACAGCATAACGTAGGCTGACGGTGCGCAGGGAGGGACAGACACTTTCTTCCGTATCTTTCGTCTTCGCCTTAACAAGACGATACTACCAGAGAAAATCCGAGCAGGAATTCATCGGCTGAGCGTAAGACCTCTCAACCGTCAGCACAAGCAGTGTTTTCAGTGTTTGTGGTTTGGGCACACTGCCAGATGTGTCCGAGTCATGCTTCTGTGAAAAATCAACTCATGGTGATGACCCTTGTGGCAAACCGATGAAGTGCGTTAACTGCGATGGACAACACTCTTCCAGGTAATGCAACTGTCCTGTGTATAGGCAAGTGGTGGCCATTCAAGGAATTGTCTTTATTCTCTTTAAAGACAATCTGGTACCTTGAAGCTAAAAAACGTTGTTTGCCCGGCGAACAAGAGCAAAGTTAGCTATGCACAGATTAAGTCTACTCCATCAGTGGCGTCATTACATGTAGTAAAAGAGCTAATGCCGGCAGTTACGCGTTTCTTGGAGCGATATGTAGAAGAAATATATACGTACGAAAGCGCAATCGAGTGCAGTGCTATTTGTGCAGAGAATAACACCGCGTCTGCTCAATCCGCCTGCCAAGAAAGGTGGAACCAAAAATTGTGGCTGCGACTGCAAGCAATCCAGTGGAGGCGAAACGATGAGAGGATCCCATCCTCACGGTTCATCGAACCGTCCTCACAAATACACCATGGAGGACTTTATAAAAATGAAAGCGGGGACAAGAAATGTTCTTGAAAACCAAGAGGTGAGCTCCCGATCGAAATTTAGCTCAATTGCCTGTCCCGGTGATTTCACCGAACTCGGTGACCAAGAAGTTTTTAATATGAGGGGATTTGAGTCCTTCCACTGCGATGTGACACCGAGCACGTCGTTCCGAACTAGGGAAGTCATCGTTATATTTCTTAGTAAGACACATCTCCTTCGCGACGCCTCTACAAGCAGTAGGTATCACCTTACTGCAGCAACTGAAAGTCACGATCTGCTGTATATATGCACGAGATTCTGCATGGCGAGCAGAAGATCTACAGGATTTGGTAGAGCAGCTACCGTCTCCATTGCTCCTAGTTGAGGTTTTCCAACGTCCATAATCTCACTTGGGGTTGACGTACGAAGAAAAGCGCTGGATTAAGGATTGAAGATCTGTTGCCACACGACGCGCTAGTCTTTTTAAACACAGGTGGGAGCACATGTTTTAATATTGTAAGTGGAATTTCCTCGGCTTCATTTTCTGGCATTTTGCCGTTTCAACCGTGCTGATTAGACAACCGTCACTGTTACTGTATTAACTACCGATGTCTGTGGAAATGTAGAAGAAGACGTATACGGGTTTACAGCTGCTGTCACTGAGCATATCGTTCGGACAGTGGTCGTTCATCTAGGTCACATGTTAAAGACGAAATAAGAATGAAGCGACGTGCCTTAAGCAGGTACAAACAAGCGCCGGCCGAAGACAATCGCATCACTTTTAAGTGGCTTCGAGCCGCCGCTCGTAGAATAAAACTCACTGCTAAAATATCAAGTTGGGAAAACTAAGTCTCGACCATAACACTGTCGATCCCAGTGACAGAAGTATGGGAGGTCTGAGCTACCACTGGTACATCAGTGTTTAAGCCTATCGCATATTTAGAGCACGACGGTGAATTTAAGCAATATCTTGGCTGCGTGTTATGCCGAGGTCAGGAGTACAGAAAGTTATCCAGAGTAGCTGAATCGAAGGGTGACTACGTATCGATAACGTATCTTTCACGATGAGGGAATTAGAGCCCCATATTTGAGCTTCCGTCAATACTCCTGTGGGTCCAGATGGTATTTTTTACAGCATTATACATCAACTGCCGGATGTAGGGATGGCTATATTATTGGCACTCTATAACGCCATATAGACAAAAGTGGACTACCCTAAACTATGGAAACAAGCAATCGTCATCACACTTATGAAGGACGGAAAGAATTCTCTTAAAGTAGAGAACTATCGTCCAGTAGGCTATCGTTAACGTGCTGTTTAGGAAAATTATTGGAGAAGATGGGTTAATAACCAGCTCAACTTATGTCTCAAAAAACACGGCCTACTGACCGCACGGACCGACTTTCTGTGTTCGGGTCGGGTAATTACTATAGGACCCACACGAGTTGGAAAGTGGAGAACCTTAGCTATCTCCACGTTAGCTGGCAAGTGATTGTACGTTGACGATCCTGCGCTGATCTGCTCGTTTAAATTAACGGTATTGATTAAACGTAAAATGCAAGGCTTTATTTATACGTTGACTGGAAATGCTGACAGCACATGGTTTTCTTTCTCGACAACAAAGGTGGCCTGTGTCCACTTTACCGAAAGCGAGGAGGGCACCTGAACGGCGAGATGCTAATCATGGACGCAGCTCGACTACACTATAAGCCCGAAATTAAATTTTTGTTCTTAACTTTCAACGGATACTTAACGTGTAATGCGCATGTGGATGATCTGCGAGGTACTGCGAGGTACAAATCCTCGCTGAATGCCACTAGGTGAATATTTCATATGACCTGCAGAGCCAATAAACCAGGAGGTCGTATTTGAAAACCTGTTTAAACGCTTGGGTGTAAACCCAAGCAGGAATGACGTCGTTACATCCTCGACGTCAATTATTGCTGCGGAGGTACCTGAATACAATCTTAACACCACCGAGCCACGTAAACTACTTGTTGATTTCGAACAACAGACTTGTAAAGATATGCAACCGCTTTTTTGTACGTTTACTCGACCTCCCTGCATCCGTGCGCTCGAAGTAGCTGGACGCTATAACATCCAGTCGCCGATGGTCGAAGCGCACGTTTTATGCAAGTTGCCTCCCTAACTGCTTTGCAAACCAAATTGCCGGGTAAATGTCGCCAGTAGAAGCAAGGAATTTGGCTGCCAAACGAACTGAAATTAGTCCGGGCAGAGTACATCGAAGAACCTAACATGGTCTACACTAATGGCACGAAGACTGAGGAGCCGAGTGGGTAGTGCGTAGTGCGCTGGATACTACCCAAGGCGGCAAATGTATACACTGCCGAACCGTATGCGGTGTGGCAAATCTACGATTCTATGAGAACACTGAGGTGAGAGATAATTTGTTACCTGTATGGATTCACTGAGTGTTCTAACTGTCTTGGACAATCCGGGCACAGTGGATCCGTTATTGCTACAGATGATGACATCGTGCCATGCGTTAAACGATCTTAATTCATCTTTTATTTTTGTTCAGTGACCATATCATATATATGTTGAAGGTAATGAAGACACGCTGTAGACAGCCCACAAGTCGATGCAATTGCCGACCTGACGACACAAAAGTAGCTGCCACAACCATTATTACTCTGTCCCAGCTATTGTGGAAAACAAAAGAAACTTTCTGCCGTGAAGCCAAGCGCGTAAATGTCATGAACAAGTTTACATCGCCAGACTACGAATTGTGCACACTAAGTTGAAGCCTTCTTACCTCCTGAAAGGACAAGAACGACCTGTCAGAATTTATGGCGGAGCACTTACAATGAAACATGCAATTTAACACTATACTGCTCTTGCTGAAGTCAGATAAAGACACAGAGTAAAGGATAACCTGAAAGAAAACGTCTGAAATTAACAGTTAGCGATCGACAGAATCTGATCTTTCTAGAAGAAGCAAGATTATTGTATCGGCTCTGACAACGTTGTTTTGCGTCTTAGCGTGTACGAATTCCACTTTCGTTGAGTCAGCTAGAATGTGAGAACTAAACATACAGTCGAGCTACACTCCTGGTCGACGTCGTTGGGCTAAAGGCCTTAGTTGCCAAGCCGTCAAAACATTATAAAAAAAATTTATTACCACTCTCAGCTAAATAAAACCTAAACATGTTACAGTAATTATCCTTACGTATTTGACGCTGAATAATATAAATTCCCCTAGTGACAGCTGTGATTTGTACAAGAGAGTTACTGTTGAACCAACTGAACCCTAGTATTTTGTAATGTAACGTCACGGTAAATTTAATGCCTTAATTGTAATATAATGTAAATATTTAATGCCTGCATCTCAATAAATAAATTTTTATGAAGCATTTAAAACGAGAATTATTTTATCCTTCCTGTGAATCGTCTTAATTTTAAAATTATTCTAAACAAACATTTAGAATCATACGTATTAGACTACAAACTCTATACTGCTATGCTGTGACGATGTGATGCTTTGCACACGCGTAGTTTGAGAATGCTCGCTCACTTTCTGGACCTTTCCAGGCGCACCTTTCAGATTGTAATAGTATAATACTACCGGCATCCAGGCAATTTTAGTCACATAGTACTTCACACAGCCGTGGTATAATACAGGATTCAGAAACTGAGCTATTCAGATCGAATCTGCGATTTAGTGTGCTGAATCGGAGACATTATTTTTACATGCGGTTTAGTGTAAAGTGATTATAGTGAATTATTGTGTGCGGATATCTGTAATTAGTGAAGTGCGTTATAGTCTGCGACAGTGTTCGTTAGGCGGCATTTATTGTTTGTTATGTGAACGTGTGTTGGACAAACGTAAACTTTAAGAAATATCGTATGTCACAGTTTATTGTCATCTTTGTTTATTTAAGTTGTAATTAAACTTGTTATTACGCGTGTTATTCAGGCTGTACAATGTTTACACATTTTCCGGAACCAAATATTACAGAAATGATGGAATTCTTATCTTCCCCTGCTACTCGTCCATCCAAAGATCTTCTTCAATTTATTGTTCACTCAATATAGTGTGAATTTCTTCTATCCAACTATATTAAAATTACTGCAAATTTTCCATATTTATCACTGCACATTTTGAGTCTGGCTGCACGTTAAAATATACACTGCTTAGAAACAAAGCGGGTAAAGTAAATATTTACTATTAAACTTTAACTGGAACGAATTGTTAGGTCAGCGTCAGTTGTTGGCGTTAGCCATTAGGTCTACATAAGTAGAGTTTGGTGTTGACAAGATGGCGAGTCTGCTTGGAAACTTTTAAAAAAGTTTAAACAAACTGAACATTAATAAACAGTTATAGTAATTTAGAAAATAAAATTAATTGAATTGTAGTAATTGTTAGTACATTTTTTATTATATGTGTACTAGCCTTGAGGTTGAGAACTTATATGTACATGCTTTAAAATTAAAAATAAAGAACTAATTATTCATTGAGCATTTTGTTTGATTGCAAACGGTAGTAACTAAGTTTAACAGTTCCATAATTATATGTAGCTTATAATAGCGAAGTAGTTTTTTCGCATAGGCTACAACTATAGACCGTCTTTGTTCTTTTAATTCAAAAATCTAAAGTTGAACACCACTTTTTGATTATTATTTAGTGTATGTTAGTGCTGGGTGTCTGAGTGATGCAGTGATCACTTCCAAAGCAGGGAGGCGTGGGACGTCTGTCGTTAACCTACCACAATTCCTCATTAGCTTGAGAAATCCAAGTTAAACTGGGTGTAATGCTAGCCATATCCCTTTATAGCCATATACTGATCCTAATCATTGTTAAGCGTACGAATGGCATAGCTTTAAATTTTAATATTGTAGTTGTAAATTAAGAAACAAATAACAATTTTAATCGCTATGCACACGCTAAATCCAATGTGCTAGTACATAATTCATCGCTCCTTCTTATATTTTCCAAAATAACGAAAACTGTTAAAGATATCCACTTTCATCTACCCCACCCATAACGTCTATGGAAACTGACGACAAAGTGGGGTCAGGCCTTGCCAGTCGACACGGGATAAACAACGGTGTAGCGCCACAGTGATTAACATTAGAGAATAAAACACTGCATTGGGCGTTGACGTCAACATTTACTTTTGTTTATCCCTTAATTAGATGACTTTCCCTTATTGTACTTTATACAAATCCTATTAGAAAATGGGTTTATCTCGTCAGTGTAATTAAATGCCACTGTTATTTATTGCATTTAACAGTCGTTTAATTCTGCAACTGTGTCATGGTGAGTTAGTCTTTATATTGGCTAACCCTTATGCATCCACTTAACGTAATTCATACATTTTCCAAAATGTATAGCATTCGTCCAATATATGTTTGTTTAATTTGTATCCTTATTAGGCGTATTTTCTGTCTCTTTAGTCATTATAATTTCCAGAGATCGTATATGTTAGACCTGTATTTAAAGTATTACCAAATTAGATTATGTGTACATTTTACTGTTGGAAGAGAGGTGCGGACATATATTCAGATCGTTATCTCCTTATTACTAAATTTGTCATGTTTGCTCGATGGAAGAGAAAGAAACCTTGTATTTAGTCGAATGAGGAGGTATTTGAAATATATCTACTGCAGGATGACAGTATTAATTCCTTTTATCAGACTCGTTTAAATCAGCAAGTGGAAACAGACAAGAACATAGAAACTGAATGAAGTAATATAAAAGGTTGTATAGAAGCATCAAAGAGGCAGTAGGTAAAAAGAAGAAGATACGGTGTAGAAGGGTCTTAGACTGTGGAACGATGAAGTTGCTAAACCAGTAGAAGAGAAAAAAGGGCATACCATATGTATTACAACTAAATACAGATGAAGCTAGAGACATCTATAAAGAAAAAAGAAACAGAGATAAAGGTTATGTGAGTCAGGCACATGATGAATCATAGTCAGTTTATAGAGAACATTGAACATGAATGGCATGAATTTAAAATGAATTTAAGGCATGATGTTAAGTTAGGTAACTTCCAGATGATCTGTGGAACAACCAACCGTATTTTTAGAAACAAGGTACGTCGAGATACAAAATTAAAGTTTTACAGAGTTATGGCAGTCCGTGTACCGTTCTATGGGTGTTAATTACGGGCAATAACGAAGAAACAAGACAGTAAAATACAGGCCTCGGGAATAGCGTTCTTAAGAGCAGTTAAAAGGTGTCTTAAACTTGACCGTATAAGGAATGAGGTCACAACAGAAGAGTTACAAGTTTTTAACTTGAATACAAAATTAAAAGGTTACAAAAAACGGTGGATAGAACACTGAGAAAGAATGACAGATTCCAGACTGGCGAAACAAGTTGGAAATACAAACCAATAGGACACAGGTGTGTGGGTAGACCCAGGAAGAGATGGCTGGAGGTTTCTTGAAGGCGTAACAGGCAGCACCTTGCCTATGCCGTGTTGTGAAGAAGACGATGAAGATGATGATGATGATTTTACTGTATTTCAGTTAAATCGAAACAAAGTACTTAATATCTAGCCACACCAGCATTATCTAATTTTCTCGTTTTTTGCACACTATTTCTTCATTAAATATCGGTATTCACTTTTTGAAAATCGAGTCGGTAGTTTGGGTAACTATTCACATTATCCATAACTATCACTTTCGTCTTTCCAAACACATTGTTTTGTTTTGGTTAATGTCTCTGTATATAAAATATGGACAGTTTAATATATCTGGGATCTTAATATTAGTATTATTTAATGTAAAGCTAATCAACACAATACCGTATCACATGTGCTAAATTAATTAAGCAAATAAATAAGACTATTAAACATACTTTTAGTTAACAGCTACAGCAAGACACAACAGGTGATAGAAATTCATAAGAAGGCATTATCGTGGAACTAATAAGTGTATAACTTTAATTAGGAATAGTGTTGGGTTAAGTAGAAATAGAAACCAAGGTCTCATCTTTTGTTGTACTGATCAAATAATAAAATATGTCTTGATCAATTTTATTAATTAATTTGGTTGTGTAACAAGAATTAACATTTTATTAGCATTTGATACAAACATCCATGGTGTGTTTAATGTACATGTGAATGAGTGGTGGTTTTGCCTTTTCCACAGATTATAATTAGTGGGAATAGAACTTAGATTATTTGTAATTAAGTTATTTGTTATTGGGAAATTAATAAACTAGTGTAAATTATTAAAACAAAATCAGGAAATGTAATGAATGGTATGAAAGCGCGATTATAATTCTAAAACGATAATTATTTCGGTAACCCTGTGACATCTTAGAGGTTTAATGTGTGTGTTAACGGGAAATGTAATTAGTGGATTTAACTCAATATACGATCTATGTAGGTGAAGTTAACGTTGGCGAACGGGTTGTTGTAATTAAAACGAACCATTAAACCAGTACAAACTGATGTCGCTATTACACTGAAAATGGCCAACAAAAACACAACAGTTATTGGTCAGTTTTAAAATGTTTGTGCCATAACATTAGATAACAGGTTATTTAGCCAACTTTACAGTCCTATATACTCGTATTTACAGTAGAAAAATTATAATGTAGTAAGCTCTCAACTTATACGTTCTTATTTAATATTAACCAAATGGTTATTACGACTTACACCACAGAGGTGTATTACATCCATAGTACATTTTGACAAATAAGAAATAATGAAATGGTAACAGACATAGGAGATAAAGTTGTAAGTAATTAAAACTCGATCTCTTATTTCATCAATTTTTTAGTATTTATGTTACATAAATCTTCTTTTGCAAATAAATTTATTGATCTATTACTTACTTTACAATACCCTATAATATTCACTAACCGTAATGAAAACGTGCACAAACGTACAAATGCGGTAGAAAATGTTCAGTAGCTTGAATTGAAATTTCAATACGTACTATTGAAATATACGTACTATTACTTATCTTCAATAAGATGAATATGATGAAGCGGCATTGAAAATCTGTACTTATTTACCTTCCTGAAAAACAAAAAAAGTAATGTATTATAAGATGACATTCAAAGATGTACTGTTGTATAAATTATTTAAAAGCCTGTTAGAATTGTTGTAGTTTCAAATCTACAACATTATAGAGACTGAAATTGAAAAATATGTGACCATTTATAAATAGAAATATACATTTTTTATTTTCCTCACAACGCAAGTTATGTGAATGTATTGTTCCCACTCATATTATTATAAATTAGTGACTTAATGTTTGTTACAAAACAGTAAGAATCTGTGTCTTGTGGTAATTATGGGGCATGGTTTATATATAAAATTGTTCCATCAATTACATATCCCATTCTTTATAATACTAAGTGTTTTTGCGCATACAGAAGGAAAATTCTGTTAGTTGACATGTGAAGTCACTCTACACGCACACATTGCGATAGTCACTTCAGATCCTAAATTGTAGGCTGTTTAGAGACGTATTTGTTATGAATGTGCATTTTTCATACTCATCAGGTGTTCAGTACTCAAAATGGGAGTGTTGTCTGTACCAAAATGATATAAGTGCTGTATGTCTTACGATATTTGCAGATTAGTCTTGTAGTCTTGGTAGCAATCCTTTTAACTGTACTCAAATCCATCACAGACATTTCTCCATTATTATGTTTTATGTACTTTTGTGTTGGCGTATTGTATATATATGTGGAATTGTTTTATGAAATCTATCTATATACAAATGATGTTTCCACTAAAATTTATTTTAATCATTAGGCTACTTACAATGAACAAAAAGTTAAAACATTTAAGTTAATAAAGGTTTGCCTGTAGTTGCATGATGCGTTTATGAGTGATTACGTATAACTTCTTAACCACTTGAAGAGCCACAAATTAAACCAACCTAATTAAAATTTTATGTATATATAAACCCCTTGTAGTTTCACTTTCAAAGTTTCATGCTAGTAACAAACACATGTCTAAACCAAGCTTTTTTTCAAGAAAAAGAATAAAATTTGTTTTCTTAAGTTACCAACAATTAAATTTTTCGGATTTCCCAAAAATTACAAAATAAAAAATTATAGCCGTGTTGCACATCAAATTATACCCTGATTAAAACGTCAAAAAGTGACATAACATTCAACTCTCTATGCCATAGTTATACTGCCTCTATATATACGCCTCTTTATTTATAGCCGTTCATAAATTGTTGGACATAGTAAAATTGAGCATTTGTGGTATTCAGAGTTCAGTAACTCAAAAACTAAACACCAAAAAAGTAAAACATTTTACTATTTGAGCCTATTCACGGACTAGGACTAATAAATAAAATATGGGAATTACAATTCCAAGATTCAGAAATATTTTTGTATTCTTTGATTTAACACGGAACGACCCCTCAGTTACTTTAATCAAAATTTAAATAAAAAACTAGCAAAGGTAGGTATTAAATTTAAATATTAAAAGTATTTTTATTTAGCGGGACCTCCATGATTAATTTAGTATCTCTGGTGCTCAGCCATATCTCACGCAGGCCACCTCATTACGGCAAGCGAAACTGCTGTGGCCAAACCGCTGATAAATATGGCGGGAGGGCTCTACGCTCACGCCAGACCGACAGAACAGCCTACTCAATGCCAGAAGTGTCAAGGAGGACTTGTCCTTGTCCACGAGAAGGAGCCTGATTAACCTGATTTATACAACTCTAACTAGAGCGGCGTAAAGCCGAGAGGTTGTCACCACATCGTATCTCTCGGCTACGTCCAGGACGACGTGCGGAGCGGGTTGAATGTCAAGGCCTCTGAGACCCAAAGCCACGATTTCACTAGATCTAGTGAGAATGTGTAGAACTGGAACCCGTCGCGCTCCAGCCAATGGGTTACATCGAAGTGACGCACTTTGGCAGAAAACGCGTATGGTTCTACTTGCGAGAAGTTTCAGTGATTCGTATTCCGCTAGCCTTGCGGAGTCACCCACATTTGTGGCAATGATGGCGGAATCCGACCTTCGAGGCGCAACCTGAGTGGAGACAAGTGGTTCCGATGACCTTGTTGAAGATGGCAAGACCAAATTGGCGAGACTTTACTGGCTTCCCACCGATTACTACTTTCACCCATCCGATGGGGGCCGATGTCTCATGGCCAGAGACTTCTGCTAACGGCCTTGCAACCGGAATGTTTGGATCTCGGGGACTTCTGTGGCACTGAAAACGTCCAATAGAAACCTGGGTGGGTGGAGTACGGTCCCCCACGTAGGCAATGGGAATCCCGTTTGGTAAGAGCTGCCACTCGGGGATTCCGTCGCTGCTGCACGGCTCATCTTGAGCTGGTCTGCAGATGGTATCTCTGCTCTTTGCTTAACAGGTGTCTCTGATCCGAACTGAGACACGACACAGTTTCAAGTTCATCTCCACTTTTAGTCCCTATGCTCGGACTCCTCGGCTTCCGCTGGCCAGCCCTACTTATTCGACTTATCGGCGCTGTGCGGTAGGTCGCTCTTTCTTTGTTTCCCTTTTGCTGTTCACAAGGCAGGCCGGGGGATTCAATACGCATGGCAGTATGCTTGGTGGAGCTTTTTGTCCTTCCCCAGAGTCTTAGTTGTAGCTTCCCTTCTTCATGGCAAGAGAGGTCGAACCAGTTCTTCTGCGTATAAAATCTTGTTGTGCGTTCTTGTTGAAAGCTTAATTCAGAATAGTGATGTCTAAACTCCACTCTATGCACTGAGTAGATTGTACAGTTCGTGAAAAAATTCATTTGGCCAGCACTCCACATCATGTTCTAATACTCAGACACAGTCATTTGAGGTGTGAAATGTTTACGACATTATATTTTTCCGAATTCTCAGACAAACTTTCTTATTTGAGAAAGTTCTACAGTTTCTACGATAATCGGGCAACATCCCGAAATGTACAGCGTCAACTGGACATTGTTGACTGTTCTGAACGGTGCCGAAATAATTGCTTCTATAGCCTGTTTCAGGTTAAGTTGAGGGTTGAAGAAGCGTCTGCGTGGCGGCCGGGTTACTAGTCCCCATTAGTAATGTACGCCTCGTTGACTGCCCCACTTAAAAAAAAAAATTTACTCCATCATCTGTGATGTAGATTAGAATATTCAACTCTGTTGTCATAATCATCATTAGACAAAGAAATCAGCGCCTGTCTCATATCAATCGACCTACTTTTAACCCTAATTGTATTTGATTTCAATTCATTCATTTTGATTTTCACTCTGTCAACCAATTTTCATGGGATTAACTGATTATATAATACTGTACTTATAGATTTACCAGCCGATTTAGAGTTATAAAAACATAGATATAGTTTTATAAAACAAAAGTTATCATAAAGTTCAAATAACTTAAGGCCTTGCCATTAACTTGGTAATTTTATAAATGAAGTTATGGCTAATTTTTATTGTAGTATAATAACAAATTTGTAGAACGTAGTCGCGTCAGTTATAATTTACCGAGTCAATTAATTAGCATAAAAGTCAAGATAAAATTGTATAAATAAATAACATTTTGAAATGGTGTTTTAATTATTATCTGACAATTTTAACTTTTTCACTACGCGTCGGAGCTATTGATATTTAATATAATTGATAAAGTAATTGTAGGAAATCTGCCGTTAAACACATTAGTCGATGTTCATTTCTGTCCCAACTCAAGAAGGAAAAAGAGTGAACAGAATGTTGAATGAATCATTTTTTAGAATTCACTGCAAAACCGGATGTTTAGATTCTAACAATGGGAAAGCAAAGGTGACCGAGAGCTTCTAGCCTAAGTAAACTTGTCCCTCGTCATAAGGAAACGCCTGTTAATAAATGACTTTCGTAGAATTGTGGATTTTTATTATTACCAAAAATCTGTTGATAAACACTTATTAAGTATTATGCAATCGTTAATGCCATTAAAATTGCCTGAGCGAGTTTGCAATCAAACATATTTACGAGTTAGTTGTAGGGCTAAAAGTAGCTCCATTGAGATGAGACAAACGCTGACATTTTTCTCTAATGATGACTATAATGATAATAGCACTGATTATTTTAATCTACATCACAGCTCAAGGAAATTTATTTTTTATATGGGGAAGTCAAGAAGGCGTGACTAATGGGGATTAGTCGGACTAATGGGGATTAGTCGGCCGGACGCAGCACAAATCTTCCTCTACCATTCCGACCTGAATTTATCGACTTCGATTTTTCGCGACAAGCGTCTCGTATACTGGGCATGCCGCTTATATCGAATCAGCATAACACTGTTTTAACTTAGTATAGTTCGTTTTGTTGTTCGTATTATATTATTGTACTTATTACGTGTCACCATGTGTGGCCAGTCTAGTGCTAGTGGGTATTTTTCTGTGTACGACATATTGTCGTTCGTTTTTGTCATTTGTTAAGTCAAGATAAATGAATTTTATAAATTTTTCCTCGTATAGCCTTAAACTTTCTATGATGTTGGTGTATATTGTTTAATTGTTAACCAGTTCACGAACGTATTTAGGTATATTTTCATTATATAGATGTGTGTGTGTGTGCGCGCGTGTCATTTGACTCTACAGCTACAAGAAGACTGCAAAAACTGAATCTAAACAAACAAAGAAATAAATTTAAAGAAATACTTAGGTCTAATGTAAAAGAATAAAAAACTTAGAAATGAGGAATGCTTTCAGTAATATCAAGAAGGAATCAATTAACATTTCAGTGTTTACATATTTGTGTTATACGTATGTGTAGGCTGTGCATTATGCATATACGCATAATTTTATACAGCTCTTTAGGTATACATTTCTTAACATTATGCTTGCGAACAACAATAGAGTATAACATAAATCGTGTAAATTAATTTTACCGTGAACACTTGATTGAAAGTCTGTTCACCGGTAACACAATATAAAACGAATGTCTCAACTCTACTGTTATATTACAGCTTCAGGGCTCACAATAATTACGTTTGAAACTAGAGGTACAATTAAATGCAAACAGCAAGAACTGCTTACTCCCTTGTTGACCATATTTCGTCCTACACTGTTACAAGTAAGAATGGGTTGTTAAATGATCTTCATTAATTACAGCCGTGTATAGATTAATAAACGGTATCTTTACCTGCAAAACTGAGGAATTTTGTTACCTGTAGTTGCCACATGCACGAAAAAGTAATTGTTGAAAGTTAATCTTTATATGTCAAAGGAAGTTTATTTCATCATTTGTTCAAACAACATGAAAACATACTTAGTTAAAAATTGAAATATGTTTGAAACTGTAATTATTGAATTACCTGCACTCCATTTTCGCCAACACAAATTTACATTAATAGTTAAATTACGTGTTAGAAAATATTCAATACTTTATTGATCAGAATTTCTGTACTGCAGACTGTAAACAAAACTACGTGAAATAAGTTAAACCGAATGGTCGTATATTTGATTTCGATCACTGTATAAAATTTAATTTAATCCTAGTATTTGTAGAAGGTTTCTAAAGTGCCTGAATTCGAAAAATGTTAGTGACCTAAGACATTTTATGTAAACATTTTAAGTAATCACAGGAAAAGCCTATTGTGAATTAGACGCACTGTAATAAGTTACATGTGATGTTATAACAAATTATGCATTGAAGATTGTTGAAAATGCATACGCTACGAGTTTTTTAAAGTAACATAAAGGGTAAAGTCCATACAAACTATTTATGTCACATTTGTTTGTTCAAGGGCACCTCCCCTCTTTACTGAAATATTTAGGAAGAACACTGGAACACTGTCATAGTGAAGATCTGACGGGGAACACTGAGTCGAGAAAACTCGAAATGGAATTGTGCGTGTGCTAGCCACTACAAGTGCCCTTCGTAAACGCAATTCGGTTCTGTAAATACATAATAATCCACACTGTTTCATGAAGTCAAAACACTACTTTATATTATACTCAATTAGACAAGTGTATGAAATTTTTAGACAGTCGTCTACAGTTTTATAACTTGCAACTTAATAACGAAAAACGTTCTTATGGAAATATAGACCTATGCCGATCTGTCAATGGGGAAAATGACTGTTATTCACTTCGATTGAGTTGTACAGATGGGAAAACTAAGGGTTACAGATTTTTTGTTTGATTATTTTATCTACTAAAATTAAAAAGGATTATTTGCGATTAGAGTACAAATTTATCCTCTACAAATCCCCTAACTTTTATGCTAATCTACTAGATATGTGCAAATCAGAGATCAATTAGTTCTTAGCACATAATTTATTTCTAATTTCCATCGATGTTTATTTGCTTCCTGTGTCCAGAATTATGAACCTAGGTGTATGTCTGTGTGTGTGTGTGTGTGTGTGTGCGCTGGCGAATAAAATATTTATTTCAGTTGTATTTAATAATAATGTGGATAATCCGAAGTTATATTAACTGAAACTCGTCTGAGTATTATTATATATACCTACAATGTGTATATAGTAATCATGTACAAATGCTTTTTCTCTTCCCACATTTGCACGTCAGATATGAAAAGTGTCTAGTATTAGATATTGCAGTAGTTTATAAATACTTACAGTAATTGGCTGGGGCGCTGATTCCTTCGGTAAAATACTGAAACTCTCAGTATATACGGTCCCTTTAAACATTTTTAAATCGCAACAAACTGCCAAATGAGACCGGTATTCGAAGATATTAGCAACATAATGCCTTAATGAACCATTTCTTCTTGCATTGAACACAACATCCACAAATTTTTCAAATTTTTATTTTTGTTTATAGTCACGGAACACTATAATGTTTCAAGAATAGTGTTGTACTTGAGACACAACTTGAGACACATTATTTGAGTTGTATGTATGTGTGTCTCTGTCAGAGAGAGAGAGAGAGAGAGAAAGAGAGAGAGTGAGAGAGAGGGAGGGGGCAGACATATAGATAGACAGACAGGCAGGCAGAGAGGAGGCGTAATTAGATATGTGCCTTAGTATTTAAATTTGTAAATTATCGTTAGTTAATTTAGATTATCTGGATTATAGACATGGGTACTAACATAAAGAGCACTAGACGCCTGAAAATATTGGAGAGGAAGCTCCTGAGGCGATACCTGGATCCGTACATAGAAGTGGTGAGTGGAAGATACTAAGCAGCCACGATGATTATTATCATTTCAATGAGCATTTCGAAATATGTACTGAGGAAACTGCAATGGGTTGGCGATAATGTAAAAATGAATAATGGGCGAATTATAAAAAGAGCTTTCACATGGTGGTGGGGCAAAAGGCTAAAAGGACGTCCGACAAAAAGATAACAGGATATTGTCACCACAAATGCAAGACATGATGTAAATGCGAGGATGGAAATCTCACGGTAGAGCGAAGTGGAGGTTCAAGACAGAGGAGGCCAAGGCTGTAGCATCATTGGAGGATGAGGAGTAATAGACAAAAGTAAGTCATACCTCATTTATATGTCTTAGCGAATAAAAATGATTGTAAATAATTAGTTAATTAAAATTTCACTGCGGGTATAAGGAGGGAATTCTTAAAACCTTCTGCTCAGTTTGTTTATGCATGATACTTTTAAAATGTGAAGTAAACAATTTACCCATACTTAAACGATTCACGGCGACTTGAGAGAGATCGGAGTGATGAAATGATGTCTTTCCGGTAGTGCTGACTCTGTTTCAAAATAAGAAGAAAGAAATGCTTGTTGGTCTGTTTAGTCGCATCCTCCAAGCTACGCATTAGTTGAATCCAAGCAGAATTAATGTAGACTTTGAGACAGCTGCAATCTCGGCCCTCTGTCAAATCTTTCCCTTGGCAGATATTAGTGGATGTTACTTCCACATGAAGAAATATCTATAGGGTAAAGTGCAAAAACTTGACATAATGGAGGACTGAATGTGAAAATGAAGATATTAGATATCACATCTGTGCACTGCATTGCCGTTTTGGCCGGGAAACATTAATGAAGGGTAACTTGAAATCCACGCACAGGCTGCTGCAAACAACAATACTTGGATCTGAACGATAGGGCTGAGAAAACTGTCACTGAGTACGAAGAAAACGGACATATCAGATTCTACTTATCATATCATACATCCAGAAATGTGAATACTCTCCTTGCAACATTAGACAATTTGTAAAACGTCTAATGTAATTTTCTTACAATAAAATATAACCAAACTACTCAACATTCTCCCTATAATAAAAACAGGAAAAGCCTTGCAACGGCTGGCTTTGAACACGCGAAACTGATTACAGTCGATGTTATCATTTTACTAGTCCAAAGCCTAGAATTGTGGTAGAAATCAATATTCTCCCTAGTAATCGGAAACTTTCTGCTTCGTCCTTAATGTTACTATAATTGATTAATTTTCAACGCGATTTAACTTCAGGATTTGAGAAATGTTCAGATTTTTCACAACCTAAAAATTTCATAAAACCTTCAGTGTTCTTATTTCCTGCCTCAACCCCAAACGTAACGTCACTAACACACACACGTTTTTTATTGTAATACGATTGCTATCATACGTTGCTTCTTACTTTTGCACCTCACTTCTTCGCCCAGGCGACCGCTTTTATCCTATGGTAAACATCTGTTTTTTCTCACCCGGTCAGTTTCAGGTTTCAGGTAGTTTCTACTGACCGCTTTTTCCAGCGGCCGCTATCAACACAGGCAGACTATTGCATTATTACCTCAATGAAGATCGCTGCGATTGGGAACAATAACGAAATCACATACTGTATACGAGTATACGAGGTAATTTGTATCCCTCTGTTGTCAGTGGTATTATCACAATACCGCAATACGTGTAGAATTCATAGCAGAGTTGAATTACTTATATAAAATGTTTTATAAATTATATTCACAATAAAACACTCACCGACTGTGAAGCAATTCAATGAATTTTGAATTGGGTGCCCATGTACAAATTTATGAAAAAATACTTGAAAACTCAGACAATGGATTAGGTTGCGCTGAATTATTTTTAATACTATTCAAGAAGTTTTCTGCAGCAGTTGTATACGTTGTCAACTAACAATACTAATCAAATGTTGATACTAAAATCTGGAAACTGGCTTTCTTATGCTTCATATATATTATGACGCAGTAACACGTGCTTGATCATAATTTATTGCTTTCTAACAGACTAACATGATGTAATACAAATTACACATGGAATAATGCTTTTTTTAAAACAACAGTAGGCCTATTATACAAGTGCGTTATATAGAATACTTTACCTTTTAACATAAATCGACCTAGAAAATAACGTAACATACACAATGTAATGCTCCTAGCTGTGAATGTGCCAGTATAATGGACGACCATTAGCCACATTCCTCGTGTTGAGACAATGATTTAATGTGAATTATATCAAATACTACTTGTATTTTCGTGTTTGACTGATTTAAAATGGCGGAAAGTCAACAGGAAGAGACTTCAGTATAGCTGTCCAAAAACAGTATTTTTATAAATACCCAAAACATTTATTGTTTTTCTTACTATCTGTTAAGTAAACTGTTAATGTTTACAATAAATTTTCAAAATTGATTTTATTTTTTTTACTTCTACCTTCCATTCTGTTGTAATTTATAAATGTTTTCTTTGGTTTCTTAGTAATGTGACCATATTAAACGGCTATGTTTATGCCGACTCAGTTTCATCACTAGGATACCACATCACAGAAATGGGAGAATCTTTCGGTGTTAACAATAATATCAATACAACGTGGTTATCAATCGAAAAAAATTGTTGTTGTTAAACGTACTGACCACGTTTTTGTCTGCGGAAAAAAATTTCGTAGAATTTCAATAATAAGTGTTACTTTGTAACTTAAGAAGTCAACAGGTTCGATAGTTACTCTATCAATAGTGTATTTTTGAAATAAATGACAAACATATTTTACAAACTGTAATGATTATATTATATTACTCAGTCACCTGACACAACAACTCACAGGTTTGGCACAACAGACAAATACAATACGTGATATTGTTGTACAACACCACTAAACTACCGAATATTGTAACCAATTCTATATGCAGAGATATTACACTTTAATTCTGGTAATCAATGTAGGCCTTTTAGGGGAGGCTTTTAGAAATAGTAGTTAACTGATGAAAATAAGAGGTTTATTAGTTAGTATATGGAAGCAGAAATCTGTCGAAACTCTGATTGTTAAAATATTAAGACACACATTTTACAACTCCTATAAAGCATTTTAGTGCTAAATATATGAAAAATATATTATACTAACCGTCTGTGACTTCTCTTTTGATGTCCCTTCTTATTACGACATGTTTCAAGACTCTTGTCCCATTGTCAAGCATACAATTTGTAGCACATTATCAGATATGTTTGTCAAACGTTAAAAACCATGTCATAATGACCACAAATAACGGATTATTAAAATAACGAACTATACTAATTTGTAACTTGAATACGCGCATCGGGCGAACAGTGTACACTGCACAGCGACCCACCGCGCATTAACCGCAACTGATTCTAGTTATCTCAATATCTCAACGCGGTGTCATACAATACATTATACTTGAATAGTAACTGGTCGTTCAAAATGTGTGGCTTGGTATTAGTGTCCCTGAATGCTTTGTACACCTCAAATTCCTCGAGTGTGTTCATATAACGTCCTTTACTGCAAAAGTGGAGGGGTTTTTAATTAGTTCTGAAATCAGTATAACTATGATT
Organism: Magicicada septendecula; assembly: GCA_034769895.1. NCBI lineage: Eukaryota > Metazoa > Arthropoda > Insecta > Hemiptera > Cicadidae > Magicicada > Magicicada septendecula. The sequence goes on from CM068367.1 coordinate 1,005,089,376, forward strand.
TTCATTAATAAGATGTTTGGCGAAACTTGATTTGACAGTATCATAGTTACGACGGATAGTGGGTGGTTTGTGTTCATTGAATCTTTTGAGAAAACCACGGCCCGTCTGGCCCACATAGAAAGCGTCACAATCATTGCATGACAATTTATAAATGCCCGTTTTATTCTCAATACAAGTAGATTCGTGGGTACGAAGATTATTTAAGATATTATTTGTAGTCTTGTAAGTGACTATGATATCAGTGTTTTTTTTTATGAGAGATTTTAAAATGTTCGGCATGAAATTGGTATATGTTGCGGCGGTATATCTATGTGGCTTTTTCTCCCGTGCAGTCATTGATAATTGGTTAATGGTCCTTATTCTATTTTTATGTTTCTTGAGAATATTGTTTACGACGTTGGTATTGTAACCATTTGCAACTGCGATATATTTGATGGTATTTAACTCGGTAAGAAAATCTTTGTTATCAAGGGGTAAAGATAAAAGTCTATGTATAATGCTGTGAAACGCAGCCATTTTTTGCGATATGGGATGAAATGACGTGGCGTGTACCACGGTGTCTGTCGTCGTTGGTTTTCTGTATATATTAAAAAGTAAATTATTGTTGGTGTTTTTTGTGATTATCAGATCTAAGAAGTTTAGTTGTCCATTGTCCTCATGTTCCAAGGTGAATTTCATATGTTTGTTAATATTATTTAGATAACCGTGTAAACGATCAATCTGCCGCTGTGTACCTTTATAAATTAAGAACGTGTCATCGACATATCTACCATAAAATATAATATTGTTGCTATGTATATCATTCTCAAAGATGTAGGAATTCTCGAAGTAATTTAAGTATATATCTACAAGAAGGCTTGATAGAGGTGAACCCATAGCTAATCCTTCTCGTTGGCTGAAATATAATTTGTTATGGGTAAAGTAATTTTGGTCAAGGAGCAACTTTAATAACTCAATCAATTCATGTATACTTTTGATATCTAATTTTTTGGTATTTATAAGATTCTTCTTCAGTAACTGTAGAGTATCGGATATCGGTATATTTGTATATAAGTTAACGATGTCAAGGGACGCCATTTTATATGAAGGTTCGATTTTTAGTTTTTTAACCTTATTAACAAAGTCAATGCTATTAGTTAAGCTGTAGTTATTCTCCAATATTATATTCTGTTTGATTATGTTGAGTAGTTTTTTGGTGGTTTTATAACCCGGGGCAGTGGTAAAATTCACTAACGGTCTTATAGGGGTATTTTCTTTATGCAACTTCGGTAATCCTGTTAACAAGGGCGCTTTTGCGTTGATAGGTTTCAAATGTCTCCTAGTCTGTTCATCAAATAGATGTATGCATTTATTTATACATTGATTTAGACTTTTAGTATATTGTTCTGTAGGGTCAGAAGTTAATCTAACTATGTTATTGTCTGTTATAAAATCTTGTATCTTCTCATTATAAATATTCGTGTCCATGATAACTACAGTGTTGCCTTTATCTGCTTTAGTAACTAAAGCGTGGTTATCAGTTAATTTCTTTTTGAGATTAATTAGAGTTTTTCGTTCTTTGTTATAATTGGCTGAAAAAACAGAGCGAATGTTCTTATTGATGTTATGTCTTTCAATAATCTTATTAAACTTATCATTTATTAAAAACCGAACCTTATTTTGTTCTTGATGGTCAGATATCGCTTTGACGACAGTTTCGGCGTTTAAAATTTCTGCAATGATATGTTTGCGGCTAAAATTGCATTTTAGTGCGTTAGTTACGTAAGAGTGGTAACGGTTTTTGAGACAAATTTATAATAAATAACGTTTAAAAAATATCAAAAATCATGAAACAAAACCTTTAATGTTTGGAAATACGAATGCATTGTTGTAACCATGAGGTTAGTGATATTGTACTTTTTTAATCAAATATTGTGCCAATGAATCTCAAGACAAATAACAATTGATTGGATACGTTCACCCTTTTTTGAAACAAGTGAGATATAGTGTAAAATTCAGAGGCATTTATCCGTTATATTTACAGTATTTTTTTTTAACTAACGCGTTTACATTTATAAACAAACGTTATAAATTTGTTTACTATGTTTTTGTAGATTTCGAGTGTCTATAATTTGTCAAAAAACATGTACCTGGGAAATTTAATAAATAACCTATCCTTCAGAACTGCGCGCGAACGTGTCTGTAGTTTTAAAGTTGACGTAGCGATGATCATTTTATTGTCACAATGTCGTATAAAATTTCTGTGCGGTAATGTTGAGAGACGAGCAGTATCGTGTAACATATGTTATGTTACATTAACATTAATAATTTGTTGGTAATAATGGCAGTTTACACAATGTGCTATGAAATGTGTTCACCCGTAGTATACTGTGAGCTATAAGCTTAGGTCGTGTCACGTCTTGTGTTTCAAATCCATACAGGTTAGCGGTTTACGGACAAGCGTAAGTGCGCAGTTAACAATTAACGGTTTATAGTGAACGTGCACGCTGTAATGTATTTGTATTTGCTTTCAGAGTAACTAACGATTGTAATGTATTTGCACGCTTATACGCGTACACGCTTTTGTACAAATTCCCAGCTTAAAGAAAGCGTTTGGCAGTTCATTAGGAATTTGATGACTTGAACAGTTTAGTAAGTTAAAAATTATAAAATTAACTGAAAATGCCAGTACACTTGACATGCGATCAGTTACACCGTTTAACAATGATATAAATGTGAATTACTCATTCTAAGACCGAATCAGCGCACTTTGTAATCAATGAGTATTAGTATTTTTTTAATTTTAACTGGGGTTATAAATTACTGCGTAAGACATTCTGATTTTTCATAAACAGAATACAAAAAAAAAAAATAAAAAACCTTATATTTAAACCAACATTTAATATAATATACTAACCCAAAAAGAATTATAAAATTTAATTTGGTAATTTGGTAGATACTTAAATTACGTTTAGTGGTCAGTTTGTATTATTAATATTTTGGTAGTATAATAAAAGCATTAGAAAACATTTCTGTACAGTATAGAAAAACAAGTAGTGGGTTTTAAGTAATGTGTATGTGTTGTAAAATGTTTGTGTTGTAAACTGTCGGGCGTTACCTCCGCGCACTTTTGTTACTTACTCTGTTGACTGGATACTCTGCAGTGATGTAGTCCTGTAACACAACTTAATACTATGCTTTTTGTGGGCGCCACTTGGAAACGTTTGTTCCAAGAAAAATATGTGATTGATAAAAAATTTTTAAATCTACGAAAAAAAAACAAGTCAGTTTAGCTTGGAAAAATGAGTTAAGTTTAATGGTTCTTTAAAAACAAACAAATCGTCTGAAGGACTAACATTCATAGAAAAAAATTATAAAATTGCAGAGAAAAAATTTTACAAGTTATTATTATTGACAATATTTTTATATGTCCAATCAAGTATCGGCTAGTATAATTCAGATTTTGACTCAGTTGAAAAGCATGAGTTTAATATGTGAAAAATCTTTACTCTCAGGACGTGACTCCTTTGAACTACCAAGACATATCAATTAGATGCCTTACAAGAAAAAACTAAGTGATTTGAAGGTGTATGTGTGGCGTGTGGAGTACAACTGTGTGATAAATGTAACCTGGTAACAAATGACTTTAATTTTGGTAACTCACGTTCCAATGGTCGTTTATTCTCGCACTGGACACTTCCTTCGGGTAGTTTCTCAATCTCGCCTCTTCGGATGTACACTGAATCTATTTAAAGTCAAATTTTGCGATCATTACTTTTTCCGCACTTTTGTAAAAACGTTTGGCAGTAGAATCTCGTTCAAACGCCGCCGTTACGAATCATCTGTTTAGCGTTGATTCAGAAATCTGCCACCGCAGCGCTGATTCCCATGCAGTGTCGAGGAAGGCTTTGTGTATTGTATGTTTATGTTAAAGGGGATTTTTTGTCAAGTTAGTCAGTCAATGCGAACACAACAGAATTCGTTCTCTATTTAAATTTGTTGGTCCCTCCTGGGCCGTCGACGTTCTGGCTGCGTGATTTCTATTAAAATTTGCCGTATCGCTGCTCTATTTCAGCGATACTTTTTGGCGTAGATTCTCGTTGAGGTTAAGTCAGTCGGTTATGTCTATGTACGGGAAAAGCCTTCCTGGCGTGTCTTGTCGATTTCTCGCCTCTCCGGTTTCGCCTTAGCTGCGTTGATCAGTGTTGTGTGAGATGCATCAGTTCTGGAGTTCAAGTTTCAAGTGTTTTTGGGTCATTGCATTGCATTATGGATGCGGGGTGGCTTTGCACCCGTGGCTTGATTGCAGCATCTGGATCGTGTCCAATGGCTGCCAGAAGTAAACATAGTGCTGGTACATGTCGACTGGTTACCTAAAACTGGAAAAGGAAACCGCCAACCAGTTAACTGAGAAGGCGGGGGAGTATAACTTTTATTTGTTTAATGCACTGCCGCTGGTACCGATTCGAGCAACAGATGTTGCCCGTTTCAAGTCCAGTCAGCAGACGCCCTGAGGGCGTCGGTCGCTCCCCGCGAGGCGGAGAGCCTCCGTGCCAGTGACTGATGACAGCGACAAGCAGCCGGCTCAGCGTGCTAGGAGGTGGACAGGAAGGAGAGAAGGACAGTTTGGTGAAATACTCTGGTCAAGGACTGATGATTACTTGTTTTTGTTTAATTTAAAGAGGATGGCGTTATGGCGGGTCATCAAGAAGCGCCCGAGGGCGCTTGACCCGAATGGGCGGTGGTGGTTCTGATGCACTGATGGTTCGTAGGTACGGGAAGGTGGAGGTCGAGGCTTTAGCAAAGAGAGTTAGAGCCAGCGACCGGACAAAGGAAGTCAAGGTAGGAACACGGAGACCCCTTCGAATCACGTCGTTCCTTACAAACCAAGGGGACCCCGTCAAGGATCGGAGTGTTCGGGACTGGAAAGCTTCCAGCCTACATCTGTTGGTGGTGGATAAAAGAGACCACCAGGCGGGTGCCGCATAGGTCAATACAGACCTGAGAAATAGTAGATAGATGGTAAGTTTCGTGCGCATGGCCAGGCGGCTGCGACACGAGAGGAAAGGAGATAATTTGGCTCGGACGCCGCGAGCCTTGGCAAGGGTTTCCGTCACGTGGGCGTTGAAGCAAAGGCGACGATCTAGCCGAACGCCTAAATACTTAACCGATTCTTTGTAGGCGATGGGTCTCCCTGCTAGGGAGAGGGGCTGGCATCGGGAGATGGACTTACGGGTGAAGCAGATCGCCTCGGATTTCTCCGTGTTGATCGTCACCCGCCATTTCCGTAGCCAGTCCGGAAGCTGGTTCAACTGACGCTGCAGCTTTGTACTCGCAAATCGCGGGGACAGGGAGCTGCAGTGATACATAGCATCGTCAGCGAACAAAGACAACGTGACTCCGGGCAAGACAGGCAGGTCGTTCGTGTACACAAGATACAGAACGGGGCCGAGGACAGATCCCTGAGGTACGCCGGCGGCGACGGGTCGAACTGTAGAACAGGACCCGTCGACGCTCACCCTGAAGGTTCGGTCGCTGAGATACGACCGGAGGAAAAACACTATGGTAGATGGTAGAGGGGAATTGGCAAGTTTGAAGAGAAGACCTTCGTGCCAGACTTTATCGAAGGCCTTGCTCACGTCCAACAGTACGGCGGCCGTAGCCGCTCGCCTGTTGGTGGCGTCTGACAAGTGCGTAACAACGCGGACCAATTGAAGCGTGGTCGAGTGCTCTCTGCGAAACCCGAACTGTTCGCTGCGGATGAAACCATCTAGCAGCGGCGAGATGCGAGCCAGCAGGAGACGCTCGAACACCTTCGAGATGACTGGCAAGAGAGAGATTGGACGATAGCTTTCAGGAAGCATGCGCGGCTTGCGAGGCTTCGGAATCATTACGATGTTGGCTGATTTCCACAGGCGGGGAAAGTACTGTAGCCGGAGACAGGAGTTAAACAGCTCAAGAACGAGGTCAACGCCTGAGGCCGGGAGATTTTGTAGAGCAGCGGCCCCGATCCGGTCAGGACCGGGGGCGCGACGGCGATTTAGTCGGCAGATAGATGAAACTAGTTCATCCCTGTCGAACGGGAGGGCTGGGATTTCGGGAGGGCGTGAAATCTGCCGAGTGGGCAGGGTCCGAGACGCCTTGGTGAACAGTAAATTGCACCTCCATGCAGTCGGCGAAGACCTCGGCCTTGCCTTCTGAAGAAGATACAACCCCGTTCGGAGTTTCAAGTGGGTTGCGAGTTCTCTTCTCGCGGGTCAGTCTACTCGCCGCTCTCCAGACGGAGGCGTGGTCGACTTCAAGAGACTCAAGGTATGAGTCCCAACGATCAAAGTTTACGTCCCGCAGTAGCTGCTGGACGTAAAGAGACTGGGCCTGAAAGCGCCTTTTGACGCCGGGATCACGGGTTCTTTGCCATCTGCGGCGGAGATTGCGCCGGAGCCAGATGGCGTGGAGTACTTCCGCAGGTAAGGCCGATTTACGATGGTTCACCTCGAGAGTATATGTGTGTCGATCCATGACACCTTGGACCAACTCCTGAAGATGAGTGGCTCGGAGATCCAAATCGTCACAAGTGACGATCGGGTCCGCGGGGAGTGATGGTAACCGCCGTGAGAGCTCATCATGGTAGGAGCGCCAGTTGACTCTCCTAACAATCTGAGCGGGAGGTCGGGGTGAGGCCGACAGCTCACGGGCAGTTATAAAAAGGGGATTGTGATCGGATGAGAGATCCGACACTGACGAGACCTGGATGTGATGGGTCACGTCCTTGGCTATGACAATGTCAAGGACGTCCGGTCGATGACCGGAAAAGGGAAAGTGAGTAGGGTCTTCTGGGCCGATGACTTGAAGTACCGGGTCGTCGGAGACGAACCGATACAGAGATTTTCCGTAGGCGTTGGCTACTCTGCTGTTCCAGGAGGGATGCTTGGCATTTAAGTCGCCGGCTACAATGGTTGGTAGGGGATGATCGAGGAGAGCATCCCACTCCTCGGGCGGTGGAGGTAGCCGCAGGCCGGGCCGGAGATACGCCGCAACAACGCGCAACTCCGATCCGCCAGCGTCTATCGCCACCGCACAACCTTCAACAAGAGATGTATCTAAAGGGGGTAGTGGCCTGTGGGATATCCGCCTGTGGACTAAGACGGCTGTCCCCCCCGAGGGGCGACAGCCAGGCCGTTGGGGACGATCCTGACGAAAACAGATGTAAGATGGCAGGTTGAAGGTATGGTAGCGAGCCAGATGAGTCTCGCAAAGGAGGACGACATCAGCGTCGTACTCCGTTACGAAAGTCATCAGTTCAGATCGTCGAGGGACTACCCCATGGGCATTCCACGCAACGATCCTAAGACTCCTAGCCATTCAAAGGAAGAAGAGGAAAGAGGGTAGACAGTGATTGAAACACCAGGGCGAGAACCGTGGTTGTATCTGGAGCAGACCTGATGTTGTTTACCAAAGTTTCAGCCCAGGCAGTCAGGGGGTCCACCGGGGCCCGGGAAGATTCCCGAGATTCCGGAAGACGGACCTGGCTGGCCTCGGCCGGTGTTGCAGATGGCGCAGGGCTCGGGGACGGACGTGGGGTCTGCTCAGTTGGGAGCTTAGGTTGATGGATGGGGGCGGGCGGGGCCCGCTGAGGTTTTACAGGCAAGGCCTGTGGAACTTGTCGCTGACGGCGACGAGTGCGCTTCTGTTTGGAGCTCCGAGGAGCGGAAGGCGGGACTGATGTAGCGGCCACAGCCGCGTATGAAGGACCGGGCGCTCCGGCAGGCGCCGGGACAGAAGGGACTGCAGGCGGCGCCGAAACGTCGACTGCAGGCGGAACTGGGGCCCTGGGAGCAGCCGGAACTGCTGCCGGGGCCTGAGATGATGCTCCGGAGAGAGGTGGGAAGGGCTCTCTGCGGTTAGGGAGGGGACCTGCAACACGGCCCGCCTGCGCGCCAGGGCGAGCAGGAGTCCGCTGCAGCTTCATGGCAGATATAAAGTCCCTACATCCTCTATAACTAGCCGGATGGTCCCCGCCGCAGTTGCAGCAAATGGCCGTGAACCCCGTCTTGGGCTTATCACACCCACGATGAGGCTCAGTACATCGCACGCAACGCGGAGGGTGATTACAGAATAGGCTGGAGTGGCCAAACCTCTGGCAGTTAAAACACTGCGAGGGGCCTGGCCGCGGGTCAAAAGTACGAACTTGCACCCGAAGGTGCAGGAAGTTTTGGAGGCCATAGACCTCCTCGAACTGGCCTACTTTGAGTAGTTTCACTAGGAAACTGTTCACAGGACGGCGATCTTCCCCCTTGCCAGCATGCAGTACACTTACCGCCGTCGGCGAATAGCCTAAAGCGACAAGCTCCTGCCTGATGGTATCGGGGGCGGTCCAGGAAGGAAGTCCGGAAAGAACAACTTTAATTTCGCGCTCTGAAGGAAGCGCGAAAGTATGGAAGGAGATCTTCCGATCGGTAAGAAACTGTTGGACCGATCGGAAGTCCGGGACTGTTGTGGCCGCAATTCGAAGCGAGGAGCCTTGGCACCTGGCCTCGAGTTTGGCCGAAGGAAGCAGATTCTGCAGGGAGTGGAGAATTTCTCTATAATTGCGATTGTCGGGAATGACAATCGGAGGAATTTTAGGCTTAGGCACAGATTGAGAGGGAGACTGAGTCGGATGGCTGGCGCTGTTACCATGACTAGATACCCGATGCGTAGGAGCGGCCGGTGGCGGGCTGGTGACTAATTTTCGCTTGCGTTTGGCAGACTTGCCCTCCACAAGCGAAAATTCACCGTCTCCCGTCCCCACACTACACATCGACGCACAATCATCACTTTCACTATCACTTGCACTAACTGTATGGGAAGGTAACGGGGTAGAATGAGGACCAGTACCGCAGGTTTCCATTAAGGTTACCAGCGGTGCCGGTAAAGGAACGGGCGTTGCGTTCGACGCCATCTCGGGATTAACCGAAATGAACGTCGAAGACGCAAAAAGGGCTAGGAAAGAGTAACTTTCACCAGCACTGAATCACTACGCTGACAGACAAAGAACACGAACACCAGACGCGCACTGCACACGAGTCACAAAAAACACACGCGCACGACACAATACACTGGTAATTTATAGCACAATGATGATGATGAATACAGATGATGATATGGTGAAGAATTCACTTTGATAAATGTATAAATAACGGTGAAATTCACAAGCAAAAATCGCCATAAAAAGTGACGCAGCCTACCCTGGCAACAGCTCTAGGTAGACTCCTGTTTTTGGGTCGAATTTGGTCTCGCTTTTATACTAATTCAGGATGACTGTTTTCATCGACTTCCGGTATATTTGTGTAAAAATTCTTTCTAGATTGTTCGAGAATAAACGAAATGGAATGTCATAGAACAATTTTCACTTCCGTAGAAGCTTTTAGAACGAATTTCTTATTCTTCATACAAAGGATATTTCAAAATTTACACTGGTATTTATCAAACAGTTTTACATTAGTACTCACAATTTGTATGCCATTAATACATTTAGATTCCCTGTTTTTAACTGAATCTAGCGATACTAAATATGATTGGTTTCTAATTAACTTAAGTCTAATAAACAATACAATATACAACCCTCACCTTGAGTTGTTGTCATTGAAAACTCAATTTTTATAACAAAAATTGTTGTGGAGTTACAAAGTTCCTTCCACAAGCTGAACATCTAATACTACTACTTTCCTACAACAAAATAAACAAATTTTAACATAAATAAAACACAAATAAATACAATTTTATATGGCCTCTGCTCATGGCCTAGATTCTTGTCAGTTTTCTAATACAATGATTAGTCTTTTTCTTTAATATATGTATTATTTCACAACTATACACACAGAGTTTATTATTTTGTCTATCTTTTGTGATACCTGGTTACTCTGTACATATATTATATTTATCACAAGATGACATAGCATCATTGATTGGTCTTGAGATGTCATTTTTTATGGTGTGACAAATCTCACTCTAATTAGTTAAATTCTTTTAGAATTGACTTTACTTTCAACTGAGTTTGTTTCTTATTAAGGTATACTGATGTATTGTACCTTTCTATCTTATTTTTGTTAGTATTATGTAAGTATTTAGCCAGATATGATTATTTTTGTACTGGATAATTGGTTCCAGCCATACATGGTATAAGTAAATATTTTGCTAACTTGACTATTACAATGTTAAAGTTGGTCAGGTATATTAGTATAGTTGGTTTATATCATATTACAGCTTTCTAATACAGTTTGGTTGCATTTTGGCAACATTAAATTCATAAATTATACAATATTAGATGCCTATTACATGTTTTTTAGTTAACACGGTTTTTGGCTATTTTGACTGCTTTTTATTCATTTGACAGCTTCCTTTATTTAAGATAAATTGTTCACTATTGTCTGCTTGACAATTACATATAGTTTTTATTTAAATCTGATAATAATTAATTTTTTTATGAAATCTTGGTGTATGGTCTCAAATCCAACACATTAATATTTTTTGTCATTGCAAATATACAATTTTTATTTTAACTTAGATTCTTTCTAATAATGTATTTAAATCATTTAATACATTTATTTTATTTACATCACATAATATAATAATGGATCATGTCCATTTATTCACAAAAAATAGTTTTTAATACTCTATTCATAGTTATAAAACTTAATAATTATTGACTTTATTCTGGTGGATTCTGACATTATTTCTCTCTCTTATAGTGTCTTATGGTTTTTTCACTCTTATTCACTTTAATAATATATATGGGGTTTTGTCTTAGTCATAGTTTGGTCGTTTTTTCAAGTTGATAGAAATAATTATTATACAAAATTACGCAATTTTTTGGGACTACTTGGGTTCGATACTGTTCACCTCACTTTCCTCTTATGCTAACTTACTATATAAATGATTTCTTTTATGGAACGTTCTGTGACGTTACATATGCCTCTCCGTTAAAGTTGATAATTTTGGAAAAACATATCTTTGGTTTTGATGAAATTATCATCTCTATATTAACCTTTTATTAGCTTCTTTATATTTCATTCTTTTATCTTGTAATTAAATTCCTGTACTACTCCTTTAATATATTAATCCAACTCAATATTCCTAGTTCGTTCTTTGTCGTATCACCTATTCCTTTCCTTTTTACCTTGATGTTTTATAATTAATCTTTGATATAATTCCCTATCAATTCCCTAACTTACATAGAGGGTTGGGAGTCAGAGTGGCTCGCTATGGCATACATTCTCTGTCCCTTCCTGTCTATCACTACTGAAATCATAGGCAACACATCCCTGTTCAGAAAATAATAATTGCACCTTTGCAACAAATAATAAAAAAAAATACAATATTCAAAGATCATAGGCTCCTACACATAAATTCCCTTTCTTAAACTCTTCTGATTAATTCACAATTATATTAATATATCGTTCTCCGCAGGTTAAAATTATCGTTTAAAATCATTCAACGTTAATAGCTATATTCATATTCATCATTACCTCCTTATGTAACACACTGTTTTCCCTTTTTTTTATTTTTCATTTATCATTTCCATTTAGTATCAAACATATGACAGTATTTCTCCTTCTTTTCTCCTTCATTAAGTGTCCTTCTCGTAATATTTATTAATAACAATCTCTCTCCTTCTCTAAGTACGGGTAAGCTGGTAAATATACGTTGACATGGCTATTGGAAATAAATCTTGCCTATGATGGAATGTGTCCATCTCGTAATATTAATTTATTATAATCTCTCTCCTTCTCTAAGTACGGGTAAGCTGGTAAATATACGTTGACATGGCTATTGGAAATAAATCTATATTTTAAATATATATCTTTATGCCTTTGGTGTAAGGTGTCCTTCTCGTAATATTTATTAATAATAATAATCACTATACAATAATATTTATATTTATTTAAAAATCTCTACCTCCTTTCTAATTATGGCTAAGTTAAAAAATTCACGTTAACATGTTTAGTCAAGGTACCTTCTCTATGATGCTGTATTTGACTTTGGTTTTTGGTCATGGTACTTGGTCACTGATTCGACTTGCGATTTTTTTTTTTTTTTTTTTTTTTTAATCATGGTACTTTTTTAATGAAGTCTGGTTATACGTACCTTTTACCTTGTTCCTAATTGTGTCAGTTACCTCGTAGGTATTGTTTTCATGTTTGATAATATTTGGGTATATATTTGTCAGTTTGGGTTAATTACCTTGATTATTTCAACCCCTTTTGGTTGTGTTCCTAATATTATGTCATTATTATCATTCCCATTCCTTTTTAATTCCTTCTCTTTTCAATATTCGACCTTCGATGTTTAGCACCTCTACTCCTTCAAATGCCAAATTTGAAAATTTTGGTCTAAATGGTCATAAATGGTCTATGACATTTATTCTGGATGACTAATCCACGGCATTACCATCTCATCACATGTTTGGGCCACAATTTTTCTGCATAGCGGAATTCCTCCTCTCTCTCACTTTCATTTTGGGGATCATTATCTGGTTCTCGGCCAGTTTCTGCCAATATACGTCTCGTCAAGCATCTCTCTTATCCTGTCCCAAATTGTTTCTCTACTTCTCCCAATAACCTCCTCCATTCTTTCCAAAAATTCCATTGGGTTTCGTCGATAGTCCTGGAAGTTGATTACTTCCCTGTTTTCACCATGACACGTATGAGTGTTTAGTATTGGTGTGTCTCTCAGCGCCTCTAATCTTTCCTGCAGGTTTTTCTCTCTCTGGTCTATTTCCAGTATGCTATTTTTGTTAGTTTTTATTTGTTCGTCCAGCCTGTTAGCGATGTGCTGGACTTCTCCCACCTCCTGCATGATGGCGTCTTGGTTCTGCCTTACCATGTTTTCGAGATTTCTAACATCTTGTTTGGTCTCTACTGTTTGTTCCTCTATCTTTTCGAAACGTGTATTGTTTCCCTCCCGTAACCTTTCCAATTGTTTCTCCATGTTTTCGACCTTCCTGTCACTATCGATCTTATTATCATTGATCGTTTTGTTTACTGTTTCGTATTTTATGCTAATTTCTTTTTTCAGAGACTCTATACATTTTTTATTCGCCTCCTGAAATGTCTCCAGTTTTTTCCCATTGTCATCTATTTTCTCGGTTATATCCTTCCTTAAAGATTCTATGTTTTTGTCTAATTTCCCCATATCTTCCTGTCTATTTTTATTATTCTCCTCCTTCATTCCTAGGAGCATCACCATTATTGCATTCATGTCAACGCTCGCTATTTTTTCTGGTTCGGGTTTCTCTGTTTGTTCTACCATTTGTATGGGTTCTTCTCCCGTTTGTTCCTCTATTTCATCTGCCGTTTGTACCGGTCTTTCCATTTCTAGTGTGGGCGGTTCTAATTCCGTTTCCTCCATTTGTACTGCCTCTCCGTCTTCCACACTTAACTCGGGTTCCACAGTCTTCTTCACCTTTTTTCCCTTTGGTTGCGGCATTTTAATATGTTGGTAGTTGCCGGGCTTGTTCCGCCTTTTTCAAGCCTCACTAGTTGGGCTGCCAATTTATAGAAAAACAAGTAGTGGGTTTTAAGTAATGTGTATGTGTTGTAAAATGTTTGTGTTGTAAACTGTCGGGCGTTACCTCCGCGCACTTTTGTTACTTACTCTGTTGACTGGATACTCTGCAGTGATGTAGTCCTGTAACACAACTTAATACTATGCTTTTTGTGGGCGCCACTTGGAAACGTTTGTTCCAAGAAAAATATGTGATTGATAAAAAATTTTTAAATCTACGAAAAAAAAAACAAGTCAGTTTAGCTTGGAAAAATGAGTTAAGTTTAATGGTTCTTTAAAAACAAACAAATCGTCTGAAGGACTAACATTCATAGAAAAAAATTATAAAATTGCAGAGAAAAAATTTTACAAGTTATTATTATTGACAATTTTTTTATATGTCCAATCAAGTATCGGCTAGTATAATTCAGATTTTGACTCAGTTGAAAAGCATGAGTTTAATATGTGAAAAATCTTTACTCTCAGGACGTGACTCCTTTGAACTACCAAGACATATCAATTAGATGCCTTACAAGAAAAAACTAAGTGATTTGAAGGTGTATGTGTGGCGTGTGGAGTACAACTGTGTGAACAATGTAACCAGGTAACAAATGACTAATTTTGGTAACTCACGTTCCAATGGTCGTTTATTCTCGCACTGGACACTTCCTTCGGGTAGTTTCTCAATCTCGCCTCTTCGGATGTACACTGAATCTATTTAAAGTCAAATTTTGCGATCATTACTTTTTCCGCACTTTTGTAAAAACGTTTGGCAGTAGAATCTCGTTCAAACGCCGCCGTTACGAATCATCTGTTTAGCGTTGATTCAGAAATCTGCCACCGCAGCGCTGATTCCCATGCAGTGTCGAGGAAGGCTTTGTGTATTGTATGTTTACGTTAAAGGGGATTTTTTGTCAAGTTAGTCAGTCAATGCGAACACAGCAGAATTCGTTCTCTATTTAAATTTGTTGGTCCCTCCTGGGCCGTCGACGTTCTGGCTGCGTGATTTCTATTAAAATTTGCCGTATCGCTGCTCTATTTCAGCGATACTTTTTGGCGTAGATTCTCGTTGAGGTTAAGTCAGTCGGTTATGTCTATGTACGGGAAAAGCCTTCCTGGCGTGTCTTGTCGATTTCTCGCCTCTCCGGTTTCGCCTTAGCTGCGTTGATCAGTGTTGTGTGAGATGCATCAGTTCTGGAGTTCAAGTTTCAAGTGTTTTTGGGTCGAATTTGGTCTCGCTTTTATACTAATTCAGGATGACTGTTTTCATCGACTTCCGGTATATTTGTGTAAAAATTCTTTCTAGATTGTTCGAGAATAAACGAAATGGAATGTCATAGAACAATTTTCACTTCCGTAGAAGCTTTTAGAACGAATTTCTTATTCTTCATACAAAGGATATTTCAAAATTTACACTGGTATTTATCAAACAGTTTTACATTAGTACTCACAATTTGTATGCCATTAATACATTTAGATTCCCTGTTTTTAACTGAATCTAGCGATACTAAATATGATTGGTTTCTAATTAACTTAAGTCTAATAAACAATACAATATACAACCCTCACCTTGAGTTGTTGTCATTGAAAACTCAATTTTTATAACAAAAATTGTTGTGGAGTTACAAAGTTCCTTCCACAAGCTGAACATCTAATACTACTACTTTCCTACAACAAAATAAACAAATTTTAACATAAATAAAACACAAATAAATACAATTTTATATGGCCTCTGCTCATGGCCTAGATTCTTGTCAGTTTTCTAATACAATGATTAGTCTTTTT
The DNA here is from genome assembly GCA_034769895.1 of Magicicada septendecula. NCBI lineage: Eukaryota > Metazoa > Arthropoda > Insecta > Hemiptera > Cicadidae > Magicicada > Magicicada septendecula. Next base: position 1,005,104,664 of record CM068367.1, read on the forward strand.
CTTTAATATATGTATTATTTCACTACTATACACACAGAGTTTATTATTTTGTCTATCTTTTGTGATACCTGGTTACTCTGTACATATGTTATATTTATCACAAGATGACATAGCATCATTGATTGGTCTTGAGATGTCATTTTTTATGGTGTGACAAATCTCACTCTAATTAGTTAAATTCTTTTAGAATTGACTTTACTTTCAACTGAGTTTGTTTCTTATTAAGGTATACTGATGTATTGTACCTTTCTATCTTATTTTTGTTAGTATTATGTAAGTATTTAGCCAGATATGATTATTTTTGTACTGGATAATTGGTTCCAGCCATACATGGTATAAGTAAATATTTTGCTAACTTGACTATTACAATGTTAAAGTTGGTCAGGTATATTAGTATAGTTGGTTTATATCATATTACAGCTTTCTAATACAGTTTGGTTGCATTTTGGCAACATTAAATTCATAAATTATACAATATTAGATGCCTATTACATGTTTTTTAGTTAACACGGTTTTTGGCTATTTTGACTGCTTTTTATTCATTTGACAGCTTCCTTTATTTAAGATAAATTGTTCACTATTGTCTGCTTGACAATTACATATAGTTTTTATTTAAATCTGATAATAATTAATTTTTTCATGAAATCTTGGTGTATGGTCTCAAATCCAACACATTAATATTTTTTGTCATTGCAAATATACAATTTTTATTTTAACTTAGATTCTTTCTAATAATGTATTTAAATCATTTAATACATTTATTTTATTTACATCACATAATATAATAATGGATCATGTCCATTTATTCACAAAAATTAGTTTTTAATACTCTATTCATAGTTATAAAACTTAATAATTATTGACTTTATTCTGGTGGATTCTGACATTATTTCTCTCTCTTATAGTGTCTTATGGTTTTTTCACTCTTATTCACTTTAATAATATATATGGGGTTTTGTCTTAGTCATAGTTTGGTCGTTTTTTCAAGTTGATAGAAATAATTATTATACAAAATTACACAATTTTTTGGGACTACTTGGGTTCGATACTGTTCACCTCACTTTCCTCTTATGCTAACTTACTATATAAATGATTTCTTTTATGGAACGTTCTGTGACGTTACAACAGAAACAATTAATATCAGGAGATCATATTGACAGGAAGGTAAAGTATGAAGTATGAACAGTGCGAGGATATTTTTTTGTCGAGATCAGGAGATTCGCATATAAATATAACGAGAGGTTCCACCACCCGTGACAATGGCGATTTATCCATCTCTTGGAGATCGCACACGTGTAAACCCTTGAGCGGAAGAAACATACCACAATAGTAAGAACTCGAGGGTTACCAAATGTTACGAAAGAAGACACTGACGGTAAAGTATGGTGCACGTAGAAAATGTGTATATATGATAAAGTAGTGCAAGGATGATGAAAGAGCTACAACTCAAAGTCTGAGGAATTATGGGTATTGAATTCAAATCCACACCGTTACACCGATTGGCACCAAATTTTGCACAGGTAACCTTTGATACAAGGCGAAAAACTCTGTCTAACTTGGAAGTTAATATTTTGTCCTGTTCGCACGATTTAGGCCCTTTTAGTTGACGCGTATAAAGATGTCAACAACACCATTGAGACCAGAATTAATTACCATAGTAACAAGTAAATAAACAAATGATATTTACCGGCATCGGAACTGTACCTCTATCCGTTCCTGCAGTTTTTAATGTTTTTAATATGCGATTGTATCGATATATTTTGTAATTTAGTATACAGATACGTCTATATATTTTGTAATTGTCTTAAACGATTATAAAATTTATGTTTATACGTATTTCTGATGATGCAATGAATAAGTAATGAAATATATTAAATACTACTACTAAAGATATCAACAACACCATGGAGACCTGAATTAATTACCATAGTAACAAGTAAATAAACAAAAGCTATTTAGCGGCATCGGAACTGTACATTTATCCATTCCTGCACACATGTCGGTAGTTTATATAATATGCGATTGTATCGATATATTACGATGTGGAAAAAGAAGAAGTGTACTAATTGTAAATTGTCCTATTACTTAATGCAAAGCAAAAATACGTGTTATTTTCATTTGTAAGGTTAGGTGAAAACGGTTTTTGGTTTTTAGTTTGCTGCTGAAATAAATAAAAGCCATGGTTTAGGAAAACATAACGTTTAATGTGTTTTCTTCTAACATAGTAACACTTAAAGAATTTAGCGTTTTTGATTTAACAGGTACTTTATAAATATCTCCAAAGGCTTTATAGACGGGTACGTTTAAATCTCCAAAGGCTGTTGCACCAACATAATAATTTAGTACAAGTTAAAATAGTACAAGTGTTGAAAACAGCTTTGGAGAGAATTTGACTAATGAGTAGGCCTACAAAATTGTTATACGAGCTGACAGAACGCCATATAGACATACACAATACAAATTACATTAAAATACTTATTAAAAGTCAAATATTCGCGTGCGAAGCTGCGGGTAACAGCTAGTATGTTTATAAATCTAAAACTTGAACGGAATATTCAAAAAATTGTCGGTAATGTGGGAAACACCAAGAAACAAATTTTGTGTGAAAATGCAGCAATCTCTGTACATGCACTGAATCGGCAAGAAATATCAGATGCTTTTAAAGTAAAAAAAAATTCTCGTTATCGTTGCGGGAAATCCAGTGTGGCCTTATTGTTGTTGTATAACGGGGTGAAATACCCCCGACAACATACTGTGTTCACATCTGGTGTAGTGTCTATATACATATCTTAATATCATTACTGTCTGATAGTAAGACATGTTAAAATAAATTTTTTTATGTTATTGTATATAGTCATATTCATTGGTATTATTATTGTGTCCGTTATTCTACTCTTACTGAAGTATTATTAAGTAATATTTAATCTAAAACAAGAATTATATTCTTTGTCTAAGTGTGATTTATCTAATGTACATCACGAAACATATTTTTCGTATCGGTCAATAGTTTTCAGTATCTATTCTTCAGTCAATTGAAAATAATTTATAACAAACTCATGGAACAGAACAAACAACGAAACAATGTTTGTCCACAGCTAAACGCTTTGAAGAAGGTCATTGTTGTTCCTTTCCCTGGCATATTTGGGAAGACCTATACGTACCGTACAGCCATAGGCTAGGTACACGTAACGCGTATACGTATACACATGTAATTTTATAACTTAAGACTGGACACGATATGGACGTTTCGCACTTCCTATACTTAACATATGTCTATACATTGTTACCCAAATTAACCAATCAAAAGAAGCCACTCTTTGTGTTAGGGGAGAGATACTTATATTTCATCCACCGTCTTACAAACTATAGACCTATAAACTATGATTTATGTGGAATTTTGGCCAGTTTTTAACTTCACATCTTCTTTACATCTCCCGCATATAGTCGTATAGTATACAGATGTATTGCATGTGTCTGTGAACTAATCAAAAACGTAACAGACGGTGTTATGTAGCTGCTTGACATCAATAATCAACGAGTCTCAATTTGCTGCTTCCGTACTGAGTTGCATTCACACCATATTCAGGCAGTAGGGTTGTACATTTCCTCCGAATTGCACGATGATCCAAAGAAAAGCTACAGGGATATCATAATTCAGAAGTCGAAACGTTAGTTTAAATAAAATACAATTAATCAAATTTCATTTAATGAATTTTATAACAGTTTTAAAGCGGTAACATATAGCTATAAACTCACGTATGTTATTTTGGTAACATAAGTGAAAATGCAGGTACATAATTTATAACAGTAACCTAATAGTTGCCAGTAAAGTAGGTAGCCTAGGGAACGACAACGAGGTGACAAACAACACGGTATAAGCGGTAAAATACAAAAAGCTCTCTATGCCAAAGGCAACTGTATCTGATGTCACAGTACACAGTTGTATCATTTTGAGATGGCAGGTGTATTCTATTTATGCTGTTTAATTCAGAGCTCAGTTGCACGTTTTAAATCAAATTGACCGCAGTACTGATGAGAATCGATCATGTTTCACGTATATTTTATAATGTTCCCTTGCTATTAAGTGACGCAGACGTTTAATTGAGTTGACTGTGTCATCATAAGAATGTATGCACGTAATTTCTACTCTGTAGAAGCAAATAACGTGGCGAAAGAACTGATTCTCTGTAGTTAAACCACCGCATGTAATGTCTACTTGGTGGCTTTTTGTGAGTCGGTTATCATTGACAAAAACGGTATCGGCTAGTAACTTAATTCTCTCGCACTTATAGTTTCGTTGTCTGATGTACCACGTGGGAGGAATCAGAGTATTAAGGTACTCAACACTATTCCTCTACAATTTTGTGTTTTTACTAACATGCATATAACATCCAACAAAGATCATTTGATCAAATAAGAAATGTGTAAAAAATTTAATGTGTAATTAATTTAAACCTTAATGTGTTTAGTTTATTTAATAAAATCGTCTGTGTATTGGTCACAGTGCATTCAACTTTATTATTATTTATAAAATATGCCTCTTCTAAGAGGCTAAGAATAGATAGGCTAAGATGATAAGATGTCCGTTTGAAATCCGTTTGGAATACATCGACTGACCATTATCTATTTTTGCTGCAAAAACTCCATAAGCAGAGTTTAGTCTACTTTTTCTTACTTACATTTTTATAAGTTCAGTAGAACGTGTATGAATCCTCTCCCCTATCAATCCCTATCACACTGAAAAGTGTGATAATTGTGAAATTTGATTACTGCAGACCTTCAAAACTAAGGTTTAGAACAAAGGTCAGATTTTTAAATAGTAATAAATGTAACAGGTGTCTTCACTTTGTTATACTCAGCAGCAGTAAGAATTGGGTTTTGGTTTTGAACAACTAATAACAATCGGGTACTCAAAAATTGTATTTATAATAAAATTGTGGTGTATATTCCATTAACAAAACGTGTGGATAATATCAATCTTCTATTGTAGTGTATTCATTGGTCACAACCTAAAGATACCATACATATGATTAATAATAATACAGTTTTAAATTACTCACATTCTTAATTACTATAGATTTTGGTCATATACCACCGTCAGGATATTTACACTATGCATTCGCAGTCACGCTATTGCGAAACAGCTACTATTTACAGAAAAAACGAATTCGAAAACACTGATTAATGATCGTGAAACGTACGTTTGTGTCCAAAGTTTCTCGAGAACTGATTAAGGAGATTTAGTATTAAGATTATAAGTACTACTAGTAAGCAATAAGTGTGTGTATATTATAATAAATCACATTATCATTAGTGTGGATAATAAAGAAACACTGAAAGTACTAGGTACATACTAGTCTATGTAGTTTCAATTTTCACATAAAGATTTATAAAATTATTTGTTAACTCTGATAATACGTAGTTACTCACGATACCAGAAACCAGTGAACAGCGAGTGCAAAGGCATTCACAAAACAACTCTTCCTCTTGGAGATGTAAAAGCAATAAAATTCACATTATTGAATGTGTTAGATGTTTTTCTAAACGTTAGTATTTACTTTGTTGCGTAGCGTTAGTGTTGTAGCGCGGGGAACTTGTTTATAGTTTCAGAAATAGTTTATTAAAATAGGACATAACGACATAGGTGAAAGTGCATTGAAGTGAAGGAGATGGGACAAAGATTTTTTGCAATCCGAGTGAGTCTGACCTAGAGAATTTGCTGCGGTCTGATAAATTTGGTAGTGATATCAGGCTAGACAATGAGATTCAGCTATGCCATACTGAATACTTAGGTGTTAGTTTGTAAGTAGTTGCTAAACTGAATTCCCGCATGTGCGTGTGTGAGAGAGCCTGTGTACAACAAAATATAACAAAACAAAGAAATTACAAAGAATTGTGGAATAACAGTGTTTACGAATCTGTAAGAATTATTTGTAGAATCGAAACATATTTTACACCTAATTCCTTCAATACGAAGAAGATGGAGAATGCAAGAAATTTATAATATGTTACATTTTAAAAATAAATTGTTCTTTCAAAACAAACGTAGTCTATTTCTTCTTGTTGATCTTATTAATTTTCTTCAAAAATTTTACTTATTAATTTTGCCATTCACTCACACAATTTATTCCTAATTCAATATATCTGCTTAGCTTAAATTATAAACATTGTAGTATAACTATTGCATTGTAGGATTTTTCTTTACATATTTACTTTACGTTTAATGTAACAGTAAACTAAAGTTATATTTTATGTGCGCTAAAGAAAAATAAAATGTTTCTAACTCGGATACTTACGCGACAAAACGTAGGGCAGTAACATAAAAAGTATCTTTAAATATGTGACACGGAATATAATTGTAATGAAGAATATCATTAAATGTGTAGCCGGTACAAAACTCATTTGCAACTAGAAAGTATAAACGGATTAGTTCATGTATACGTTTGCGGTGCACGCTTTCTAATTTATGATACGACTACAGAAACTTTACAGTTTAATGTATTAACTGAATTAATTCACCGGGACTAATATGTTTATGTTATACATTAGTGGCAGGAACTGACTGCACGTTGTACTATACAAGATATCGTGACTAGCATTGTTGTGTATATCTTTGACGTGTCCTATCCCTCGGGAAACTGGATGTAGTTGCCTGCAATAAATAATCAATATTCTTGGCACGTACGATATTTATAGCTGGAATAATTAATAATACTTACACTTTACATGTAATTTTTCCCAGTGGGACTATTCATAACTTATAAAGTGTCATGGAGTATTCTTCAGGTATGAGCATAGTGTGGAAACATTTAACTAAGGACAGTTCAGTTTAAACCCACTTTACTAAAGTAAAGACGCCATAAAGAAAAAAAAGTCATCTTTTTTTTAAGTTGTTATACTGTATTTGGAACCATTGAGTATACTGTAACGTTTACAATATAAAGCATTCTTTACTTGAACAAAAATTAGTTTTTATGTTTTTCTGGAACATTAATTTCTACACGTTGGTATTGACACTTGCTTTGTTACAACAGCTCAGAGAGTCCCTCAACGATTCTTATCATTCCTCTTCTTAGAATGGAAACATATTTGATTAATGCTAATATCAATAAAATTTAGTCAGTGTTAAAATTTGTCAACTGTTTCTGAATTTGAAGAAAACATGATCAATCAGTGAAAATAGTTGTTAATCAAGTCTTCTATAAAACATCTTTATTTTAAAAGTAGTTTGAAGTTATAATGTGACCTTATTGTACACACGATGTACAATACATATTATAACGATGTTTACCTAACTTAAGAAAAGAAATATGTTCTAAAAGAATGTAGCATCCTTATCATTTAGTAAACAGGTGTGTGAACTTAATTATTTTCTTGAGTTGAAAACATTAATGACTCCTAACAACTGAAATTTTAAATTACAAGCAAATAACAGAATACTTCAGGACATATTTTAGTTACTTACTAAAGTATAGTATGGCCTGAGAAACAGAAAAGGTTGGCCATTGGTTTGTAGCTTGTGGTTTTGTGTATAAAATATTCACAAGTGAAATATTAGGTGCCGCCAACTCAAACAACCACAGCAGTCATTTAAAGTGTTACTCACGTGCGAACGTAGTAACATTTCCACTCTACCTTTGGGAATTCCTCTGTTGTAGAAGAAAAAAACGATAAGTGAACAACAAGAGAGCAAGTGGTACAGAAAACTCCGTGATCTGCATGCATGTCGACGGTATGAACACGCTGGGACTATTACGCTTATTGAATTTGACTACATTAACGAACATTATGTATCAGCTACCATTCTTCATCGACCAAAGGCACAAATTAAAATCTGCTGTAATGAAAAGTTATCAAAAATGCAAACTACATTTAAACAATAAATACTAGTTTAATAAATTATACTCACATTATATAATCTGCAAGTACATAGGTTACCGCTAAAGTTAATTATTTACGCATAACGCAAATAAAGAAAAAAAATATATAAATTGTAATGTGCGCACTTGTACACAATTTGTTATATTTGTTATATAATATAACAGAAATAAATAAAGACCCCACACTAAAATTTCATAAACAGATTAATAAGTTTATAAACAACACAAAACATATAATCAAACCAGAAAGCGCCAAATACCTTAAACAAATAAAACCTAACCCCCCTATACTAAATGCATTACCAAAAATACAAAAACCGAACATTCCCATCAGACCATTAATAAACAACACACAGGCACCCTCCCACAAAAACGCAAAACAACTAGACAAGATAATCAGAGAAAATATTAATCTCAGTAACAACACATCCATCAAAAACAACATAGACCTAGTCAAGAAAACTGAACACATCCATATCCCACATAACTCAACTCTGGCATCTTTTGATATAACCAATTTATACACTAATGTCCCCATCAAATAAACCATCCAAACACTAGAACAACTACTCAGACAAAATAACACACCTGAAACACACATACAAGAAATCATCACACTGACCAAACTAATAACTGAACAAAATTACTTTACATACAATAACAAGATATACACACAAACAGAAGGTCTCCCAATGGGCTCCCCCATATCAGGAATACTAGCAGAAATATATATACACAACATAGAACAGAACCACATAATAAACAACAACAAATACACTAACAAAATTATATATTGGCACAGGTATGTAGATGACATATTACTTTTATTCAAAGGCAACACAAGACAAGTTGAAAACTTCCACAAATACATAAACACTATACACCACAAATTAAAATTTACACTGGAAATTGAACAAAACAATAGTATAAATTTTCTAGACCTAACAATTAACAAAACTAACAACACACACACATACAAAATATACAGGAAACCAACCACAACTGACATGGTTATACACAACACATCAAACCACCCAACACAACATAAACATGCGGCCTTCAACCATATGCTCCATAGACTAACTAAAATACCCTTAAATAAACAAGATTACACCGACGAACTCAACACAATAAAATACATAGCAATCAAAAACGGCTACAACCCTAATTTAATAAACACGCTACACAAACGCATCAAAAACAAAAACAACAAAACACAAAATACCATCAGCACACAACACAATAAATACATCACACTCACATACCACAACTCCTACACACACAAAATCGCCAACACATTCAGAAAACACAAATACAAAATAGCATACAGAACAACCAATACCATTACAAAACACATCAATAATACAAACACAGACATAGACAAATATAACAAAACAGGTGTTTACAAATTAAAATGTAATGACTGCAATAGTTTCTACATCGGCCAGACAGGAAGATCTTTTTCATCCCGTTATTCTGAACATTTAAAAGCTCTAACCAACAACAATATACACTCCGCATTTGCCACACACATACACACAGAAAACCATAGTTACACCAACATAGACACCAATCTCGAAATTTTACATTACTTACCTAAAGGCCGAAAACTCAACACAACTGAACAATACGAAATATATAAACACCACACAACACAACCAAACAACATACTCAACGATCAATTGCAATATAAATCACATACACTTTTTGACACAATTTTACAAAAAACAAACATCAAGTCGAATCCCTGCGCCAATCCACTTCCTCCACACACCACCCCCACTACACCTTCCACACAAAAACCGTTACGAAATGATGGCAGTCTGACTAAAAGCTGAAGAAGGCGGATACTAAGCCGACACGCGTCCGACGAAAAAAGTAAGTTTTTCACAAGATAAAGTTCATTTTTAGTAAAATAAAATTATGTTTATATACATAATGCGCAATCAAGTAGTGGTTCTTTTTTAAATGGATTTGTTTCTGCCATTCAGGTCATTCTGTTGCGTTGCATAATTGTTAATGATCACGCGTGAATTGATTTTATCTTCACATACTGATTTACTTGCTTTAAATCATCCTCTTCGGTTCTACACTCTGGCCTCCGTTGTTTGGGCTCCAAACTCTTCTTCTTTATTCACATCTTCATTCAACAGCTCCCTAAAATATTCCAACCACCTCTCCAAAAGCCTTCTATCGTCTCCCATAATATTCCTATCTTTATACAAACATCCCTTACTCTTTGGCTGGAATTTCTTTGTCATTCTACTAACCGCCGTATGTGATTTTCTAGTTTCGCTTTGTTAACATCACTCATCTATGTCTCCAAGTTGTATCATAATCATCTTTCTTATAATTTTCGAGCATATATTTGGTCTATCTTCTGAGTTGCTTGTATATTTTGACATTATTTTGTGTGTTTCTCTATATCATACGTTGTCGTGCTTCATTTTCTTGATCATTTTTATGCATTATCTAACAATCCAATCTTCATTTCTATTTCGTTGCCTTTCTCCAATTACGTCATCCGCAGCTTCCTTAAATGTTTTTTCAAACTTCTTCCAGTTATCCTCTACATCCTTCATTAACCATCTCTGTGGATGTTAGCAAAACTGTTTCATAACCTTTCTTGATATTCTTGGGCAAAATCTAGGTACCCTACCTTTTTATACTTATCTGATTCAATCTTTGAATCTTCGCTACCTTTTCTCTAATCTTTGCTCTTACAAGGTAATAGTCACTACCATAAGTAAAGTCTCTACAGCTTCTGACATCTAACACTGAAGAAAAATATATTCTTGATACCAATATGTAGCCAATTTGGTAGGTATGGTTAGTTCCAGGTACTTTTTACGTTCCCAGATGGATTCTTTTATGAAATTTTGAAACGATGTGTTTTTGATAAATAAGTTGTTCCTTATAGTAAATTCAACGAGCATGTTCCCATTATTACTGTTTTTATTATGTAGTGAATACTGTCCAGCTGCCTGTTTTTGGTATTCGAACTTCCCTACAACCAGCATCCTGTCATACCTGTCAGTGACACTACAGATCTCATGAAGTTTGTCATACAATCTCTGTTTATCTATTTCCTGCCTGTTCTCAGTTGAGTATAAACTGATAATATTGTTAAATTAGTGAATCTCCCGTTGACCCCCGTTTTACATATCCTATCGTTTATGGTGTCATACTCTATAAGGTCCAAAATAATTCTGTTCATATCTCTGGTTCATTATATAGCACGCTATAATCTGTTGTATCAATTTCATGACCAGACCAGCGTATTTCCAGATTGGCCAATATATCAGTGTTCCATTTCATCATTCCACCGCCCCTTTCCCGCCGTTGTGAGACAGATTTATTGAAATATCTAAAATTATAAATATTAATTTACACACATGAGGTTTATTTTGAAAGCTATAGTACAGTTTAGTGTTCTGTGTAATTAGTTATTTTGTATTTCCATTGTATTCAGAGCTTTCCCAAAACTTCTTAATCCCCTAATCTATAACTCCAGTGGCGTACTAATATCTGGCTATGCATCTTCTGTAGTTCTCTTCGTCCTAATCCTAATTACGCTTCCGTGATTTGTTTCGTTTTATGCCTTATATGCTTCACTTTTTACTACAATGATACTTTTATATTTTGAATTTTACGACGCTATTTTAAACATCTAAGTTAACTGAAGAGTTAAACGAGCCGTCCGTCATGCCATTAACGTTTTGTTTTTACCGATAATACTGAATTTATTCATTGTTGACACCCTCACAAATTAGTGGAGTGGCTGACGTCAACTTGTTAGTGCTGTACAATTTCGTTATTCACTAGTTCACTTCACTGTGTAAGTTTATATTACGTGAGTATTCTTGTACGCATTCAAGTGTTACAATCTTCGACTGTTGCATGTGTTCTGATATATTGGTTCGTTTGTGAACTTGATTATTTGTATGAGTTCTTTACACTAACACTGCGGTAGTCAATGCAGGACGTTAGTAAGTTGGAAATAATTTTCCAAATTAGGTATAATGTGTACGGTATTCTATGCAGTACGATTAAACGGTGTAAAACCGAACAGTAGAGAGTGAGTGATACAGTCCCTTGAATAAAATGTCAATTGGCATTTTGCTTGTGATGATCTGTCGAAATACCTATACATGAGGATTTAATTGAAAACTGAAGCACTACATTACAACTTAGCGTGTAATGAATACTCAGGTAATGCAAGTCAAGTACTGTGTAATGCAATTTATGTCACACACACACACACACACACACTCTCTCTCACACACACACACACACACACACACACACACACAAGACGTAATTACGATATGAATGAACAGTATAATTCATCACATATTTCATACTCCTCTTATTACAAAATAATTTCGTATACGCATCGGAGTCAGAGTTCGTGTGTGTGCATAAAATACGTTATTCTCACATGCATTGTTGTGTTAATTTTTTGCAGTTGATATTGAAATACAGTTTTAAGTAACTTAATCTAAAAACATTTTTACAATTATAGATTAATCAGAATGATCACTGTTGCACACCACTATATAAAAATTGTTCCGATTAGCGCTTTCAAGCCTCACAGCCCATCGTCAGGTTGAAAAATCGATTTTTCGACCTGACGATGGGCTGTGAAGCTTGAAAGCGTTAATCGGAATAATTTTTTTATAGTGGTGTGCAACAGTGATCATTCTGATTGTGATTTCAACCACTAACACAAATTTCTTCATTAAATTATAGATTACTGTACCTCCATCTTTAGGCTTTTCAAATTACTTATTGAGGGGTGCAAGAATTTTCAAATTAAGACGGGATATTTTCTGTTTAAACGTAACTTAAAGCGCACAGGAAACAAAACACTTTTTGAACGTACCAAAACATGATATAGTAGGGGAAGGACACAATAAAGCAAATTTAATGCGTTGACTGCCACACGTTCACCGTCATGGCATAACTTACATTTCCACTTACATAATTAAACCCTTTTGTTATATCTGATAGTTAAACGGTGTTTTCTTGTACGAACCGTCCTTTCTTATCCAATGCTTTTTACATTTTTTCTAATACGCAAATTCTGTATCTGATTGAGTAAATACAAACAAAACAAATACACTTTTATACGTTACTGCCTCTTGTATTAGAGTATAACTTGTAATTCTTTGTGATAACTATTAATAATAAGCAGTAATTGATCAATCCTTACTTATATAGGCCCAATTATGCAGAAACGCTTTTGGTATTAAGAAACGCTGAGTTACTACAACCCTCCCCACACATACACAATTCAGAAGTTACAAGTATGAACCAAAGAATTATCAAAAGGCACGATAAATTGTTCATTCTTTAAAAAGTCGCCATCACTTAGTAACCAAAACTGTCGAGTAGTATCAACAAACAGATAAGTCAAATGAACAAATTGTAGAAAGCAATTTTAGGTGAATATTATTTACAAGAAACATTGTCATTGCATCATTGATGATTTTATACTTTATACATACAAAGAGCACAGTCCAGGTTTGTAGCATACAGGTGTTTAAATTTACTAACTTACGATTGCTAGACTACTAACGATTCCTAACGTACGTATACCTGATGAAGAGAGTAAAGAAAAGCACTTTCTCTGAAAATACAGTCAAAAAACAAACACTTGCGTGCTTAGGGAACGTTCGTGCCGAGGAACGAGGAAACTGCACTTCGCAATGTCCTTCACACATTTAAAAACACGCTTGTAACAAGTGCGTTCGTACCGTGTAGGACACGGGGCATTGTACACCGTCTGCTCTGAATAACTGAATTAAAACGATTGCACTTTTATGTATTACGGAAACACCTTTTATTTGAGTGTGCAAAGTGTGTCTGAGAGATAATTACAATAAGAAATACATGTAAGTGATAGTAGTAACAGTGATGACATGTCGTTCTGACTGCAAACTGTGCATATTATTAACATAGTTGATGTTTAGGCGACACACTTCTCATCCAGTTAATGAAAAGAGACAGAAAGTTGGAGAGTTCCATAATTAATTTGTATCAGGGAATTAATGAGCCCAGAAAGGTTTCAAAGTTATGCATGAATGTCGTTAACATACATACATAAATTGAATAGAAAATAGAACCACGATATTTCAAAAGTTAATATGGAAATTCTATTTCAGTGGTGGTATTAATTGAAATAAATTTATTGATCGCGTTCCGCTGACTGAAAATAAACATGAGATGTACTGTCATGTGTATACAACTCGAGACATAACTTGCATTCCGTTTCCGTTTTCAATTCGAATTTGTTTTAATAAACATTGTTGAATGGTGTTGCAGTCATTGTCCTAACTATAACGTATACTTATAGCACGACTTATTTGTAATGCATACGTAGTATAATTAAGACGCACACACAAAGATTAGTGGTTTGGGAAGAATGAATTTGAATATGAATTATTTATTTTTATTTTTTGTATTTAATTACTACTAACACTTAGTTGTAGATAATAAGGTAACATGCAGTTTACTAACTTATAAACGAGTTACAACTCCGTTCTGTCCATTTTAATAAAGAGATTACGGCACAGAATCACAGATAGAGTTCTTAACTTGTTCAATAACAGTTTGTTGAATTCAGTGTCATAACGTTCCTTCAGAAGGTCCAGATTCCGAATTTTCGATGCTTTTGATAGCGAAGTAAACAGATAGGAAAAATTGTTCCACAAATAAATTATCTTCTTACGCAGTATAAAGTTATTATAGTGTGTAAAAGTTACGTTTAGTTGTCCATTCAATTTGTTTTAAGCTCCTGATGAATTTCAATTGTCAGTAATGAACTGAACTGGACCGCTTTTGAATTACGGTATTTATACCATGGCCGCCTTCCATTGTAGTGACGTAGCGGCCCCAGATGCCGGTAGAATTATCGAGTAACGTCTGAAATCTTCTGGAACAATCCAGAGCATTGCGTAATTCTGCCGCGCAAATATACGTGCAAGATGCCACGTACTCACTCAGCAGCTCGCTATCTGAATACGCAAATACAAGGAAAAAAATACACTTTTAGACGTTACTGCCTCTTATATTAAAGTATAACTTGCAGTTCCTTGTAATACCTGTCAATAATAGCTAGCAACTGATCAATATTTATTTAGGCGTAGTTATGCAGAAACTCATTTGGTGTTAAGAAACGCTCAGTTACTACAACCCTTCCCACACATACACAATTCAGAAGTTACAAGTATTAACTAAAGAATTATCAAAGGGCACGATAAATTGTTAATTCTTTAAAATGTCGTCAGTAATTAACTATTTCGTACCCAGCAAGTCGTCACGTCACGTATTTCATACGTGTAAGGCGTCACATTGTCACCCAGCGACGCGGTAATACATATTTCCTCAGCGTAGCCCTGACCCCTCCTTAAGGCTGTTCGTCCCTCCACTGCAGTAATACTTGGCCAGGCGTTCTTGATAAATGTCCTTAAACAACATAATTCATTTGCTTTTTTTTACAATGTAAGGGCCTTACCAGTCAGTTTGAAGTTTCAAGGAGCGACCACGACTGTGCTTTCGGCTGTACATCTAAACCTAGCAATATTCTTGGAAACCCACATTTTGCTGAAAATATCATTTTGCGTTTTCATCTTGTCACTGGCTGTTTTCATCCGTCCATGCAAGGCGACACGTAGTCACTCAACGTAGCAATAGTTAAATAAGTTAATAACAAGAATGACAAAATTGTTGAAGAGTGCAAAGGAATGGCTAATTTCAACTAACGCATTTAAGAAAGTCGTTTTATTAAAGCTGCTAACAGTACAAGATTTTCACAAATTTTTAGGAAACAAACGATTAAATAAAATATGATTTTCCATTACTTCATGGTACATCAAGTGACATAAATCGAATGAAAGGTGACTGCCTCAATAAAGAAGATTCTCAAAACTTCAAACAAAGAAACAATTGCTCCGGATGTCAAAATTATATGGTTATTTCACATCATCAACAGTGAAACGCTTATCTGAAAACTTGAATACATAACAAGAAATTATGTTATCGTACAAAAAATTTGTTTTAGTCGAATGCTGCGTGGAGTTATTGCACGTCAATTGAGTAGTAATTGGAATTTCATTTTCTCTGTATAGAAACCTTCGTAATTATTAAACAAAGTATTTAAAGATGTAATTCCGCGCAATTAATAAAATGTACTGTAGATAGTCGTACAAAGGTCTATGTATATTGTACAAAGTGCCTATAGGTATGTTGATGTGTTGAGAATGTGTGGGTACGTCCGAGTACGATATAACCAGATGCCTGTCAATGGTAAGGTAATAATAATTTATTGGTCACGTAACAAAAACCAACTGACTACATTCTTTTTAAATTTTTGTAAAATATACACTAAGTTCAACTACCGGTATATTTCTGACAGCCTTACGGTATAGCGTATTTTACTTCTTTTCACAGTAGAACTACATAACACATAGTGATTAGAATATTTAGTCTCAATCTTTAAAACCGTTATAGAACTTAATAAACTTTTCATTAACAAATCTTGAATTCTCTATTATTACAAAAATATTATAATTTCTGATTGTACTCAGACACAAAAACATATATATATATATATATATATATATATATTGTTACTAAACCCTCGGCTCTTACGTTGTCTCTTACGGTCGCGGGATTCTCGTTATTTCCGCCCCAACGTTGCCGGCGTCATTTTGTTACTAAACCTATGCCAATGTGTTTTGAATTATTTTAATTATTTAAATATCTGAGATATTTGGAGTTGTGGGATATATTGATGTAATTAATCACTATAATCACTATAATCACTGTATTTCTCAATTATTCTTCTGTCAACTCATTTCTTTCTGTTTTCTTCGTCCTACTCTTTTGGAAACTGAAGTCATTCTTGCAACTATTCTAATATTCCTTAAATATTTAATTTCCCTAACAATCCCTAATACATGCGTTGGTACAGTTCAGGGAGGCACTGTTTGGCTTCATACTCTGCTGCCCACACCACATCTTAATATAGTACTGCTGGAATTCATCTACAGTCAGCTATAAAATATAATAATCTCCTAATAATCTCTTTAATTATTTAATAATAAATATTTGGGAAAAAATTTTTTTTTCTTTGTTGCTTTTATATTTCTTCATTATTATCCTTCATATTTTGTGATTCCACTTTAGTTCCTTAAACATTCTTTGATATTAAAATTGACATTTATCATTTGTAATCATTTTTGTTTTCATTTTTGTTGTGATTGTAATGCTAAGTATCTGCTTCATTTTTTTTTTCTCTGATCTCAATATTTTCTAAATAGTTGTTGTGTGATGATCATTATAACTGTATTTCTGACTAAATACATTCCTTAGCCCAACTATTCTTCTTCTTATCGTATTTCATTATTTTGGCTGTTTATTTTTCAATGAATTATGTTCATAAATAATCTTTCTTTCTTGTCTTCTTTAACATTACATTGGTTACATTCAATCGTTTACTGAAGTTGTTTCCTTCATTTGGCAATGTGGTATGTATTTTAGGTCATATGATTTTTCTCTTTCTTTATTTTGCATAGGTAGATTTGAGGTAAAAACTTTTATCTTGGGGTTTCATTATTTATCATTCACATTATTTCCTTGTAGACGTTTAGTAATAGTTCTCGCTTTCTTCTGTAATCTTGGGATTTCATTATTCATTGTTCACACTATTTCTTTATAAACATTTAATAATAATTCTCGCTTTCTTCTGTAATCTTGGGGTTTCATTATTCATTGTTCACACTATTTCTTTATAAACATTTAATAATAATTCTCGCTTTCTTCTGTAATCTTGGGATTTCACTATTCATTGTTCACACTATTTCTTTATAAACATTTAATAATAATTCTCGCTTTCTTCTGTAATCTTGGGATTTAATTATTCATTGTTCACACTATTTCTTTATAAACATTTAATAATAATTCTCTTTTATTTACAAGTGTTTTTTTTCAAAATCGGTAATAAGTGGTTCTTATTGTATTTTAGAATTTAGTGGTAGTATTCAACTCAAATTCTTTTTAAATTCCAAGTATTTTCTCTTCAAGACTGGTAATAAGTTGTTCTTATTATATTTTAGAATTTATTCATTAAATAATATTTCCGTATCTTGTCAATTGGTTGCCTGGTCAGTTTTCATAACATCAGTCCCATTTTTCTGGTTGACTGTTTCTTTTTCTAACCATGGTCCATTAATTCGACTGCACCCGTTGTCCGGATGACTGCAGTGTTAATACCAATTTCTACATTTTTTAGATATCTCTTGTGCATGATACAAAGCCAGTACTGTAACTCGGCTGATGCAAAGTCTTCATTTAAGTCAGGGTGTTCAGTCATTTTCAGCTCCTTTTTAATTATCAGGTATCGTATTTCCTCTACTCTAACATAATCACTTGTATACTCTATCTTTCCGTTCCCTTGTATATCTGTACTATTTACCAAATGTTTTACGGGTATCTTCCGTATTAACGATATAATTGATTTGGTCATATACTTTTTGATTGTTGATTTATTTAAATGACATTTAAATTTATTTAAGGTTTTTGTAATTATTCCATGGTGGTTCATTTTGGTCATTTTCATGAAGTTTCTTCTATATTTCATACCCTTACATAACTCCCTTCGTTCATTAATTGGGATGTTAAACGCACTAATTAATCCACCTTTCCTCATCTCCATTTCTTCTTTGGTACTGACTATGTTCTTTCTGCAAGTTTTTCTTATTTTCTGGTTATTCTCTTCCATAGTTTGTATCTTCTCCTTGTCCTTTCTATTCTTATTTTCAGAGAGCACTGCATTTTGATCTTCTCTAATTTCGGTTTCCTTTCTACCTTCAGGAGTGGTTTCTAGTGTTTTATTCATATTCTTTACACACCTATCCATTGTTTCCGCTACCTTTTTGAAACCTTCATCCATGGTTTTCCTGAAACTCTTTAAGTTTTCCTCCTGTTTTTTAAATAGTTCCCCCTGTTTCCTAAATTGTTCCCTTAGGGTTTCCTTAATTTCCTCGTTCCTTTGTCTATTGCTTTCCATTATAATCCTCAACAGCTCCCGCATACTCATGTCTTCCTTTTCGTTGGATTGATCTGGTATTTTCTTCTGTTGCTTCACTTTGACTATTTTTACTTCTTTTTGTACACTGGGTTGTTCTAGCTTTTTATTATTTGGCATCCCTATAAATTCATCTATTTGATTGTGTTCCTTCCTCCATTGACACATATCTTCTCGGGATAGTTCAAACATCACCCTGATCCATTCCCTTAATTCTTTGTTTTCTGTTCGTATTGGGTTTTCCGGTGGTCTTATTTCTCTTTTCCATTGTTCATAATCTTCCAGAGTATATTGTTCTGTCACCTGGGCGTATACTCCTGTTCTTTCGGTTTTCATTTGTTCTTCATTATCGTCCCATCTTTCCCAATCTTCTTCCGTCATTCTTTCCACCTTGTTCTCGTCTTTTTCGTTAGTGGTCCCAATAGTCTTTTCCTTATTAAACCTGGCATCTAATTCACACAATTCATCATAAATCTCTCTCAATGTCATTTTGTCGTCTGGTGTTCCCAACGCATTCGCGCGACTCATTTGCGCTCTTTCGTGATCATTGGTATTCTTTTCTATGTATCCCATCTCTTTGCTGAATTTCTTAAATAGTACTGTCGTCCATTCCGCGTAACTTAATCGTCTCTCTTGTCCTTGCATTTTCGTTTCCTTTTGTATCATCTTTCTCTATTGCATTTCTAGTCTCCCACAGTTGCCTGCTCTGGTTAAGTAATATTAATATACTTATGGTTTTACTTAACCTAAGCCCTACACTGGTTGAGCGCCAATTTGTTACTAAACCCTCGGCTCTTACGTTGTCTCTTACGGTCGCGGGATTCTCGTTATTTCCGCCCCAACGTTGCCGGCGTCAATTTGTTACTAAACCTATGCCAATGTGTTTTGAATTATTTTAATTATTTAAATATCTGAGATATTTGGAGTTGTGGGATATATTGATGTAATTAATTAATATTAATTTAGCTCTCTAAAAATATCAGTGTTAGTGTACCTGAAACTTAAATAATTAATGCGTTATTCTGTAATTTCGTTCAACCCTATTATACCTTGAAGAGAATTATATCTAATTTTGTATTTTTACGCTCTCTCTTTGGTGTCAGATAATTCCGCTATAAGCGCTGTAGTATCGGCTCAACGAAACTTATAGGTTATTTCACTGTTTATGTTAACCAATTATTCTATACTTATTCAGTTACTTTTTATTCCCAATTCATTAAATCATACTCCAAATGACAAGATTTTGCAATTATATAAAGGTTCTTTATTTGTTTACTTCTTTAGCATTGAATAAGATATGTTCTAACTAACATATGCTTGGGCTATAGATTGCGTGAATCGATTGTTGATTATTCCGATCCTTTATTTAAATTCAGTTATATAGTGTGTTTTAATTTGTAATTAATTTAATTCAGGGTGTGAAGGTTCTTGTAACTGTGGGGAAGATTAAAAATACATAGATAAGAATGCAAGATTTACAAATTTGAAGTGTTGTGTAGTTAGTATGATTAATATAATAATAATTTACCAGACTAGAACGAAGCAAATCGTGTAGGCGGTTGATTGATAAATTTACTGTTCTGGAAAATTTTATGCCGTACGATATTCTTTCTTCGGTTTAATAAAATGGAATTCTTGTCCTGTCCACTTCGAAAATACAGCTCTCCGGATTGATTTACAGCCCGATTGATGCTTCTTCTGCAACTCCAGGATCCAAATACGTTCTTCTCTCGGTTGAAGCAATTAGTGTTGTTCCGTGTATTTGAAAGGTTATAAATTCTGGTGTAGTGTATATTATTATTTGTGATACTTTTGACTCTTTCTATTTGTTTTAATGTATCGTCAATTCCTTTCGGATATGGGACAGTTCAAGTCCTTCCTTGTAGAATCCAGTTATTTATTTCCTATTGCGATTTCATACTATTGTCTTGTTTGGTTAATTTACACTGGCAAGAGTCATAAATATTATCATTAGTATTTTGTATTTTATAATAGTATTTACTAATTTAGTATATTCCAATTAAATAGATATTTCTTGGTTTTTTATTAATCTCATCACATTCAGATCATCAAAGCAATTATTGTCAAAATCAACAACTTCCTCTTTTTCTGTCGTCCCTAGCAACACATGATTTTTCTTCCTTCCACATGTTTTGAATATAGTGTTTATTTCATATATTTTTTGTCTACTCCTTATCAATTTGCTGTCCTATCGGAATGTAACTTTACAGATAGTTGGTTTATTATTTTCTACACATATTCTGCTGGTTTTTTGATATAAGCCTGTTTTCTTTTCTTTTTTATATTTAATACCTTTTCGATATTAAACGTTATTAATCGATATCATGGCATTATGGCATTATCATAATTTGTATAAATTTTATTATATATCATTATTAATTTAATGTTTTTTTCTAGCTCTTCAAATCGTATTCATTAATTATTATTAATTGATGTACCTAACCTTTATGTTATGAGTGGTTATATAGTGGTTTTGGCTGTTAGGCCTTTTATTGTAAACGGATCTACCTGTGTTTATAACTGGTAAACATCTATAGCCCCTTTTACATAAATTCATACATATAATCAAATCTTAACTATTAACATTTACATAAACAATTATTTTTCTATATCTAATAACAATTTTATCTTGACCTATGGATCACATAAGAAAATTCAAATCTATTAACGTTAATTAGCTGCTTCACACTTCATTCTACAACAGTCATTGAATAATACATCTTGTTTCATTATCTTTCATTAACTCAACACATATTTGGTATAACATAACATAAACTTTATCATAATATTTGTTGTCACAAAATAATATCTCTTAACTCAAAATTCTTATTTGCTATTACTATAAAGTAAATTATTGTTTCATTTTTTGTTTGCTTTTCACTGAACATATATCATCAACTATTATCTAACTTACAGGTTCGTTTATTCTTGTTAATACTACCTTGCATCCTTATTTACCTTTATCTATAATTATAAATGTAATTATTAGATCTTTGTTCTATCATGGGGTTAGATATGGACTTGTTTATTATTCTGTTAACCTTGTTTTTATGTAACACGGATGCTAGCATTTCTGTTACGTTACTATATATATATAGTTACAAAACAGATTATAGATATACTGATGTAGATGTGTACTGATGTGTCGATACTCAAGTCGAGTACGTGATGTTATTGTTTATAATTATTAGAATGTTATTATTAATAAAATTGAATGAGTTTTCACGTTTAAAGGTTTGTTGTTTTAAAAGAGTATTTATCACTTCACTGTGTCAACCTCCCCACTTACCATATGTGGATGTCTTCAATATTCTCAATGGTGACTTCTTATACTGTAAAAACACTGGACATACATACATAGATATTCTTTTTGAATATCACAAAGAATGCACATAAACAATAAAAATAAATAAAATGTTCAATTGTAATTCGAATGATATTAGTCATTCAAATACTGCCGCCACCTTATGAGAGAACTTGTTTATGAAAAAATTCAACTACTTTATCTATTATATAGAAATCAAAACTCTGTTCCAATGGTAAATAAACTGGGGATTTATTAACAATTATTAAATTCAATAAACTCCTTTAAAACAATTAATAATATCTTTACAAACAATAACAACTTTAAACAATTCCTGAGATCTCTGTACCTCAAGGCTGGTAACACTGTTGTATGGTACAATGTTTTTGGTGAATCAGGTTAGGTTCACTTTATTCAATTATGTTACCAAATTAGTGAGTTCTTTGAAGATACATGATACCAGATTACACGATGTGACTTCAATTAACAATATTTAATTATTTATTACTATTAAAAAAGAACAAAATTTAAAATTATAAAACTCGGTACCATAACCGATATATCGTACTATCGTACGCTATGCAAACGCATATAGCAGTTGTTGGTCAACTCGTGCTCTGAGATTTGCACTGTTAAAAATATTATTATTATTTACTCATCAATTAGCAAAACCATGTACTGGCAAGAGAAAAAAATCTAGAATAAAAAACTCTTGTTATAGCTTTCATTTCAGTAAAATTATTAAAGAACAGAATTGTTTCTTTGTGACAAAATTATATTCATCAGTTCTAGGTTAGTTTACCTAGTATACGTAAGTCATTATTTAGAATAAGTATGTTACTTATTAAATTCTTAATGATATGATCACAAACATTCTATTTCTAAGTCATTAGATGTATAATTATCAGTTATTTAAAATATTTGCACAATAGAACAATTATTTGTTAAATCAAAAAGTTTAGTCAAGTAAGCGACTATATACTATATACTGATGAGCGGTATCTATGTTAATTCCGCCTTTCTGAATTATTCTTTAATTGTGAAATAATTATTTTTAAATTAATTATTGTGCTACAATTTATTTATTCAGCTCTGATAATTTTTCATCATAGTTTAAACGCTCAATCGTTTTGACTAGTTCAGTCCCAAACAATATTTCTCGTTCATTAACGAAAATTATTAGTTTTCATTAATTTCTTTTAAAGTAATTAAAATATAGTACTCCCTGATTTAAAACACAAAACATGACCTTTATTGTACACTAGCCGTGTTATTTCACTGTACACTTAGTTCACTGGACACTCGATAATATATTGTGGTGTATAGGTTAGCGTATGTTTACTTATTACTGTGTGTAACGCGCGCACACACACACACACACATTTTAAAATAATCTTGCTGACTTCTTGCGTGGACCTTCCGCCGTGAGTGATACAGAACGAATGAATCTTTCGCCGAAGCGTCTCTTTCTCGTCTGGTCATTTTAAGCTATTTGATTGGTTCAAAAGGTCAAACTCTCAACCCCAAAACACTTTGGTCAAATAAAACTTTTAATTTTTTACAATTTTGCGCGTGGGTTCGAGATTATGAGTGACGTATGCATGGATACTCAAAACGATTGAAAAGTTTATAATTGTCATAACTTTCTTATCTTTTGTCGTATCGTCGGTTGGGTAGTGGCATTAAATCGCGGACACTTGTGGCTTTATTTTAAGTCTAAACAAGCATTAAATCCGTTCATTATTAATTCACTTAGCCATCTCAAAAACTCATATGGTGATTCTTAATATAAATAAGTTTGTTTCACCATATTTCGTTACAATTACACTGTAATACTTACTACTAAACATCTCGAGTCCATTTCTCTTTCATGTTAGTACTTAAAATAGTTATATTTACATTTTAAACAATATCTGTTAATGGCGTCCATAGCGACCATATTCGATTGTTTATAATTACATGTAACGCTATTATTCCTTATCCTATTACATATGTTTGATATCCTAACACTAATATGTACATTTATTTACATTTGTTTACATTTTATTTTGCTAAAAATGTTATTTTTTATATACTTATAGTATTATCAAAATACTTTCTGTTCTCATTTCCCTAATTTGTCACTTTTTAAATTATTTTATCACACAAGGTATATAATGTTATTAATTAAAATAGTGTACAATTGTTGTACCTTGTTGGTTTAATGTATTTATCAACTTTTCGTTATCTGAAAGCTCTTCAATTCATAGTATAGTGTTTATTTACATCTG
This sequence comes from Magicicada septendecula, assembly GCA_034769895.1. Lineage (NCBI taxonomy): Eukaryota > Metazoa > Arthropoda > Insecta > Hemiptera > Cicadidae > Magicicada > Magicicada septendecula. Next base: position 1,005,129,231 of record CM068367.1, read on the forward strand.
GTTTTACAAGTGCAGTTAGTTAGTTTATAATATTTCAATTATTAAACTACTACTATTACATTTGTGATGTGTTCTCATAGCAGTATTAGACATTTCTCTAACTACTGGTAACGTTTTTCACAATCTTTTGATAAGTTTTGATAATGCTTTTTGACTAACTATCTTGTCACATTGGGGTTCTGTTCATTTGGCTTTATGATATCATATTCAATCTGATTCATTTGCTGTGTATTTCAGTACACATGGTATTTATTGGTTGCATTATTATTCATAATTAGTCTTTGTTTGAAACAATTGTTGATAGTTGCTTGGTTTAACTAATATACATGATTTTATGTTATAGGTTTACCTTCTGTGAGGTAATGTGTCAGTTGTCTGACAACAATGTGCAACATATTCTTATGCAGTATTTGACTCAACTATTTCCATTTCATTATGGCATTCTACTACAATGGTTTAATTATTAAGTTATACACATGTTTACACTATTTGTTGAAACAATAACACAGGTATTCTTAGTCTAATAATATTACATTTCTTGGTGGTTTGCACCTAGTTTTTGGTACATTGATTGTTTTATCCCTAACAAACTAGCTTATTTGCTACTGTTTGCTCTGGAATTCATTTATATTTTGTCCTGTCTTGCTATGGCATTCTGGCACATTTCATTTTAAGGCTTACAAAGCTTTTATTATTAGTCCCTATGAACAATTAATTTACTGTTCTGTCTCATATTTCTCTTGGTGGTCTTAATGATTATCTATGTTGTGTTACAATCTTGATTAAACTTGTCACACTAATTGTCTGTGCATTTTAACTAGTTAATCTGGGATTCTTTCACTTATAATGGTTAATCATTTTCCTCTGTTATAAACACTTTCACTTGTATCGTTTGTGGTGTTTATTTGGGGTAAAATGGTTATCATATCACAGGTTGTCACACTTATATTAAGTTTTCACTGTTATTGTTCGTGATCACTCAATGATGCTAAACACTGGCTTCTTTGTAGTTGATCTTCGAATAATCATTACACTTCTTCTGGTCACTATATTAATTTTAGTTCCTTGTATATCTTGTGAATGTTGATGTCTTGTACTGTTCATACATTATTTTCATTCTTGATGGTATGTTTCCTTTCCTCTTCTTCTTCTTTTCTTCTTCTGGTTAGTTGTTGCTCACTATCGGTGTTCTCCTGGGTTATACATTAGTTGTAATAATCAATGTTCCCTTAGTCTTGTCATATTCTTCCATATTTTTATTCGTGTTAGTCATTGTTCCATATTATTTTATACTAATAAACAAATTTGTTTGTTTTATCATCATTGTGGTTGTACTTGATTCGTACCCTTTTCATTTTAATCATTATTTTTGTCATTTCCCCTCACTATATTGGATCTATTGTCTCCTTTTCATTTTAATCATTATTTTCGTCATTTCCCCTCACTATATTGGACCTATTGTCTCCTTTTCATTTTAATAAGTATTTTTGTCATTTCCCCTCACTATATTGGACCTATTGTCTCCTTTTCATTTTAATCATTATTTTCGTCATTTCCCCTCACTATATTGGACCTATTGTCTCCTTTTCATTTTAATCATTATTTTCGTCATTCCCCTCACTATATTGGACCTATTGGGCCTGGATTCTAACATATTATATTGGCTCGCTGTCATTTTCTCTCCTTTTATATACTTGATGATATCTTTATTATTCTTCCTTCTTCTTTGTTGGGTTGTTTCAATAATATTCGTTCGTAGATACACACTTTGTTTATATTCTCCTGTTCCTTCTTTTATGTACTTTGAAATATTTTCATGATCTCCCTTTACTTGACGTAATAGATAGTTATTCTTATGTAACTGCCAATTTGGTACGTTACATATATATATGTTGAGGTTATAGGTTTGTGGGTTTAGTAATTTTTTTAACTAGAATTCTCAGATACCGTAAGAAGAAGTGTAGATGTTACAGCTGATATATATAAACCAGATGATTTTACGGTTTACATAAGCAGAACCTAGTGTACCAGCAAAACTGTCAGATACTCTGAGGATTGGATATTTCTGCAGTTTCACCTAGGTGCAGAAAGCAGTTTTACCTACTTCTGCAGAAAGCACCTAGAATTCAGTAACGGTGACAATCTCCTAGTATTAAAAACTATTGTGTCCGTAATACTTGAAATATCTTTCGTATTTTAAATCTCATTAAACTATTGGGAAGTAAATAAAACTAAATGTCAATGTGCGATAATGCAGACGCACAAGTATATTTTCTTCCTACACCTTTACAGGGTACGCGTGTTGCATAACAAAACGTGGTATAGCCTAACCTGTGGAAATTTGACAATATACGGTATGGTATGTTAATGTAGAGTGTGTGTCGTATGCTTTATGCTTTATAAGGGAAAAGGAGTTTGTGTATATAAGATGAAATACGTAACCCGAGAAGGCAGGTTGGTAACATAGAATTAATACATTTTTTAGCAGCGATGAAAAATTTTTCAGTATTGAAACTAACTACTTTAATTAAGTAGGCCTGTTCTTGGTATACAGAAAATAGTTCAGGCACAAATATTTAAACAAACTAACAGTAGGAGACGGTTTTATTTTATCTGATTTATAAAAACTGTGTTTCGACACTTTGTATACGTTTCAAACCAAGTAATGGAACTGCTGCTGACTATACAAGTGTGACGTAATTAGTTTGCTAGTACAGGAACGCTCCTTTACTGTGTAGCGGTCATTACGCATAAAACTATAAGGTAAAACGTTTTTTAAAGCAACTTTAGACATAACCTACCCCTAAATAAAATGTAATACGAACCGAATAAGTATACCCTTTTCAACTATTTCAATGGAGTAAAGAAGTATCCTAAAAGTGATAATGTCAGTAAGTCGGAGTATTTATAAGAGATTTCTATAATTAAGCAGTTGATGGAATTTTTTTTTTATTTTACACAATTATAATGCACGAAAATCTGTGATAGTGCCGTGACATTTGTGGTATTAGTACTGTTATACTGTGATATTCCCGGTTATATAGGCACGATACATGCGACTGAATGCCTGAATCGTGATTTGCAACAACAAATAGTTAATCAATATCTGTGTAAGACCGCCGTTAAAACTAAACGTTCATGTTAAATCTAAGTAAGTCTATCAGACGTACTCTGCCAAATCTTATGGTAACATAATGTTATAGTAATGGAAGAAACAAGCGCGCAGGAATATTTTTCCAAGAAATACTTTTTATTTAAGAACATTAACTGAGAGTGAGAACAGAAAATCAAAACTTACATATTTATTCATCAGATGATTCTGTTTTTTTTTTTATTTTATTAAAGACTCAGATGATACAACAGGTGGTATAGGCCCTAGTGAAATACGCGTGTAGTGTATGTGGGTTATATATTATCTACTTCTACGGTAATTAAAACCCTTGGTTTATTAAAAATAAGTACTAGATAAGACTATGAAATAAACACAGTAATGTTAATATTAGAATTCTACATATGTTGGTACATTTTAAACATAAAAACTAAATCGTATAAAATCTAAAAACTAATAAAATTATCGCATTGGCGATTTAGTGATTTTAAAACATAAACTGTCCTTATGCAAGGTGTGTTTATTTTTTAGCAAAAATGTTTTTCTTACGGGTAGTCCAACTGACATTAGTGTTATTTAAATTTAATAATATTCAAAACAAAAAAAGCAAACTTTAATATGAAATTTTAATTTTTTCTATTCGCGAGGGAAATAAAGTAGGCTGCGAGAAACTTTATTCTTATCCAAGATGGAGTATTACATTAAGCGTGTGAAAGAATAAGTCAAATTTAATTTTGCCAACCTCCTAATCTTTTTAGTTTTGAGCGTTTCGTACAAACATTTTTGTGGCACCCTCATTGTCTTTTACCAATGTCATTTTGTTCCTCTTTAAGCCGTCTAATGTGGAATCTGTTTGTCAGTAAATTCACTCTTTGGCAGGCTGCAATTCCATTACTATAACAATACCGTTATTTATATTCTACTGTTCCAGAGACCACGTTTCAAATAGTTCATTATCCATTTCATCGTGATAATCCGTCGTTAGCAGTAGTTATTTCGAAAGCGTTTACACTTTTGCATTTTTTATAAATTTGATAATCCCTCAGGCGTAGAAAATAACAAAATATGTTCATTTGACATTGAGCTGCCGATAAACACTGAACGAGCATCTTTTGTTTGAACTTACTCTTATATCTCCTCATACTTTCGTTTGAAAATGATCACAACGTGGTTCTAGATGGTTTAGGTAGGATATCAGAGGCGAAACTAGGGGTGATATGAGGGATATATCCCGCCCGAAATCTGAAAACAATTAAAAATATTGAAGTAAAATTTTTTTTAACTAGTTGCGTTTTCTTGTAATGTAATTAATTGACTTCTAAATTTGTCAATTTCAAAAAAAAATACTATTTAGGTCAATGACAAGTTTAAATAATCTACAATAATCGGCTTTGTACTCAATAATAAATATGACAAATGTTGAAAGAAATGGTGAAAAATCAAAAGAAGTCGATTTGAAAGAGAATACCAACTTTGTCACTACTTATTGCCACACTGCTAAATACTTCGTTCTTGACGAGGCCTTTCGGTGTCTCCACCATCTTCAGATCTTAAACAAAGAGTTGAGGCCCTGAAGAGATGAAGAAGAGATACAGAACACTTCACCAGGTCGTTTAAGACCTGAAGATGGTGGAGACACCGAAAGGCCTCGTCAAGAACGAAGTATTTAGCAGTATGGCAATAAGTAGTGACAAAGTTGGTGTTAAGATGGCTGCTAGTAAAACTAACAAAACTGAAAGAGAATAGGAAGACACGATTTTCCGCTGGTTCAGGCAACTTGAAACATACAATTCAAGTGACTGCGTGCTTTATTCTATGCTTGAGCCATCTCGGTTGATTATATAATTTGGCAACGAAGTAACTGTTTGCTTTTACCCGCTAGTTGGCCGTAGACCGAAGCCTACGAAAAAGACAGGTCATGTAGCTTACGACGGTTTTTGAAGTCACGTGAGGTTAGGAGTCGTACAATTCCAGTGTTATCATACGCATTCGCGTAAATTAACGCGCTTTATTTGACCAAATTTACTTAAATATTTTGTTTTATTAATGAAACATGCAATAAACATATAACATATATTTTGTGACATACACACACAAATTTTAACGAATTCTTTCATCTAACTAAAACTATATGCGATATTCACTACATCTCGATGCCAATAATCGCCTAATCGAAATATCGAAAATAAGAGCACGTACGGTTATTGAGACAATAACAACAGTACTATGTTTAATTACAACACTGGCGTTAGTATCGGAAACATGGCTTATGATTTCATTATTTGTTTACAATCAGTTATAGTTATATACAGCAATGCACAAAATTAAAAATACAGTTATCTAATTTGTCAGTCTTCTCCGTTTTAAATTTAGAATGTAGTATATAATAACAAAGTCACAGAACAAAAATTCTTTAATTTTTAAGTTGCACGATAACTTAGTATAAGGTACTAGTAATCTATAATAGCCAACGACCCTTTGACTCATTTTGTTTTTTTTTAATCATTACTAGTGCAGAGATTAATTCAAAAACATAACATATGTGCGCCAAAACCGATTTACCATTATGTTTATGGGCTGTTTATAGACTATGTTAAGTGGTAAAGAGAAAATACAAAACAGTTTTTACTTGAGTGCATGATTAATTTCACTTCTGATATCTATCTGAAATGTTTCATTAGAGCCTTAGACTTTATAGAACTGAAAGTTTTGTGAAAAGGAATAAAACTGATTTTCTTAGAAAATGAGTTCCAAAACCGACCGACTTCTTGATTTAAATAAGTGAAAAGCGAAATTCAAATGATTGCCTACAGTAAAGCTGTTCGTAGTAGACCTATTTGCCACACTTTTGTATTTATCAGTGCACGCATATACGTTTAAGTAAAAAAACAGAAAAACAGAATGTACAGCAATGTAGCAAATAACGCAAAAACAGATGTCTTCTCAAAACGATACCAAAAGCGCAAGAAAGTCTCGTGGTATTTTGCAAGGATTTAGGCCTACGTCTGGTCTTGAACGAACCTAGTTAATGCAAACATATTCGCCATTTCGCATTACCTTACTTCAGCATAACTGAACATTGTAAATCATCAGAGAAATACGATCGTATGGTCTTGGCCAATTCTGTCCCAAAACGCACATGAAAAACACACTTTTAGCCTATGAAACTGACAATTAATTTGTGATCTCAAACAAGAGATATGTTTCAATTTTACTACGACTGTAGGTTCTTCAAGAATTTATTTTTGATTATTTAATTTGTTATTAAGCAACAATACGTTTAATTTTTTTATGTAACTATGGATTTAAACTGACATTTTTCACTTTATTTTCGAAATTGGCACGGTCAGTTCAGTCATCTTCACTCTCTGCCTTAGGTATTTGTACCGTTTTCATGTGAGTATCTGATCATTTTTTCTCTTTTCTTTGGTTGTCCTGCAGTACTTTCACCTTTTGTTTCTTTGACTTTGACGGCTTGTTTAGGCAGTCTTCGTTACTCATTCTTTCTAATAACTCTTTCTAATTTCGTTTAAGATGTTTTATTTTTTGCATTGATGTTATGTCTTGATTTCTAATTCTGTCATCTCTTGTGCACTATTTCAGGTCTCGTACTACGAATTTCATCTTGGAAGGCTGTATTTTGTTTCAATATCGTGATCGTAAACCTATCTCTTACTATATAATATAAGAAGGGCAGCTATCACAGAATTTAATTGTAATATCTGGTCTTACTATATTTTCAAGAGTTCTATATTGATGCTTTTACGTACTATTTGTTTCTTATGTTTTATTGTTTATTTATTTTACTTGAAGAAATGTCTGGTTCTTAAGAATTATTTTTAATCCTACTGTTTCTCTGCTTTGAAAGCCATAATCTTCGTTTTATTTGTGAACATTTTTACGTTGTATTCTTCATATATTTATATTTTATTACCTGTTAATTATAATCACCGTAACCTATGAAGTAATCAACTGGACGACCAAAAGTGTAACATTGTCCTGAACCAGCACCACGGTTTGTCATGGAAGACCTCCGTAGGCATATTGGAATGTAGAGTCTTCTTCTTCTCCTTTCTTTGTCTTCATCTTCATCATCTTCACGCGGTTTTACAGTTCTTGTGAGTTATGATCTTTATTTCTTCCACCAAGACCAATTACTAGCCATCACGTATGTTATCTTGCCAGAGAGTTCTAGATTTACCTCTACATTTACTACGTATAAATTGCCCTTTATTCAAACTTTCTACCATTCGAGGATTCTCCTTTGTTTCCAGTTGTTCCCCACTTCAGGAGTAATTTTCTATAGACTACTAAGTTTCTGTCGTGATATAGTTGTTGGAGTCAGGACCATCGCTGCTATAGCTGAACACGTCGAATGGCTTGAAGAGTTGTCGAATCGACGTTCATGGAGGAAGAAACAACCGACGCTACACGGAAGAAGAACCGGCCGACGCTGCGAAGAAGAGTAATCGACTGATTGCACGGGAAGGGAGTCGATCGACGCTACGAGGCGGGGGACCGACGCCGTACGGAGGGGAAGCCGACTGACTGCACTGAAGAAGGACCGGCCGATGCTGCGAAGAAGGGTAATCGACTGGCTGCACGGAAGAATAGCTGACCGACACTACACGAAGGGGAGGCGGCCGACGCTAAACGGTAGATTAGTATTTATATATTATATTTATATGTTGTATTATGTATTGTATTTATGATTTGTATTTATCAGTTTTTACGTATGACGTACTGCATATGTACGGTATATATACACACTTAAAAAAATAAAGCAGACAAATATATATATGCTTAAAATTGAAAAAATGAGATATATATGCAGGTACACGTACGTCTGTTTTTGGGAGTCAAAGGCTGGTAACGGGTACCGAACTGAGTGTTCGGTTAATGCCCACTGGTACTGACGAATGAGTCAGAGCTCGAGCTGGCCAGCTCGAGTCAGCTCTGCCAGCAAATCCTACTTCCAACGTCCAAGCTCGTTTCTCCCGGGCAATGCTCTCTGTACGCTCAGAGAGTAGCTGATGGAAGAGGGTGCAACGCGATTCTACCTATAATATTTGGTTACGAGATTATGTAACAGATGAAAGTAAAGTGTAGTTTTAATTTCAAATTTCTTATTGTGTTCTGTGATTTTGTTTATGCAAGAAAGAGTTTGCTGATTGTAAAATATTTATCTTCATTTTCATTTTTTCGTAGTTTTGGTTACAAGTTCTAATATTTTAAAGGACGTACTTTTTGGCAATACTACTTCTCTTCCTGACATAAACTCTTATATCAGGAATTGTGCCTTGATAATTTAAATCAGTGGGCATATTTCTGTTCACGAATTGTATAGATTATTTAAGTTATTAAAATTCGAAAACTTATGCAAGTTAGATTTTGTGAACCCGGTATTTAAAAATCTAACTAATGCAAGAGGTAGAAATTGTATGTGCGAATAACATTATTTTTAGGTAAAAAATCAAATACATACCCATTGCTAAATTATACTTGGTTTGTAACGTTTCTTTTAAAAGCATAGTGCCTTATTTTTTACAGAATTCGTTCATATGGTTACCACGGTAACGTAACTGTATTCGATTGTCTTTTTGTTCTTAAAGAAGTGAAGTAGAAAAAATAAGTTGTCGTGTTTACCAAGTAACAAACAGTAACAAACAGATTTCCGATCTGATGATGAGCTGTGAAGCTTGAAAGCGCTAATCGGAATAATTTTTCTATAGTAGTGTGCAACAGTGTTAATTCTGTTTGTGATTATAACCACTAACACAACTTTCTTAATTAAAAGTATACAGCTGGTTTACGTTTTGTACTTTAAGTGTTAATGTGCATTTATAGCGTTACTGGTGTTTCTTCAGTATACGGAAAGAAAACGCGAGATTTGAACGGGTTCAATGATTCCCAACATACGGCAAGTTTACGAGTCTTTTTCGGTTTCATCCTATTTTTGAGATGGCGACTTACATTTATTAAGATATTTTTTAAATTTTGCCACATACTATTATAATGAAGAATTAAGAATAATATTTGGTATTGTCCCAATAACAGTACCCGCACTCATTTTTAATATTTTAATTATGCGATTATTGGCATCTATATGTAGTTCATATCTCATATAATTTTAGTTGGATAAAAGAAATCGTGAAAATTTATTTGTGTATGTTATAATATAGTTCGTTGACGACTGCAATCGTGTTTCATTGTCATACGATAAATGTTTCAAGACTATAGGTGCTTGGTGATTGGACAAATTGAACAAATGAAATGTCTTTAATACTAGACAATAATCTGTCATGGAAAGGTCATATTTGTAACCTGAAGAAAAAGTTGTATACATTCTTGTGAAAATTCTATTTCTTACAAGATTTTTGTTCCGAAGACTTTCTGATCACACAACGACGTATCTAGAAATTGTCTTCTGGGAAGGGGGTCCGGGGTCGGAGGGGTTTTTATAAAAAAAAGGAACAAGTTAAGACTAATCAACATTCCTATTGTTGTAAGTGGTTGAAAAACGCGTGATAACATCCAGAAATCAGTCTTATTAAACAATAAAAATACGCTTTATTAAAACATTGTTAAAAGAAGATACTTATTGACAGAATTGATTTCCCTTTATTTAATTTTTCAAAAGCGTACCCTAATGTTGTGTAATATAATGGCTGTATATTTAATCAAGTACTACCTATATTAGCGTACAAAGCTGAAAAAATAAATAAATAAAACAACCTAAAAATTAAAAGACTAACAAAATTCGTTAAGTTCTTCGACCCCCCGGGGGGGGGTCCGGTTCCGTTCGTCCCCACCCGTAAATACGCCCCTGTAATCACAAACTATATGCTTTGGTTAGATCTAAAATAACTTACGGATTTAGTTGTTGGAGAGGAACGTATGTTGCATCATTAAAGCCAGTTGACATAACACAAAGGTCACTTATTAGAATTATTTCTGATATACATTAGTTTAAACATTCTTTGCCACTTGTTTTCAAAAGCCTGGAATTCTTCCATTAAGGCATCCTTTAAGAGTTTTTAAAATTCATAGGCTGTTTTACATTAGAAGTGAAAATAAATATAAATTTAAAGTAAAGACTGTGGTCTACGAAAAAGCCATAATGTTGTTCCGCGGTCAAAATTAACTGCTCATCAGCAGTTTTATAGTAGCAGTGTTTCATTCTACTTACATTTGTTAATGCCATATTAATTCGGGATACTCGAAGCGAATTTATGAGATTTCTGAAACAGAGTTGCTTTCAGTTTCAACTACTGAAGAAATTTATAAAAGTGGTTGAATTATAAAAATTAATTAAAAAAATTGTAATGTCATTTTGTTATTGTGGAATTTTAATAGTTCTTTTATATTATATTGTAATTCTTTATATTATTGTATTTCTTTAATGCAGGTTGCTGGAGTTGTGTTTATAATTTTAATAAACGTTTTGCGTAAATCAAGAAATTTATCTGATTTTGTAAAGCGGCTAACGGTCCTAGTTATGTTTACGTATGTGAAGGAAGCCCATGCACGGCTCTTTCTAAGGGGCCCCTATTTTTTTCATTACTGTATTGTGTTGTTGTAATATTGTATTGTAATACTTTAATGAAATAAAGAGTAAAAAACATTAGGCTGTAAGATATTTTTCGCTCCGTTCGGTTTGGGTTAGGGTTTATCATACTTCCGGATACGTCATTGGACTTCAAGTATGTCCGGCGTCTGGCAGGCTTCAAAAAAAGTGGGGAATGTCCGGCTTTTGAGTAGGATAGTTACGGCACACTTAGAGTCCATAAACATATGATAAAATTAGCAATAACTTTATGATACAAAAAATAGGCATATAATGCTAATGCAAGTACAAGTTATAACTATCATAAATATGTATGTCGACTGTCCTGTTTCTGCGAAAAATATACCGCATTTCACACTTCCAAGTAGCAACACAAACGTCCTTTTATTAATAAATATTATACGATGTAATAGTATGTAACAGTGAAAGAAATAACCTCGTGCCCGAATGTGTTAAATGATTGGTAATTGTGAAACGTATCTCACTTTTTATTTACTGTGAATCATTTCACAAATATCTTAAGGCTCACATTTCTGGATTACTGTATAACTCAGCTGAGAAGTACAAGTAAGGTGAAGGCATACAAATAAGTACATGTAGGCATTTCAAAATTTTTACAGCAGGCGGCACTGATATAACCTTTTACTTTCTTGATATGTTAGTACCTTTATGTTACTCTAAATTATTTTTATTTTGTAATTAAGCGTTTAAAAACATTATAATGTGATTAAAATTAATGTATTAGATAAATTTAAATAATAGGCCTACTACTTGTAATAATGATGTAACCAATACATATTAGTAAAACAATTTAAACGACATGTATTTAATTAATATAATGGATCATGAAAAACATTAGTTAAGGCAACTAATGTATCTAATAATTTTAAAGTAATCTTTAAGCTTTTGTCTTATGTCTGGCAATTATGATACTGAAATTCAATCTTTCGAGAAAATGTCCGGCGTCAGAATTTTCAGATAGGGTAAAGTAAGTTAGGGTTGACTAGAGTAGATATTATACAAGAATGCCCTAATCGTTCGGTAATATTGGCCTAAACTAATTACAGATTCTTAAATTAAAATTGGCTTCTTAAATTATGCAGCTTCCTTGTTAGTTCACATGGATCAAGCTGTTAGTGTTAGTGTTAGATGTTTTTCAAAAACGTTTGGTATTTACATTGTTGTATAGCGTTTGTAATGTAGCGCGGGGAAATAGTTTATAGTTGCTGAAATAATTTACTAAAATAGGACCTAATTCAATGATGAGAAAGGGATTGAACAAAGGTTTTTTACTATCCGAGCGAGTCTGACAAAACTGATACTGATACTGACTTAGGTTTTATTTTGTAATTAGTTGCTAAACTGAATTCACGCATGTGAGTGTGTGAGAGAGCCTGTGTACAACAAAAAAAAAAAAAACGTTAGTTGGACAGTCCGGTGAATTTGTGAAATAAGAATTAGTGTTTATGAATCTTAAGAATTCTTTGTACAATCGAAACAGATTTTACGCTTAATTCCTAGAACACAAAAGAAGAACGAGAATGCAGAAAATTTGTAATAACTACATTTTTAAATAAATTTCTCTTTCAAAACAAACGTAGTTTATTGTTGTCGTAGACCTTATTAGTTTTCATTAGAAGTATTTACTTATTAATTCTACCATTCACTGACACAATTTATTCTTGATCCAATATATTTGCTTAGCGTAAATTATAAACATTTTAGTATAATTAGTGCATTGTAAAGTTTTTCTTTAAATATTTACTTTACGTTTAATGTAACAGTAAACTGAATTTATATTTTATGTGCGCAAAAGAAAAATAAAATGTTTCTAACTCGAATACTTACGCGACAAAAAGTACTGCAGTAACATAAAAAGTATCTTTAATTATCTGACACGGAATATAATTTTAAGTTTAATGATCATTAAATGTGTAGCTGGTACAAAACTCATTTGTAACTAGAAAGTATAAAGGGACTAGTTCATGCATACATCTGCGGTGCACGCTTTCTAATTTATGATACAACTACATGAACTTGAAAGTTTAATGCAATAACTGGATTAATGCAGCGAGACTAATATGTTTACGTTATGCATTAGTGACAGGAACTAACTTACACACTGTAGTATACAAGTTATCGTGACTAGCATTATTATGTATATAACATATATAACATGTATAACATACATTCCTAGCATTGTTATTATATCTTAGACGTGTTCTGTCCCTGGGAAAACTGTATCTAGTTCGCTGTAGTAAATATACTTGGTACGCACAATATTTACAGCTGGAATAATTCCTAAGATTTAATTTTTTCCTGCAGAGCTTTTAATATAAAACGTAGTGGTATAATCTTCAAGTAAAGGCATAGTGTGGAAACAATTAAGGACAGTTCAATCTATACCACACTTAAATAACGTAAAGACGCCATAAAGAAAAAAGTTATAATTTTGAAAGTTGTTTTACTGTATTTGGAACCTTTGAACCTTTGTAAACGTTACTGCATTTTGTAATGTTTACAAAATTAAACATTCTTTATTTGAATAAAAATTAGTTTTTATATTTTTCTGGAACCCTAATTTCTACACAGTGGAATTGACACAGAGAGTCCCTCAACTATTCTTATCATTCCTCTTCTTCGACGGTAAACGTATTTGATAAATGCTAATATCACTAAAATTTAGCCAGTCTTAGTCAAATATTTTTGAATTTGGAATACGACATGACCAATCAGTGAAAATAATTGTTATTAAGACTTTTGTATAACAGTATCATCTTTATTTTAAAAGTAGTTTGAAGTTATAATTTTATCTTACTGTACACATGATGAAACATATTATAACGATGTTTAACTTACTTCAGAAAGGGAATATGTTAAAAAAAATTTAGCATCCTTATCATTTAGTAAACATTTTTGAACAGGCGTGTGACACTTAATTATTTTCTTGAGTTGAAAACATTTATACTCCTAACAACTGAAATGTTACATTACAAGCAAATAACAGAATACTTCAGAACATATTTTAGTAAGTATACTATGGCTTGAGAAACAGAAAAGGTTGGCCATTGGTTTGTAGCTTGTGGTTTTGTGTATAAAATATTCATGTGTGAAATATTAGGTGCTGCCGACTCAGACAACCACAGGAGGCATTTAAAGTGTTACTCACGTGCGGACGTAGTAACGTTTTCCACTCTGCCTTTGGGAATTCCTCTGTTGTAGAAGAAAAAACGGTAAGTGAACAACAAGAGAACAAGTGGTACAGAAAAATCCGTGATCTGCATGCATGTTGACGGTATAAACACTTTTGCGCTTATTGAATTTGACTACATTTACGAACGATATCATCAGCTACCATTCTTCGTTAACCAAAGGCACAAATTAAAATCTGCGGTAATAAAAAGTTATCGAAAATTTAAACTACACGTAAATAGTAAGTGTAGTTGTGTAAGTGTAAGTGTAATTGCGCGCGCGCGCGCACACACACACACATAAAATGATTTTTATATACATAATGCGGAATCAAGTAGTGGTTCTGTTTTAAGTGCATTTATTTCTGCTATTCAGCTCAATCTGTTTCGTTGCGTAATTATTAATGATCCACGTGAATTGATTTTATCTTCACATACTGATTTACTTGCTTTCAATCTTCTTCTTTGGCTCTACACTCTGGCCTCCAAACTCTTATTCTTTATTCACAAGCCCAGTCAACAGCTCCCTAAAATATTCAACTCACCTCTCACAAAGTCTTCTATCGTCTCCCACAACATTCCCATCTTTACTAATAAATCCCTTACTCTTTGGCTGGCATTCTTTGTCGTTCTAGCAACCGCCGCATGTGATTTTCTAGTTTCACTTTGTTAACATCACTCATCTATTTCTCCCAGTTGTTTCATAATCATCTTTATTTTCCTTTTTCGAGCATATTATTTGCTCTCCCTTCCGAGTTGCTTGTAAATTTTGCCATTTTTTCGTGTGTTTCTCTATATTATACGTTGTCGTGCTTCATTTTCTTTATAATTTCTATGCATTCTCTAACGAACCAATCTCCATTTGTAGTTCGTTGCCTCTCTCCTATTACGTCATCCGCAGCTTCCTTAAATGTTTTTTTCAAACTTCTTCCAGTTATCCTCCATATCCTTCACTAGCCATCTCTGTGGACGATAACAAATCTGTTTCATAATCTTTCTTGATACTCTTGGGCAAAACCTAGGTACCACTTCGCTAACTTTTCTCTTACAAGGTAACAGTCACTATCATAAGTAGATGCTCTACAGCTTCTGGCATCTGACACTGAAGAAAAATATCTTCTTGAATATGTAGTCGATTTAGTAGGTATCGTTAGTTCCAGGTACTTTTTACGTTTCCAGATGGTTTCTTTTAAGAGCATTTGAAACGATGTGCTTTTGATAAATAAGTTTTTCTTCATAGCAAATCCTACGAGCATGTTCCCATTACTGTTTTTATTATGTAGTGAAACTATCAACCTGCCTGTTTTTGGTATTCGACCTTTCCCTACAACCAGCATACCTATCATACCTGTTAGTGACACTACAGATCTCATCAAGTTTGTCACACAATCTCTGTTTCACTGTTCTGTTCCATTTCATTATTTCACTAGCAATTTCCTGCACCTTTCCCGCCGTTCTGAGACAGATTTATTTAAAATAGTGGTCGCCCAGTGGTCGAAATTCGACCGTAATTCATTAAATTTTTAAGTTTGAACGTTATTGAGGTTCTTTTGTCAAAGAGTATACCTCTATAATCATTGCATATAATTTTTTTGAATTTTGTTCTATTACGTCAGCTGCGAGCGTGTACAAATACGTCATTAGCGTGTGTTGTTTGCCTTAATTCCCTGCAATACTTATGAAATTTAAAATTTAATGTTAGTAACAGTTGAAAAAAAACACAATTACAGCTTGTATTCGTATTTATTTTTTGATATAATTCATTGTCAGTTTTAATTTTTTCATGTTATTATTGAAACAAATAAACGCTAATAAAAATGAGACTTGACATTCATAGAAGTATAAGATACATTGTTTTCAATTCCAGTGGATTACATTTCATTTTTGGTAAGGTACAAAATTCGAAAACAGTTTGAAAATTATCTGCTACAAAGCTTATATAACTTTTTAATTTTTTTTCTATGCATTAATTTTCGAGTTATTTGAAAAATAGGAAAGATAGGAAAAACGAGGTTTAGCTTGGCTAAGCCATATTTAAAAAGCAATAACGCGTTTTTTGACATTTCCTTGGGTTTTTTTTATTGCCATACTGACCAGGTTTCGCCAAGGCTACACAGTTATTTTGCCTATCTTTTTCGAATTATATAAAATTTAAATAAAAAATTATTACAAAATAAAAAATGAAATAAAAAATACGTGCCTCGTATTTTTTCATATATTTTTTATTTAATCAAAAAAACCGGGCGGTTAAAAAAATAAATGTTGTCCATTGAACTTAAAATAGTTTGAAAGTGAATTTAATGATTTAGAACTTCTGTGTAAACAATGTTTTTTGTAAAAACTCTTTCATCATTTGCTAAATGCCCTTGGCCATTATATTCGGAAATATAAAATCTCAAACCATCGAATGATCGAACTCTACTTGCTGCGACGTACAATTGACCATGTGTAAAAACTGGCTGCCTCAATAAAATTCCAATTTTTTCGAATGTTTGTCCTTGAGACTTATTTATTGTCATCGCAAATGCAGGTATAGTTGGAAATTGAGTTCTTTGAAAGTTAAATGGTAAAACAGTACCGTAATATGTTAAATTTATACGTGGAATCAAAATTCTCTTATTGCGTGCGGTTCCAGTTAAAACTTCGCAATCAATAGCATTACGATGCATACACTTGATGCGCATTCTTGTTCCATTGACTAATGCTTCCTTTGTATTTAAGTTTCTGATCAGTAAAACGATGCAATTAACTTTCAATACTAACTTATGTGGTGGCAAACCACTAATAGTCAAAGAATTCAAAAACTCTACTGGATAGTTATTGATTTCATTGTCATCATCACAAATTATTTTATCGTAGCTATGATATGTTTTCTGTTCACCTGGTATTCGATTAAGTATATCAGTATTAATAAAAGTACAATCATCATTTAGGTGCTAAAATAACTGACTTCAATATGTTATCTGAGAGTATGTTTTCGGAAATATTTCCATACACCTCATTAATAATATTATTTTCATCTCCTATTAATTGCTGAGGTATTTCAATAATATTTTCACCAAACTGAGGGAATTGTGGGGCTTCATAATTACCAATTTTTTTCAAGAATTCGACAAATTCTATTTCACTTAGTAAGGCTCTCATATTTTGAGTAAACGTTACTTTATGAAAATAAACAAATTTATGCCAACTCGTGACACAATTTTCAATTAAAGTTGCACGTGATCCATGTGGGACAACTGGTAAGATTTGCCGAAAATCACCGCACAGAAGTATCGTTTTCCCTCCAAATGGTTTATGTTTCGTATTTTCATCGCATAGATCCTGCAATAATCTATCTATGATTTTCAACACTTGCAGTGGGCACATAGAAATTTCATCAATAATTATCAATGATGATGAATTTATGTAACGTCCATAGCTACTATTTGCGGTAATATTCGCTACAGAATTTTCCAAAATGGGTATAGGCAATTTAAACACATTGTGTAAAGTTCTACCTCCAAGTAATAGAGTTGAAGCTATGCCACTGAACGTTGTTGCAATGCAACTAAGATTAAGCGAATTAAATTTGTGAATGATTGCTGTTTGTGTGAATGTTTTTCCACAACCTGCATGAGCGGTTAAACAAAAAACATTAGATCCAGTATCATGATGCAAAACTTCACGAATCACACGATCAATTAGATTACGCTGTTCAATATGTGCAGTTCATAATGCTCACAAAACAGAAACTCTTGTTCTATTGAATCAATAGCATTTGCTTCGTCTGTTCTCTGCGAATACGTGGGAACTGGTAAACCAAGTCCTTGACATGACAAATTATGAACATTCAAAATATCTTCAATTTCTAATAGAGCTGTATTAAAGGATACTTCTTCGTTGTAATCTCTCAAAAATTCTTCACTAAGATATACTTTAAATTCATTCCATAACGCCAATGCATTGGCTGGCACATTTAATGCACAAATGTAACCAAATAAATTTCGCATTTGTTTTGCTGAATGTAATTCTTTTGCTTCATTTAAACATTCACGCCATTCATTATCATTTGAAGCAATGCCGCGAGCATGGCACGCTTCAACAAAAGAAGTGTGTATAATTCCATTGTATGTTCTAACATCCTCAAATGATTTTGGACCACAGACATGTAATAAAAGCAATCGTAAATGGAAAAGTTCGATGTCTTTTGGTGATACTACATATATGCGTGTAATGATTTTATCACCTCCACGCCTTCTCTTCTTCCATTGTTTTCGGGAATCTTCCCACACATAATGCAAAGGAATTTCAATATACTTATATTCACACGCTGATGGATCTGATCGATTCAATTCAAAAAATGCTAATAATTTTGTTTGTCTTGCATTTTCAATTGCTTGACGTTCTTGCCCTTCTCGAAAGTAAACATTCTGTCTACGCGGTAAACGAATGTCAAGTCTAACGATGACATGTGATTGAAAATGCATTGGTAATTCATAGATGCGCCATACAGCTTCAGTTGATCCGACATAACGGCCATTTAAAAAATTTTTAACTTCATCAATTTGTATTTCTTGACCTGGTTCATTTCTCTCTGAACCTAATTCAACAGATGCACTGTCATAGCCTTTATACACGTATTTATAAATGTATTTAACACTTTTAACTGTAGTGCATACTTCAACATTTATAAATAAAATAAATAAATAAACCTCCGCTCAACAGTCCGTTAAGGACCAAGGCGTACCGCGCGGCTTTTTTGTGTTAGTGTGACGGTGTATGGCTAGTACTACGCGCCACCAGCCGCTAGTTGCGGTATTCACAGCCAGGAGGCGGCGCTGTTATCTCAGCGCCTACTCAGTTTGCCTCACGACGCTGAGTGCACGCCGTACGGAACCTCCGCCGGGAATTGAACCCGGGACCACGAGCGCATCAATCGCCCGCTTTAGCCACTAGACCACCTGGAGGCTCACTTCAACATTTATATGGCAATTAAATTTGGCAAGTAAGTACGGATTGTATGGTACAACGTAACGATTGTCGAGGCAACTACCGCGAACTTCAGCATTAATACCATTATCACGCCTTCTGTATAATGGATATCCATTTAATGATTCACATGTAAATTCATTAAATCGTTTTGGATAATCTTTTGTGCATTTTCCATCTCTCATACATACAGAATTTGGATTAAGTACACCGCATGGACCATGCATCATGTGTTTTACAACATATTCATGTAATGTAGGATGTGTTTGAATGTTAGGAATCTCCGCAGATACAACTTTATCAATATCGGTAGCGTTAACAATTTTATCTTGCTCATTTAAAGAGAGTAAAATGTGAGCATGAGGCAATCCTCTCTTTTGAAACTCAATTGTATAAATGAGTGCTTCAACTTTACCGAAGATTTTTTTTAGTGTAAGGCCCTCAATTAATGCTTTCAGTTTGGACTTGAATACACGCACAACAATATCAGGTCGAAAATTAGCTGACTCACCTACACCAATATTGCTAACTATTTCAGGCCAACTTGGATTGCAAGTCATTGTAATAAACAAAGAAGGCTTTCCGAAATGTTGCACAATTGACATTGCATCTAAATAATTCTGATACATATTTCTTGGAGATCCATTGAATGAAGATGGTAAAATTACTCTACGGCCAACATTATTGGCATTGGGGTTCAATTCTAAATAATCTGTTAAATTGTTGTAAACTTCAGACCTAAGACTTGTTTGATTTTGTCGAATGAAATGTAACCTTGTGCCCTCTATTCTCACATACATATCAACTATCCACTGTAGAAATAATTTTTGTGAATGGTGCAACATGCTAAAATCTTCTCTAATTGCAAGTCGATAGGCTGCATACTGAAGCATGGTTAATTTATTTCTGGGCGCTCTTGAATTAGATGTAGTTGGTACATTATGAGAAATATTGATATGCCACCCAGTATCACCATTTGGAAAAAGTAATGGATACGCTAAAGGGTCCAATGATGAATCCAAAACAGAGATATTTTTAATGGTACCATTAACTTTAGAAAACGAAACCATATTTCGTTCAAATGGTGGCTCACCATCAACTGTACTGAATATTACTGCTACATCAGTTTGAACTGAATCATTATAACGGCGTAGATCAAAATCACGATTTACTTTATTGAGCATACAAATTTCTTTATTTTGATTTTCAACTCTCTGACAATGATCTTTCATTGCAATGAATGACCGAACGAAAGGATTAATGCGTTCCAATTCAAGAGAGATTTCGCGCATTATATTGTTATTGCATGTTTGATTATAGTGTTCACGTAATCTATAATTGACAGCAGTGTCAACATCATAAAAATATAATTGCGCATAACATGGTGAGCGACCATACCCAAGCAGTCATTGGACCTGATCTGTTATAAAAAACATCATGTATTTTAAAATGATACACTCCACGCGTAACTGTATCCGAAATTTTAGCTTCTGAGCTAACCATAGCAAACAATGAATTGTATTTACGAATGTTTTCAAAATAATTTTTTGACTTTCTTTTTATTGAAGGTTCATTTGAAGTAAGTCCATCATACAATGATTTAAAGTATTCATTTTTACTTAAGACCGGTAATATTGCTTTACCCTTATGACAACATGAAGTGAATGCAGTCCTTTCACCTAAAGTGACCTCAGATTCGAAATGTTTTGCATTGCAAAACCTGCATTGTAAATGCAGTAATCCACAATCAAAAGTATTAAAATTTCTTGGAATGACATTCAGTGCGCATTTAAATGTATCCCTCAAAATAATTTCATCATTTTGTATACTATTTACACTATTTAAATTTGCATTTGGTCTATTATCATTTTGACTTTCACGCGAATATATATTCCTTCTTCTTTGTCTCTCACTCCGACCCGTCAATGTTATACTATTTACACTATTTAAATTTGCATTTGGTCTATTATCATTTTGACTTTCACGCGAATATATATTCCTTCTTCTTTGTCTCTCACTCCGACCCGTCAATGTTCTATGTCGAGGCATAATGGAAATAGGTGCGAATATCTGAATGTAAAAAAAAAACATGTAATGAAATTACTGAAACTAAGATTAGACAGGGTTTAATTTAAAAATAATAAAATGTACTCACTTTTTTGAAACCACCAATAATAATTAGGCGAGAGTAAGTCAATTCAAATTGCTGCTACAAAATTTTCCTTTTGCAACAGGTATTAAGCAAGCTGTATTTCACTTTCAACTGCACATTAATATATCTAATATATGCACAGATATCTAATATACAAAATATAAAATAAACGCTTTTTTGCCTTGACATACACTCCACAGACTATTGAAAAAGGAACATTTGAAATCACACAAAATTCACAGCTCATTCAGTCAATCTGTCAGTATTAAGCAAGCTGTATTTCACTTTCAGCTGCACATTAATATATGAAACACAGATATCTAATATATAAAATATAAAATAAACGCTTTTTTGCCTTGACATACACTCCACAGACTATTGTTGCCTGGCAACAAACTTTTTTTATTTTTAACAATTACCATTGTTTGAAAAAGTTTAAATGAATTTTCAAGTGCAAATGAATGTTTTATTTTATTTTATTTTATGTATTTGTAACACATATTATATATAAATTTTAGCTTTCTGCACTCCTTCTCCATATAAACTTTAACTATGCCAAATCTCACACTCCTCCGTGCGCGCAATATGCTTAAAAAGGGGTACAAAGTTTTCTCTTCACGTATTAATATATAGATATCTAAAATTGTAGGTATTCATTTATACATATAACGTTTATTTTGAAAGTTACAATGCAATTTAGTGTTTTGTGTTATTAGTTTATTTTGTATTTTCATTTTATTCAGAGCTTTCCCGAGGTTTCTTAATACCCTATTCTAGAACTCCAATGGCGTACCCAATCCCTGTCCTTGTATCTTCTGTAGTTCTCTTTGTCTTAATCCTAAATACGCTCCCGTGATTTCCGTTTGATGCTTTATATGTTTTACGGTTTTACTACAATGATACTTTTAGATTTTAAATTTTACGACGCTATTTTGAACATCGAAGTAAAATCAAGAGTTAAGCGAGTCGTCCGTCATGACATTAACGAAAGTTTTGACTTCACTGATAATACTGAATTTATTAATTGTTGCCACATTCGCAAGTTAGGAGAGTGGCTGATGTCAACGTATTAGTGCTGACCAATTTCGTTATTCACTAGTTCACTTCATTGTGTAAGTTTATATTACGTGAGTATTATTGTAAGCATTCAAGTGTTACAATCTTCGACTGTTGCATGTGTTCGGATATATTTGTTCGTTTGTGAACTTGATTATTTGTATGAGTTCTTTACACTAACACTGCGGTAGTCATTGCAGTAAGTTAGTAAGTTGGAAATAATTTTCCAAATTAGGTATAATGTGTACGGTATTTTATGTGGTACGATTAAACGGTGTAAAACCCGTAGAGAGTGAATGATACAGTCTCTTGAATAAGATGTCAATTGGCATCACGCTTGTGATGATCTGTCGAAATACCTATACATGAGGATTTAATTGCAAACTGAAGCACTACATTACAACTTAGAATGAAATGAATACTCAGCTAAGGCAAGTACTGTTTTCCGGTATTGAAAGAACTTAGGCCAACTTTAATTATTTCGTAGTTCTTCGTATACAGAAAATAGTTCAGACACAAATATTTAAACAAACTAACAGTAGAAGGCGTTTTTTATTTTATCGGATTTATAAAAACTGTGTTTCGACACTTTGTATACGTTTCAAACCAAGTAATGGAACTGCCGCTGACTATACAAGTATGACGTAATTAGTTTGCTAGTACAGGAACGCTCCTTTATTGTGTAGCGGTCATTACGCATAAAACTATAAGGTAAAACGTTTTTTAAAGCAACTTTAGACATAACCTACCCCTAAACAAAATAAAATACAAACCGAATAATATGTACTATTTTCAGACTATTTCAATGTGTTGAAGATGTATTCTAAAAGTAATAATGTCAGTAAGACGGAGTATTTATAATAGACTTCTATAATTAAGCAGTTGACGTTTTTATTTTACAGAATTATGATGCGAGAAAATCTGTAAAATGTGACAGTTCCGAGAAAATGTGTGATATTAGTACTGAGATACTGTGAAATTTCCGTGTACATATGGAAACTATTGAATGTCTGAATCGTGATTTGCAACAAAAAATTGTTAATCAATTTCTATTTAACACCGCCGTTAAAACTAAACGTTCATGTTAAATATAAGTAAAACTATCAGACTTACTCTGCCAAATCGTATGATATCATAACGTTAAAGTAATGGAAGAAACGAGCGTCCAGGAATATTTTTCCAAGAATTACTTTTTATTTAAAAAACCGAGAACGAGAACAAAAAATCAAAACTTACATATTTATTTACCAGATGATTCTCATTTTTATTAAAGACTCAGATGATACAACAGGTGGTTTAGGGCCTAGTTAAATACTTGTGTAATGGGTTTTATATTCTGTACTTCTACGGTAATTAAAACCTTTGGACGATTAAAAATAAGTACTAGGTAAGACGATGAAATAAACACAGTAATATTAATATTATAATTCTACATATTTTGGTAATTTTAACTACATAAAACTAAATCGTAAAAATCTAAAAACTAGTAAAACTATCGCATTGCCGATTTAGAAGGTTTAAGACATAAACTGTCCTTATGCAGGATGTATTTACTCTTTAACGAAAATGTTTTCCTTACTAATAGTCCAAATGACATTACTGTTATTTAAATTTAATAATATTCAAAATAACAAAAGCAAACTTTCATATGAAATTTTAATTTTTTCCAGTTGCGAGGGAAATAAAGTAGGCTGCGAGAAACTTTATTCTTATCCAAGATAGAGTATTACATTAGGCGTGTGAAAGAATTAGTGAAAATTTAATTTTGCCAACCTCCTAATTTTTTTAGTTTTGAGCGTTACGTACAAACTTTTTTGTGGCATCCTCGTTGTGTTTACCAATGTCATTTTATTCCTCTTTAAGCCGTCTAATGTGGAATTTGTTTGTCAGGGAATTCTCTCTTTGGCAGGCTGCAATTCCGTTACTATAACACTACCGTTATTTATATTCTACTGTACCAGAAACCACTTTTCAAATAGTTCACCATCCATTTCATCGTGATAATCCGTCGTTAGTAGTATTTAATTCGAAAGCGTTTTGCATTTTTTACAAATTCGATACTCCCTCCGGCGTAGAAAAGACAAAACATGTTCCTTTGACGTTAGGCTGCCGAAACACGTTCAGAGCTACTGAACAACATCTTTAGTTTGAACTCACTCTTATATCGCCCCATACTTTAGTTGCAAAATGATTACAACCTGGTTCTAGATGGTTCAGCTAGGATATCAATATTCCTGTTTTATGCCCTACAAGGATACATGTTTCTCATATCAGTTATGGGTCTTTCAAGATTTGCAACTACATTAATTCACCCATATTCTTACTGCACATGAGAGTGGCACAAAAGTATTATTATGTTATAAATGGGGATTAGGAACGTAATATGTTTCTGAGGTAGTATCTTCATAACTCGTCGAATGGTTAGGTCGTTGGTATCCAACAGCTTTATTTGACTTGTGTAAAATAAATGAATTGTATCCAACGGCTTTATCTACTTCTTTTTCAAATTTACATTGCCGGAAAGGGTTCAATAAAACTAATTCTTTTGTTGGTGGAAGAGCGACTTCCGGTCTTCTGAATTTCTTAGTGGCCTTCAGTAGAGAGTGATCTTTAGAAAATAGAATAGTATTGTTTTTGATGCAGCTGACAGTAGGTTATGATCATGGTTATCGTTATGAAATACGTTTATCATTATCATGATGACGTTACCGGGAATTATACAGAAAGATAGGAAAATATAAAATGTGGTGACGTTGACAATGAACAGCCTCAGCAACTGAGTGATGTCGAAAAATAATAATGAAAGTTGTGGGTACAGAAACAAATATTTAGAACAACTGAAGTGGAGGCGAATCAGATTAGTATGGACTTCAAATTGGGTAATTTTGTGTTAATAAATAATTAAAGTAAAAGATTTATTAAATTATACCTGGTACGTATCCCCATGAGATGGGGTTGAAATTCTTATGTAGGTCAATAAAGTACCTTATAAATGGTTTTTAATATCGAACTTATCACACAGGTCCCTTACCAGGGCCACTCACAGACAGGGCAACTGTAGGCCTATTCCTTTTTCAAGTCTTTGTCGATAAGGTAGTTCATCTTTATGATTCCCGTACTGGAGTGAGATTTTTTAAAATCAAAAATGTAATATTCACATTAGTGAATGTTATACATGAGACATTTACCTGAAATAAAAATTGGATAATCTCTACTTATCAAAAGTTTTACGCTATGCTAAGTCAATTAAATACAAAAATTTACTCACATCAACACTTAATAGAACTGATGTAAAGTGTCAGTACACGTTTAAGAATTCCTAATCTGCATGCAAGATGTAATACAAAAATTTTAATTGTTTATAACTTTCTAACGTGGCTGTTATGTATACCACCATCTTTATTGTTTTCTGGAAGAAAATACATAGTAGGCTGAAATTAGCGTTCATTGTCAGCAGGGACGTATATTGTGTTTAACAATGGAACAACTAAGTCTGCATCAGTATCAGGTTGCTCGTTATTAGGAGTGGATTATAACAGCGCGTGAATTCCTGCTGTATCAGTAAATAATAAACGAAAAACTAATTGCTGGGTATCGCTATAAGCGACAGTGTAAATAAATATACATCACTCATTAAGGAGAATCTGGTGTTCTGACGCGTTAATAGGAGAGTATCGTAAGTTGATGGCTCAAGTAATTTGACACCACAGGTTTGTCCAATTGTAATAACAATTAATGTCTTTAAATTTTCGTTAAATTCTGCAAACTATTTTCATTAATTTTTTTAATTATCATTGTCTTTTCCAGCAAGGATTAAACCAAAAATGGTTTGTTCCGGTACCAAGCAGATAGATAGAGTTAGTCGCTGCAACACTTCTTAAGGCACCCCACACTTCTCCATCCTTGCGGCTTGTAATTCAATAGTGTTCGGAGATGCGGCAGTCATTCATTCGCTTAAGATGTTCCAACCATACGATCCGATATTGGGCAATCCTGTCAAGTATACTCATAATATTCAGTTCCTACCGTACATTTTTTACGCGATCTTGAAGAGCATATCCTGCTACGTGCCTGAAAAATGTCATTTCGGCCGCTTGAATACATCTGGCCTGGGATTCCGTTAAAGTCCAATTCTCATCCCTTAAAGAAGTGTGGGGAGGGCCATCACATTGTAGAATTTCAGGCATGTGTCTTTGCTCGTTGATTTTACACATATGTTGTTGAACTTGTGCCACAAGAGGTGACCCTGTTGATGCATGGAACAGTACGTATGTAGACCTGAAGGTGGATAACTATTCACAATAACAGCAGTTACTGTATTGGTATTACAGCAGTACCCACCACTACCAAGTTAAGGAGTAAGGGAAATTATCCTGGATCGGCTTATATTTGTAATAGGATTACAGGTGTGAATCTAGTTGGATTTATATGGCTGTAATACTGCGTACAGGGAAAACTGGTCTCTTAGTCCGGTGAGTCCGCTAGTTTATGGGAAACAGCCCAGACAGAAAATTGGACTGGACTCCAGCCCACATCATCTTACCCTGTGATATGCTAGAAACATATTCAGGGGACATATGTTTTTTAGTTACTAAACTGTCGCAAACAAGATATAATCGGACGAAACTTTTTTAATGCACTTCAAAAATGTTCTAAAAATAAATGTATTATGAAAAATTGTGTAAAACACGAAAGTACGAATTTAAAACGTAGTCTACCACGTATAGCAAAAAAAAAAGAAAGAAACAAACAAACAAACCTCAGCGTTGTGGTTTATTATGCTGATATATCAGTAATATTTGCCCCTTGTAGTTTGCAGTTGCAGATTGCCTATACTACATTCTCTACTTGGAACAGTGCTACATTTAAATCGGGAACATACACAGTAAAGAAAATGAAGAAGAAATACCTTGAAAGATTTAAAACGTATTGCTGGAGTAGAATGGAAATAGTAAAGTGGTAAGACGAGATGAAAAAATAAGATGCTTTAAGAACAGTGTACGAGATCAGGCCTGAAAGTTTTGTCATAAGAAAATAAACTGGATCGGACACGTGCTGAGAAGACATTGCTTGCTGCACGATGCCAGCTGGTAAAGTTGGAACGTATAAGGAGCTTGGAAGAAGAAGATTCAGCTGTTAGGCAGTTACTGGAAACTGAAATGGAAGCCAAAGATAGGGGAAGACTGAAGCGATGAAATAACGGGACCTGGGTTAATTTCATTGTACTGTACACGTGTATTTCTTTAGAAAGAACACTCCTGTGGATTTGTCAGGTCCTACATTAAATTCGGCTCACATGAACTGAGAAACTTCTACCTGCTTACAGTACACCGTTACATCGAACTGAGAAACATGTGGACCATTTGTTAGCAGAGACTCTAATACTTCTAATCTCCTGAATAGTAAAAATCTCCTGAAAATGATATCTTGATTCGAAAGTTAGATATTAGGGGCTATCCTAAGCCAGTTGCATATGTTAAAATAAGGATTAGAATGTGTTAAAATAAAGTGTGTAGAATTTTCTTACTAATGACAATTACTCAACATTTGGTAAATAATGTACGGATTTGCAGCTTTAAAAAACAATTATGTACTCGCTAGAGAACCAAGAAAGAGGCTTTTAATCTACCTTTATCTTTTTCGCCCAGACACACTTCTCCTTACAGGGTTGTCTATGTCATGACTCCTCTATAGTTTGAATCATCGTATTTGCACAGGTACACTAGTAGTTTCTTGGTTTTAATTTAAAAAACATGAAGATTTTATTACTGGATTTTACATAAGAGATTACGTACTTTAACACAAATTATAAGTTGCTTAAAACAGTATTGTTTTAAGCAATACATAAGAAAACATAATTAAATCAAAGTGCGAAGGGGTATAAAACGGTGTTTCTCAAAATATCTTCAGAAAAATTCATTTCCACAGCTTTAATAAGAATACAAATTTATAATTTGAGAGATTCCTAATGACGTGAGATATATTACCTCTTATCTGAATAACAATTAATCGAGATACATATGCACATGTCATCTTCGTAAAATATAGACAAAAGTTAGATCCATCCTAACCAGTCAACACACCGATAAACAACGGTGTAGTGCCAAAGGATTAACATTAAAGTTAAAAAACATTAGACTGACATTAACTGACATTAGACTGTGACTTTATGTCAACCGGATTTAGTTTTTTTTATCGCTTAATTAGGCGAGTTGCCCTGTTTATTGAAGTCCTTTTACAAAACTGATTTATCTCGCCAATGTAATTAAATGTGTTTGATAATAATTGAATTCAACAGTCATTGTATGATTCTGTATTTGTATCACGAAGAGTTACTCGTATTCGGTAATCGTTGTCGCTTTTACATCCACTTAACGTATTACAAACAATTTTCCAAATTTGTATTTTATAATTCGTAAGGAAACGAAAAATGATTAAATGTCCGTCACTGATGTCGCTGTATAATCTTCTACTAAGCAGGAATATGAAGTCATAAGATTAAAACCTACAGTCCACTTAGAATAAGCGTCCTTCTTAAACTTCATATATAAATGTATAAAATGACTGACTTCTAATTAAAATATATTATTTTTACGTGGGAGGATTACTAGAAGACTTCTAATTAACAAGTGTACTCCACCTTTCATGGTAGTTAACCTTTCATGACCTTTTCCACTTAAAAATAACATTAGCTACTATATTCCTGAATTAATTTATTTCTGTAACTACAGCGATAATTTGTGTAATTTTAATAATAACTTATACATCATAATAAGTAATATTTTATTTACCGTAACGAGGAATGATGTAATTACGAATTTACTAAGAACAAGAAAAAGATTCACTGCAAGTCTTGGAAATACTAACTGCTAACTAACTAACTGCTTAACTGCTAAGAAACTAAATCATATATATTACAACACTGCACGGTTTTAATGTGCTAAGCCCCCCGTTTTTGGAAGCCATTTACAACCGATTTTATTTATTTAATGTGCGACAAATCTTTATATAGCACTACAACACATTAAATTCGTGTGGTTGATGAAGATGGGTGTAATCGTAATAATAATAACGCTATATAATCTGGTTAAAAATCATTTCAATATTTATTAATACAATTTCTTAATTGTGTTACGAATCAAAATCATTATTATTTGCACGTCTAATTATTACACATAAGTAATACTCTTATACTACACATAGACATATTATACACCTTATATTCTAATACATCGTTATCGTTATAATTTTACTTCCATAATCCTTAAGGAATGGAAGTATGGTGATGGCAAAAAAATCGTGTTCGAGATTATTGCAGATTCTGATTCTACTACACTCAAAACATGAAAAAAAAGTCGTTTTCCGAAAAGTGTCTGTGTGTGTGTCTGTCTGTCTATGTGTCTGTGTGTCTGTGTGTAGATTTTTTTTCTATGGCAAACGATAACTGCCGCAAATTGAAACAGAATCAAATAATTTCTTGCATACATCCCTGATTTGTAGAGTACTCACGACCTATTGTTTTTAGTGAAGATCGGTTGAAGGAAAGGGGTAGTTTACCTACAACGGTTTTTTTTATCAAGGGAAATTTTTTTTTTTTGGCAAACGATAACAGCCGCAAATTCAAACAGAATTAAACAATGTTTCGTATACAGCCCTGAATTGTAGAGTTCTCAAGACCTATTGTTTTTGGTGAAGATCGGTTAAGGGAAAGGGGTAGTTTACCTGCAACATTTTATGTATTAACAAGGGTATTTTCTATGGCAAACGATAACAGCCGCAAATTCAAACAGAATCAAAAGATTATTTGCATACAGCCCTAAATTGCAGAGTTCTCAAGACCTATTGTTTTTGGTGAAGATCGGTTAAGGGAAAGGGGTAGTTTACCAGCAGCGTTTTTTTATCAAGGGTATTTTCTATGGCAAACGATAACAGCCGCAAATTCAAACGGAATCAAATAATGTTTTGCATGCCGCCGTGATTTGTAGAGTACTCAAGACCTGTTGTTTTTGGTGAAGATCGGTTAAGGGGAAGGGGTAGTTTACCTGCAACGTTTTTTTATCAAGCGTATTTTCTATGAGGAACGGTAACTGCCACATATTCAAACAGAATCAAATAATTTTTTGCATACTTCACTGAATTGTAGAGGACTCAAGGCCTTTTGATTTTGGTGAAGATCGGTTAAGGGGAAGGGGTAGTTTGCCTGCAACCTTTTACGTTTTAACAAGAGTAAAGTACTTGAAAATTCATTTAAACTTTTTCAAACAATGGTAATTGTTAAAAATAAAATAATTTTGTTGCCAGGCAATAAAATTATAATTTTTTCATTTTAATGTAAATCTGTACATAGTATAAAGTAAAGTCGGTCCGTTTTCTCTCTGTGTTTGAAATCGCTAATCTCAGGAAGTACTGAACGGATTTTATTCAAGTTTTCGCCAATAGATAGAGTGTCTATCGAGGAACATTTATGTGTATAATTAATACATATATGTTGTACATTAGCTTAGCTATCACGGTTTATGTCAAGTAAGTGGTATAGTTTACATCTTATATATAAAATATCGGTATGGAGAACCATACATGACTTCCATATTCTAAGATTTATATTTAAAATCATTTTCGAAATGAAATATTACCATAGAAACTACTTCTTTCTACTTACTGCTTCAGCCTTAACCACAGTACTGTGGTCACTAACGTATACCACCTCACGTTATCGCACTCGATTTTCACTGATGATGGAAGTCGATGGCATTGCCGAAACGTCTGGTTTTGTAGAAAACATTGGACTACGGCCAAATATCCCGGGAAGGAATTTTAACAAAAACTACTTCTTTGTTGCCGATAACGTTGTACACATATATATCAGTGGCGAAGTTACATGGAGGCAATTGAGGCAATGCCTACCCTAACAAATTCTGTAGAATAAAAATTATAAATATGTATGAACTACATAACGTAAAGATTATACATTGTTACTGGGACTGTCAAATTTATTAAACCGAAACGTGCTTTATTGAGCGACCGCTAGATGGTGACAGGTGAGATTCGGCATAGTTCGTTTAAAGCGAATGAGGCAACCTGAACTTGCCTCAGCGTTTTTTGTATACATCGTATGTAAGCAATGTAGTGGTGTGATAGGGAAGTGTAGGGAGGGGGGATTGTCCCGCGCTGTACACATAGAGCGTTGAGGCATGCCTCACTTCTGTGGTCCAAACAGTTAAGTTAAAGCGCCTGTGTTGTTTCTAAGTGTTTATTTTATGCGGTTATTAAAAGTGTCACTGTTATTCCGCTGAACTAACACATGATCAAGATTGTTATTTGAATTATTTGTAACATTAAACATATATATAGAAACTAATCAAGTTTAAAAATTTGAAGTTCAATCAGTTGTATTATTGTGTATGACTAATACAAGGATTGTTCAATAGACACACGTATAGAGCTGTAAAGCATTTTTTATTCAACGATTTTAAAAGAAGTCTCCAATAACATTAAGACATGAGTTCCACTGTTGCGCTAACCTGTAGATTCCCTGCTAGTAAAATTCTTACGGCTGTTTGTGGAACCATTCGGTTACAGCAACTCTACCTCAGCGTCCGATTTGACCCACCGTCCTTTTAGTGATTCCTTAAAAAAAATTTAAGATAAGATTTTTGCCTATCCATTCATTAACTACTAGCTTCGCCAGTAAGCAAATTGATGTCCATTTTTTCGGCTTGCACGCGTTATGTTGGTGTGGGTTTCGGCACTTTCCATTTAAAAAGCGTGCAAACGTAAGAAAATAAACATGAGTGAGGCCAGAAATAACGTGAATTGTGTGTTTGTGTCTTACCTGCCTTTTTATTGCCGTATTAAATGAAAAATATTATATTACATTAAAATTAAAAAATTTTAATTTTATTGCCTGGCAACAAAATTATTTTATTTTTAACAATTACCATTGTTTCAAAAAGTTTAAATAAATTTGCAAGTACTTTACTCTTGTTAAAACGTAAAAGGTTGTAGGTAAACTACCCCTTCCCCTTAACCGATCTTCACCAAAATCGAAAGTCCTTGAGACTTCTACAATTCAAGGACGTATGCAAAACATTATTTGATTCTGTTTGAATTTGCGGCTGTTATCGTTTGCCATAGAAAATACGCTTGATTAAAAAAACGGTGCAGGTAAACTACCCCTTCCCCTTAACCGATCTTCACCAAAAACAATAGGTCTTGAGTACTCTACAAATCAGGGCTGTATGCAAAACATTATTTGATTCTGTTTGAATTTGCGGCTGTTATCGTTTGCCATAGAAAATACCCTTGTTAAAAAAATGTTGCAAGTAAACTACCCCTTTCCCTCAACCGATCTTCACCAAAAACAATAGGTCTTGAGAACTCTACAATTTAGGGCTGTATGCAAATAATCGTTTGATTCTGTTTGAATTTGCGGCTGTTATCGTTTGCCATAGGAAATACCCTTGTTAAAACATAAAACGTTACAGGTAAACTACCCCTTTCCCTTAACCGATCTTCACCAAAAACAACAGGTCGTGAAAACTCTACAATTCAGGGCTGTATACGAAACATTATTTAAGTCTGTTTGAATTTGCGGCTGTTATCGTTTGCCAAAAAAAAAATTTCCCTTGATAAAAAAAACCGTTGCTGGTAAACTACCCCTTCCCATCAACCGATCTTTACCAAAAACAATAGGTCGCGAGTACTCTACAAATCAGGGCTGTATGCAAAAAATTATTTGATTCTGTTTGAATTTGCGGCAGTTATCGTTTGCCATAGAAAATACGCTTGATAAAAAACGTTGCTGGTAAACTACCCCTTCCCCTCAACCGATCTTCACCAAAAACAATAGGTCTTGAGTACTCTACAAATCAGGGCTGTATGCAGAAAATTATTGGATTCTGTTTGAATTTGCGGCTGTTATCGTTTGCCATAGAAAATACCCTTGTTAAAAAAACGTTGTAGGTAAACTACCCCTTTCCCTTAACCGATCTTCACCAAAAACAGTAGGTCTTGAGGACTCTACAATTTAGGGCTGTATGCAAATAATCTTTTGATTCTGTTTGAATTTTCGGCTGTTATCGTTTGCCATAAGAAATACCCTTGTTAAAACATAAAACGTTACAAGTAAACTACCCCTTTCCCTTAACCGATCTTCACCAAAAACAAAAGGTCTTGAGAACTCTACAATTCAGGGCTGTATACGAAACATCATTTGATTCTGTTTGAATTTGCGGCTGTTATCGTTTGCCAAAAAAAAAAATTTCCCTTGATAAAAAAAAACCGTTGCAGGTAAACTACCCCTTTCCATCAACCGATCTTCACCAAAAACAATAGGTCGCGAGTCCCCTACAAATCAGGGCTGTATGCAAAAAATTATTTGATTCTGTTTGAATTTGCGGCAGTTATCGTTTGCCATAAAAAAAAAATCTACAGACACACAGACACACAGACACACAGACACACACACACACACACACACACACACACACACTTTTCGGAAAACGACTTTTTTTCATGTTTTGAGTGTAGTAGAATCAGAATCTGCAATAATCTCGAACACGATTTTTTTTGCCATCACCATACTTCCATTCCTTAAGGAAATATGGAAGTAAAATGAATGTTTCTTTGTTTGTCCCGTATGCGTTCCTATACCATTCATCCGATTGCGATGAAACTTCGGTGAGTTGTTGTGCGCACGTCCGCGAAGGTTTCTTCCACATCTCCTCCTAAACCACTGTACCGATTTCAACCAAACTTGGCACAAATATTTTACGCAACGGGAGAACCAACATAGGATAGGTGTTTTTTCGATGGGGTCCTTTTGGGGGTTCTTTGGGGTTTTCCACATCGCCTCCTAAACCACTGGACCGATTTCAACCAAACTTGGCACAAATATTTTACGCAAAGGGAGAACCAACATAGGACAAGTGTTTTTACTTCCATATTCCTTAAGGAATGGAAGTATGGTGATGGCAAAAAAAATCGTGTTCGAGATTATTGCAGATTCTGATTCTACTACACTCAAAACATGAAAAAAAGTCGTTTTCCGAAAAGTGTCTGTGTGTGTGTGTGTCTGTCTGTCTGTCTGTGTGTCTGTCTGTCTGTCTGTCTGTCTGTCTGTCTGTAGATTTTTTTTCTATGGCAAACGATAACTGCCGCAAATTCAAACAGAATCAAATAATTTTTTGCATGCAGCCCTGATTTGCAGAGTACTCGCGACCTATTGTTTTTGGTGAAGATCGGTTGAGGGAAAGGGGTAGTTTACCTGCAACGGTTTTTTTTTAGCAAGGGTAATTTTGTTTGTTTGGCAAACGATAACAGCCGCAAATTCAAACAGAATCAAATAATGTTTCGCATATAACCCTGAATTGTAGAGTTCTCAAGATCTGTTGATTTTGGTGAAGATCGGTTAAGGGAAAGGGGTAGTTTACCTGTAACGTTTTATGTTTTAACAAGGGTATTTCCTATGGCAAACGATAACAGCCGCAAATTCAAACAGAATCAAAAGATTATTTGCATACAGCCCTAAATTGTAGAGTTCTCAAGACCTATTGTTTTTGGTGAAGTTCAGTTGAGGGAAAGGGGTAGTTTACCTGCAACGTTTTTTTAACAAGGGTATTTTCTATGGCAAACGATAACAGCCGCAAATTCAAACAGAATCAAATAATGTTTTGCATACAGCCCTCATTTGTAGAGTACTCAAGACCTATTGTTTTTGGTGAAGATCGGTTAAGGGAAAGGGGTAGTTTACCTGTAACGTTTTATGTTTTAACAAGGGTATTTCCTATGGCAAACGATAACAGCTGCAAATTCAAACAGAATCAAAAGATTATTTGCATACAGCCCTAAATTGTAGAGTTCTCAAGACCTATTGTTTTTGGTGAAGATCGGTTGAGGGAAAGGGGTAGTTTACCTGCAACGTTTTTTTAACAAGGGTATTTTCTATGGCAAACGATAACAGCCGCAAATTCAAACAGAATCAAATAATGTTTTGCATACAGCCCTGATTTGTAGAGTACTCAAGACCTATTGTTTTTGGTGAAGATCGGTTAAGGGGAAGAGGTAGTTTACCTGCAACGTTTTTTTAACAAGGGTATTTTCTATGGCAAACCATAACAGCCGCAAATTCAAACAGAATCAAACAATTTTTTGCATACGTCCCTGAATTGTAGAGGTCTCAATGACTTTCGATTTTGGTGAAGATCGGTTAAGGGGAAGGGGTAGTTTACCTGCAACCTTTTACGTTTTATTTTCTATGGCAAACGATAACAGCCGCAAATTCAAACAGAATCAAATAATTTTTTGCATACAGCCCTGATTTGTAGAGTACTCAAGACCTATTGTTTTTGGTGAAGATCGGTTAAGGGGAAGGGGTAGTTTACCTGCAACGTTTTTTTATCAAGCGTATTTTCTATGGCAAACGATAACAGCCGCAAATTCAAACAGAATTAAATAATTTTTTACATACGTCCCTGAATTGTAGAGGTCTCAATGACTTTCGATTTTGGTGAAGATCGGTTAAGGGGAAGGGGTAGTTTACCTGCAACCTTTTACGTTTTAACAAGAGTAAAGTACTTGAAAATTTATTTAAACTTTTTGAAACAATGGTAATTGTTAAAAATAAAATAATTTTGTTGCCAGGCAATAAAATTATAATTTTTTCATTTTAATGTAATATAATATTTTTCATTTAATACAGCAATAAAAAGGCAGGTAAGACACAGCCTGGCTGTTTGGCTGAAAATGATTTTAAATATAAATCTTAGAATATGGAAGTCATGTATGGTTCTCCATACCGATATTTTTCTATACGATCCTTTGGGGGTCCTTTGGGGTCTTCCACGTCTCCACCTAAACCATTGGACCGATTTCAACCAAACTTGGCACAAATATTTTACGCAACGGGAGAACCAACATAGGACAGGTGTTTTTTTCGATACAATCCTCTGGGGGGTCCTTTGCGGTCTTAAAAAACTATTAGATCTGGTTACTATGGCAACCCAATAGAATAGATTCTGTTCTAAATATATTATCGCATTAAATTGAAGACCACGCGAACGAAGTTGTGGGCAACAGCTATTTATTTTTAAGAAGCCTACTTTAATTAAATTTTATTAATTAAACTAACATTTTCATTACGTACAACGTAAAACTCCGTAGCGAAGCACGGGTATTCTGCTAGTCATGTATAAGAGAAAATATATCGTGCGTGGCAGGCAAGCATATCTCAGTTATGTACTGTTTACGTTTCCATTTTATTATTATCACTACCGCAATAAAAAGGCAGGGAAGACACACACACACACACACACACACACACACACACACACACACACACACACACACACACACACACACACACACACACACACACACACACACACACACACACACACACACACACACACACACACACACACACACACCCACCCACACACACACACACACACACACACACACACACACACACACACACACACACACACACACACACACACACAATTCGCGTTATTTCTGGCCTCATTCATGTTTATTTTCTTACATTTGCACGGTTTTTAAATGGAAAGTGGCGAACCCATACCAACATAACCATTGCAAGCCGAAAAAGTGTCCAGCGTGGATAGCGATTTGCTTCCTGTGGATCGCTGGGCAGTGTAACTGCACGTGTTTACAGAGGAACGATTCATAGACAGACTTTTCGTCTTTAGGGAATGAACCCTCTGCAAGATGCTGAGGGTCCATGAGTGACTTAGGAGCGCTCCTTCTTTTCCGCGTGTTTGTTCTGTGAAACGTACACTGTAGATTCGCAGATTTATTCTAAGCAACGCTCAATAGGAAATGTTGAAAATTTTTGTCCACGGTGAACCCTCATACACACTAAACCTGCTCTGATGTTTTAATTACGGACATCATAATATTAAAACTTTGGAAACTTGAGCACTACTTAATGGAGATCAATCATTAACTTATACAAGCCATTAATTTTATGCATATTTTTTATATATATGTGTACAACGTTATCGGCAACAAAGAAGTAGTTTTGTTAAAATTCCTTCCCGGGATATTTGGCCGTAGTCCAATGTTTTCTACAAAACCAGACGTTTCGGCAATGCCATTGACTTCCATCATCAGTGAAAGTCGAGTGCGATAACGTGAGGTGGTATATGTTAGTGACCACAGTACTGTGGTTAAGGCTGAAGCAGTAAGTAGAAAGAAGTAGTTTCTATGGTAATATTTCATTTCGAAAATGATTTTAAAAATAAATCTTAGAATATGGAAGTCACGTATGGTTCTCCATACCGATAATTTATATTGCTCTCAGCTAGCTCACTTGTGTTATACTGATTAGATTATCTAATCTTCTAATCAGCTAATCTCTTATTAATATATTACATGTGCATTGCTTTCTAATAGAATTCTCCAATGACTTTATCTATTATAGATTTCAAATTATAGGTTCTGCGTTACTGATTATTGTTAAACATTCTTAAAGATTACGTTAATTATTATACAAACAAGTGTTTACAGTTATAACAATTTATTGATTCATATTTGAATTCAATTGTCTCTTTTTTTTCATCGTTACTTATTGTCTTTTGATTAAGTCTCTGTTTTCAAGTGCATGGTTATTTGTCACCTTAATTGTTGTGGTACATCGCAGCGTGTCCTCTTCGGTCCTGGTTACTGGATGCTCCTTTGTCGTCCTGGATTCCTGGAGTCCTGGAGTATTGGAGTCTTGGAGTCTTGGTCCTTCGTCCTTCGGATTCTCGTACTCTGGATAACTGCATGTACTTTGATGCTCCCTCGTCTCCCGTCCTGGAGTATTGGAGTCTTGGAGTCTTGGTCCTTCGTCCTTCGGATTCTCGTACTCTGGATAACTGCATGTACTTTGATGCTCCCTCGTCTCCCGTCATGACCTCAGGTTGCAGTGCTCATACGAACTGATGAGTAGTCGTGAAGTTCCTGACTGCTGCTGCTGTTGAGATATAAGTGTTGTTGTTTCTAAGTAGACTCTCTGGCTGCCATAGTAGTAGTTCAAGAAAAGAGTTGTACTCGTCAAGCAGAGCCTCCGGCCGCTACGATGGTTGATTTAGGAAGAGCTGTCGTCCGGCAGAGCCTCCGGCTGCCAAGATGATTGAACGAGAAAGAGAATGATGTTAGTGCGTCCCCTGTATTTATACCCAGGGCGCCAAAATCATGTCTCGACAATATTCTGCATGTTTGAGATTGTCGAGAGCGTCACTTCTAACCCACATTTCTCGTCACGCTTAATTCGCTCGTCTTCGCGAATTGCGAAGTCTTTTATACACATTACCCGATATTCATTCTGTCGGTAATTTACATGTGTTCATCATGCACAAACTGTTTTTCTTTATCTTAATTAACGTAAGTACTATTTATTTTTAATCTCCTATAATTACACTTTTTATCCGTTCTTCACTATTTTTCATACACATATTTGTCTAATTTAAATACACATTTTGGTGTATTTGGTTTTGTGCTATTATGTACACAAGTATTAAAATTAAATAAATGCAAATAATTGATCGCGTTCCTGACGGGTGGACACTTTTCAGAAATGGACAGGTCGCACACACACACACACACACACACACACACACACACACACACACACACACACACACACACACACACACACACACACACACACACACACACACACACACACACACACACACACACACACACACACACGCGTAATATACGTGTGTACACACCGGCAGAGCAGCTGGCGTGTTTCACCTGTTTCAACATGAAAGTTTTGGTCGTTCATATTGCAAGCTGAACGATTATTATTATTAAAATGAATTATTTAGTTATTCTAATTAATTCTTTTAATTACTTCGTGCAATGCACAGTAACCTATACATTTGTACTGTTGCATTATATATATATATATATATATATATATATTTCAATCACTTTCTGCTACAGTCCGTTTCTTGATGTATATAATACTATAATATTTATGACTAAATTTACCTCAAGATATACTTTTTTCCTTTAGGAACA
Organism: Magicicada septendecula; assembly: GCA_034769895.1. Taxonomy (NCBI): domain Eukaryota; kingdom Metazoa; phylum Arthropoda; class Insecta; order Hemiptera; family Cicadidae; genus Magicicada; species Magicicada septendecula. Next base: position 1,005,168,311 of record CM068367.1, read on the forward strand.
TGTTTCAGGATCTTGTTCTCCCATCTTCAGCCTTCGCCATCTTGTTTCTGGTGAAGTATTTGTGTGTTGGCTTCTGGATGTTATTGAGGTAGTTTGTTGGTCTTTGGTCCTTTAAAGTTGCATTATTGTGTGTGGTTGTGGTATCAGTTTTTGTATTTTGTGTATTTTCGATGTTGAGTGCTTTGAATATTGTGTCATGTTTTGTGTTGATTTGTATTTGTTCTGGTATTAATTTGTTTTGTGTTTTATGTTTGTAAATCTGTAAATTTTCCCAAATGTTCATTATAGTGCCTTTGTGTGGTATATGTTTTATTAGTGTTACATTGGTTATGTCTGGGAATTCATGTCCTGTGTTTATTGCATGTGTGGCTAAATTGGATTTATATATATTTGGTTTTTTGTATGCATTTAGGTGTTCAAAATAACGTTTTTTCAGCTGTTTTTTTGTTTGTCCTATATAACATTTATTGCAATCTTGGCATTCAATTTTGTATATACCGTTGGTTGTTGTGTTATCTTTGTTGTGTGAGCTATTTAGATTTTGTAATTTATTTTTATTAGTTTTGTATGCTATTTTTATATCTGTGTTTTTAAATAGTTTTGTTAGTTTTGTCATTTTATTATTTATATATGTGAATGTGGCCCATTTTTTGTTGTTGTTATTATTTATGTGTTGTTCAGTTTGATTAATTCTTAATTGTTCAGTTTTTATTTTATATTTGATTTTATTTTCTATTTTGATCATAGTATTTTTATTGTATCCATTTGCATAACCAATTTGGTATATTATATTTCTTTCTTTGTCAGTTTCTTGTTTGTTTAGGGGTATTTTGTACATTCTGTTAAATAACGAATAAAATGCTGCCATTTTATGTTGTGGTGGGTGGTCAGAATGGTTAGGTATAATGATGTTAGTGGAAGTTGGTTTTCTATATATTGCATATTGTATGTGTTTGTTGTGTCTTGTGATGGTTATGTCTAAATAGTTGATTTTGTTATGTTTTTCTTTTTCTTCTGTGAATTGTGTTTTAGGATGTATGTTATTGATTTGTTTCAGTATGTTCTCTGCATTTGTGTTTTTGTTATTTGATACATATAGTCCATCATCTACATATCTTATCCATATGCCATCTGGGTCATGTGTTTTTATGATATTTTGTATTTTGGTGTCTATGTGTTGTAGGAATATTTCTGCTATTATGCTTGATAATGGTGATCCCATTGCTAAACCTTCTTTCTGTTGATAAATTTTGCTATTAAATTCAAAGTAATTTTGTTTTAGTATTAGTTGGAGGCTATTTTTTATTTTCGTTATATATTGTTTGTCTTAATTTTGTTCTTTAAGTTTGTTTATTATTATGTCTATTGTTTCATCTACTGGGATGTTGGAGTACATGTTTGTGATATCATATGATGTGAAAAATGTATTTTAATTTATATTTATTATTTTTAGTTTGTCTATTAATTCGTATGTATTTTTTATGTTATGATGGTTATTTGTTAGATGGTTAGTTTTTAGTTTTTGTGCTATTATTCTTGCTATTTTGTATGTAGGAGCTTTTTTGAAATTGATTAATGGACGTATTGGGTTGTTTAATTTGTTTATTTTTATTAGGCTGTTCATTTTAGGTGGTTCTGGATTATTGTTTATATATATGTCTATGTTTTTATTGTTGAAAATGTTTTTATTTGTTTTTACTAGTTTTATTGTTTGTTTAAGATAGTTTTCTGTTGGGTTTTTATCTAGTTGTACGCATTTATTATTGTTGATGAAGTCTTCGGTTTTTTTATGTAGTCTGTTTTATCAATGATTACTGTTGCTTGACTTTTGTCTGCTTTAGTTATTATTAAGTTATTGTTCTTTACTTTATTTTTAATTTCTTTTATTGTTTTATTGTTTAATAACAATAACAACATATAATTAAAAAAATAATCACTAGCGAAATGAAAAACAAAGATAAACAAAAGAAAAACAAAGACATAACAAACATGTACACTAATATCCCAGTAGAAGAAACAATTGACATAATAATAAACAAACTTATAGAACAAAATGAAAACAAACAATATATAACCGAAATAAAAAATAGTCTCCAACTAATACTAAAACAAAATTACTTTGAATTTAATAGCAAAATTTATCAACAGAAAGAAGGTTTAGCAATGGGATCACCATTATCAAGCATAATAGCAGAAATATTCCTACAACACGTAGACACCAAAATACAAAATATCATAAAAACACATGACCCAGATGGCATATGGATAAGATATGTAGATGATGGACTATATGTATCAAATAACAAAAACACAAATGCAGAGAACATACTGAAACAAATCAATAACATACATCCCAAAATACATTTCACAGAAGAAAAAGAAAAACATAACAAAATCAACTATTTAGACATAACCATCACAAGACACAACAAACACATACAATATGCAATATATAGAAAACCAACTTCCACTAACATCATTATACCTAACCATTCTGACCACCCACCACAACATAAAATGGCAGCATTTTATTCGTTAATTAACAGAATGTACAAAATACCCCTAAACAAACAAGAAACTGACAAAGAAAGAAATATAATATACCAAATTGGTTATGCAAATGGATACAATAAAAATACTATGATCAAAATAGAAAATAAAATCAAATATAAAATAAAAACTGAACAATTAAGAATTAATCAAACTGAACAACACATAAATAATAACAACAACAAAAAATGGGCCACATTCACATATATAAATAATAAAATGACAAAACTAACAAAACTATTTAAAAACACAGATATAAAAATAGCATACAAAACTAATAAAAATAAATTACAAAATCTAAATAGCTCACACAACAAAGATAACACAACAACCAACGGTATATACAAAATTGAATGCCAAGATTGCAATAAATGTTATATAGGACAAACAAAAAAACAGCTGAAAAAACGTTATTTTGAACACCTAAATGCATACAAAAAACCAAATATATATAAATCCAATTTAGCCACACATGCAATAAACACAGGACATGAATTCCCAGACATAACCAATGTAACGCTAATAAAACATATACCACACAAAGGCACTATAATGAACATTTGGGAAAATTTACAGATTTACAAACATAAAACACAAAACAAATTAATACCAGAACAAATACAAATCAACACAAAACATGACACAATATTCAAAGCACTCAACATCGAAAATACACAAAATACAAAAACTGATACCACAACCACACACAATAATGCAACTTTAAAGGACCAAAGACCAACAAACTACCTCAATAACATCCAGAAGCCAACACACAAATACTTCACCAGAAACAAGATGGCGAAGGCTGAAGATGGGAGAACAAGATCCTGAAACATGTTCCTAAAGGAAAAAAGTATATCTTGAGGTAAATTTAGTCATAAATATTATAGTAATATATATATATATATATAAAGTGAAAACATTCTGTAATCAAAGTTTATTACTAAATGCATGAAACGCAAAGTATCTACTAAAATAAATTCCAGAAACGAGTCTTCTACGGTCTGATAAAAATTTAGTAGAAATTTAAGTATTTGTATAGAGTGAGAGGAGCAAATGCATAGTCAAAAATTCAAAACTGGTTTTCACGAGAAATGTAAGCATATTTTGTAGTGGCAATAAATTCAATTTACCTATGCACAATGTTTCTACATTGTGCACACGTCATGTTAAAAACTGAAGTGCGGACAGTAAATGTTACTGTGATCATATTATTTTGAACAATAGGAAGAAGGATAACACTGTATAAGTAGTAAATTCACACTGCATAAATGGACACTTTTATGTTCTTAATAAATAAATGTAACAAAAATTATGTTGCACAAACATCTTCTGAATAAATTACAAATTCTTTACGTCCCATGTCAGATGTGTTCGTAAGAACACCGACCTGTTTGGTTGTGGTCGTCCGCTGACTGCCTTTTGACGGCTTAATCGCCTGAAAACTGTATTCACGTCCAAACGACCACATCAGCAACCGCTAAATTGCAGTCACTATTGATCTATTCGTTTGGACGCGAACACTGAATCCTGGCTATTGGGGATGGCTTTCGCGCGAAACACCGAAACCTATAACGGAAGTTTAGTCCGAGGTCGTCCACAGCCTCATATTCCTGTAAATTTTATGAATACAAATAGACAAGTCACTTGTCTTACATTGATTTCTTTTCTTTACATTTTCTTTTTGTATCGGCGTAATATGGGTAACCGAAAATTATACCTACGTAATGTATACAAAGCTTCTACTGTAATTGAAACTGGCAGAATTCTAATGAATAAATTTAAAAGCACCCCTGTTTAAAAAAGTTTCAAAACCTTAAAATTAGTATAACGAGTACGTTCACGTTTATACTAGCAATATAAGAGAATGAAGTACTAAAAATACAATGTTAAAAAATGTACAGGAAAGTTTAGCTATACGGAAGGAGATAGGTGTAACGTAATTATAGAACTAAGTATACATTTTTCGCCAATACTGTCTCTGTTTTCTTCGTTTTAATAAGAAAATTAAAAATATATTGGCCAGTGAAAGTACATATGCTGAGCTACTTCCCGATTTGGAAATATTTTGTAGATACTTGGGATGGCCTAAAGTTTGTTTGATTACACACAGGCACATCCCCGTGCGCGATACACATTGACATGGTAATATAAAAACACAGTATTAAAAAGAAATCATAATTTTTTACATTAAATTAATATATGGGATATTTAATTGGGAAATATAATACTTTACTTTTAAACATTTCAACTTGAAACGATTACAAAAATTTACTATTAAAAATTCTGTACAGTAAATTCGGATAGGAAATAATTGTTTTTGAAATAATAATAATAATAATAATAATAATAATAATAATAATAATAATAATAATAATAATAATATATTATTATTCCCTACTCTTAAAATTTACAGAAAGAAAGACAAGAAAGAATACGCTAAAAAAAAATCAGCCAGTGCAGTTCTTCATTAGTAAGATAAGATGACGCATATTTCAACAATGATTTTTATGTTTGTAATATAATCATAAGTTTTAAGTATATTTTCAACAGTTTATATATTTGTGTACTTCTTTCTTGCCTCAAATACCTGTGCGTATATTATCATTAAAAGTGTGGAAAATATACTGTACTTATCTAACATAATCAAAATGATGAAAGGAAGTCGACATCGTAGTTTCAACTTTACAAACAGCTCACAAATAAGTAGTTCTAAGTAAACGTAAATTTGGTTTATTTTCAGAAATTTAGAGTTGATGGATGTAATTAAACTACAGAAATGTTTAAATTATATAAAGCGAAACGCAAATTCATTTCTAGCTAGTGTAACAAATACAGAAAACATGAACCTAGTAATAATGTACGTGTGTTATGTAGACTGATGACATCCAAATAATATTTATTCATAGTATAGAGTGTTTAATTCTTTTAATGAAATATCATAAACTTATAATGATTGTATTAGTTACGTAAACCTTAAGAAACTCTCAGAATAAATATTTCACATCTGGTGGTTTCATTTTGAACTTAGCTCGAGTAACAATTGAAATTTAGGTAAAGACATTAATCTCTGAATTTACTATAATCAAATAATAATATTTTAGTCATATAATAGCATTGTAAATATTCGTACGTCGACTGTATTCGGTAAAATACCATATCCTAAATATTCGGTTTGCACTGTAGGCCTATATTGAAGTAACATATTATACGTGCGTCTTTATATTTAACTGTGATCGGCTGTATAACTTTGTAATTGCAATGTACAGTTAAAATTCTTCAACATCGGAACACAAAACACAATCGGAACATGCACCAGTCATTGGTTAATCAGTGTTTGAAGTACTGAATTTTTGCCTCACGGTTGTTTAAATCCCACTTCATTATTTCTTTCAGAAAATGTAATATTGCCAGCATACCCATCTACTATTAAACTGTAACAATACTATTCGATAAATAATACTTTAGGAATAATATATGTAGGTATATTTCCATTAACCTCACCACACTACATTTTGTTCATATACGAACAAAATACGTGTACAGGTACACGTTACAATATACGTATTTACAACTCAACTCCCTAGTACACAATAGGTTCCAGAATACCCATATAACATTAAAATATAATAAATTTATTCAATATAACAAGACATACGTTTGAGTACGTTTCCATATTCCACATTACAACGTTTGTCTTATCTGCAGTATCATCTTCCGCATATATTTAAGCTACTATCTAATTAGATTGTGCATACCGTTACTGCATTTATGAAAAACGACTCAAAATTCAAAATAAATAGCCACACCAGCCCTACCTAATCTTTCCCGTTTTATGCACACGATTTTGTTTTGCCAAATATCGGTACTAATCGAGCCAGTAATTTGTGTAACTAACCAAAGTAACCTTAACTAATCTCTTTAATTTTCCGATACGCATCCTTTTGTTCTGGGTAACCCCTAGGAAAAAGGATTTTATGAAACTGAACTTCTTGGTTAGTATCAGTGTACGTTAAATATGTACAATTCATTACACCAAATATGAATGTACTTAATTGACAGACGTAATCAACATGAGACGATATCATATACATTGAACTAATTAAGGAATTAAAAAACAAACTATTAATTATATTTTAGATAGCAGGTACAGCAAGGCACAACAGGAGATAGAAATAGATACGAAAGTAGTTAAAGTATTGGATAATTAATTTGGAATTATAATATTTGACTTTTAAACATTTCAAGTTGAAACGATTACAAAAATTTACTGTAAAAATTATTTTATACAGTAAATTTGGATAGGAAATAATTTATTTAGAAATAGGCTACACTTTTTTTAAGAATTTTAACTTACAGGATTTTCAAATTTCTTGTTAATCCTATAGTCTAGCTAGAATGCATAATACATAACTTTAATTGTAATAACTATATTGTACATATTATATAACTTTATTATACATAACTTTAATGGTGATTATATCTCATTTTTAATTGTGATAACTGTAGTTTTGATCAATATAGAATTTGATACAAACTCGCCTGATGTATGTAGAGTGACTGTGGTGTTTTTGTCTTTTACACGGATTGTAATTAACCGAAAGAGAAGAGAGTGTTTTAACGATCATAAACCCACAGGTTACTAACTTTTAATTAGATTATCTAAAACCAGAAAGTTTTACAGAACTACTGTAAATCAGGAAATGGGATGAGTGGTAAGAAAAAGATATTAAAATCGAGTACAATAATTTAGATAAAACTGTGGCATCTTAGCAGTTCTAAATATTTTTAATGTGGATGTGGAAATGAAAGCGTAATAAGTAGATTTATCTCCGTTCAATTAATATAGCGGCTATATGGCTACAACTACCGTTAGCGTACGGAAAGTAGTCATTAAAACGAACCATTAAACCAGTATAAACTGGTGTTGTTATTGCACTGAAAACGGCCAACAGAACACAACAGTTATTGGTCAGGTTGTTCCCATAACTTTGGATGACGGTTTCATTTAAACGATTTTACAGTCCCATAGGAGAATGATTATTATTTAACAAGCTCTCATGTGTGCATTTTACTTGATATTAAGCAAGTAATGATTATCACGAAAATACTGTCCACAGTACGATTTGACACTTGTAAACAGTGAAGTGGTAACTGACGTATGTAATAGAGTTGCAAGTCATTTAAAGTACAATAAGTTTCTATTTTATATTATGTATACCTTCTTGTCCAATTAATGTGATTGATCTACTACTTATTTTACAATATCTTACAAATTCACTAATGGTAAAGAAAACGATGCAACAACAACAAAATCAGGTAGAGAATTTTCAATACGTACAGTATCATGGAATGATTTATTATTTATCTTTACAGAATGATTGCGATAAAACGGTATCAGAGAATAAGAGTCTCTACTTGCCTTCGTGAAAAATAGTACATAAATGCTAATTATTATATTTTGATATAATACTTTACTATGATACATGATACTTTTATATAATATTTTGACAAGTTTACTTGTAGTATTTTAATATAAAAAAGTATAGTGTAGATTTTAGTTCAAGAAATACTAGTTATTGTGGACCTATTTTATCATCAATATTAAGTTATTATCATCAAATATTAATTTACTAAGTTATTATCATCAAATATTAAAATTTCATACCTTACTTATAATAATTGTTTACATTTTTGTGTTTACACTGTGTACAATGTACTTAGTACTATGTACTAATATACTCTATACTCCACATAGCCTATTTCAGTTTCATTACCTTCTTTTATAAAAAATAATCTTTTTTTTAGCTGCTGTTAACGTGAAGTTATCGTTTCGACGTTACTATTGTGTGTGTGTGTGTGTGTGTGTGTGTGTGTGTGTGCGTGCGTGTAGCTCCTAGATGATGGTACTGATGATGATTATTTTTGTGCTCTCTCGTCGATAGTTGTGTGTATTTTACTCAGATGATGATGGTAATTCTTCCGTCCCACGTCGATTATAGTGTGCGTTGTTTTATTGCATGATGATGCTGTTGATTATGAAGATTCTACGTCGACAATCAGAGTGGCATAGTGACCCGTCGTTATTACTAGTCTCTTCCTTTGTTCAAGATTGTCGGAGGCAATTATAGTTTAGTGTAAGTCGGGTTTTGCTGGATGCCCACTCAGACTTATTAAATTTTCTTCCGACTTGCATTTATATATGCATTCGGTTTTATAGAAATATTCGGTTATTTATACTATTTATTTCTGTTAGTTTCACCCTCGCCGGCAATGGATAATAACCTGTAATGCTTATAGATTTTAATTTGAAGAAAGTTGGAAGTATTTCTTTGACAGCCGCTTCTTTTTCTTCTGCGCATTCTCACTTCCTGCCATGCGTGTTTGTTTACTAGTTCACCAGCACTCGTGTTAAGATCAGCGTCGTTTGCATGTATGATATGGGCATTGGATGTCGAGACATCCAAAACAAAAGGAGAAATTAGGGGTTGAAGCATGGTAGGAAACTAGCTGGGTAGACATTTGTTATTGTTGATTTTATAGTCTGTTTTTGCACTATAATAACGTTGATGTGCAAACCAGTAGCTGCATAAGATTGGTGATTTTGTTCTTTTGTTACGTACATATAAACTAACTGTTTATTACTTATTAACTACCAGAGTAATTAATTTGTGTTCAAGTAGCTCAGTTATTCTAGCGGGATTTGCATTGATATTGCGTCTAATGACGCAAGAGTGACGCTTTCTTTCAATCTTCCTCTAATGGCACTGCACTATTCGCAAAATGTATTTTTAAACGTGCGAAGTTTATTTAACAAAACATATTTAATTATTCGTTTTTATCCACTCTCTCTCTCTCTCTCTCTCTCTCTCTCTCTCTCTCTCTCTCTCTCTCTCTCTCTCTCTCTCTCTCTCACTCACTCACTCACTCACTCACTCACTCACTCACTCACTCACTCACACACATATATTATAATACTTAATGTTTTTAACAGTTAGACCTACAGAGGGACACATCGCTTTAGTTACTGTCACCCTTCATGCGCGCACTTGTCATGTCACCGACAATGACTTGAGGTCTTACAAATCACTGTTGGATACAAGATTCTGACAGGAGAAACTAATAGTTAAATAACTGTAAAAATTGCCTGAACAAGTGTACCTTCTGCTCATTGTGAGGTTCTCCAGAAGCTGCCTCTAGAAGACTCTGTAAAAGGAATCTGTTTTTGGTGACGGCTCCATAGTTAGGAAGATCGTTGTTGTGTGTGTTGTGTAATATGTTCAAATAGTATATGTGATTTAAATTATTTATGTTCGTTTAAGATGTTGCTTCAATGCGTTTTCGTGTGTCTGTATATTTCTAGTTGTTCGAGTGTGTCTAGTTTTCGGCCTTTTGTGTGTACGTGTAGAATTTTCACATTGTTAATGTTTGTGTATGCGTTGTTTGCATTATTGAGATGGCTTGCAAAGGTGGACTCGGTGGAGAAGTGTAATGCTTTTATGTGTTCAACGTACTTTTGTTTGAAGCTGAGTCCTGTCTGGCTTATGTAGAATTTGTTATATCCTGAGCAGTTTAATTTGTAAATGTAAATAATATAAATAATTTTTAAATCAAATTTGTTTAACTGTTTGTGTGTGTTTTTTGACAAAGCGTGTTTTGTTTTGTTTGTGGTTCTGTATGCAATGTAGTATTCCGATTTTTTAATTTATGGGCTATTTTTCAGTGTGGTTATTGATATAGGCGTACGGGAGTGTTATGAATTTGTTGTTTTTTTTAGGTTTTGCATAGGAGTGTGTTAATTATTGTTCTAATTGTATACGTTGGATTTTGCTAAATATTTAATTGTATTTAATTTATTCTCATAGTTTCTCTATTTCAGTGGAATGTTTTTTAATCTGTGTGCCATGGATCTGAAAGCTGATAGTTTGTGTCGCATGCAAAAAGATAATTGATGTAAATTCTCGTTAGTAAAATATATATCAATAAATTCTTTAGTGTATATCATATTAGGATACAAGTTACATTGTCTGTTGAGGATGAAAGATGCACAACATTTGTAACTAAGAGAGAATAATGAAATGCAAATAGAAACAATAAAACCTAATCTTACCCTCTTCAACAACGTCCCTTGTTAAACATATTCATTCTATGATGTAACAAGTTAAATAGGTCTGTTAAATAATTCTACTTAATAAAAGAACTCTAGGTTAATGAATAGTATCATCATGACAAACACAAGGAATTCTTTTGTTAAAAATTGTAGCTGCCATTCAAGTGATAGGAATTTTGATTAAAATTAGTCTTTAGTATTATTATATAGGATTAGTCTTTCGATGTTAATGGAAGTCTTTCTTTTCAATTCGACTTGACAAATTATTGTATGTAAGTTTGACTTGACAAATTATTGTATGTACCCCCCCCCCTACCGTCATTTACACTCTCTCTGTCTTTGTTTGTCAAATTTTTAGTCTTGTGTAGTATTAATACACATTCATTACCCATGTTCAACGGGTTGTTTACATACCAAAGTTTAGTAAGTTACGTGTACAATACAATACAATACAATACTCATGTTCAATTTTTAATTATTTTAAAGTCAATGTAATTTACATGTTAAGTAAGATAGAGTTTTCTGGGAAAGTGGGGTACTTAGCTTAATTACTATTGTTAGTTGTAACATTGAGGCTGAGTTGGTTCTGGTGCATTAAACAGGTGTGTTGCATATTTTTGTTTTGTGAATTTTCCAATGTTCACTGTTTTAAACATTGCATATTTGGTCACTGGTTTTGACTAGTTAACACTTGTTATTGAAATTTGTACTCAATATTTACATCTACGGGATACTTGTCCCAACTTCTCCCTGGTTAGTTCTTCAGTTAGGATGTGTGCTTGGTCTCACTGTAAACTTTACACAGGCTTCTGAATGCGCTACGAAAGGTGGACTAAATGTACTCTAGGCACTACGCTCACAGTTACAACTTGCTCTAGTTTTTAGTTTTTAAGATTCACATATGTGAAGTATTCATTTAAATTGATTTTACATATGTTAAGTTACATAATGTGCCACGAAAATTATTCTGCGTGCTGCAGATTGTTGATCCCTCCTCTGAACAGTTGCTTGTGAGTAAGCAGTCTGTTGGCGTTCCAGGTTGCGACTTTCAGAATATGAGTTATTTAGTTGTCAGGTAAGTGTTGTTACGTTACTAGGTTTAGTATCATACTGTTCTGGTTTATCAGTCAGGTGTGAAAACACTGACTTAAACTCAATCAGTAACAACGTGGTTCTGTTTTTTTTTTTTTTTAGTCTTGGTGGCATTATCACTATATTGATAGTTGATAACGTTGGAGAGCAATCTGAAGGGAGTTTGTTAGTGGGCTCAGCAGTTCGCTTGGGTACTTTAACCCGGCCGGTATATTTATTTGCTAATATAATAAGTTAACAGAGAATAAATATTTTTCACAACACTAATAAACGAAAAAATAGTTTTCTAATAAACTATACAAAAAAAAAAAACAATATTTAGTATACAAAAGTTACGATGTGAGCGATCACCGTGTGTACAGTTCAACGTCTGAGACTATACTGCGTGTCTGATATACTGTGATGTTTCTCTGTTTGAAAGTGAAGTAAGCAGTCAATACAAAGTCATATGTTCGTATCAAAATCCCTTCTTTATCCTCCCCTCTGTTGAAGAGGGGATCTGACTGACTGCATTGACAAAACGTACGTTGGACGCTGTTTAAAAGCGTTTAAAACTTTTTACTAAATTCTATAGATTATAGAAAGTTAAGATATTGTATTGATGACGAGTGCAGTTTTTAGTGATTCAATTTTGTAGCGATTTTAATATGTTGGCTTAAATTAAAATAATTATTTGAGCGCAGTGTGGATAACCAGTTGGTCGTCCGGGAATACTTATTAAAATCTTACAGTAAAGATATTAATTGATTAAAGTAACTACATTGCACTTATAAGTAGCAAAAATAATAAACAGCTTCTAAAACATTTTGTACGCTATGTGTACACTAATTTTCTAGGTTGGTCATATGCGCAATACTAATTGTCTACATGTAGAATGCGCACCATATGGAAAAAAGCGCATAAAATAATATGAAATAATTTACTTTAGTTATCTTAGCAAAACCCAAAAAGTTAGTAGTTAACATCACTTAAATTCTTAATAAAAGTTTTTTGTGTATGATGAATGTTTTATAAGTTTATTTGTTTTTAAATAAATGATGTATGATTGTTTTACTTGGGTTTATTATATACGGATCAGTTACTTGGAACAAAAGGATCAGTTACTATAGTTTTGATACAGTAGAATAAAAGAATAAAGGATATACTAGAATATAAACTTAAGTTATGAGAGTGTTTCTCTAGGTACGAAATACATTTATTGGCGATAAACCTAAACAGCCGTCCCATCTGGTCGCGATGGGCGTCGTTGTATCCAAACGGCGGAATGTGACACTACAGTATTGCCCGTTTTGAACGCTGTTTACGAGGAGGAACATGCCAAACAAAGCTTACAATGTAATGACCCTTTCTACCAATAAACTATCTTCTAATAGTGACGTAACCGTCTTTTTTATTTTAATCCTCTGATTACTCTTAATCTAATTTTTAATTTTGTCATAACAGTAAAAGTTAAATAAAACGTAATTATAATGTTTTCCACAGATATGAATTGATGCATATTGTCAAGGGTGATAATATTTTAAAATTATTTTATTTTAATTTATACATGACGCAGAAGCATAAGAAATTAAAGCTTATTGATTTAGCTCTATTGAAGTTGAAGAGGGCCTGAGTATGAAGTTGTTATAAATGTCATTTTGTATTTTCTTTTGGATTTCTTTCAGGTATGTAAATTTTATGTCCAACATGTAACTTCAGACAGATTTATTGAATAATTCTACTTACCTTTCAACAAATAATTATGCAAAAAGGTGTTTGTTATTACTGCAATTTATTGAGAAGTCGTGTACCTACGAAACTCAAATTAAACTTTTTCAGGAGTATGTTACTATCGTGTTTGTAATTGGAAGTAAAATTACTGTGGGTTAATTAAAGAATAATTTTTTGTCATAGAACAACATGTTAGAAAGAAGCGTAGATTATAAAACAGCCGGGAAAATCACCAGCCATCTAGGAATTCGAGATTTCTTTCTGATAGCATAAAAAAATACATTATTGGCCCTATTGGATATGTTCCAATACTATTGATATTATTGATATTGCAATATACTAGTTGGCCTACTATTGGAAAACGTTCGTTACGTGAATAACGATTGTTAGTGGAATGGTGTTAATTAAACACCAGAGAAATCAAGACGCCATTAACATTTCTTACTCCAACGTAGTGGTTCTACAACGTAAATATAGACAAGTAGATATCTGCTAAATGCTAATTATTACAAAACTAATTAACAATTTACTAATTTCTAGTTAATAAATTTTTCGAACCATTACAAATTAACACAGGTACTAAATGCGCACTTGAAGACAATTCTATCAATATTTTCTACGTGACGGCATCCCTTCTATAGTAATACTAATACCTATATTTATTATCCTATGGATAGAGATATAAATAATTTGTATGTTCAGCTTCCTTATAATTGCCTGTGGTGCATTGGTCCGAGTAAGCAATATGTGGAGACACAATGATCGTTATGTAAACTGTAGCTGCTTTATATTATATTTTTATAGTTACGTATAGTTACTTTTATAGACATTATTAATTGAAGTAACGCTCCACATACATCCATCAATAGTTGTTGTTAGCTATTGTATACACATAAAATATTTTCTCACATTATTCTTGTTATTCAAATTGATAATAAATAATAAGTCTTTATATTTTTAAACAAGAATATATTTTTTATTGCTTTTTACAATGTTTCAACCGTTTTTAATTATTGTTTTTTTTTGTATATGACTGCAAACATATTTAATAGTGATTTGTGGAAAGTCTTAATTTCAATTGAAGATTTCTTATGATGACAGTAATTGAGATTATTTGTACATAAATTCTTCAGGTAATAGTTTGTATTGTTGTAAAAGTGTTAATATATAAAAAGTATAAATAAATTCTTGTAAAAATAAATGTTATTTATTATTAACAATAATTAAACAAGAATAGTGTGACAAGGTATATAAATAAATAAATATATATATATATATTATAACAATCGCTGACGTCCGTCGTTCTTAACGTATTCTGTAAAATGTAGAAGTGTGTCAGAGTGTAACTTGTGTATGTGTGTCTTACCAATTCGTCCTCGCACGGTAACGTAACTTACGATGCTTGAGTCCGTAGCGAACGTACGGATAACCAGGTATAGTCCCGCTCTGAGGTTCACTAGGAGTGTATAATTCCCGGGTGGCGCAAAATTGTTTAATTAAAACAATTAAAAATGTCTTATTATCAGCGATTCTACTCAGACGGCGTAAAGGATTCAATTTGTCCCGCCGTTTATCGAGTTGTATGATCGAGCCGGCAGTTGCCGTATTTGCTGCTTGAGCGCTAGTTATCACGTCAGAGACGTTCGCTGTCAATTATAATTTTAAGAATACACTTTCCTACTGGAAATAAAACACATTTTTATATACACAGTATTGATTTATTAGCGATTTGATATTACTGTTTTCATAGACACAAGCTATATTTGATTTTTTATGTAATTTTTGCACCGGTTATTTCTTTATGAGACTTTTTCTCTCTGGGTTTTACAATCGATTTTGAACGTGACTAACATACATTATGTCGTTCTACCAAAATGGTAAACAAATAATTTCGTTCAAATGTTTTGGATTCTTTTGATCACGTTAAAAGGCTCAGATGCAATTACAATAATAAAAATACACAACCTTACAATGTTTCTACTTAAATATTGTAACTTGTAACTATAAATGGTTTGTTGAAGTGTAGTATAAGTGTTTTAAAGGTTTGTACATTAATGCTAGGTTATCTTTATAATTTGACCAATATACTGTGTCTTAATATTTTTATTTAATCTTTGAAAGAGAATAAAATTGATTCAGTGATATTTCAGAATATAGTGAGAAATATTCAAAGTGCGTTATTTTGGAAGTTTAGATAATTTATTGGATACTTAACAGCTTCGTACCATGTGATTAATCTGTTGGCATGGAATGAAGGAATGTGGCCGCAAAATAATTCAATTTTCATTTATTCGGGCTTCGGGCATCTTTTTCAAAGTATTGTAACCCCACTTTAACTTAAGCAGTAAAAAAAAAAGATTATTTTTTTTTTGAGAAAAATTTTGAGAATTTTTTTTTTTGTAAAGAGGGGCCACAAGTTAATTATAACTAGGCTAAGCCTAGAGAAGCCAAAAATGCGCTGGATCCAGTGAGACGGGACTTGCAATGAAAACTCAAGAATTAAACAATTAACAAATCCTTTTTATTATTCTATCTCATAGCACAATTAATAATAAAATAAATAAACCCAACAGTAACCTATAATTCCCCTTAATTAGTTAATTAAATAAAGCATACTTTCTCAACAAGGCCACCTGAAAATAATTATTGAAACCAAGAAAATAATTTGCTATGTCACTCTACCAATGAATTGAAATTTAAAACTATAACTAACCTTGAAATAAAGCTTCCATTAAAATATTAATAAAATATAAAATTCATTTTATATGTTCCTGTTAGAATGCTTCATATAACTTAATGAAGATAAATGGTATTGATTCCTGGCTAATATTAATTATAAAAATAATGATTACTCAAACAAATTAAATAAATTTTAAAGGTGACAATTCATATACTTGTTATAAGGTTAAATAAAATAAATTATTTCCTTAAAGAAATGATCAGCAATGATTAATTGAGATAGAATACCTGTTATAAAAAATGAAAAGGATATAACTACATGACTTCATGTATTAACTTTCTTTTATAAAAAGACATTGTACCAATAAAAACCCTATATCCAAAGTCCCCACCAAAAATACACTAAATGCATAACACTTATAACCCCCAAAATGTACACACAAATATACATACATAACATGTTCCACGACAGAAATACATTATACAATAGTATACCATAAAATATACATAAAGGTGTCTTGCCACGCCCTTTTTATATTACCCTCATGGTGTATATAAATTCTTACTGTTTCATTATAATTATCCCTGTTAGGATTAGAAATTTACTTTTATTATAATATTACCCTCATGGTGTGGGTTGATTGCACATCAGGTGTATAAGATAATGTTTAAGCATACAGTAGTCCCCAGGACATAATAAAATTGAAAACTAAGTGTCTAAGTGGCTAAGTGGCTAAGTGCCTAATTACAGTGAAAAATTAAAAATATTGAAAATAATGAACGCCCCCCAGTTATCAGAAATAATATAAAGAATTTATATATACGGAAACAGGCCCAATTAATAAAAATAGAATTATTGCATAATATTATAGCCCTATAAAAAAAATACACTTGGCTCAGAGACGGACACGTTAACATCCTGATGATTCAGCCTTCAACTTGTCTCAACAAACAAGTTCAAAACTGTATCGACAGGCACTGCTTGGTTAAAACTTGTTGAAAATGCACCTCCCTCACCAGTAATTTTTTTATACAAAATAAATTGAACTGATTTTTAATTAAGAAAATATATATATGTATACCACTGAATTGAACATGATAATTACTAATAGCCAGAATGACTTAAAATCTGTAAAGAAACCCCTATAATGAAATAAATGGAAAATCTATGCTGAATGTGAACTATAGAATGCATGCCAGTCTCTGGCTGACAATTTTAGCAGAAATACATTGGAATTTACAATTAATTTAGCACCCAGTCCACACACTAAACTGTCCCATCAATTGGGGATCTAAATAAATGTTTAAAACTTGAAATGTTATAGTTGACAGATGCATATAACTGGTCACTGGGTATGATTGAGTGTTGACTCGATGTGTAAATAATAATTGGATAGTTATCACCTGATTTCAGCCATGAAGGGTTTTTTGAAGTGACAAACTTGTGGCCGACATTATTAGGTGTTAGGGTGGTGGTCCAATTCCCTCCGGTAGCGAGGAGCTTATGGTGTTCATCGTTCAGCTATGTAGTAGGTCTCTTTTCTCGTCTACATCGATGGACCCTGATTACACATTATATTTTTAGTCAGAGACCACAACACAAATGCCCCACAGTTTGCACACCCTCCAAAATACATATATAAAGTCAACATAGTTATTGAGCTATTTAATTAAACTTGATAAAATTTATATGGCCAACATGCCTTATTTGAAAATCTTTATAACAATAATTCTTCCCAATATTAACATCACCTAATGTGAGTTACCTTGTTTGTGATTTGACAATTAATTATGGTTTTGTACCATCTCATAAACTTTATACTTAGCATGAATATGTAGATACCACGTGGTTGAGGTTAATTCAAATACATAGTTTTTTTACTACAGAAAATAATATGAACTGGACATCATTTACTTTCAAAACGTGCCTGAGTAAGTTGCCAGATATATATAAAGCTTTACTGTTAATTGTAGCAAAACTTTATACCACTTAAACTAACTACGCATTGTGCAATAAGCTAAGTGCGCAACACAATCTCGTTGCATCGATGTTGGTTAAATTCTAAACTTAAATATTTTATATTCAATATACTTTACTTTTTAGTGCCGATATTCTGACACTTGAATGGAATGTTTTATTAGATTTTAAAAACTTTACATCAAATTGTATATTGCACAACGCACGATGCAACAGGTGATCAGATTGGACTTACTCAGGCTTACTAAAAAAGACAGTATTCTCCAACGAATATAGTTGTTAATTAATATAAAAGTAATTTGAGAGACTTACCGCAGTCGTTTAGATCTGTTTATCTAGACATAGTTTGAAGAACAGCAAGTGTTGAGATCTTCTTCTCTACCGGAGAAAATATGGCGTCGACCACCTACCTCAAGTTATTTTGTCAGACAAACATCTACAGATATTCCAGCATCGTGCCCGTTTGTAAGGTACTTCTCGCCAGAACGCAGCACCTGGTTTTTTTATACTGCCGCTGACAGTCAGCAGGTGCCGACACCGATCAAGCAGTGTATAGTAGAAATCGGTAGGGCTCATTTTTTCACGGGTAGGGTGCAGCACTAATTACAGCGGTGCAATTCCGTACTGCCTTTAACTACATGCCGTATATTCTGTAGTTTCGCGCAGACTTTCCGCTAGATATCAGCCCACTCTCCGATAGTAAGATAACTGAAATCTGCTGAATCTTATTGACTGAGCACACCCTCACCCCAAAAGGGCAACATAGTTGCCCCAACGTTAAAGGCCAGGATCGTACCCTGCAGTGTACCTCTCCCCAAAACAAACCGTTGGACGTCGTGGTTGAGTTGGCTCAGCAGAGCTTGCTCTCAGGAGAACAGATTCTCAGAAGGAAAACGAAAGAGACGAAAGAAGATATGTATTATGTAAGTGTGCGGGTGCTGCCTGCTGACCTGATCAGGGTCCGCACACAGCACAAGAGAAGACAGCAAAAGACAAAAGAAAGATTCTTGTATGCATACATGGATCTTCCGACCTCCTGAGGCTTGCCCACCAACGCCCGAACACGACTTCCACCTTAAACAAGGACATCAGCCCTATCTTTACGGGGACTAACCCCCTTCGAACGTATTCGATAGCCCTCGACAACGTTTCAGTTTGGAAATGTGGCTTATCACCATTTTTTGTTTGTCTCCCGGTACGCCCAGCCGGGCCGTCACCGGTGACGAGAATCCTAGGATACGGTATGGCCCCGACCAACGGTAGCATAGCTTCGCAGCACGTTTGTCAGCGGCTGAGCTGAGTGGGTGGCTTTGGCAATAGACCCAGTCACCAATCCGGAAGGGGTTTGGAATACGCCCCTGGTTATAACGCCGACGGACCCGCTCGTGCGCTCGCAGCAAATTCTTCCGAGCCACTTTCCATCTCTCCGCAGTTTTATTATTGGGCTCCCGCGGCAGAAGATCTTCGATATCCCACAGGTTGGTCAACGGGAGTGCGGGCGAAAATCCAAACAAAATTTCAAAGGGCACGGCCTGATGACTATCGTGTCTGGCCGTGTTGAAAGCTAATTGTAACCACTTCAAATTCTGATCCCAGGTGGTTTGTTGCTCAGCATGATAAGCAATCAAGGCGGACCGGAGATTCCGATTGAATCTCTCCGCATGGGACGGTTGTGGGTAATAAGGGGAAGTGGTTACGTGTTTGATGCCACTGGCGAAACACATACGCCTGAATTCGTTTGAAATAAATTGCGGGCCATTGTCCGAAACAATGATGGTCGGAAGACCGAAATGCTGAAATACATGGTTCTGTAGAGCGTTGATGGTCAAACGAGCGGTTGCCTGTCGTAAGGGCAGTAGCCAGGCAAACTTTGAAAAAGCATCTACACAAACAAGCAGGTAGCATTACCTGACTTGCTACGGGGGAACGGCCCCACGTAGTCAATAAACAGCTTTTCCATTGGTCTGCTCGCCACCTCAGATGATAACAACCCTAGTTTGGTGTTCTGGGCAGGCTTGCTCAAGCCACAAAGATGACAGCTCTTAACCCTTGTCGCGATGTCTCTATCCATGCCCTTCCAGATAAAATGTTTCCTAATACTGGAAATGGTCTTCGAAATTCCCTTGTGGCCTCCGACTGGGGAATCATGGTAATAGCTGAAGACCATGGGCACTAATTTGCTAGGCAGCACGATTTTAGGTACTCGTCCTTTTCTCTCTCGACAACAAAGGACTCCCTTGGACAAGAAATAAGGGGCCTGTACGTTACCCTCCTTGATATTTTGGATGACTTGACCCAGCACTTCGTCGTTTAACTGATGGGGTAACACATCAATGAAGGCTAATGGAAAATCTAGAAGAACGGAACAGGGTTGCTCAGCTTGGGCATCACTGGGTTGGGAAAACATTCGGGACAAGGCATCTGCAACCACATTCTGAGATCCCCTGATGTGTTGCACGGTGAACTTAAATGATGAGATTTTCACCACCCATATACCAATTTTACCCAGTTGCCGGGGATGAGCCAGAAGCCATGAGAGAGCCTGATTGTCGGTCTCTAGCAGGAACTCAGCATGTTTCATGAAACGCCTGAACTTGTCTAGAGCGTACACAACAGCTAAACACTCTAGCTCATAAACGGATGATTTACGTTCTTGCTGGGTCAACGTCCGGGAGATAAAAGCCACAGGCTGCCTAGCGTCGTCTATAACTTGGGAGAGAACCGCTCCGAGCGCAACCGAACTCGCGTCCGTCTGCAGTATGAACGGCTTCGAAAAGTCGGGCATCCGCAACACCGGTGGGGAGATAATGGCTTCCTTTAATGTAGCGAAAGCCTTCTGTTGGTTTTCCCCCCATGTAAACTTTGCGCCCTTCTTTCTCAGTTCATTCAAGGGAGCGGCAATTTCAGCGATGTTCGGTATGAAAAGCCGGTAAAAATTTACCATACCGACGAATCTCGCTATGCCCTTCGCATCCCTCGGGGGAGGAAAGTCACGGATGCCCTGTGTCCTCTCTGGGTCTACCGTCACGCCCTTGTGTGATACTAAATGGCCCAAGAAAGAAATACTCTCTTGGGCGAAACGAACCTTTTCGGGATTGACAGTGAGGCCAGCCTCTATTAAGCGACCCAACACCTCTCTTAAATGCGCCAGATGATCTTCGAAAGTCTCGCTGTATACTAAAAGATCGTCGAGATAATTAAATACGAAACGGAATTTCACATCGTGAAAAACCGTATCGAGAAGGCGAGTAAGTGTCTGGGCTCCCACAGCCAAACCCATGGGAACCCTTGTGTACTGGTACAAATTCCAGGGTACACAAAAAGCCGTATATGGTCTGCTTTCTTTGGCAAGAGGTATCTGATGATAGGCCGCGTTCAGATCGATAATAGTGTAAAATCTGGCCCCACTGAACCAATCAAAGGCCGAATGTAAGTCTGGGAGGGGAACAGAATCCACCTCTATATTGGCGTTCAACTTCCGGTAGTCAATCACCATTCTTTGTTTGCCCCCAGGCTTTGGCACTAAGAATGCTGGACTTGCATAGCTGGAATGAGAAGGTTCAATTACCCCTTGTTGCAACAATTCTTGAACCTTCTCTCGCAGAATGGTCATTTTTGGAGGAGCAAACTTGTAAGGGTGTGACCTTACTATTTTCGAATCGGTAAGTCGAATTTTGTATTCCAGTAGGTGTGTGAGTCCCAAAGTAGGAGTTAACACCTCGGGAAATTCCTCACACAAATGATCTAAGGCCGTCTGCTGGGATGGAGTGAGATGATCTCGTGCAGAATCGGGACAAGTTACTTCTTGGATACCCGGCTTAGCGCCCTGGTACCCAAGGAACGGAATTAAAACTTCCCGATTGAATTTGAAAAAACATTGGTGCGCTTGGATGTCCAGCACGAGACCACTTTTTGCGATGAAATCGGCACCAATGATACAATTCACTCCCAGAGCAGGAGAAACCAGAAAAGGCCACACCCAAGAAAACCCATCGATTTTGATTTTAAAGGTAGTAACCCGGGAGATAGGCAAGATTTCCCGGGATGCAGTCCAGCATATTGCAGATGACAAGTCCGACTTCTTAATCAAGCCCTGCTTTTCAAGGTCCTCATATACCCGAGATGAGATGATGGATCGGGCTGAACCGGAGTCAACTAAGGCTCTGAGCTAACCCCCTTTTACCTCGAGCGACAGAAAGGGGCATACAGAACGTTGTTGCGAGGTAGCGGACTGGACCTTGATGTTAGAAGATTTGGATGTTAACAACTGCCTGGAGGTCGTCGGAAGTTGAACAGAATTAGAGCGGGGGGAAGACATCCTCCGAAATATCTTCCCCTGTCTACCTAGTTTTTTGGTGCTTGTCTAGACATAGGTGGTGCTGGTCGCGCGCGCCCTCGCGTGCAATTTCTCGCTACGTGCCCCGGGCGGTTACAATTGTAACAAATCACGGCGTTCGCTTGCTCGCGATTACGAACTGGCTGGGCCTGTCGGGGGAAGATAGGCTCTCTGGACCCTTCCGATCTCTGTGGTCTTGGTTCGGCTCCTCTACTATCTCCTCTCGCATGGTCGGTCATCTGCATGGCCTCCGTCATGACGCAGAGCCGTTCCAGGTCAGCAAACCACTGCGGCCGCTGGGCAAAAACTAGTCGCAGACGGTCGTCGGCAGAGGTTGTACCACCTCTTCCTCCTACATGCCCATTGCCAGTATGCGAGCTATTTCGCGTATTCGCTGCACGTACTGGGCCAATGTTTCGCCCCGTGCCTGGACTCTATAAAAGTGACGATGGCGCAATTGCTCCATCAGTCTACTAGGGATGAACGCCCTCAGCACCACCCGGTGAAACTCGTCCACACCTTCTTTGCGTCGCATCACCTCCGCCACCCTGTCAGCCATGGTACCGCGACAATAGGGGAAGATGGGCTCGAGCACCGTTCTCTCCAACATGCCCGGGTAGTCCTTCAACTCGAAGACGGTTTTAAAAAAAGGTTTGAGTTTGTCCGCCTCCAGTCCATCCACGACTGGAAGTTGTTTTATAATGTGGGCAAGTGGGTTGGGCAGTTTGTTGTACGTCGCCGCCCCCGAACCAGTTTGCACAGGTTCTACGTCCCTATACGAAGAAGTATTCACGGCTGAGACCACGGACTCCTCAGCAACCGGAACCGGCGTGGATGCTCTTACAGGTTGTGACCCCTGGAGGGTCGAGGTAATTTCTTGAATTCTCTCGGGTATATTATATGGCGGCACAAGTTCACCGCCTTGGGCTTGTAAATTCTGCAGCCGAAGAATTACGTGCTGCATACGTTGCCGGATCCGCCGGACACCGAGAGAGCATCCCGGTCCCTCCTCCAAACTTTCGACGGAATGAGCTAACTCCCGCAGCTCATCCCACTTCTCCGTACAACACTCCCACTCACTCTCGGGGTCAGTAATAGTGACCCTTGAGAGCGCATCACCCGCGGCCAGCGCTTCTCGGAGCTGCCGCCGTAAAGTATGTACATTGCCTCGAGGTTCTTTGCCCCGGGCCCGGAGCTCGAACTCAAGTTCCTCCCGCAAAAACAACTCAGGATTAAGAGTACTCATCCTCACTTCGCGGTCGGCACACTTAACACACAACTTTAAAAACAAATGCTAGCTAATACCGGAATCTGAAAAACTCAAGTACTATATCTTCCATTAAGTAGACTGCGGGTCCACCTACCGATGGGAGAAACTAGCCCACTACCTGAACTGCTCTCACTCGATTACCAGACAAAAGGAACTCGACATACACACAACACACACAACACGAAACAAAAAAAAACACCGACCAACGAAAATTTATTTTAACAATTTCTTATGTTATTTCGGCTACCATTTATCGGAAGAAACCGACTGCCGATCGGGCCATACCGCATAATTAAAAAACAACAACACAACACCTCCCCAAATATGGGCAAGGTAATACACCAACCAACCAAGCACCGAACTGCGATAAGTCCCCTTTCCCCAGGGATTTCCCCTTCTAAATTCTCTCACCACGTGGCACTATCAACTATCCAAGGCGGGCAAGTACATATACATATATCTCAAAACCTTAAAGCTAACAAAAATATTTTCAACTTTAGATATAGGGCCTTTTAAAATTTTTCTAAGTTCTATTTGAACTTAACATTGTGGAAGTTCCAAAATGTTTCCTAAGTTTGCAAGCCCCGTCACACCCACAGGACCCACGGGTTGACTCTAATCGTAACCACGCTCTGCTACCAAATGTAACCCCACTTTAACTTAAGCAGTAAAAAAAAAAGATTATTTTTTTTTTTGAGAAAAATTTTTAGAATTTTTTTTTTTTTGTAAAGAGGGGTTACAAGTTAATTATAACTAGGCTAAGCCTAGAGAAGCCAAAAATGCGCTGGATCCAGTGAGACGGGACTTGCAATGAAAACTCAAGAATTAAACAATTAACAAATCCTTTTTATTATTCTATCTCATAGCACAATTAATAATAAAATAAATAAACCCAACAGTAACCTATAATTCCCCTTAATTAGTTAATTAAATAAAGCATACTTTCTCAACAAGGCCACCTGAAAATAATTATTGAAACCAAGAAAATAATTTGCTATGTCACTCTACCAATGAATTGAAATTTAAAACTATAACTAACCTTGAAATAAAGCTTCCATTAAAATATTAATAAAATATAAAATTCATTTTATATGTTCCTGTTAGAATGCTTCATATAACTTAATGAAGATAAATGGTATTGATTCCTGGCTAATATTAATTATAAAAATAATGATTACTCAAACAAATTAAATAAATTTTAAAGGTGACAATTCATATACTTGTTATAAGGTTAAATAAAATAAATTATTTCCTTAAAGAAATGATCAGCAATGATTAATTGAGATAGAATACCTGTTATAAAAAATGAAAAGGATATAACTACATGACTTCATGTATTAACTTTCTTTTATAAAAAGACATTGTACCAATAAAAACCCTATATCCAAAGTCCCCACCAAAAATACACTAAATGCATAACACTTATAACCCCCAAAATGTACACACAAATATACATACATAACATGTTCCACGACAGAAATACATTATACAATAGTATACCATAAAATATACATAAAGGTGTCTTGCCACGCCCTTTTTATATTACCCTCATGGTGTATATAAATTCTTACTGTTTCATTATAATTATCCCTGTTAGGATTAGAAATTTACTTTTATTATAATATTACCCTCATGGTGTGGGTTGATTGCACATCAGGTGTATAAGATAATGTTTAAGCATACAGTAGTCCCCAGGACATAATAAAATTGAAAACTAAGTGTCTAAGTGGCTAAGTGGCTAAGTGCCTAATTACAGTGAAAAATTAAAAATATTGAAAATAATGAACGCCCCCCAGTTATCAGAAATAATATAAAGAATTTATATATACGGAAACAGGCCCAATTAATAAAAATAGAATTATTGCATAATATTATAGCCCTATAAAAAAAATACACTTGGCTCAGAGACGGACACGTTAACATCCTGATGATTCAGCCTTCAACTTGTCTCAACAAACAAGTTCAAAACTGTATCGACAGGCACTGCTTGGTTGAAACTTGTTGAAAATGCACCTCCCTCACCAGTAATTTTTTTATACAAAATAAATTGAACTGATTTTTAATTAAGAAAATATATATATGTATACCACTGAATTGAACATGATAATTACTAATAGCCAGAATGACTTAAAATCTGTAAAGAAACCCCTACAATGAAATAAATGGAAAATCTATGCTGAATGTGAACTATAGAATGCATGCCAGTCTCTGGCTGACAATTTTAGCAGAAATACATTGGAATTTACAATTAATTTAGCACCCAGTCCACACACTAAACTGTCCCATCAATTGGGGATCTAAATAAATGTTTAAAACTTGAAATGTTATAGTTGACAGATGCATATAACTGGTCACTGGGTATGATTGAGTGTTGACTCGATGTGTAAATAATAATTGGATAGTTATCACCTGATTTCAGCCATGAAGGGTTTTTTGAAGTGACAAACTTGTGGCCGACATTATTAGGTGTTAGGGTGGTGGTCCAATTCCCTCCGGTAGCGAGGAGCTTATGGTGTTCATCGTTCAGCTATGTAGTAGGTCTCTTTTCTCGTCTACATCGATGGACCCTGATTACACATTATATTTTTAGTCAGAGACCACAACACAAATGCCCCACAGTTTGCACACCCTCCAAAATACATATATAAAGTCAACATAGTTATTGAGCTATTTAATTAAACTTGATAAAATTTATATGGCCAACATGCCTTATTTGAAAATCTTTATAACAATAATTCTTCCCAATATTAACATCACCTAATGTGAGTTACCTTGTTTGTGATTTGACAATTAATTATGGTTTTGTACCCTTCTCATAAACTTTATACTTAGCATGAATATGTAGATACCACGTGGTTGAGGTTAATTCAAATACATAGTTTTTTTACTACAGAAAATAATATGAAGTGGACATCATTTACTTTCAAAACGTGCCTGAGTAAGTTGCCAGATATATATAAAGCTTTACTGTTAATTGTAGCAAAACTTTATACCACTTAAACTAACTACGCATTGTGCAATAAGTTAAGTGCGCAACACAATCTCGTTGCATCGATGTTAGTTAAATTCTAAACTTAAATATTTTATATTCAATATACTTTACTTTTTAGTGCCGATATTCTGACACTTGAATGGAATGTTTTATTAGATTTTAAAAACTTTACATCAAATTGTATATTGCACAACGCACGATGCAACAGGTGATCAGATTGGACTTACTCAGGCTTACTAAAAAAGACAGTATTCTCCAACGAATATAGTTGTTAATTAATATAAAAGTAATTTGAGAGACTTACCGCAGTCGTTTAGATCTGTTTATCTAGACATAGTTTGAAGAACAGCAAGTGTTGAGATCTTCTTCTCTACCGGAGAAAATATGGCGTCGACCACCTACCTCAAATTATTTTGTCAGACAAACTTCTACAGATATTCCAGCATCGTGCCCGTTTGTAAGGTACTTCTCGCCAGAACGCAGCACCTGGTTTTTTTATACTGCCGCTGACAGTCAGCAGGTGCCGACACCGATCAAGCAGTGTATAGTAGAAATCGGTAGGGCTCATTTTTTCACGGGTAGGGTGCAGCACTAATTACAGCGGTGCAATTCCGTACTGCCTTTAACTACATGCCGTATATTCTGTAGTTTCGCGCAGACTTTCCGCTAGATATCAGCCCACTCTCCGATAGTAAGATAACTGAAATCTGCACAATCTTATTGACTCAGCACAGTATTTAGATTCATTTATTCACTTCGTCTTGAAATAAAACGTCTTCTCCATCAGGTAATTGAGTTCAGTGATAGTCAGCCTCCTTCTCGTTCAATTTTGATAATTTATTTTACTTTTAAAACATTTTAAATAAGAAAATAGGTTGTTCTGAATTCTGGCGTCTGTTTTTCCCGAGCGTCCCTTTCTGAGTAATGATATTCAACGGTAATTTCGTCTTCAACCGTGGTTTCCATGGTTACCAAAGTATTCTGATTGGGCTAGCTTGATATAAATCCATTGTTATCAAAATTTGAATTCTTTCAAAATCTTCCTATCTCTTCTGACTTCCCTCCTTCTCTTATCTTCCTTCTTAAGTGTTAATTATTAGCACTCTCATTTGTATTTTCTCACAAAGATTATTTTGGTATCCCACAATGTTGGGTTTTTCATGTTTTATAAGTTTACAATTAATTTAATATTTACTAATTACATTTCTCTGTTTACATAACTCCTTATTTTAACATTTTGTTGTTAATAGTATTTACCCTTTATCCTTGGCTAATTAGTCGCCTTGGATTTGTTAATTACTTGGCTATTTTCATACAATTAGTATTTGTTTATGTTTGACCGTTAGGCCTGTTTCAAGTCTAAGTAGCCATTATTGGTTTTTGATTGTTTCATACACATTATATCTCATTTGTCCTATATCGTTATTTTGTTTCTATAATTAGGTTTATTATCTATTGAGGTGTTTTGGTTCAGTCTTTGTGTGATTTTTGTGTGTAACAACTGTGTTATTCAATATTCCTTGCTAATTATTTACTAACGGTTTTCTCTTTTATAACTCAAACATTGTTTTCTTTTCTTATTTTTTAATTACTCTGCCAATGTCAATAATATGGCTATTAATTACTACCCTTTCATCGTATAACATATAACATTTAGGTCTATGTTTGGGATAATTACCCAATCCATCTCCCATTCATAAAAAATTGTTTATACAATTAATTAACACTTATTATTTAATATTGGTGTACAATTCATTACTTTTGATTTACTGTTCGGGTGATAAACAATCTCACCTCTAATGAACTTGTTTCATTACTCTCCCCTTATAACATGGGTATTTACTTATGGTTATGACATACTTATTTTATAAAACTCTTTGCTTTCCTTTCCATGTTAACATCATCTTATTACTTTTTCTTGTGATTCTCACCTTTAAATTCTACAATACATTCTTAAGTTCTATAATAATATTCTTTTATAATCACTACAGTTAATATCACTCTTCAGTGTTCATTATTACTGAATCAATGTTTTATTTTAAATATTATTCATAATAACTTTCTTAAATGTTATTGTTCACTATTAAATCTTAAACATTGGTTATTTTTACTAAGTCTTTATCTTAGCCTTCTCTATTCTTACTATTTTTATTACTGACAATATTTTTATTTATTTATCACTTGCACTTTTAAATTATTTTGTGTTCATTATAATTATTTAGTGTTTCTTTTCCTATCATTTCACTTTAGGGTAAGTTCACTTTCACTAGTTTAACTTCCGTTTACTTCTCACTATTTTACTCTATTTCTCTACACATATTATTTATAATTATTAATATCATGTCTTTCTCTATTAACAACTTACATGTACTCCTAACTCTTTGGCTAGTGTATTTTTAGCTATCGTGTTTTATTAATGACTATTTACAATTGTCATTCAATCAATACTAACATTCATTAATTATTTTGGTTCTTTACTGGTTTCATTTTCTTTATTATTTTTGATTACATTATTCCTCACTTCTCTATTCTTTATTCCTTGTCTGCGTCTTCTTGACGTGTTTCATTTTATTTTCTTCAACGTTGGTTTGTTCCCTCTTTGTTCTCATTTTTTCTCCTTCACTTCTCATCTTGTTTACTTTATTTTGGTTCTTAGCTGGCCAATCTCTCGGGTTGGGTCAAAGTCGTTTGTCTGTCAGTCTAGTCGGTGAGTTTCTTTAATAATCACTTTTGGTTTATAATACTTTCTCCTTCTTTCTTAATTACTTTTTACGTTTTTACTTTATTCATTATTTATTCATTAACATACATTACTTTTTAGCGTTTTTTACATACTTATTGTTATCAAAACTGATCTGAATTTGGCGATGTTATAATATATACATTTAATATTTATAATGATTTTACCTCAAGATATTTTTTTCCTTATTAGGAACATGTTTCGGGTACCATCTTGTACCATCATGGTACCCGAAACATGTTCCTAATAAGGAATAAAAAGGTATATCTTGAAGTAAATTTATTTATAAATATTAAATGTATTATATATCAAGAAACGGACTGTAGCAGAAAGTGATTGAATATATTTTATTTTACATTCAAAAATAGTAAAATTAAGCTTCAATATAAAAGATTTATGTAAATTACACTCCTAAGTTTGTAAAATATTTTATTCTTACAGTAGGAGTAAGTGTGAATGTGATTAATACAATATA
The DNA here is from genome assembly GCA_034769895.1 of Magicicada septendecula. Taxonomy (NCBI): domain Eukaryota; kingdom Metazoa; phylum Arthropoda; class Insecta; order Hemiptera; family Cicadidae; genus Magicicada; species Magicicada septendecula. Next base: position 1,005,198,243 of record CM068367.1, read on the forward strand.
TTTTTGTTTACTATCAAGTGTATTCTAAAGTTGAATAGAGTATAGTACAATTTGCTTACAGGCAAAGCACAAAATCAACCGTACACAAATGGTTTTTGAGGTAACACGACCCAGCCCTAATATAATCACTTACAATAATGAAATGCAAATTGCAGCAACGGCAGTCCCTAGCTGGCAATATTTTACAGTACCAGTGCAAGAACTGGGTTATGTGTGTTGAAACATCCCGATGTAATTAAGTTTTGTACCTTCGCCTAGTAGTAATGTACCATTATTTATTAGAAAATCAAACGGTATAAAGGCGACTGTTAAGATGAACATAAATATACAGAAAAAATTACATTGCAATAGTAATTTGAAAACTCGTTTACTCGAGTCTTTCGAGTTTATCACAAAATAGAGTAGAGTCACAAGTCACTGCTTGAAAGAGAGACTAAAACCAAGACACAGAGTCTAAAAAAAAAGAAAAACCAATTGTTGTAATAATTAAGAAGATATAATAAAAAATGGAGTATTAATCTAACTATTATTATTAATGGGTACCAGTATGTGTTTACCTCGTTATATTTTTCAGCTCGCTTTATTAAAAACAGGTTTGAAATCTATCTCCATTGCACGCAGAGATAAAATGAACATGATTAGAAAACATTCCGTGCGTGCATGTGTGTGTGTGTGTGTGTGTGTGTGTGTGTGTGTGTGTGTGTGTGTGTGTGTGTGTGTGTTTTTATGAGTAGTCGTTTTGTTAGAGCGTTTCTGCCAAATGTTGCTGAAAGTGTAACACACAAGTTTATGTGCACACGACCAGTGACAGAATTCGGATTACTGGTCCCGCGAGAGTTTTAAATAAGGTCAAAGCCGCTGTAAAAAGGTTACTGGTTGAAAGCAGTAGGATGCGAAACTGTATAACCTCAAATAGTAGAGAAAAATTAGGGTTACCGTTGTAACGTTCCCAATTAACAACATTACTAGTAGCTAGTAATCTATATTAAAATGTAATTTAGTCATTATACCGAATAATCTGTAAAGATTTTGCAATACACGAATATTCCTCACCAGTATTACAACATACGTTCCCAAACGTGAATCAAGACTATATTTAAGCCGTATATTAAATCAGAATGCTGTATGTTATGTATATTCTACAGCACGTGTACGCGTATGTTTGTATTCTGTACGAGCACCGTCTGGATTGCGATCATAGAACAGTGCGATACTAAATTATTGAACTCCAGAGACATCAATGAGAACAATTTTTATTAACAATATTATGAAATAATGGCACTCTTATCACAGTAGGCATTCTAGTTCTATAATACACGCTATAAACAACCAGTAATAAGAGTCATCAAATTAAATAGCGGAAACCCATGAAACCCAATTGCGGAAGTCGAAACTTTTAAAAGTTTTAAAAGTCAACCAATGTCACTTGAGGAGTGTAATGCTCTACGATTATACATTCCTCAGAACTTTATTTGGAGAACTTTCTGATTTGAGAAAGTTCCAAGGTGTTCTGCGATAATTGGGGAATGCTTCGGAACGTGCAGCGTAGATTAGACTTTGTCAGACCGTTTTGAACGGTGCCGAAATATCTGCGTGAAGTTTGCGACTCATCGTTAGTTGACACGCGTCACAGAGACTTATATCACTTTGGCATAACAGTATATTAACATACTACAATTCATTTTCTTGACACGTTAAATTATTAATGTACGAAGAGTCAAGCTATACGAATTTGTGATTTGTGGGACAAGTTTCGGGAGCTAATTCGCGGACATGTTGTCGACAAAATTCACGTTAATTAAGGTGAATTACTGTGTATGAGTTGACAATTTTGTTTAAAACTTACACGAATTGAATAAATAAAGACTTGGTATAGTTCTACACATAATTTTTATTTTCCTAACCAGTTCCAATCTAACCTCTGAGGCTGCCGTAACTGGTGAAACAATTGTCAGGAAACATTATCTGTAGAAATATACCAAGTGTTTATTTATTTAATTCAAGTATTAATAAAATGTTAACCAAGTGTAGAGCGGCCATACGAGCAGTGAATTTTTGTTGTAATAATTAACACGATTTGAGGTCTGTATGTTACTTACGGTGTTGTAACTGGTCTACAGAATATTTCGATTGCTTCCAAATTTCAGTGTCTTAAAAAGTATGTGGTATTTATCTTGATTTTAATGAATTTGTATATTAATTAGTTTTTTAAATGATGATTTCATGAATGTAAGGCTTCTGAAGGTACCAGAATAGCTTCTTAATTTGATACCTAGAAGTTTTTTTTTGTACTGGAGTTCAGGTCGTGTTTCAGGTCGGGAGTTCAGGTCAGGACGTTCTTTGTTCAACTGAGTTATAGATGTTAGGATTTTTATATTCATTTTTGTGCTCACAATACACTGAAACTAAATAAAATGTTTTTCTTACATTCATAAAGTTTATTACATTAATGTTTCTAAATAGTGTGTAGTTGTTGTTTTCTCCATATACTTAGTTAATAAAAATTCTTCTTGCTTGTTGTCTACGCTAATTGATTCGTATTTATGGATCGTAAGTTTCTTCGCTTTGTTGTTTACAAATGTGTTTGTATTTATTAAGAGTGGTTTTTCCCATCTGTTTACGTTATTTCCTGTAAGGCAATTGATGTACTGTTTTGTTTTGTTTTGTATTTTATTCTTTTTATTTTTTGTGTTCTGTTGTTTCATCACCAGTTGCTATGTTACATTTATTTTCTTTCCTATTGGTTAGTTATAAACGATATCTTGTACACTTTGTTATAAACTGAGTGAAAAACTGCGTTTATATTGTGGTGGATTGTTTGATTCGTTAGCTATGTCAGTCCAGTGCTAGTGGATGTTCTGCAATGACATACTGCAGCCCATTCTTGATATTTGTCAATTGTCAAGTCAAGGCAATTGATTTTTTTATATTTTTTATTGTAACATTAAAGTTTATGTGATGTTGGTACTTATATGTTGTTTAGTTGTATAAAAATTTCATTTGCGTATTTAGCCCTATTTCCATTGTTTCAGATATGCCATAGTGAACGGTTATCACCATACCTGATTCACATTGCTGTGGAGGTCTAATAATTGTACTGCACTAAATATCACTATTGTATTGACGACTCGGAACACTAAGTTTTTTATAAGTAAAATCGTAAAGTTTTACCTTACAGCCTAAACCGGCTTTCACCTATAGAAGGCTTCTTCAGAAACTGCCGTAGGTAGCGCTGTCCGTCTCGTTGTTCAAAAGCCGTAGGTAGCGCTGTCCGTCTCGTTTTACTTAGTTAGAACTTAGTGTTCCCAGTCGTCAATACAATAGTGATATTTAGTTAAGTAACGGACACGTCATGGACAACGAAATCCAAGAATTGTACTGCGTTGTGGCTTTTGCTTATTCAGGGTTTGTAAAACCATTTGTGATGTTATGCCATGACAAGAAAGTCCCTAGTTAAACCGATGTTTTGTTGCTATACTTATGTATTACATTATTAAGGCTACTATTGGAGATTATTGCAGGCTAATTATGGAAATTCAAAATAACTATTGGAGACTACGTTTAGTAGTCTATTGGAGTACGTTATGTCTATAACATAATATAATTTATTTTTGTTTTTTAACTTACTTATGTCGCTTCATGTATAGGTATATTTATAGAACAAGTTACTAATGCCATACGTTAAGACAGAATTTGGGAATATTTGTTTTAAAATTTGTATTTGTTCAAATAAATTTTAACGTTGAGACTATTACTGATTAATTCCGAATTTTTAAATTTTTAACAAGAATTTTGTCATTTTGTCTGTGGTCTCTCTCATATAGTCAGTTAGTAGTCGAATTGAGTGGTTTCTTATATATATATATATATATATTCTAATTGAGCCGTTAAGTTTTTTTTTTTTAAGTTTCTTCATTTTACTGTCTAGGAATGTGAATGACACATGTTTCATATGTGCGACAATTTAGCGAATTTAGCGTATTACACTAAATTTATTATATTTTCTTTTATAAATACCATTAATAATTTAGAGTGATTGTCGTCCGTGAGGTGTGTTGCTTACATTTTGTACACGATATTTATATGTGTTGTGTTACCAACAGTGAATTCAACTAAACACAGTTACTTTGACAATGAGGATGGCTGAGATGGACGCACAAATCAGTAACTGAAACAGGTCTCACAAATGTGTTTGAATATACGCCTACATCATTAACAATACATATTTACTGACTACATTAAAAAACGTGTGGAGTTTCATTTTGTGTGTGTGTGTGTGTGCGCGCGCGCGCGCGCGCAGGTGTTGGAAACTTCAGTTCAGTTGTAAATATTGAGTTAATTTTGTTTGTAGATGTCATTACGTGTGAGTTTCAAAATATCAAATGTTCTTACCAAAACTTGTAAATGATTTTCAGTATCTCTATATATTTGAAATAATTGTCTTCGTTAATATTTTGTTACTGAAAATGTTATAAAATTACAGATTCGATGATCATAGTTAAGATTTATTTTTCTGAAACCGTTTGTTCGCCATTGGTCGGTACCAAACGCAACCAAATACAATAAAGTATAAACGATTATGTTGAAATCCTAGTTAAGCAAACCTTGAGGTTTTTTACAGAGATTCTATGGTAACCTTATTCTACTTGTTGTTCTATTTTACTATTGCTTTATTATTGTTTGTTGTTTATTTGGTACATATGATATTTATTTTATAGCAACTAATGCTCGAATATATATATTGCAACGTTACAACAATTATACAAATATATTACCATGTACTCAACGCAATAAATATGTATTACACCGGCCAGGTCGCAGGATTTTGTTTCTCGTTGCGTCAAGTATATGTGGTTGCACAATAATTAAATACTTTTAAAGATGAGTGAGATGTTGTTGACATGAAATAAATCATTTAAAATCGTTTCAAATAATCATTCTAAGATTTATTAATTAACAGGAAAAAATATTTCAATATTAAGATTTCAAACATTATACACGTAAATATTTACTTTATAAGTTTTACAAATATACTGTAACCTGCAATGCTGTTCATAACATACCACACAAATAAACACCCATATAATCTTACTCACTACACAAACGTGTTAAACAAGTTATTTAAATTCCTTTTTATTTTTATTTTTTGTGTCTGAAATTAACTCATATTTTAACTAATGATAACAACTTATTTACAAACAAACTAATATTAAGATTCAATAATGAATTTATTGTTGCTATACACAAATAAAAATGATATTACATTTACTTTCAATATATTAATTGATTTATACTGACACACACAAAAATACTATACAAGATTGGTATTTCTTTTCTAAATTTTGTTATTAAATTAATTTCTCTTATTTCTTAATATTTAAACTTATTAGCTTTAATGCTTTAATGTTATAGTTCATTTCTTTTAAGAGCTCTTTTCACAATAAAATTACTATAATTGTTTTTTATCACCTGCATACTGCTGCCGTTACCGTTGCTTGTGTGTGTGTGTGTGTGTGTGTGTGTGTGTGTGTCCAGAATGCTGAGAGTATGATGATGATGGTGATGATGTTGATGATGGTGCTGTGGTCGTTGTCTCTAAGTGTTGTTGTTGGTGATGCTCCAGAATTCCTCCTTACGTCTTGGTGTGAGTGTGGTAGTATGTGTGTGTGTCCATGTCGATCTGCAATCGGGCAGCGTAACGTCGTCTGTAGATTTCTTGAGTCTGAGTGCCCAAAGTTGCCCAGTGGTATTTTATACTGGAGGCGATTTGACAGGTTTAAGACTGTCTTTCGACATGCCAGATTCTGTCAATTCGTACAAAGCGTCCTTTTACTTACACTCACTTTTTGGTTAATTATCGCGAACTCATGACCATATTCGTGACCTGAGCGAGATCATTGTTTTCGTAATTTTTTCTGGTAACTCACATATACCACACATATTAATTACTCTTCAATTACACTAGTAATTAATATTAATTAAATAGCATCTTTAATATTGCACCTCTGAAATAAATTTTACATCACACATACGCGTTACAAATCCTTTACGTAATGGTGTCTTTATAATTGGCGTAAGACTTTGCTTACAGGTTTAACAGAAGTAATTAGTTTATTATAATCCTGTTAAGACCTGAATAATTGGAACAAACAATTCGTAGCGTCACTCCAATATTCTTGTCGCAGCTGGCTCACACACACACAAATACACACACACGCCGTATCTTACACTGCACAGCAGGTGTTACTTTTGACAGGCTCCAGCCGGTCCGTTCTCGCACAAAACTGTATGAAACTGTCCGTCTTATACTTTCTGTGCTAATTACATATTAAACATACCGCCCTGGGCAAATATGCAAATATATGTATTGTTGCGATATACATACATATATATATATATAAATTTCATATACATAATATACAAATACATAAATATATATACATAATTTCAGTATAAATAAAAAATATTATATATATATTGTAACAAATTATATAATTTTTGTAATTAATTTTGTGTTAAATTTAACTCATACACTCTATATACCATTACTAACAACGTGTATGAATAATTGGGGTGTAGTTGTAATTATAATAAGAGTAACTCTTTTTTTACGAATTGTAATATGCTTCATTTATTATGTGAAACAAACAAATAAGAATATTATAATAATATGAAAATCATGATTAATACGCCATGTGATCTTCATTATCGATGGTTTCAAAGTGTCTTTACTATTCGTGTCAACATTACAAACATATCTTAAATTCTAAATATTATATTACTTATCGTATATAGACTTTTCGTCAATATGATAATGTTTCTTGCTTGCTCAATCTAAATGTGTGCTTATTTAAAAGTTATTACTGCATTCTTATTCTATCTTTCTTAATACCTTTGTATGGTTTTAAAAAATCATTTTAGCACATTCAATTTATTACTATTAAAAGACTCTATGTTATTTTCTTTTATCAAGAAAAGTTAAATAATTCAATTACTAATTTCAATGACTCTACGTTATGTTCATTACGAAAAATAATTAAATAACCTTTTCTTTTTACATATTAATTACATTGAATTTTATTTATATCTACATACTTATTATTTATGTTTACAAAAATTGTTTGACTTTTAGAGTCTCTCAATGTCTTTCTCTTTGAAAATTATGTATTGGTTTTTCGTCACCTTAATTTCCGTAGAGGTGTCCCATGTCCTCCAGTGGTTCCTTCGGTCTTCTCCTCCTGGATGTCCTCTTGTCCTCACTGCTCGTCCTCTCGTCTCCCGTCCTCCACGGTACATTGACTGCTGTAGACTATGATGACATGTTACTCTGGATCTGTAGCCGTTATTATAGAAACGTCTCCAGTCCTCTGCATCTCCTTCTTCTGCTAGTCGTACTCTCGTACTCTGTCAGGAGTTGATGTTCTTAGATGTCTATTAGATGTTCTCTGTTAGATCTGTTGCACACATAAGCAACGGTAACGGCAGCAGTATGCAGGTGATAAAAAACAATTATAGTAATTTTATTGTGAAAAGAGCTCTTAAAAGAAATGAACTATAAACATTAAAGCATTAAAGTTAATAAGTTTAAATATTAAGAAATAAGAGAAATTAATTTAATAACAAAATTTAGAAAAGAAATACCAATCTTGTATAGTATTTTTGTGTGTGTCAGTATAAATCAATTAATATATTGAAAGTAAATGTATATCATTTTTATTTGTGTATAGCAACAATAAATTCATTATTGAATCTTAATATTAGTTTGTTTGTAAATAAGTTGTTATCATTAGTTAAAATATGAGTTAATTTCAAACACAAAAAATAAAAAATAAAAAGGAATTTAAATAACTTGTTTAACACGTTTGTGTAGTGAGTAAGATTATATGGGTGTTTATTTATGTGGTATGTTATGAACAGCATTGCAAGTTACAGTATATTTGTAAAACTTATAAAGGTAAATATTTATGTGTATAATGTTTGAAATCTTAATATTGAAATATTTTTTCCTGTTAATTAATAAATCTTAGAATGATTATTAGAAACGATTTTAAATGATTTATTTCATGTCAACAACATATCACTCATCTTTAAAAAGTATTTAATTATTGTGCAACCACATATACTTGACGCAACGAGAAACAAAATCCTGCTACCTGGCCGGTGTAATACATATTTATTGGGTTGAGTACATGGTAATATATTTGTATAATTGTTGTAACGTTGCAATATATATATTCGAGCATTAGTTGCTATAAAATAAATATCATATGTACCAAATAAACAACAAACAATAATAAAGCAATAGTAAAATAGAACAACAAGTAGAATAAGATTACCATAGAATCTCTGTAAAAAACCTCAAGGTTTGCTTAACTAGGATTTCAACATAATCGTTTATACTTTATTGTATTTGGTTGCGTTTGGTACCGACCAATGGCGAACAAACGGTTTCAGAAAAATAAATCTTAACTATGATCATCGAATCTGTAATTTTATAACATTTTCAGTAACAAAATATTAACGAAGACAATTATTTCAAATATATAGAGATACTGAAAATCATTTACAAGTTTTGGTAAGAACATTTGATATTTTGAAACTCACACGTAATGACATCTACAAAATTAACTCAATATTTACAACTGAACTGAAGTTTCCAACACCTGCGCGCGCGCGCGCGCGCACACACACACACACACACACACACACAAAATGAAACTCCACACGTTTTTTAATGTATTCAGTAAATATGTATTGTTAATGATGTAGGCGTATATTCAAACACATTTGTGAGACCTGTTTCAGTTACTGATTTGTGCGTCCATCTCAGCCATCCTCATTGTCAAAGTAACTGTGTTTAGTTGAATTCACTGTTGGTAACACAACACATATAAATATCGCGTACAAAATGTAAGCAACACACCTCACGGACGACAATCACTCTAAATTATTAATGGTATTTATAAAAGAAAATATAATAAATTTAGTGTAATACGCTAAATTCGCTAAATTGTCGCACATATGAAACATGTGTCATTCACATTCCTAGACAGTAAAATGAAGAAACTTAAAAAACAAAAAACTTAACGGCTCAATTAGAATATATATATATATATATATATATATATATATATATAAGAAACCACTCAATTCGACTACTAACTGACTATATGAGAGAGACCACAGACAAAATGACAAAATTCTTGTTAAAAATTTAAAAATTCGGAATTAATCAGTAATAGTCTCAACGTTAAAATTTATTTGAACAAATACAAATTTTAAAACAAATATTCCCAAATTCTGTCTTAACGTATGGCATTAGTAACTTGTTCTATAAATATACCTATACATGAAGCGACATAAGTAAGTTAAAAAACAAAAATAATTATATTATGTTATAGACATAACGTACTCCAATAGACTACTAAACGCAGTCTCCAATAGTTATTTTGAATTTCCATAATTAGCCTGCAATAATCTCCAATAGTAGCCTTAATAATGTAATACATAAGTATAGCAACAAAACATCGGTTTAACTAGGGACTTTCTTGTCATGGCATAACATCACAAATGGTTTTACAAACCCTGAATAAGCAAAAGCCACAACGCAGTACAATTCTTGGATTTCGTTGTCCATGACGTGTCCGTTACTTAACTAAATACGATGAAAGGTTAGAAATTATTAGCCATATTATTGACATTGGCAGGGTAATTAAAAAATAAGAAAAGAAAACAATGTTTGCGTTATAAAAGAGAAAACCGTTAGTAAATAATTAGCAAGAAATATTGAATAACACAGTTGTTACACACTTTCTTATATCGGGGATGGCTTCACAGCGTCGATCGACCTGGGCTTGATTTGTAAAAACGTGGGATTTTCGTTTGGGGCAGGGAGCAACGCCCCCACCTTGTGATATATTTGTGCTTTCACCTTAAAAGTTGGCATAAAACGATCAGTTTCTTCGATTGCTGCTGTCGTACCTAAAGATGTCATCTGAAAGCATGAATTGTATCTCCGAATATTTTGGAGAAAATGCTTGAACTCTGAAGTCGTTCCTGACATGTACGAATAAAGTGGTTCTGGTGGCTGATTCAGTGGTTGTAAAATTACTTTTCCATTAGAGCTGCACATCCTAGGCGATTCAGTTTTAAATATTTGGCTTGACAGAATTCGCATATCACATACATTTTACCAATTGTAACTTTTGTGTGTGACGAATAGTCATAATATGGATAATACTGGAAAACTTTTAAAATCAAATTACCTCGTCTGCTCACTTGTCTGACTTTAGCATGTCGTATGCGGTCATTTACAACCCGGTATTCACATCGTTCTGGTAATCCCACATCCCTTAATTAAGCCTACCTCAAGCTTTTTCGTTTGACGCCCTCTCCATTAACCTGAGGTGTTTCCGCGGCCCTTAAATCAGCCTGCCTCAGATGTTGTCGGTCTGCGCGCTCTCCATCCTCCTCACGTGTGTCCGCTGCCCTAATCTCTGTCTGCCTTCTTCGTTGTTGTTCAAGCCGGGACTCACGTTCCTCGGGTGTCCCAGCTGCTCGCAATAACCTTCCTCGCTTGTTGGACGAACCTGCCCAATGCTTTGTCGTTTTTTCGGAGGCATTCCGCAAAGTAAGGTGATAAAGCACTCGTACTTCAAAAGGAGGGCTGACTTAAAAGGACGTGAAGATTAAGGAAAATAAACGGGATTGTAAAATTATTTGAAGGTAAAGTTTGAAAGGAGTGTTGTTAACTGGAACTTGTAATGAGGGTCAGTTTCATAGGAAGTGAAACGTAGGGAAAACAAACGGGACTATAAAGTTATTTGAAGGTGAAGTTCAAAAGGAGTGTAGTTAAGGAAAACAAATAACGGAATGCAGAATTACTCGACCGAATAAATTTAACTGATACGATGATGAATGAACAATTCAGTATAGAAAGAGAAGTGGTAAAACTCTGTGAAGGTGTAACTCTCGTGTACTGTTAAAACTAATCAATGCAGGCGATCGTTGCGTCTTAGGGTACGGTTGGAAACTCATTGAATTTAACACACACGCAGCAATGAAAATGGTCACACGGACGTGGAAAAAACGCACGGATCGTCAACTCTGCTGCGTTTTTAAGGTCTCTATTTTTTAAGGTTACTATGGTAATTAATTCTGGTGTCCATGGTGTTGTTGACATCTTTATACGCGTCACACATCGACTGTGAATAAACAACAACGCTGCCGTCCGACTATGAACCGCATAAGTAAAAGGGCCTATACCGTGCGAACGGAGAGGAATATCAAATTCCAAGGTAGACAGTATTTTTTCCTTGTGTCAAAGGTTACCTGCGCAAAATTTGCACGGAATCGGTGTAACGGTGTTGATTTGTAGTCAGTACAAACAAACAAATCCTCAGACTTTGAGTTTTATATATATATATATTGCTACAACACAAATACGCCACCCCAACACCAGGGATGAAAAAAGATGATTCTGAATACAAAATAATACTTCATATAAAATAAAATGTTTAATATAAATAAAATATAAAGACTATGACTCGACAAACGACGACATGACCTAACCCAAGTGATTGAACCAACCAAAAGGAAACAAAAGAAGAAGGGAACCACAAAAAACAAACAAGAATAAAACCAAAGAAGAGAAGAAAGTGACTAACCAAACCAAAAGAAGAAGGGAAAAAACCAAAACCAAACAAAAATGAAACAAATTCATGGAATTGAATGACTCAATGTAACATGTTAAAATGAACCCAAAGGAGCAGGTGGAAAACCAAAGTATTAAACAAATACAATGAAAATGAAGAAGGAGGGAAATGAAAAAGAAACAAACCCAAGATGAAGGGAAATAAATAAGAATGAAAACCAATGATGATACAAAAAGCAAGTAATAAAGAATATGAGCAAGAGAAATAATGCACTCAAATGTAATAGTGGAAAAAAGACGAATAATTAACCTATGAGAAAAAAAAAGTAAATGTTACTATCCATTAATGGACAATAATAATGGAATTGAAAGAAACCCAATTAAACAATGTTAAATATAAATATACAAAAGCAAACTAACCCACAATTTCGAGTTAGATGTAATGATAGAAATATAAAGACATAAAATTGTTAATATTATAATGAGATATTGTAATGAAAGAGATAGTACGGTAGTGAGATAGTAATTAGAGGGATTACCCATTCAGAAACACTTAAAAAACAAAAACATTTGTGAAGTGCAAAATGAAAGTGTAAAAACCCCAAAGTGTAGTGATAAAGGAAGTACACTAATAAAATTATAATAAACTATAAATAATTTAAAAGTGAAGGTGATGATTGAATGAGAATAGTGTAAAATAAAGAATGTCAATATAGTGAAAAATAGTGAATGATAAAAGCACAAACAATTAATAAATCCAAAGGAAACACTAAATGATAAAAAGTGAAGAATATTAGTAATTAAGAATAGCAGTAAGTATAAACAGTTAAGTAAGGTATAATGAACGCTGAAAGGTGATGAAGACAGTTATTAGTTAAGAAAGAATGTTGTTATTTAATTTAAGTAAATGCAATTATAATTAAATGGGAGAATACCCTGAAAGAAAAAACAGAAAGTGTTAACATGGAGGGAAAGTAAAGATTGTTTAAAAAATTAAGTATTTAAAACAAATCCATAAACACCCATGTTATAAGGGATCGTTATAAAGTTCATAAAAAGTGATGTTGTTTATCACACTAAAAATGATATAAAATAAGATGAATTGTAAACAAAGATTAGCAAATAATAGTTAAATAATTATTCAAGCAAGTTTATGAATTGGATATGGCTGGTAGAGTTATACAGACCATAGGCCTAAATATTGTATTTAATATGATAAAAAAATAGTAAATAATAGCCACATTGTTATTATGGGCAAAATAAATAAATAAAAAAGTTAAGAAATGTATGACTAGAAAACGAGGAAACCAGACAGCAAACAATTATGTATAAAATAATACTGACATAATAATAACACATAAACAGACCCAAAACACAACAATAAATGATACAACCAATTATACTAACAAAATAAAGCCCATGAGGCTAAAATGAGATGTAATTTATATGAAATAAGTCAAATACCATAATGGCTACTTAGGCCTATGAAAATGCCTAACTGTCAGAAACAAACAACTACAAATTATAACAAAATAACAAAGAAATTAGTAAATCCGAGGCGAATGACTCACCAAGGATAAAGTGTAAATCATTTTTAAGACAAAATATTATAATAAGCATTTGAATTCAAAAAGACATGTAATTAACAAGTATTAAAATAATTGTAAAAACATAAAACCTAAAATAACCCAAACTTGTGGGGTATCAAAATAATCTATAAAAGGAAATGCATACTATAGTGACAATATTTAATAATTAGGAAGGAAGATAGAGGAATAACAGCAATCAGAAGATATACTAGGATTTTGAAAAGAATTCAGATTTTGATAACAATGGATTTATGTCAATCTCAACCAATCAGAATTCTTTGGTTACCATGGAAACCGACGTTGGTGGCAAAAATTACCGTTGAATACCGTTACTCGTAAAGCGTCAGTCTACCAGGACAGAAGCCAAAGTTTGGAAGACCAATTTTTCATTAAATAATGTAAAAAAGTGAACGAAATTCAAAACCATGACTGGATAAGAAGCAGACTAACCATTAGAGCAGTCAACTAAAGATCAAGGACCATAAAACAGAAAAATAAAAGGTTAAAACGTTGCTAGGTTTGATGATCAGCACTCAAGCTGACATTTGCACAACTGCCTACACGATTCACAAGGCGGCACGAGCGGGAACTATTTGAACGCCCCGACCGTCATAGATGAGAACACTTTAATAATAATTTTAATTGTTTTAATAAACAATTTGGCGCCACCCGGGATTATAGGATGTTGTCATAATTTTCTTTTATTTTTCTGTCTTATGGTCCTTGATCTTTATATTTTAATTATATTAAACATTTTATTTTATATGAAGTATTATTTTGTATTCAGAATCATCTTTTTTCATCCCTGGTGTTGGGGTGGCGTATTTGTGTTGTAACAATATATATATATATAAAACTCAAAGTCTGAGGATTTGTTTGTTTGTACTGACTACAAATCAAGACCGTTACACCGATTCCGTGCAAATTTTGCGCAGGTAACCTTTGACACAAGGAAAAAATACTGTCTACCTTGGAATTTGATATTCCTCTCCGTTCGCACGGTATAGGCCCTTTTACTTATGCGGTTCATAGTCGGACGGCAGCGTTGTTGTTTATTCACAGTCGATGTGTGACGCGTATAAAGATGTCAACAACACCATGGACACCAGAATTAATTACCATAGTAACCTTAAAAAATAGAGACCTTAAAAACGCAGCAGAGTTGACGATCCGTGCGTTTTTTCCACGTCCGTGTGACCATTTTCATTGCTGCGTGTGTGTTAAATTCAATGAGTTTCCAACCGTACCCTAAGACGCAACGATCGCCTGCATTGATTAGTTTTAACAGTACACGAGAGTTACACCTTCACAGAGTTTTACCACTTCTCTTTCTATACTGAATTGTTCATTCATCATCGTATCAGTTAAATTTATTCGGTCGAGTAATTCTGCATTCCGTTATTTGTTTTCCTTAACTACACTCCTTTTGAACTTCACCTTCAAATAACTTTATAGTCCCGTTTGTTTTCCCTACGTTTCACTTCCTATGAAACTGACCATCATTACAAGTTCCAGTTAACAACACTCCTTTCAAACTTTACCTTCAAATAATTTTACAATCCCGTTTATTTTCCTTAATCTTCACGTCCTTTTAAGTCAGCCCTCCTTTTGAAGTACGAGTGCTTTATCACCTTACTTTGCGGAATGCCTCCGAAAAAACGACAAAGCATTGGGCAGGTTCGTCCAACAAGCGAGGAAGGTTATTGCGAGCAGCTGGGACACCCGAGGAACGTGAGTCCCGGCTTGAACAACAACGAAGAAGGCAGACAGAGATTAGGGCAGCGGACACACGTGAGGAGGATGGAGAGCGCGCAGACCGACAACATCTGAGGCAGGCTGATTTAAGGGCCGCGGAAACACCTCAGGTTAATGGAGAGGGCGTCAAACGAAAAAGCTTGAGGTAGGCTTAATTAAGGGATGTGGGATTACCAGAACGATGTGAATACCGGGTTGTAAATGACCGCATACGACATGCTAAAGTCAGACAAGTGAGCAGACGAGGTAATTTGATTTTAAAAGTTTTCCAGTATTATCCATATTATGACTATTCGTCACACACAAAAGTTACAATTGGTAAAATGTATGTGATATGCGAATTCTGTCAAGCCAAATATTTAAAACTGAATCGCCTAGGATGTGCAGCTCTAATGGAAAAGTAATTTTACAACCACTGAATCAGCCACCAGAACCACTTTATTCGTACATGTCAGGAACGACTTCAGATTTCAAGCATTTTCTCCAAAATATTCGGAGATACAATTCCGAATATATATATTCCTTATATATGTGTATATTATATACATATGAATATCTATATATATATATATGTATGTATATTCTAATACATCTGCCTTACTTCCATCATTGTTTGATTACGCTGTAAGAATTCTGTTTATACATTTAATGCTTCAGTTACAAGAAGTGTAAAAACGAGAGCCTAAATAAAAAAATGGGTCTAAAAGAAGGACAAGAGAAACTTTTATAAATGCGGACTAATTTTATGAAGAAATTAATTTGCTCTTCAATCGTCAAAGAAATCGTTAAAAGCACTTTTCAGTGTCTATCTATGTGTGTACAGACTGTGTACCGTGCACGTATGCAATACATTTTATACAGGCCGTAAGACACACATTTCTGAACAATGAAAATTGATCCAATGACTGCAAATAACAATATTGTGTACACGGAAGTCGTGTAAATTCCTTTTATTGTAAACACTAATTGAAGATCTTTTCACCGGTGACACAATGTGAAGCGAATATCTCAACTGTACCGTTATATTACAGCCTCAGGGCTTACAATAATTACATTCGAAACTAGAGGTACAATTAAATGCAAACAGCAAGAACTGCTTACTCCCTTGTTGACCATATTTCGTCCTACACTGTTACAAGTAAGAAAGAGTTGTTAAATGATCTTCCTTAATGAAAGCAGCGTAGATTAATAAACGGTATCATTACCAGCAAAACTGACGAATTTTCTCATCTGTAGTTGCCACGTAGTGCAAACAAATTGCTGAAAATCAGTCTGTACAGAAACTTTGCGTCGCAGTCAACTGAAGTAACATGTGAAACTACTTAACCAAAAATAAAATATTCTTTATGCTTTAAAATTATAAGAATATTAAATCTGCATTACTTTTTGTAAACTTTCTACACGAAATTGACGTAAATTTTAAGGGAAGTGTTGAAAATATCCCTGACTTTATTGATCAGCATTTCTATATTACAAACTCTTAAACTATAAACAAGTACTACAGACTACGTACGAGAAACGTGTTGAAGGAAGACGATTAGCAGTATATTTGATTTATATCATTGTGTTTCAATTAAATTTAATGCCCAGTTTCTGTATAAGATTTCTCAAATTTTAGAATTTGAAAGATATTATAACCAGATGTATCTTAAATAAACATTTAAAATAATGAAGTTACATATGCTATTATAACACATTATGCATTAAAAGTTATCGAAAATATACACTGAGTAGCCTATATGCTGCGGAACATTTTAAACTAAGATAAACGATAAAGTCTCATACAAACTATGCGTATTTATGGCACATTTGTTGGAAAGGATTGTCGCAGGAAATATCACGCACTGAGAACATTTATTATAAGGCCACCTCCCTCTTGTACTGAAATATTTAGGCAACACATTCGACTTGTCATAGTAAAATGTGGACGGGGATCACTGACTCACTGAAATGGAATTGTGCGTGTGATAGCAACTACAAGTACCATTCACAACGTAACTCGGTTCTGTAAATACTTTATAATCCACACTGTTCATGAAGTCAAAACATTACGTTGCAGGAATATTTAGACAGGCACTTCTAATTCTGAAACTTGTAAACTTGTGAACGATAAACCTTCTTATGAAAACGTATGCCAAAATATCACAGGAGAAAAATTATGTTACCGTTTCGGCTGCGTTTTACAAATAGGAATAGTAAAGGAACAGTTTTCCTAAATGATTATTGTAACTATGAAAATATTCTTTTCTTACTTCCATGTTCCATAAGGAAATGGAAGTATGGTCATGCGAAAAAATCGTGTTCGAGATAACGGCAGATTCTGATTGTACTACCATCAAAACATGAAAAAAGTCATTTTTCGAAAAGTGTCTATGTGTGTATCTGTCTGTCTGTCTGTGTGTAGAATTTTTTTTATGGCAAACGATAACAGCCGCAAATGCAAATAGAATCAAATAATTTTTGGCTTACAGCTCTGAATTGTAGAGGACTCAAGGCCTATTGATTTTGGTGAAGATCTGTTAAGGGAAGTGGTAGTTTACCTGCAACGTTTTACGTTTTAACAAGAGTAAAGTGCTTAATTTTTAGGAATAAAGTGTCCTGAAAAGAAGGTCATAATAATCCACTGTAGAAAGGTAGATGAAATATCTATAAATGAAAAGGGTAGTTGAAGGGAGGAGGTTGTATTTTTTTTACTTCCATATTCCTTAAGGAATAGAAGTATGGTGATGGCAAAAAAAATCGTGTTCGAGATTATTGCAGATTCTGATTCTACTACACTCAAAACATGAAAAAAGTCGTTTTCCGAAAAGTGTCTGTGTGTGTGTCTGTCTGTGTGTGTGTGTGTCTGTGTGTCTGTAGATTTTTTTTATGGCAAACGATAACTGCCGTAAATTCAAACAGAATCAAATAATTTTTTGCATACAGCTCTGATTTGTAGAGTACTCACGACCTATTGTTTTTGGTGAAGATCGGTTGAGGGAAAGGGGTAGTTTACCGGCAACGGTTTTTTTTTATCAAGGGAAATTTTTTTTTCGCAAACGATAACAGCCGCAAATTCAAACAGAATCAAATAATGTTTCGTATACAGCCCTAAATTGTAGAATTCTCAAGACCTATGGTTTTTGGTGAAGATCGGTTAAGGGAAAGGGGTAGTTTACCAGCAACGTTTTATGTTTTAACAAAGGTATTTCCTATGGCAAACGATAACAGCCGCAAATTCAAACAGAATCAAAAGATTATTTGTATACAACCCTAAATTACAGAGTTCTCAAGACCTGTTGTTTGTGGTGAAGATCGGTTAAGGGAAAGGGGTAGTTTACCAGCAGCGTTTTTTTTATCAAGGGTATTTTATATGGCAAACGATAACAGCCGCAAATTCAAACAGAATCAAATAATGTTTTGCATACAGCCCTGATTTGTAGAGTACTCAAGGCCTATTGTTTTTAGTGAAGATCGGTTAAGGGGAAGGGATAGTTTACCGGCAACGTTGTTTTATCAAGCGTATTTTATATGACGAACGGTAACAGCCGCAAATTCAAACAGAATCAAATAATTTTTTGCATACAGCCCTGATTGGTAGAGTACTCACGACGTATTGTTTTTGGTGAAGATCGGTTGAGGGAAAGGGGTAGTTTACCGGCAACGGTTTTTTTTTATCAAGGGAAATTTTTTTTGGCAAACGATAACAGCCGCAAATTCAAACAGAATCAAATAATGTTTCGTATACAGCCCTAAATTGTAGAATTCTCAAGACCTATGGTTTTTGGTGAAGATCGGTTAAGGGAAAGGGGTAGTTTACCAGCAACGTTTTATGTTTTAACAAGGGTATTTCCTATGGCAAACGATAACAGCCGCAAATTCAAACAGAATCAAAAGATTATTTGTATACAACCCTAAATTACAGAGTTCTCAAGACTTGTTGTTTGTGGTGAAGATCGGTTAAGGGAAAGGGGTAGTTTACCGGCAGCGTTTTTTTATCAAGGGTATTTTCTATGGCAAACGATAACAGCCGCAAATTCAAACAGAATCAAATAATGTTTTGCATACAGCCCTGATTTGTAGAGTACTCAAGACCTATTGTTTTTGGTGAAGATCGGTTAAGGGGAAGGGATAGTTTACCTGCAACGTTATTTTATCAAGCGTATTTTATATGACGAACGGTAACAGCCGCAAATTCAAACAGAATCAAATAATTTTTTGCATACATCAGTGAATTGTAGAGGACTCAAGGTCTTTAGATTTTGGTGAAGATCGGTTAAGGGGAAGGGGTAGTTTACCTGCAACCTTTTACGTTTTAACAAGAGTAAAGTACTTGAAAATTTATTTAAACTTTTTGAAACAATGGTAATTGTTAAAAATAAAATAGTTTTGTTGCCCGGTAACAAAAATAAGGTCATTTTGATTATAAAATATAAATATTTACAACAAGAAAAGAATTTTAAGAATTTTCAGTTTTCAAAATTTAAATATATTTTTATAAAACAATGGGTTCTTCATTGAGGTGGGGACCATGTCACTCACTCCATCTCAAGCCTCTCCCATTTTGCAGAAAAAGAGGGCCCTGTCAAGGCTGATACTTTGACGACAGTGACAGGGCTTTCCACCAAATTCAGCAGAGTTACAGGTAGGCCCAACTCTGATTGGCTCCTCAGATTTCCCCAGCGTTAGTAGGTTCTATGAAAATATTTTATTTCAAAAATGATTTTAAATATAAATCTTAGATATGTTTTATAAATCTCATGTTTTATGTTTTAACATGGGTAATTTTTTATATGACGAACCATAACTGCCGTAAATTCAAACAGAATCAAATAATTTTTTACATATGTGCCTGAGCTATAGAGAACTCAATGTCTGTTGATTTTGGTGAAGATCGGTTACGGGGAAAGGGCAGTTTACCAGAAACATTTTTTGTTGTAACATGAGTAAAGTACTAATTTTTGATAAAGTATCCTGATAAGATCTTAATAATCCACTGTAGAAACGTAGATGAAATATCTATAAATGAAGAGGCTAGTTGAACGGGCTGGGGGTAATTTTCTATAAATCAAAATTATAGTTGAAGGGGGAGGGGATAATTTTTTTTATATGTGTACTACGTTATTGGCAACAAAGAAGTATTTTTTTGTTAAAATTCCTTCCCTGGCTGTTTGGCTGAAAATGATTTTAAATATAAATCTTAGAATATGGAAGTCATGTATGGTTCTACATACCGATTTTTTATAAATGAAAATGGTAGTTGATGGAGGAAGTAAATTTTATATCTGTGATACGTTATTGACAACAAAGAAGTCGTTTCTATGGAAACATTTCATTTCACCTTAAAAAATTCTATATTTTTTCATTTTAATTTAAATCATGTATGAGGGAAAATATATCGTTCGTGGCAGGCAAGCATATCTCAATTATGTAATGTTTATGTTTCCATTTTATTATTATGATTACCGCAAAAAAAGGCAGGCAAGACACACACACACACACACACACACACACACACACACACACACACACACACACACACACACACACACACACACACACACACACACACACACACACACACACACACACACACACACACACACACACACACACACACACACACACACACACACACACAATTCGCGTTGTTTCTGGCCTCACTCATGTTTATTTTCTTACATTTGCACGCTTTTTAAATGGAAAGTGCCGAAACCCACACCAACACAACGCATGCAAGCCGAAAAAGTGTCCAGCGTGGATAGCGATTTGCTTCCTGTGGATCGCTGGGCAGTGTAACTGAACGTGTTTACAGAGGAACTGTTCATAGACAGACTTTTCGTCGTTAGGGAATGAACCCTCTGCAAGATGCTCGGGGTCCATGAGTGACTTCGGAGCGCTTCGGGGGAGGGATGATTATCTGCGTAGTTCGGTTCTTTATAAGAATCAAGTAAGCCTACCTAATTTTTATGGATAAAGTGACTAAAAATAACATTATATTAAACGACTACCCCATAATAACAAAAATATCTATAAATAGTGAAATTAGTTTGAGGGTGGGCGATAGTTTTTTAGAAATTTCCGAACCGAATTCAAGTAAATTATTTTAAACATAAATCTTACAACATGGAAGTCATGTATGGTTCTTCATACCGATTTTTATGTATCCGATAGTACAAATTGACATGTAAAACACCGGAGCGAATTATTATTTCAAATAATTTATTATAATTTCCATTGATGTTTAATCGTTTCTTATTTAAAAATGATGAAGTTAGGTGTGCGCACGCGTGGGTTAACGACTTATAATTCATTTAATTTGTTTATATTTTATACTAATATTGTACAGAATCGGAATTCATGTTAACTTGAAGTCATCTAAATATTGCTTTATATCTGTTGTCTGTCATCATATGTGTTAATTCTGTTATAATCACAGAACACTAGAGTATTTCAAGAATAGCATTGAATTCAAGAACTCAAGACACATTACTTGACTGTGAGTGAGTGTGTGTGTGTGTGTATGTGTGTGTGTGTGTGTGTGTGTGTGTGTGTGTGTGTGTGTGTGTGTGTGTGTGTGTGTGTGTGTGTGTTTGTGTTGGAGTGTGTATTGCTACAAGCGATAGTCTGAAACTTAATTAAACGAAAAGACACTCATGGTATTATACATATAAGGTACAAACGCACACAGATGTTATTATAAAAAAATAAACTAAATATTATTTAGTTTTTAATTGTTAGGTTTAAAATTAAATTTTAATTGCTAGGCTTTCACGACCGGCTTCAGTGTTATCAGAACTTCGGCTCGCCGGGCTGTAACTGGTCATTGTGGTGAAAGTGGTGGTCACTGACTGCGAAACCTTGGTCAGTGTGTTGCAGCCTTCTGCACTGAAGATGGCCGTCGAAGGCACGGCCGAAACGTTTTCAGTCAACAACCTTGCACGCGGACGCCCGGCAAGCCGAAGATCTGATAACATTATCACTTCACTTTAAATACATCCGCTTCAGCGTAATGTTTTGACCTATCACTATTAATTTCTTTCTTGTCCTCTAACTTTTCTCTTCAAAGTAAAATTTAGTCTATTGAGGTGTTCATTGTTTCCTCTGGAAGTAATACGGTAGACATGAAGGCATGCAGTTCTGAGTTTTGTAATAAACGAATATAATTAATAATACAAGTTTGCTTCATTCAGTAAAATGGTCAGTATAACTATTGTTAATCTCACTTTACCTTAATGACATTTAATCCATATTAACGAAGCGTGAAAATATGGCTAAAAGTACAGAAACAAGTAGCAGACGCGGTATAAATAATTGCTATTTATAAGTACAGTAATTTAATACACAACCTTGGATGTTGGGACTTTGGGATTTACAAAATACCACTAATAGTTCTCTCTCCGTTGTCCCATATTTCTCCTACAACATATCTGTGTATAATTATGTAATTCACTGCTATCCTTTGTTGTAAATTTGTTTAGTTCGCCGTACTAGAGAAATCTGAAATATTTTAATGGCAAAATGAAATTACAACTTTGTCAAAATTTTGTTGCTTCCCTGCTATATACACTTTTTCATCGAACGAGGCCTTTCGGTTTCGCAACCATTATCAAGTTCTTCCTACAACAACATTAAAATACCTACTTCGTTTATATATATACTAACCCTCCCACGCATCACCGGTTACATTCAACCAATAGGAGGCAGTACTTACCGCCCAGTCCTTGCTAGCCCCGCCCCTTACTCAGTCAACCTGACCTCGTCATATACATTTCTTCTAGAAATCTCCTACAGCTTTCTACCTTCTGAACCTATCCTGTAACCGTATTACACCTTTTATACACTACTCTTTCAAAATATAGTAAAATATATCCTCATTACTAAATTCAGTCTTTATGTTCATCAGCGCATTACTATCCTTTTTCCTTACTTTTAATATTTCTAATTCTTCATGCAATTTGCGTTTACTTATGTTATTCTCTAACCTTACTATTTCGACGTTCTCTGTTGGGTCTAAAAACCTATGCCCTGTTTCATTAAAATGTCTCGCATAGAGCGAATTCGTAGTTTTGTCTCCTTCTCCTCTCGCATGCTCTCTCAATCTAATTTCGAACTTACGTCCTGTTTCACCCAGGTAAACCTTATCACACTGTTTACAGTTCTACTTATAAACACCTCTTTTCTGTAATTCAGGCGTTATTTCAGTACTACTATTCTTTATATAATCAAAAACTGTCTTTGTCTTTTTTATCGTTACATCTATATTGTGTTTTTCAAAGCACTTGATTATGTCCCTCGTTTGAAATCCCAGATACGTTATTGATCCTATGTATTTCTTTTCTTTCTTCTCTTCTTGTCTACTATTTCCTTCTATTCTTTTTAAAATTTTCTCTACTATCCCCGGTTTATAATTATTATTTTTCCCTATTTCTTCTATTCTTTTTAACTCTTCTGTTTTACATGAATCATCTTCTAAGTATTTTATTGCTCTATAACAAAATGAGTAAAAAAGTACTTAGAAGATTTTATACTTAGGGCGGGGCTAGCAAGGACTGGGTGGTAAGTACTCCCTCCTATTGGCTGAATGTAACCGGTGATGCGTGGGAGGGTTAGTATATATATAAGGGAAGTAGGTATTTTAATGTTGTTGTAGGAAGAACTTGATAATGGTTGCGAAACCGAAAGGCCTCGTTCGAGGAAAAAGTGTATATAGCAGGGAAGCAACAAAATTTGACAAAGTTGTTATGAAGACTGCTAACATAGAGAAAATAACTGAAGATGAAATTATCTTGTACGTATTTAAAGTAATATTAGACGTAAGAGAGAGACAGAAAAGTTACTTATACAGAGATGCACCATAGCATTTACACGAGTAGTTCCAAAAGTAAGGTACACTTGAAAGAAACGAATAGAAATTTTATTACAACTACTTTACATTACATACATTATATAATTCACATTACTTTACTTTACATTAAATAAATGATATTAATGCTCAAACTGGTTTACACATTTGTCCCAGAGTAACATTAATCGTAATATACCTTCTTCATAAAAATTTACGTTCATATCTGACAGCAAAACTTGAGTTTGTTTTGCAACTGGAGGTCCTGGAAGTTATCTATCATTTAGTCTCTTTTCCTTTCTTGGGTAATTGTTTCACCCTACGAAAAAATTGGGGTAATGTGTGGATCCACGTTTCATCCTCGATGACAGTAGAAACACCGTTTCTTTACGATGACGCAGGTTATTCAAAGTCCATTCCTTGTTCTTTCTCAGTCAGTTCTTTTGAACCCAGTAAACAACATCTTGAACAATCAGACAAACAGAAGATTTTGTTACGTTAAGTGTGTATACAATATACTTTAGTTTAATGCTTCGATCAGTTACCAAAACTTATTAACACGATGATTTTCAGGCATTGAATGCAGTTTGATGTCTCCCTTATCGTTCTGTTTGAAGCTGTTTAATCCTCCCTTTTTATAAACTGACTATACCACATTGACATTCTTTAGGCACTCTCACCGTACACTTCAATTATTTCTCTGTGAATTTCTGTCGGAATCTTTAGTTTTGCGTTCAGAAATCGAACAACCGCTCGCACTTCTACACTGGACAGATTTACAATCGGAAGCATTTTAAAACTGACTGACGTAACCTCATCACAAACGACAATAATAGACAACCACTATATCTAGTGTAGGTGGCCTACACTAGATGGGTCTGATAATTTATTGTAAATCTTGTAGCGAAACTGCATCGAGATTAAATATGCATTTCTATCCACGTGGCAGAGCTAGTGTCTCTTATTTTTGGAACCACCCTCGTAAGATAGTTAATTATGGTTTTCAATTCAATTTATATGAATTATAGACAAACTCTGTCATACCTCATTATATATTGTAACAGTACATATAATTACCAAGATACCAGCATAAACTCAAACCAACTATAATCAATCAAATGCCATATAAACAACCAAATGTGAACATTACAGGAGGATATAGGACAAGTACGGACTAATTTAGGGGAATAAGAACAAATTAATATTAACAAATAATGGAATATAGAAGAAATAAAGACAAACGACTAGAGACAAAACAACGTTGACCAATATACCCAATAGATCAGACAGTGAGAAGAAGACTAAAACACCCACAAAAAGATATTTATTAATGATGATAACAGAAGCAGTGCAACTAGGGAAAATCAAATGAACTCAACTAAAAAAAGAAATAAACAATGACAAAAATAAAACAAATAATGAGAATATGAAATATTGATAATGATGGAGGAAAAAGAAGTACTCTAAAAGCTAAATGCAAACCGTATGCTATGACATGACTATGACATCAAACCATTAATAAATTAATCTAACTGACCTGACAATATGACCATAACTCGAAGGTAAAACAATAATAGGAGAAAAATAAGGAGGAGAGTGAGTCCAAAAAATTGTATTAATATAAATTAAGAATGTATAGAAGTAACAACTAAATTGTATCACAAAGACTAGTTAAGTAATTAATGTAAATATAAGCATATAAGAAAAACTATTAGTCAACAATAATGTTGAGAAAGTCATAAAAAGAAATACCAGACAGTAAATAATAAAGAATAATACTAATATATTTGAAGAATTAAGTAAAATGTGTAGAAATAAACTATAGAATAAAACCATTTTGTGACGTCTCCCTTGTTAAGACTTCACAAAAGTCGGGAACTAGTTCTATTCGTTACCGGTTAATTCAACTAGCTGCCGTTGTTAGTAAAACTTACTTACTAACAAATTATAACACATTATTACATAGGAAATGATCAAGGATTGCATAAATTTATTCACTCACTTGGTGTTAGCAAAAACATCTCTTTATTACTATTCAAATATCATGGTTTACTTTGTTTTTTAAAAGAATTACTCTAGTAAATTCTGCTTTTAATGCTTTAAAAATATTAAATGTATTATTCCTTTTATCTCAAAAGTATTCATCTAGATGTTGTTTGAAGTACCTCGGATCCGGGTCTGAACTTTGTTAAAAATTAATTTATCACAACTTTAACCAAATTATTTGAAGAATAATATTGGTTGTAAACTACAGAATTACCTTGCTGTTTCACCAGCGACTGTGTGCATAGTTTAGCGGCGAGGGGTCAGTAAGCTAGCGCGGTTTTACGCACTGAGAAAATAGTTCGTTCTTTATTTAGTATTCATTATTCATTAATTAAATTGTTAATTATACTTTATGCTACGAATTAGAAATTTCCTTATTTATATAGTCGTATTTTAAATAATTAACGTAATTATTATTATTATTTAAATAACACCGTTCTTTGCGTGTTGGTACGGGATAATTTCAAGTTGATGCAGGAATCTAGGTATAGGTAAGGGGTGGATAATACTCTTACTTGTTAGAAGGCAAAAATTTTTTTATTTGTGCGATTTACGATATTTTTTAAAATCGTCACATCCTCCTGCACCTAACGATGAAAAACGGGGTGGTGGGGTAATAATATAAAATCTAATAAACACAATTACATTTTTATTTTTTCGTGAAATTCACTTCCTCTACCTTAACTACTACCTTAATATTATTTACATATAAATAAACATTACTTAATTATCTATGTATTGCTCTTAGTTAATTTCCGTAACTTCAAAATATAGTGGCCCGACTGATTACATTGCATACTCTAACTATATTGGTTAGCTTTCTGCGCTTTCTTTAACCCTTGTAAAGAATTTTTCAGTGCGGCGCCATTGTGACTGTGTTACGTATTTATCCCTATATCTCTTAATTCTACTACAGTAATCTAAAGCCAATCCCATACTTGACCTTAGATCCATTCTTAATTACCTCTAATATAACCTAAAGCTGATGCCATACTCCACTTTAGATTATTTCTAATCCTAATTTCTTATGCTACTGAGAGAAGCGGAATTTCACAAAGGGGAATCTTGATTTACTTTTAAACAATGAGCAGTTACAATCTAAGAGGGGTCAAACACTGGACGCATTGTATTATACACTAGGGAGGTTTTCATTGTTTAGCGATGCTACCATTTATAACAATAGGGGAAGGCTTACTACAATATTTCCGGTACGAACGGGTTTGTCTCTATTACTAGCAAACTGGGGGAATTATTTTGAACAGGCCACGACCGGGCGTTTACACGATTCAAATGTACTCTTATTTTCTCTTTACTTATTTTACTTCTACACTTTACACTTTTATTACACGTTATTTTTATTTAAGCTATTATTAAATATTTTTATTTAAAGTACTTATTATTTATTTTATATCAAACACTTATGAAATTTGAATTCATTTAAGCACACCTATATATATCTTTTATTATACATATAGAATCTTATATTAATTAATCAAATTAAATTTATCTCACAACAATTCAATTTTCTGTATTATCATATGTAATTAGTCAAAACAAAACGCTAATACCATTGTATAGTAGAGAGAAATTTCATATACGAAAAGTTGATTGGTTTAACAATAGCACAAAGGGTCAGCTGTTTTGGGGAGTCGTATTGTTGACTAGGGTGGTAACATAGGTAGGACAATTCAGAACAGGAAAAGATCGTGTCTAAGGTTGTCTGTTAGGTTAGCGAGGGGAGGTTTTGAATGAGATGCGTGCATACACAAGGGGAGAGTTTACATTCCTCAACACGTATTTAACATGAACAGACTGGTTCGTACCGACAGGTTTAGAATGGAATATTTACCAGCGATGACTTGTTTGTTACTGCAAAGTCACGATACTAATATTATTATATCTTAGCTAAAATTTTATTCATTTATTTTTATTTATATATCAGAGTGAATAAATTTATGTTTGTCAAAGTTATAGTTAAAAAATTATAACAATATACAATATAATTATTACAACACAATACACAATTATTATTATTTTTACAAAGCAGGGTGCCGCAATTTTGTATGCTTACAAACCTTTTATATAAATAAGCAGAGTGGCGCAATTCTGTGTGACACTCTGTACACAATTATTTTTACAATACAGAAACAACACAATTATTTCTTTTTTCAAAGCAGCAGAGTGGCGCAATTTTGGTACCGTAAAAGCTTGTTACGATATTACAAACATCGGGGAGTAGGTTAATTCGTTACCGGCTAATTCAACTAGCTGCCGTTGTTAGTAAAACTTACTTACTAACAAATTATAACATATTATTACATAGGAAATGATCAAGGATTGCATAAATTTATTCACTCACTTGGTGTTAGCAAAAACATCTCTTTATTACTATTCAAATCTCATGGTTTACTTTGTTTTTTAAAAGAATTACTCTAGTAAATTCTGCTTTTAATGCTTTAAAAATATTAAATGTATTATTCCTTTTATCTCAAAAGTATTCATCTAGATGTTGTTTTAAGTACCTCGGATCCGGGTCTGAACTTTGTTAAAAATTAATTTATCACAACTTTAACCAAATTATTTGAAGAATAATATTGGTTGTAAACTACAGAATTACCTTACATTTAGATATCGTGATGTTACTACTACTTCATTACAGACATTACAAATCTTATAATTTATTCTTTACATTATCAAAAGTTCTTTACTGTTCTTTTGTTGAAACAAAACTTTACAAATGTTATGTTTGGATATCACCTGCATTTATCATGAGGTTGTTGTGGTGTCCCTGATGGTCATCTTCTGACGTCTTCTAGTATGCAATACATGGTTCCTGTTGATGCTACATTTGGTTGATTGTATCTGGTAGTCTCGACGATCAGATTTTTACTTGAAGTTCATACTGTTGTAGTTTGAATTTTCCACTTCTGGAGTTTGTAGTTCACATTTTGCACCTTAATTACAGTTCATATTTTGCAGTACTAAAGTCTGGTAAGTCACATATCTTACTACTTAAAGTTTCATTCTTTAAGAGATGTGTCGGCTAAGTTTTCCGTTCTTTTTTTTATTAAACTCTTAGCACACTACATTATATATATTTTTTTATTATTATTTCCACGCTACATTCTTTTAAAATAATATCACCACAAACTGGATATAATGTTTCTAAACGGCATACATCTTCGTGTATGTGGACAACACAAAACTGACATCTTTACATGTCGAAGTTTCACCAGCGACTGTGTGCATAGTTTAGCGGCGAGGGGTCAGTAAGCTAGCGCGGTTTTACGCACTGAGAAAATAGTTCGTTCTTTATTTAGTATTCATTATTCATTAACTAAATTGTTAATTATACTTTATGCTACGAATTAGAAATTTCCTTATTTATATAGTCGTATTTTAAATAATTAACGTAATTATTATTATTATTTAAATAACACCGTCCTTTGCGTGTTGGTACGGGATAATTTCAAGTTGATGCAGGAATCTAGGTTAGGTAAGGGGTGGATAATACTCTTACTTGTTAGAAGGCAAAAATTTTTTTATTTGTGCGATTTACGATATTTTTTAAAATGTCACAACTTTTGTTGTGAATCAAGAGAGTGACACATAACCTAATTTACTATTCATATTTATGAATAATTATTAAATAATTTATTAAAACATAACCTAAGCTAACAAGCAATTGTCAATTATAATTACCAAAATTAATAATAAAAATATTATTAAACTAGAGTGTATTATACTATAATTAAACTAGAGATTATAAGGATCATTCCAATAACAAAACTAGTTATCTAGAAAGACTTGTATACGTCATGAGTGTAAAATAACATGCTGAAATGGACAGAATAGAATTTGCACAATGGCCAATCTAATTAACATGTAAGAATGATAATAAAAGAGGAAGGGATTAATGTCAGTAGGACCATTGAGATGTAATACTACTAATATAAAGCAAATCAATAATTATTGCCATGAATTAAATAATGATTATGGAAATTAAATGTAATTGTCATGCAAAACTAGGTGCAAGAAGTGTTAAGGATTTACCAACAAATGGCAATATCCTAGAGCAGAACAAAAGACTGCCAAACTTTGTCATTATTGTAATAAACATTATGTTAACAATAATGAATCAAAAGACAAAGTTTTAATACAGCATGAAAGCAAATAATATAACACCCAATGGGGCTGAACTATAGATTGATATAAAATGTAAGTACAGTAAAATAACAACATACTAACTGAAACTGAGATAATCAGAAGATGTAATGCTTATCTCAGAATAGTTAGGCCACAATAGAAAGAGTTTAGAGACCAATATTAAAGTGAAACAAATGAAAATAATTGGTAGTGTCATAGACCAAGGTGCCTAGACAAGATATTTATGATAGTTATTATCAATAATTAGTTAATCATATCAGATACAACAGTGTCATAGTTATAAGAAGTCATAGAGGACAATTGTGAACAATAATAGTATATTAAATGTAAGAATTATTACTAGAAGTAAGGTATTAAGATAAAGTAAAAAATATTTAGGTAGGCCTAATCTACCAAAGACGATTTTAGCAAATTATCACCCAATAACTTAATGAAAAGAGGTAATATTGGATAAGTAGATAGTAACCATAAATGTTTATTGAAATTAAATAAAATAAACAAAATAAAATAAAAAGTATTATATGTAAATAGATAACAAAAATTGTTAATAAGTTTATTCTGTTAATAATAATCAGACACATAGAATGTGGGGAACCAAATTGCTCGTATAAAAAAGGCAGAAGCAATGGTGGTAATGAAAAGTGAATTAGAGTACAGATAAGGGAACAGTTTTAATTATAAAGAATTAATAAATTACAAGCCCTTGGGCTTTATTAGGTAAACCAATTTTTCATAATCTCAAAACCCACAAAAGGACGCTTGGAACGCGTCTCTTTTGCCGAAACATACCGAAGAAGTACGGAAATTACGAAAACTGACCAATCAGCGATCATCATCAAGCATTAGAAGCCAGATTCTGACACCGACGAGATGGACAGTTCATCACCAGACAACGACGAGGAAGCCACGCCGTTCGCGGTAATCAACAATGAAAGATTAATATCATACAGCTGACTAGAGTCATCGTAACTTCAAAAGTGAAATTGAGGTTAATCCGAGTATAAACAAATAGTTGTATTATTTTAATTTCAGTGAACTTTTACGGAGTATGTGCGCATAGGCAGTGTAATAATTATTAATTAGTAATATAAATTAATAGTGCCAATCCAGGAAAAGGCATTGAACGCAAGTATAGTAACACGTATTAATTACTTAGAATAATTATGACCTTTTTTCGATAACAAGATTATCGAACACAATTAATAACATTATGTCAGTTGAACACTACAAGGCTTGGAACCTTATTTAATTTAATAATTCTAATAATTATTATTGAGAAAAAATATAAAAGAGACAAATGATTTTACTTATATAAATGGTCAACTGTTTTAATAAATAACAGTAATTATAATGGAAGAGACACTGTCATATGGACAATAGAAATGCCATGAGTGTAGCAAGAGCTATTAAGCTATTTTAAAAAATGGAAAAAGAATTAACTATAGTCGAACATGATTTTCATAGTTAACCTGAGAAACATTGCGAGATAGGGTGTATCAGGATGAACTTTCAGAAACTTTGAACTATAGTATACTAATTATGTTGTATAGTTTTAATTTTATAATTGTCCAAAAATATTTAATAATGTCTAACAATGTTAACTGGGTATATCCAATTACCTGTTTTTGTTTGTTATCCAATCTGATGAAGCAGATAATTAATTTTTTTCACTGAATGGATTTATAACCGTGTATTACGGATATTTTTAATATTGTTAAAGAGTTGTTAGTAATTTAAAATTACCTGGTTCTTAGTCAATTAAACCAACCTTAACCTCAAATGTCGACAAAAGTGACATGTTGAATTTTCATGTTATTAATTAAGAAGTTTTCAGTAATGTAATCACTCTCCTACTACTAAACATAGGAGTATCTTTCTTCATGTTTTTTGTATCTTGCAGTCTCAAAGAACCTACATTGTTTGTAAAACAACTTAACCAAAACATTAACGTCCCATGTGGCGAATACTAGAGTCAGAATAGCAAACCCTGAGAAATAAGAATCTTCAAGAGTCTATCAATAACTTAAAAAAGAATGATTAACAATACTGTTGTGGTTTAATATAATGTCATAAATAATTTTGGAGAAATAAAACATAATTTTACCCATCCAAAGAGTTCAACAAATTATTTCCATAGACTAAGACATTACAGTTTAGGTGGACAGCAACCACGGTTGGCAGCACTGGTGGCGGCAGCGAGTTGGTTTAAATAATTTTAAACATTTTAACCATCATTGTAAATCTGGATTGATTTTAAAACGTCACTTCAAGTAAGTATATGTCTAACAGATAACTTCTAATTTCAGCGAGAAATCACCTACACCGATTCGTCTTATCTAAGGGAGAACGTCGAAGAATAAACCACGAATTCATGTAATCCGAACTTAAATAAATTTTTTATTTTTTTATCTAAACAAATATTAAACAGTCAGTTACAAATCGGTGCTCCATCGTGGGGCTTAAACGGGTACATACTGGGGATATAACAATATGCCTGCCTATCTTGGCTGAACGATACAAACAAGTATAAATAATTAATTAGCCTAATATTTAATGATTATTTGTTGTTGATAATTTTACAATTATTGTAAAATCAATGGGCAAAATGTGAGCCAATAATTTCCTCATATGTGAGGTGGAGATTAATTTTGTTAAAATAAAATTAAATAATCATCGTCGAATCTGTAAGAGATGGGCTTACTATGACAGTATATTTACGATTTCTGCACATGTGCTATGATTATGTGTAATGTGTAAAGGCTGTACATAGTCTTTTAGAGAACTTTATAGGTTTCTATCTTAGCGAATAACGCTGTTATTGGAAACAGTAGCGTAATCATTTAATACCAGGTAATTCGTATCCCTCTGGTATCTCTGGTGTAACCACTTCAATACGTATAGTATTCATAGGAGAGTTAAATTATTTATGTAAAAAGTCTAATAAAATAGTGCTCTCAACAAAATATTCACCAACTACGAAGTAATTGCAATGAAATATTATGCCCGTACACAAATGCATGTAAAAATACTTGGAATCGCAGACAACGGAATAGGTTGCGCTGAATTCCATTATCATACTTAATGCTACGTAGCCTACATACGTAATTTCAGCGAATGCTTGTTAAGGAAGATTATCAATCAGATGCTGATACTGAGCAGTTTTAAAACTGATATTTAATCTACCTTAGGCCTGATGGGTTGTGACGAATTAACAAGAGTCTGATCGTAATCAATTGATTCCCAACATACGTGG